>CM055116.1:419518681-420148491 GCA_029206835.1 Rana muscosa | reverse complement strand
AGCCCCGCGCGGGGAGAGAGCGAGAGAGAGAGCCCCGCGCGGGGGAGAGAGCGAGAGAGAGAGCCCCGCGCGGGGGAGAGAGCGAGAGAGAGAGCCCCGCGCGGGGGAGAGAGCGAGAGAGAGCCCCGCGCGGGGGAGAGAGCGCGAGAGAGAGCCCCGCGCGGGGGAGAGAGCGCGAGAGAGAGCCCCGCGCGGGGGGGGAGAGAGAGCCCCGCGCGGGGGGGGAGAGAGAGCCCCGCGCGGGGGGGAGAGCGCGAGAGAGAGCCCCGCGCGGGGGAGAGAGCGCGAGAGAGAGCCCCGCCGGGGGGAGAGAGCGCGAGAGAGAGCCCCGCGCGGGGGAGAGAGCGCCGAGAGAGAGCCCCGCGCGAGAGAGAGCCCAGCGCGAGAGAGAGCCCCGCGCGGGGGGAGAGCGCGCGCGAGAGAGAGCCCCGCGCGGGGGAGAGCGAGAGAGAGCCCCGCGCGGGGGAGAGCGCGAGAGAGAGCCCCGCGCGGGGAGAGCGCGAGAGAGAGCCCCGCGCGGGGGAGAGCGCGAGAGAGAGCCCCGCGCGGGGGAGAGAGCGCGAGAGAGCCCCCGCGCGGGGGAGAGAGCGCGAGAGAGAGCCCCGCGCGGGGGAGAGAGCGCGAGAGAGAGCCCGCGCGGGGGAAGAGAGAGAGCCCCGCGCGGGGGGAGAGAGCGCGAGAGAGAGCCCCGCGCGGGGGAGAGAGCGCGAGAGAGAGCCCCGCGCGGTGGAGAGAGCGCGAGAGAGAGCCCCGCGCGGGGGAGAGCGCGCGAGAGAGCCCCGCGCGAGAGAGAGCCGCGCGAGAGAGCCCCCGCGCGGGGAGAGAGCGCGCGAGAGAGCCCCGCGCGGGGGAGAGAGCGCGCGAGAGAGAGCCCCGCGCGGGGGAGAGAGCGCGAGAGAGAGCCCCGCGCGGGGGAGAGAGCGCGAGAGAGAGCCCCGCGCGGGGGAGAGAGCGCGAGGACAGAGCCCCGCGCGGGGGAGAGAGCCCCGCGCGGGGTGAGAGAGCGCGAGACAGAGCCCCGCGCGGGGGAGAGAGCGCGAGACAGAGCCCCGCGCGGGGGAGAGAGCGCGAGAGAGCCCCGCGCGGGGGAGAGGAGCGCGAGAGAGCCCCGCGCGGGGGGAGAGAGCGCGCGAGAGAGCCCCGCGCGGGGGAGAGAGCGCGCGAGAGAGCCCCGCGCGGGGGGAGCGAGCGCGCGAGAGAGCCCCGCGCGGGGGAGCGAGCGCGCGAGAGAGCCCCGCGCGGGGGAGGGAGCGCGCGAGAGAGCCCCGCGCGGAGGAGGGAGCGCGCGAGAGAGCCCCGCGCGGAGGAGGGAGCGCGCGAGAGAGCCCCGCGCGGGGGGAGGGAGCGCGCGAGAGAGCCCCGCGCGGGGGAGGGAGCGCGCGAGAGAGCCCCGCGCGGGGGAGGGAGCGCGCGAGAGAGCCCCGCGCGGGGGAGAGAGCGCGCGCGAGAGAGCCCCGCGCGGGGGAGGAGAGCGCGCGAGAGAGCCCCGCGCGGGGGAGAGAGCGCGCGCGAGAGCCCCGCGCGGGGGAGAGAGCGCGCGCGAGAGCCCCGCGCGGGGGAAGAGAGCGCGCGCGAGAGCCCCCGCGCGGGGGAGAGAGCTGCGCGCGAGAGCCCCGCGCGGGGGAGAGAGCGCGCGAGAGGCCCGCGCGGGGGAGAGAGCGGCGCGCGAGAGCCCCGCGCGGGGGAGAGAGCGCGAGAGAGCCCCGCGCGGGGGAGAGAGCACACGAGAGAGCGCGCGAGAGAGCCCCGCGCGGGGGAGAGAGCACACGAGAGAGCGCGCGAGGAAAGAGCCCCGCGCGGGGGAGAGAGCGCGCGAGAGAGCCCGCGCGGGGGGAGAGAGCGCGCGGAGAGAGCCCCGCGCGGGGGAGAGAGCGCGCGAGAGAGCCCCGCGCGGGGGAGAGAGCGCGCGAGAGAGCCCCGCGCGGGGGAGGGAGCGCGCGAGAGAGCCCCGCGCGGGGGAGGGGAGCGCGCGAGAGAGCCCCGCGCGGGGGAGAGAGGCGCGCGAGAGAGCCCCGCGCGGGGGAGAGAGCGCGCGAGAGAGCCCCGCGCGGGGGAGAGAGCGCGCGCGAGAGCCCCGCGCGGGGGAGAGAGCGCGCGCGAGAGCCCCGCGCGGGGGAGAGAGCGCGCGCGAGAGCCCCGCGCGGGGGGAGAGAGCGCGCGAGAGGCCCGCGCGGGGGAGAGAGCGCTGCGCGAGAGCCCCGCGCGGGGGAGAGAGCGCGAGAGAGCCCCGCGCGGGGGAGAGAGCACACGAGAGAGCGCGCGAGAGAGCCCCGCGCGGGGGAGAGAGCACACGAGAGAGCGCGCGAGAAAGAGCCCCGCGCGGGGGAGAGAGCGCGCGAGAGAGCCCCGCGCGGGGGAGAGAGCGCGCGAGAGAGCCCCGCGCGGGGGAGAGAGCGCGCGAGAGAGCCCCGCGCGGGGGAGAGAGCGCGCGGGGGAGAGAGCGCGCGAGAGAGCCCCGCGCGGGGGGGAGAGCGCGCGAGAGAGCCCCGCGCCGGGGGGAGAGAGCGCGCGAGAGAGCCCCGCGCGGGGGGGAGAGAGCGCGCGAGAGAGCCCCGCGCGGGGGAGAGGAGCGCGCGAGAGAGCCCCGCGCGGGGGGAGAGAGCGCGCGAGAGAGCCCCGCGCGGGGGAGAGAGCTCGCGCGCGAGAGAGCCCCGCGCGCGAGAGAGCGCGGGGGAGAGAGCCCCAGCGCGGGGGAGAGAGCGCGAGAGAGCCCCGCGCGGGGGAGAGAGCGCGAGAGAGCCCCGCGCGGGGGAGAGAGCGCGAGAGAGCCCCGCGCGGGGGAGAGAGCGCGAGAGAGCCCCGCGCGGGGAGAGAGAGCGCGCGAGAGAGCCCCGCGCGGGGGGAGAGAGCGCGCGAGAGAGCCCCGCGCGGGGGAGAGAGAGCGCGAGAGAGCCCCGCGCGGGGGAGAGGAGCGCGAGAGAGAGCCCCGCGCGGGGGAGAGAGCGCGAGAGAGAGAGCCCCCGCGCGGGGGAGAGAGCGCGAGAGAGAGAGCCCCCGCGCGGGGGAGAGAGCGCGCGAGGGAGAGCCCCGCGCGGGGGAGAGAGCGCGCGAGGGAGAGCCCCGCGCGGGGGAGAGAGCGCGCGAGAGAGAGCACCGCGCGGGGGAGAGAGCGCGAGAGAGAGCCCCGCGCGGGGGAGAGAGCGCGAGAGAGAGCCCCGCGCGGGGGAGAGAGCGCGCGAGAGAGAGCCCCGCGCGGGGGATGAGAGCGCGAGAGAGAGCCCCGCGCGGGGGGATGAGAGCGCGAGAGAGAGCCCCGCGCGGGGGAGAGAGCGCGAGAGAGAGCCCCGCGCGGGGGAGAGAGCGCGAGAGAGAGCCCCGCGCGGGGGAGAGAGCGCGCGGAGAGAGAGCCCCGCGCGAGAGAGAGCCCAGCGCGAGAGAGAGCCCCGCGCGGGGGAGAGCGCCGCGCGGGGGAGAGCGAGAGAGAGCCCCGCGCGGGGGGAGAGCGCGAGAGAGAGCCCCGCGCGGGGGAGAGAGCGCGAGGGAGAGCCCCGCGCGGGGGGAGAGAGCGCGAGGGGAGAGCCCCGCGCGGGGGAGAGAGCGCGAGGGAGAGCCCCGCGCGGGGGAAGAGAGCGCGAGGGAGAGCCCCGCGCGGGGGAGGAGAGCGAGAGAGAGCCCCGCGCGGGGGAGAGAGCGCGAGAGAGAGCCCCGCGCGGGGGGAGAGAGCGCGAGAGAGAGCCCCGCGCGGGGGAGAGAGCGCGAGAGAGAGCCCCGCGCGGGGGGGAGAGAGAGCCCCGCGCGGGGGGGAGAGAGAGCCCCGCGCGGGGGATGAGAGCGCGAGAGAGAGCCCCGCGCGGGGGAGAGAGCGCGAGAGAGAGCCCCGCGCGGGGGAGAGAGCCCCGCGCGGGGGAGAGAGCGCGAGAGAGAGCCCCGCGCGGGGGGGGATGAGAGCGCGAGAGAGAGCCCCGCGCGGGGGGGGGGGAGAGCGCGAGAGGAGAGCCCCGCGCGGGGGGGAGAGAGCGCGAGAGAGAGCCCCGCGCGGGGGAGAGAGCGCGAGAGAGCCCCGCGCGGGGGGAGAGAGCGCGAGAGAGAGCCCCGCGCGGGGGAGAGAGCGCGAGAGAGAGCCCCGCGCGGGGGAGAGAGCGCGCGAGAGAGAGCCCCGCGCGGGGGAGAGAGCGCGAGGGAGAGCCCCGCGCGGGGGAGAGAGCGCGAGGGAGAGCCCCGCGCGGGGGAGAGAGCGCCCCGCGCGGGGGAGAGAGCGCGAGAGAGAGCCCCGCGCGGGGGAGAGAGCGCGAGAGAGAGCCCCCGCGCGGGGGGAGAGAGCGCGAGAGAGAGCCCCGCGCGGGGGAGAGAGCGCGAGAGAGAGCCCCGCGCGGGGGGGAGAGAGAGCCCCGCGCGGGGGGGGAGAGAGAGCCCCGCGCGGGGGGGAGAGAGAGCCCCGCGCGGGGGAGAGAGCGCGAGAGAGAGCCCCGCGCGGGGGAGAGAGCGCGAGAGAGAGCCCCGCGCGGGGGAGAGAGCGCGAGAGAGAGCCCCGCGCGGGGGGGGATGAGAGCGCGAGAGAGAGCCCCGCGCGGGGGGGGGGGAGAGCGCGAGAGAGAGCCCCGCGCGGGGGAGTCGCGAGAGCGCGAGAGAGAGCCCCGCGCGGGGGAGAGAGCGCGAGAGAGAGCCCCGCGCGGGGGAGAGAGGCGCGAGAGAGAGCCCCGCGCGGGGGGAGAGAGCGCGGAGAGAGAGCCCCGCGCGGGGGGAGAGAGCGCGAGAGAGAGCCCCGCGCGGGGGAGAGAGCGCGAGAGAGAGCCCCGCGCGGGGGGAGAGAGCGCGCGAGGGAGAGCCCCGCGCGGGGGAGAGAGCGCGCGAGGGAGAGCCCCGCGCGGGGGAGAGAGCGCGCGAGGGGAGAGCCCCGCGCGGGGGGAGAGAGCGCGAGGGGAGAGCCCCGCGCGGGGGAGAGAGCGCGAGGGAGAGCCCCGCGCGGGGGAGAGAGCGCGAGGGAGAGCCCCGCGCGGGGGGGAGAGAGCGCGAGAGAGAGCCCCGCGCGGGGGGGGAGAGAGCGCGAGAGAGAGCCCCGCGCGGGGGAGAGAGCGCGAGAGAGAGCCCCGCGCGGGGGAGAGAGCGCGAGAGAGAGCCCCGCGCGGGGGAGAGAGCGCGCGAGAGAGAGCCCCGCGCGGGGGAGAGAGCGCGGGGGAGAGAGCGCGAGGGAGAGCCCCGCGCGGGGGAGAGAGCGCGAGGGAGAGCCCCGCGCGGGGGAGAGAGCGCGAGGGAGAGCCCCGCGCGGGGGGAGAGAGCGCGAGGGAGAGCCCCGCGCGGGGGAGAGAGCGCGAGGGAGAGCCCCGCGCGGGGGAGAGCGCGAGAGAGAGCCCCGCGCGGGGGGGAGAGCGCGAGAGAGAGCCCCGCGCGGGGGGGAGAGCGCGAGAGAGAGCCCCGCGCGGGGGGGGAGAGCGCGAGAGAGAGCCCCGCGCGGGGGGGGAGAGAGAGAGCCCCCGCGCGGGGGGGAGAGAGAGAGCCCCGCGCGGGGGGGAGAGAGAGAGCCCCGCGCGGGGGAGAGAGAGAGCCCCGCGCGGGGGGAGCGAGAGAGAGCGCGAGAGAGAGCCCCGCGCGGGGGAGAGAGCGCGAGAGAGAGCCCCGCGCGGGGGGAGAGAGCGCGAGAGAGAGCCCCGCGCGGGGGGAGAGAGCGCGAGAGAGAGCCCCGCGCGGGGGAGAGAGCGCGAGAGAGAGCCCGCGCGGGGGGAGAGAGCGCGAGAGAGAGCCCCGCGCGGGGGAGAGAGAGAGCGAGCCCCGCGCGGGGGGAGAGAGAGAGCGAGCCCCGCGCGGGGGAGAGAGAGAGCGAGCCCCGCGCGGGGGAGAGAGAGAGCGAGCCCCGCGCGGGGGAGAGAGAGAGCGAGCCCCGCGCGGGGGAGAGAGAGAGCGAGCCCCGCGCGGGGGAGAGAGAGAGCGAGCCCCGCGCGGGGGAGAGAGAGAGCGAGCCCCGCGCGGGGGAGAGAGAGAGCGAGCCCCGCGCGGGGGAGAGAGAGAGCGAGCCCCGCGCGGGGGAGAGAGAGAGAGCGAGAGCCCCGCGCGGGGGAGAGAGAGAGAGCGAGAGCCCCGCGCGGGGGAGAGAGAGAGAGCGAGAGCCCCGCGCGGGGGAGAGAGAGAGCGCGAGAGCCCCGCGCGGGGGAGAGAGAGAGCGCGAGAGCCCCGCGCGGGGGAGAGAGAGCGCGAGAGCCCCGCGCGGGGGAGAGAGAGAGAGCGCGAGAGCCCCGCGCGGGGGAGAGAGAGAGAGCGCGAGAGCCCCGCGCGGGGGAGAGAGAGAGAGCGAGAGCCCCGCGCGGGGGGGAGAGAGAGAGCGAGAGCCCCGCGCGGGGGGGAGAGAGAGAGCGAGAGCCCCGCGCGGGGGGGAGAGAGAGAGCGAGAGCCCCGCGCGGGGGAGAGCGAGAGCCCCGCGCGGGGGAGAGAGAGAGCGAGAGCCCCGCGCGGGGGGAGAGAGAGAGAGCGAGAGCCCCGCGCGGGGGAGCGAGAGCCCCGCGCGGGGGAGAGAGAGCGAGAGCCCCGCGCGGGGAGAGAGAGAGCGAGAGCCCCGCGCGGGGAGAGAGAGAGCGAGAGCCCCGCGCGGGGAGAGAGAGAGCGAGAGCCCCGCGCGGGGAGAGAGAGAGCGAGAGCCCCGCGCGGGGGGAGAGCGAGAGCCCCGCGCGGGGGGGGAGAGCGAGAGCCCCGCGCGGGGGGGAGAGCGAGAGCCCCGCGCGGGGGGGAGAGCGAGAGCCCCGCGCGGGGGGGGAGAGAGCGCGAGCGAGAGCCCCGCGCGGGGGGGGAGAGCGCGAGAGAGAGCCCCGCGCGGGGGGGAGAGCGCGAGAGAGAGCCCCGCGCGGGGGGAGAGCGCGAGAGAGAGCCCCGCGCGGGGGGGGAGAGCGCGAGAGAGAGCCCCGCGCGGGGGGGGAGAGCGCGAGAGAGAGCCCCGCGCGGGGGGGAGAGCGCGAGAGAGAGCCCCGCGCGGGGGGGAGAGAGCGCGAGAGCGAGCCCCGCGCGGGGGGGTAGAGAGCGCGAGAGCGAGCCCCGCGCGGGGGGAGAGAGCGCGAGAGCGAGCCCCGCGCGGGGGGAGAGAGCGCGAGAGCGAGCCCGCGCGGGGGAGAGAGCGCGAGAGCGAGCCCCGCGCGGGGGAGAGAGCGCGAGAGAGAGCCCCGCGCGGGGGAGAGAGCGCGAGAGAGAGCCCCGCGCGGGGGAGAGAGCGCGAGAGAGAGCCCCGCGCGGGGGAGAGAGCGCGAGAGAGAGCCCCGCGCGGGGGAGAGAGCGCGAGAGAGAGCCCCGCGCGGGGGAGAGAGCGCGAGAGAGAGCCCCGCGCGGGGGGAGAGGAGCGTGCGGGGAAAGGGGGAGAGAGAGCGCGCAAGAGAGCGCGTGCATGAGGAGAGCGAGAGAGAGAGCGCGCGTGCATGAGGAGAGCGAGAGAGAGAGCGCGCGTGCATGAGGAGAGCGAGAGAGAGAGCGCGCGTGCATGAGGAGAGCGAGAGAGAGCGCGTGCATGAGGAGAGCGATGAGAGAGAGAGAGCGCGCGTGCATGAGGAGAGCGAGAGAGAGAGCGCGCGTGCATGAGGAGAGCGAGAGCGCGCATGAGGAGAGCGAGAGAGAGCGCGCGTGCATGAGGAGAGCGAGAGAGAGCGCGCGTGCATGAGGAAGGGGGGGGGGTGGGGGAGGGAGATACAAAGTAGAGGAAGAAAATTTAAATGGTAAAATGAATGAGGCTTGTGATCCTAAACAACAATGTGTACACACACACACACACACACACACACACACACACACACAACAAAGCAGAGGAAGCAAACAATACATTGGTTACAATACATTGATCTTCTGATCCATATATGATGATGTTGTTGTGATAAAAGTAGAGTAAGCAATATAGATATAAATCAGGCTTGTGAGGTGACCTTAGACTTGTACACACACACACACACCACATATATATATATATATATATAGTAGATGGAAGCAGCGATGTGCACTCACCCAGAAGATGACATTGAAGGCGAATATAAAATACTTGATGCAGCAGCTGACCTCAGGCCCCTTGTAGTGTTTCCCGGACATGGTACATGAAGGCAGATCCCCGGGCTGTGTGCGGGGGAGATCAGGACTCAGAGCCCTGGAGGGAGCCAGGTGGAGACAGTGATGCCAGGCCTGTAGCCCAGGAACAGCCAATCACCGTGTGAGCCGAGGCTGCGATTGCCAAACAATCTGCTGCTGCCTGCTCGGCGCTGAGGAGCGAGCAGTGGACGGCCAGTGTGTAGAGATGGAGCCCCGCTCGCTGCCAGTGTGTAGAGTATCTTCCAGGCTGCTGCTGTGCTGGGACTTGAGTGATGCCGCTCGTGTCACTGACAGATGCACGGTGTACGGCGCCTTATCTCCGATACCACAGAGTGTGACAGCTTAATCCATCCCTCCCTACCGGCCGGGTGATGTAGCGGCTCCAGACTGATAGGAGCAGACAGCAGGAGCCGGCTTCGCTCACAGACACTCCCCCCGTCAGGGCTGTCATGAGAACACTCCGCCCCTGCCCCGCCCTTCTCCTCCCCTGCCCCGCCCTCCTCCTCCTCCTCTAGCCCGCCCCTCCTCCACACTCTCCAGTCAGTACAGGTCACCCAGGGCGATGTTTACAACATAAGACTGCCTAACCTGAGGAAGAGAGCGTGTACTACGGTAAGAAGGGATGGCGGGGAATCCTCTTCTGACAATACTAGTTCCCTGGCTTTTCTACTGACTCCTCCGGGGGATTTGCACACAGGCTGGCACAAAGAAGTGCGAGTTTCTATATGAACACTTATTTTGCACTGTATGGGCCAAATATACACAAAAATGTTGCACAAGGGTTTCTTAACCACTTAAGCCCCGGACCATTTGGTAGCTAAAGGACCAGAGGTGATTTCAGAATTTTGCACTGCGCTGCTTTAACTGTAAATTGTGCGGACATGCAATGTTGTACCCAAACGAAATTTGCGTCCTTTTCTTCCCACAAATAGAGCTTTCTTTTAATGGTATTTGATTGCCTTTGCGATTTTTTTTTTTGCGATATAAACGGAAAAAGACCGAAAATTTTGAAAAAAAATGATATTTTCTACTTTTTGTTATAAGAAAAATCGAATAAACTCAATTTTAGTCATACATTTAGGCCAAAATGTATTCAGCCACATGTCTTTAGTAAAAAAAAAAGTCAATAAGTGTATATTTATTGGTTTGCGCAAAAGTTATAGAGTTTACAAACTAGGGTACATTTTCTGAAATTTACACAGCTTTAAATTTATGACTGCCTATCTCATTTCTTGAGGTGCTAAAATGGCAGGGCAGTACAAAACCCCCCTAAATGACCCCATTTTAGAAAGAAGACACCCCAAGGAAATTGCTGAGAGGCCTGTTGAGCCCATTGAATATTTTTTTTTTGTCCCAAGTGATTGAATAATGACAAAAAAAAAAAAATTACAAAAAGTTGTCACTAAATGATATATTGCTCACACATGCCATGGTTATATGTGGAATTGCACCCCAAAATACATTCTGCTGCTTTTCCTGAGTACGGGGATACCACATGTGTGGGACTTTTTGGTAGCCTAGCCGCGTACGGGACCCCAAAACCAAGCACCGCCTTCAGGATTTCTAAGGGCGTAAATTTTGTATTTCACTCCTCACTACCTATCACAGTTTCGAAGGCCATAAAATGCCAAAATAGCACAAAATCCCCCCAAATGACCCCATTTTGGAAAGTAGACACCCCAAGCTATTTACTGAGAGGCATGTTCAGTCCATGGAATATTTTATATTTTGCCACAAGTTGCGGGAATATGACAAACTTTGTTTTTTTTGCACAAAGTTGTCACTAAATGATATATTGCTCACACATGCCATGGGCAAATGTTAAATTACACCCCAAAATACATTCTGCTGCTTTTCCTGAGTACAGGGATACCACATGTGTGGGACTTTTTGGGAGCCTAGCCGCGTACAGGACCCAAAAAACCAATCACCGCCTTCAAGGTTTCTAAGGGCATACATTTTTGATTTCACTCCTCACTACCTATCACAGTTTTGAAGGCCATAAAATGCCAAGATAGCACAAAACCCCCCAAAATGACCCCATTTTGGAAAGTAGACACCCCAAGGAAATTGCTGAGAGGCATGTTGAGCCCATTGAATATTTTTTTTTTGTTCCAAGTGATTGAATAATGACAAAAATAAAAAAAATAAAAAATGTACAAAAAGTTGTCACTAAACGATATATTGCTCAAGCATGCCATGGTAATATGCGGAATTGCACCCCAAAATACATTTGGCTGCTTCTCCTGAGTACGGGGATACCACATGTGTGGGACTTTTTGAGAGCCTAGCCGCGTACGGGCCCCCGAAAACCAAGCACCGCCTTCAGGATTTCTAAGGACACAAATTTTTGATTTGACTCCTCACTACCTATCACAGTTTTGAAGGCCATAAAATGCAAAGATAGCCCAAAACCCCCACAAATGACCCCATTTTGGAAAGTAGACACCCCAAGCTATTTGCCGAGAGGCATGGTGAGTATTTTACAGCTCTCATTTGTTTTTGAAAATGAAGAAAGACATATTTTTTTTTTTCAATTTTTAAAACTTTGTGACAAAAAGCGAGATCTGCAAAATACTCAACATACCTCTCAGCAAATAGCTTGGGGTGTCTACTTTCCAAAATGGGGTGATTTGGGGGGGTTTTGTGCCATCTGGGCATTCCATGGCCTCCGAAACTGTGATAGGCAGTGAGGAGTGAAATCAAAAATTTACACCCATAGAAATCCTGAAGGCGGTGCTTGGTTTTCGGGGTCCTGTACGCGGCTAGGCTCCCAAAAAGTCTCACACATGTGGTATCCCCGTACTCAGGAGAAGCAACAGATTGTATTTTGGGGTGCAATTCTACATATAACCATGGCATGTTTGAGCAATATATAATTTAGTGACAACTTTTTGTACATTTTTTTTTCTTTTTGTCATTATTCAATCACTTGGGACAAAAAAAAATATATTCAATGGGCTCAACATGCCTCTCAGCAAATAGCTTGAGGTGTCTACTTTCCAAAATGGGGTCATTTGGGGGGGGTTTGAACTGTCCTGGCATTTTATGCACAACATTAGGAAGCTTATGTCACACATCATCCACTCTTCTAACCACTTGAAGACAAAGCCCTTTCTGACACTTTTTGTTTACATGAAAACATTTTTTTTTTGCAAAAAAATTATGTTGAACCCCCAAACATTATATATTTTTTTAAAGCAAAGGCCCAACAGATTAAAATAGTGGGTGTTGCATTTTTTTTTCCACACAGTATTTGCACAGCGATTTTTCAAACGCATTTTTTGGGGGAAAAACACACTTTTTTTATTTTTAATGCACTAAAAAACACTATATTGCCCAAATGTTTGATGAAATAAAAAAGATGATCTTAGGCCGAGTACATGGATACCAAACACGACATGCTTTAAAATTGCGCACAAACGCGCAGCGGCGAGAAACTACATTCATTTTTAAAAGCATTTAAAAGCCTTTACAGGTTACCACGTTAGATTTACAGAGGAGGTCTACTGCTAAAATTACTGCCCTCGATCTGACCTTCGCGGTGATACCTCACATGCATGATGCAATTGCTGTTTACATATGATGCTAGACCGACGCTTGCGTTCGCCTTTGCGCAAGAGCAGGGGGGGACAGCGGTGCTTTTTTTTTTTTTTTTTTTTTTATTATTTATTTTGCTTTTTTATTTTATTTTTAAACTGTTCCTTCCATATTTTTTTTTTTTATCATTTTTATTGTTATCTCAGGGAATGTAAATATCCCCTATGATAACAATAAGTAGTGACAGGTACTCTTTTTTTGAAAAAAAATGGGGGGTTAGACCCTAGATCTTTCCTCTGCCCTCAAAGCATCTGACCACACCAAGATCGGTGTGATAAAATGCTTTCCCAATTTCCCAATGGCGCTGTTTATATCCGGGGGGGGGGGGCATTCCCTCCCACTGCTTGTAAAAGCAGTCTAGAGGCTAATTATCTGCTAGAATTGCTTTTACATGAAAGCCGGCCACTGGCTGAAAAGAATGATACCAAGATGATACCTAAACCTGCAGGCATCATTCTGGTATAACCATTCAAAGTCCAGCAACATACCAGTACGTTGCTGGTCCTTGTTGGACATGTATTGTAATCTTTTTTTTCATGCAGCCTGTTGGCTGAACGAAAAAAAGAGATTGATCGGTGGGTATGCCCACCATTAGAATACCTCCCTTCATCCACCCACTTCTAATGATGGGCATATATGCCGAAGCATGGGGGCATCCTCCCGCAAAAAAGTTATGCCGCGTACACACGGTCTGACTTTTCCACGGGCAAGCCTTCGTCGGAATTTCGACCGTATGTACGCGGCATAAAAGGTTATGCCGCGTACACACGGTCGAACTTTTCCACGGACAAGCCTCCGTCGGAATTTCGTCCGTATATACGCGGCATTAGGAGCAAAATCGCTCCTCCGCCCCTGCTGCCCCCATGCTTCGGCATATATGCTCTTTTTTTAACTGTGGTGGTGAAATCACCTCCTACAGCGTTGGAGTCACGGCTTTATGTATCGTGGGAGCAAACGCTGTTGCTGTCAAGATAAATAAATCCGCGATGCAACTGAATGGCGTACCTGCTAAGCAAATGATGGTTAACATTAAAACAAAGTAACATTACAGTACAACAGTAAGACCTTACCATACCATACCTGCAAAGCAAATACCAAAACAAAACCTAGTAAAAAATAAAAAATTTTTTTAACGCAACCTGTGCCTAAAATATATATATGCCGAAGCATGGGGGCATCCTCCCGCAAAAAAGTTATGCCGCATACACACGGTCGGACTTTTCCACGGGCAAGCCTTTGTCGAAATTTCGACCGTATGTACGCGGCATAAAAGGTTATGCCGCGTACACACGGTCGAACTTTTCCACGGGCAAGCCTCCGTCGGAATTTTGACCGTATATACGCGGCATTAGGAGCAAAATTGCTCCTCCGCCCTGCTGCCCCCATGCTTTGGCATATATGCTCTTTTTTTTTAACTATTGGTGGTGAAATCACCTCCTACAGCACTTGAGTCACGGCTTTATGTATCGTGGGAGCAAACGCTGTTGCTGTCAAGATAAATAATTCCACGCTGCAGTTGAATGGCGCACCTGAAAACAAAAAATTACATACCTGAAAAGCAAGCATGATAAAACATTGCAGAATGGAATACAGTAAAAAAAGAGCAGAACAATAGAGAGAAAATAGAGAGAGTGAGAGAGAACAATAAAACGACAACTATTTTTGGTTTTTTTATTTTATATTTTTTTTGTGTTTTTGTTTTTTACGTTTTTTTTTTCTTTTTTACACTTTTTTTTTTAAACTTTAACAACTGTAATGGTTCGGGTCTCTCAAAATGTAATGGCATTTTGGGAGACCCTGTGTAAGTGTGTCCTAGTCTGTGAAATGCTGTACCCTACGCTAAAACTTCACTTTTGAGTGGTAGCGTTCAAAACATTCACCAAGGCAAAGACCAGGTTTGTCAGGACAGAGTGGACAATAATAACGGGTGTCACGCCTAAATCCGCGCTTGCTACAGACACGACATCTTTTTTGGGGGGCTCGTTGGGTAGGGGTACTCGGGAGGAGATGCGTATAATGCCTCTCATGCAGCCGGCTTACTGCATTTGGTAGGGGATGGTGAGGTGCAGAACCGCCTGGATACAGGAGTTCTGTGACTATCTCATTCTGGAATTTTAGAAGAGATAAAGTCCCGCCTGAAGCTCTGTATAGCACATGAGCGTTCAGCAAAGCCAATTGGAATAAGGATAGAGACACTTTTTTGTACCAGCGTCTCGCCTTACGGTCAATTAGATACGGCGCCATCAACTGGTCGTTGAGGTCCACCCCTCCCATATTTTTGTTATATTCGTGGACACAGAGGGGTTTCTCCACAACACCAGTCGCCATACGAATTTGGACTGTCGTGTCTGCATGAAGGGAGATAAGAAGGAAAACATTCTTATTGTCCCTCCACTTCATAGCGAGCAAGTTATTACACTTTACGCAGGCTCTCTCCCCCAGCCTAAGACGGGCATCTACAAGCCGCTGGGGAAAGCCCCGGCGATTAGGTCGCACGGTGCCACATGCTCCAATCTGATGATCAAACAAGTGAATAAACAGTGGCACGCTCGTGTAATAATTGTCCACATACAAGTGGTACCCCTTTCCGAATAAGGGTGACACCAAGTTCCACACTATCTTGCCAGCGCTCCCTATGTAATCCGGGCAGTTGACCGGCTCAACCTGACTATCTTTTCCCTCATAAACCATAAAGCTCCATACATAGCCTGTTGCCCTGTCACAGCACTTATAGAGCTTGACCCCGTATCTGGCACGCTTGCTGGGAAGGTACTGCTTGAAAGACAAGCGGCCAGAAAATGTAATCAGGGACTCATCAACGCAGACAGCTTGATCGGGAATAAACAAGGCTGGAAAACGTTCGTTGAAGTGGTTTATGAGGGGCCGAATTTTATAGAGCCGGTCGTATTCAGGGTCCCCACGTGGACGACAAAGTTCATTGTCGTTGAAGTGCATGAACCGCAAAATCTGCTCGTATCGTTTCCTGGGCATGGAGGCAGAGAACACGGGCATGTGGTCAATTGGGTGCATGGACCAATAAGCACGCAATGACGGGAATTTATGTGTGCCCATGTTGAGGGAAAGGCCCAGAAAGGTCTTAAATTCGGAAACCGTAATTGGTTTCCAATCTTTGGCAATGGAAGGCAACTGGGGATTAGCGGCGATGAATTGACCAGCATATAAATTACTCTGGTCCACAATAGATCTATAGAGATCTTCCGTGAAAAACAGCGAATAATAATCGATTGGCATAAAATCAGCTGTTTCCACCTGAATACCGGGTTGGGCAGTGAATGGGGGAAGTACGGGTTCTGCAGAAGTGGTGGGGACCCAATCAGGATAGGCGAATTCTGCAGGAAGAGCACTATGGGTACGACGGGCCTGCCTTTGTCTTCTTGGTGGCAGCGGGACACTACTTGTGCTTGCCACCTCGCCAGCTTGAACTGCACTTATGGGACTCGCCACGTCACCACGTGATACTGCAGTGCTGGATGTACGCCCAGGCTGTACTAGGCCGCTGGTGCTTGCCAATTCACCAGAAGAAATAGCAGCGCTAGTACTCCTCTGCTCCATGATACGAGAGCCCTGCGGTTCTTGCTCCTCAACAACCTCAGAAGATCGGGATCGGGTACACCTGACCTTAGCAGGGACCTCAACTTCGTCGTCAGAGCTATCTGACGTGGGGTCACTGTCTTCTACGGGAAGATATTCTGAGCCTGAATCTGACAGATACGTGACCTCCTCTTCACTATCTGTCATGCTCAGAATCTCGTAGGCCTCTTTACTAGTGTACCTTCGACTTGCCATTTTGGGCTCTAAATTTAGGGGTACACTAGTAAGATTCACAGGAAAAAAAGCACCCGACTGTCGTCAGCAAATATATCAAACGCTACAAAAAAAACTGTTAGCGGTCGCAGGGATCAGGACTGTCTCTGCGAATGCTGCAGTTATGTGTTTTGTGTTTGGTAAGTGACAGTGATCGATCGATGCTGGGCTGGGCTGGGCTGGGCTGGGCGGAGGGGCTAAACGCAGGTGCTAGCAGGTATCTGGGCTGATCACGCTAACACTGCGTTTTTGGGAACCCTAAACCGCTGGGGACGCTAGTATAGATCTGATCAGATACTATACCACTAAGGGAGGTGTATGCTTTGCGCGTGGGTGTTAGCGTTACTGGCACTAACCTAACGCTGCCTGGGGCGACGCAGACCCTCTCTGGCGCTAAAACCTAATTGATCTCACCCGCCGGGCGATCAGGGGGTTAAACCTTTATTGGGTTATATACGGCGGGTGCCCTGATGCTATAAAAAGCAAACTAACCAACCAGTGTCACCCGTAACCTTTATATGGTGATCACTGGTGAAAGGGTTAACTAGGGGCAATCAGGGGGTTAAAACCTTTATTAGGTTAAATATGGGGGTACCCGACGCTATATAAAAACCTGACGGGTTACCTAAATAACGAAATAACTAACTGGGTAACCAGTGTCACCAGTGACGCTTATACGGTGATCACTGGTGAAAGGGTTAACTCTAGGGGCAATCAGGGGGTTAAAATAATATATGGGGGTACCTGACGCTCTAAAAACCTGTGGCGAAACTAAAAATAAATAACTGGCTATCTAGGGCACCACCGGCACTAAATACAGCGATTGAAAATATGATCGCTTAGTGACGCTGGCGTTAGGGGGTGAAAGGGTTACCTGGGGGGCGATAAAGGGGTTAAACCTTTATTAGGGGGGGGTTAGGGGGCTACCCTGGACCTAAAGGGGCCTAATCCTAACTGCCCTGCAACTTTTTACTATCACAGATGACACTAAATGCAGTGATCAGTAAAATAAATGATCACTGCAATCAGTGACACTGTGATTGGAGGCTGGGGGGTGATCTGGGGGTGACTGGGGGGTGAAATGTGTGCCTATGTGTACCTATGTGTCAGTGGACTGTTGGTGCACTAACCTGCTTCCTCTCTCCTCGGCGCCGGAATCGAAAAGACCGCCGCGAGGGAGATGACATCACTTCCTCCTGCCTGTGTTTACATCACATGGCGGAGGAAGCATTTTCATTGGCCGGGAGCGATCGCGAGGGGGTGGCCGAAATCGAATGGTCACCCCCTCATCTCTGATCGCTCCCCAACGATTAACGGCCGCTCACTGTATAGAAGGGGGGTCCGATCGGACCCCCCAACTGTACAAAGGCGATCACGTACACTCTACGTGATTGTGCCTGTCGGTGCCATTCTGCCGACGTATATATACAGTGAGCGATCGTTAAGTGGTTAAGGACCGAGCCTCTTTCTGAGATTTGGTGTTAAAAACATTTTTTTTATTGCTAGAAAATTACTTAGAACCCCCAAACATTATACATAAAGAAGAATAAAATGGCGGTCGTTGCAATACTTTTATTTATTTATTTATTTATTTGTTTTGCGCAGCGGTCTTACAAGCGCACTTTTTTGGGGAAAAATGCACTTTTTTTAATTAAAAAATAAGACAACAGTAAAGTTAGCCTTTTTTTTTTTTTTTTATGTTGTGAAAGATAATGCTACGCCGAGTAAATTGATACCCAACATGTCACGCTTCAAAAATGCGCCCGCTCGTGCAATGGCGACAAACTTTTATCCTTAAAAATCTCCATAGACGACGTTTAAAAAATTCTACAGAATGCATGTTTTGAGTTACCGAGGAGATTTAGTGCTAGAATTATTGCTCTCGCTCTGACAATCATGGCGATACCTCACATGTGTGGTTTGAACGCCGTTTTCATATGCGGGCGCTACTCGCATATGTGTTCACTTCTGCACGCGAGCTTGGTGGGACGGGGCGCGTTCATTTTTTTTTTTATTATTATTATTTTACTTTCATTTTTAATTTTTAAACGGCTCTGTAAAAAAAAAAAAATTGTCACTTTTATTCCTATTACAAGGAATGTAAACATGCCTTGTAATAGAAAAAAAAAGCATGACAGGACCTCTTTAATATGAGATCAAAAAGACCTCAGATCTCATATTTACACAAAAATGCAATAAAAAATTATTAAAAGTTTAATGTCATTTAAAAAAATAAAAAAATGTCCCTTTAAAGGAGTAGTAAAGTTACATGTTTTTTCACCTTAATGCATCCTATGCATTAAGGTGAAAAAACATTCGACAATACCGCCCCCCCCCCCCCCGAGCCCCCGTTTTTCTTACCTGGCCCCTCGAAAGTCCCATGCTCGTCCCCGTCATCCTCTTCGTTTTTCTGCCTGGCCGCCGATTGGCTACACTGGATAGATTGAAAGCAGCGCAGCCATTGGCTGGCGCTGCTGTCAATCACATCCAATGACGCGGCACGCCGGGGGGCGGGGCCGAGTGATACAGTCGGCGGCTATGGCCGCCGCTGTATCACGGGAGCGCGCCCGCAATCACTCCACACCATGCGAGCTCACTCGCATTAAGGTGTGGAGTCCTTGCGGGGAGGAGCCAAGACAGCCGCCGAGGGACCCCAGAAGACCAGGATCGGGGCCACTGTGTGCAAAACGAGCTGCACAGTGGAGGTAAGTATAACATGTTTGTTATTTTTAAGCAAAAAAAAAAAAGCTTTAGTGCTCCTTTAAGAGCATTGGGCGGAAGCGACATTTTGACATGGATATGATATGGAGACGGGTGGGGGCCATCTTCCCTCACTTGTCTCCATACCTAACAAGGGACAGCATCCGATCGCGCCCGCCACTACAGACGGTTCCGGTAAGCGGCGGAGGGCACCAGGGAGCGGCGGGAGGGGGTCCCTCTCCCGCCACCGATAAAAGTGATCTTGCGGCGAATCCGCCACAGAGACCACTTTTATCTTGAAGCGGACCTCCCACTCTTGAAGAGGATACCGGGGTTATGGTATCTAGCTGCTACCATAATAACGGTATTCCTCTTCAAAATAGTGACTTAAAACGATGGCGGGTGGTCCGGAAGTGGTTAATCTGTTGTGTGATAGTAGTCCGCTGTCCGTCCATTCACCACCTCTCCTCTTCTCTTTCCAGCAGGGCTGCTCCGCACTGTCTTTTCCTGGGTGGCAAAATTTTATGGCACACAATATTTGTGCAACGGTTTTTCAAACACCAATTTTGGGGAAAGAATACACTTTAACCACTTCAGCCCTGGAAGCTTTTACCCCTTAGTGACCAGGCCATTTTTCGCGATACAGCACTGCGTTATTTTAACTGACAATTGGACGGGCGTGCGACGCTGTACCCAAATAAAATTGATGTCCTTTTTTTCCTACAAATAGAGCTTTCTTTTGGTGGTATTTGATCACCTCTGTGGTTTTTATTTTTTGCGCTATAAATAAAAAAATAGCGACAATTTTGAAATAAAAAAAAAATATATATATATATTTTTTACTTTATGCTATAAAGCCTATCCAATAAAAATATGTAAAAAAAATCGAATTTCTTCATCAGTTTAGGCCAATTTGTATTGTGCTACATATTTTTTGTAAAAAACAATCCCAACTAGCGTATATTAATTGGTTTGCGCAAAAGTTATTGCATCTACAAACTATGGTGTAGATTTAGGGACTTTTTTTACTAGTAATGGCGGCAATCAGGGACTTTTCACAGGACTGCAACATTGCGGTGGGCAAATTGAACACTAAGTGACACTTTTTGGGGACCATTGACACCAATACAGTGATCTAAAAAAATGCACTGTCACAGTATAAATGATACTGGCAGGGAAGGGGTTAAAATCAGGGGCAATCAAAAGGTTAAATGTGTTCCCTGGGTGTGCTTTCTAACTGTGTGGGGGATGCTGACACTAGACAGGGAGAGAGATCTATGTTCCTGATTACTAGGAATCACAAATCTCTCTCTCTCTCTTTGTCTGTGACAGAAGGACGGTCTGCCTTGTTTACATAGGCAGGCCGCCATTCTGTCATTCAGTGAGAACAATCACAGTTGGTTGCCGGCCCCGCTGATTGGCTCCTGCTGTGTCCAATCACCGGCGACACGCGTGCGCCCCAGACCAGGGAGCGTGGACAACGTACATGTACGTTGTTTCGCGTACCTGGGCCGCCCTACAGCAGTATATGTGCGGTGGGCGGTCCGGAACTGGTTAAAGAAATTTTAACCACTTGCCGACCAGCGCACACACTTTTACGTCGGCAGAATGGCACGGACAGGCAAATGGGCGTACAGGTACGTCCCTTTAAATTTGCCACCGCAAGCTCCGTAACTGTGCCTGCGGGACTCGCGGACTCGATGTCCACCGGTGTCCCGCGATCGTGTCACGGAGCTGCAGAACGGGGGGATGTCTGTGTAAACAAGGCATCTCCCTGTTCTGCCTAGTGACAGGACAGTGATCTACTGCTCCCTCTCATCGGGAGCAGTGATCAGTGTAGTGTCACAGTAAGCCCAGCCCCCACACAGTTAGAATCACTCCCTAGGATACACTTAACCCCTTCCTCGCCCCCTAGTGGTTAACCCCTTCACTGCCAGTGTCATTTACACAGTAATCAGTGCATTTTTATAGCACCGATCGCTGTATAAAAGACAATGGTCGTAAAATACCGCCAAAAGTGTCCGATGTGTCCACCATAATGTCGCAGTCACGATAAAAATCGCTGATCGCTGTCATTACTAATAAAAAAAAAATCTTAATAAAAATGCCATAAAACTATCCCCTATTTTGTAGACGCTATAACTATTGCGCAAACCAATCAATAAACGCTTATTGCGATTTTTTTACCAAAAATATGTAGAAGAATGCGTATCGGCCTAGACTGAGGAAGCAATTTTTTTATATATATTTTGTGGGGATATCTATTATAGCAAAAAGTAAAAAAATATTACCGGTACTTTTTTTTAAAAAATTGTCGCTCTATTTTTGTTTATACCGCAAAAAATAAAAACCACAGAGGTAATCAAATACCACTAAAAGAAATCTCTATTTGTGGGGAAAAAAGAACGTCAATTTTGTTTGGGAGCCACGTCGCACGACCGCGCAATTGTTAGTTAAAGCAACGCAGTGCCGAATCGCAAAAAGTGGCACGGTCATTGGGCAGCCAAATCCTCCAGGGCTGAAGTGGTTAATGCACAATATACTGTAAAACCCAATCTTTTGGTAAAATATAAAACATGATGTTACGCTGAGAAAATTGATACCAAACACGTCACGCTTTAAAATTTTGTATGCCCTTGGAATGGCAGCAAGATGCGGTACCTAAAAATCTCCATAGGCAACGCTTTAAAAGCCTTTACAGGATACCAGTTTAGAAATACACACAGTGCCGATCCTGACCTCCCTGGGGCCCTAAGCAAAATTCTGCTAAGGGGCCCTCTACGGTGGCGTGAATTTGCGGGCGTGGCTTACATGGGCGTGGCTCGGAGGGGGTGTGGTTAGAGTCTGAGATGAATGAGGGATGGAGGGAGAAAGAAAGAGGGAGAGAAAGAGGGAGAGAAAGAGGACGAGAAAGAGGGAGAGAAAGAGGACGAGAAAGAGGGAGAGAAAGAAAGAAAGAGGGAGAGAAAGAGGACGAGAAAGAGGGAGAGAAAGAGAGAGAGAAAGAGGGAGAGAAAGAGGGATGGAGGGACAGCAGGCCCAGATCCTACACCACAATAGAATTATGTGTATTCCAGAAAATCAGCAGATAAAGATACTCCAAACACCTGGTGTTAGCGCTTCAATCATCCCGGCACCATGATTGTTATGGTGTCAGGATGATTGAAGTGCATTATTTCTATTATTACATTACATAGTTACATAGTTGCATAGTTAGTCAGGTTGAAAAAAGAAGAAATATCGTACAATCCCATATACCCAATTCTATACCCACAGTTGATCCAGAGGAAGGCAAAAAACCCCAGCAGAGCATGCTCCAATTTGCTACAGCAGGGGAAAAAATTCCTTCCTGATCCCCCGAGAGGCAATCGGATATTCCCTGGATCAACTTTACCTATAAATGTCAGTACCCAGTTATATTATGTACATTTAAGAAAGAATACAGGCCCTTCTTAAAGCAATCTACTGAGCTGGCCAGAACCACCTCTGCAGGGAGTCTATTCCACATTTTCACAGCCCCATACACACTATCAGTTTTCTTGCAGGTTTTTCTCTTCAGGTTTACCAAAACCATGTAGTGCAAGGGCCTGCCTGATTGCATACGAATTGAAACTCTTAAGGTTTGACCTCATATTAGATGGTTTTGGTAAACCTGAAGAGAAAAACCTGCAAGAAAACTGATAGTGTGTATGGGGCTTTACTGTGAAGAAACCTTTCCGTATTTGGAGGTGAAATCTCTTTTCCTCTAGACGCAAAGAGTGCCCCCGTGTCCTCTGTGTTGACCGTAAAGTGAATAACTTAACACCAAGTTCACTATATGGGCCCCTTATATATTTGTACATGATGATCATATCCCCCCTTAATCTCCTCTTCTCAAGAGTGAATAAATTCAGTTCCTCTAATCTTTCCTCATAGCTGAGCTCCTCCATGCCTCTTATCAGTTTGGTTGCCCTTCTCTGCACTTTCTCCAGTTCCCCAATATCCTTTTTGAGAACTGGGGCCCAAAACTGAACTGCATATTCCAGATGAGGTCTTACTAATGATTTGAACAGGGGCAAAATGATATCTCTCTCTTTGGAGACCATACCTCTCTTAATACAAGAAAGGACTTTGCTCGCTTTGGAAACCGCAGCTTGGCAATGCATGCCATTATTGAGCTTATGATCTACCAAAACCCCCAGATCCTTCTCCACTACGGATCCCCCCAGTTGTACTCCCCCTAGTATGTATAATGCATTCATATTCTTAGCCCCCAAGTGCATAACTTTACATTTATCAACATTAAACCTCATCTGCCACATAGTCGCCCAATTAGACAGGGCATCGAGGTCGGCTTGTAAATTGGAGACATCCTGCAAGGACGTTATTCCACTGCATAGCTTGGTGTCATCTGCAAAGACAGAAATTTTACTTTTGATCTCAGACCCAATATCATTTATAAACATATTAAAAAGTAAGGGTCCCAGCACTGAACCTTGGGGTACACCACTGATAACCTTGGACCATTCAGAGTAAGAATCATTAACCACTACTCTCTGAATTCTGTCTTTTAGCCAGTTTTCTATCCATTTACAAACTGATATTTCCAATCCTGTAGACTTTACCTTGCACATGAGCCGTGAGTGGGGAACTATATCGAACGCTTTTGCAAAATCCAAGTATACCACATCCACAGCCACCCCTCTGTCCAAGGTCTTACTTACCTCTTCATAAAAAGAAATCAGGTTTGTTTGACAACTTCTATCTTTCATGAATCCATGCTGTCTGTTGCTTAAATAGTTTTTTTCCAGCAAGAACTCATCTATGTGGTCTTTTATTAATCTCTCCAGTATCTTCCCAACTATAGAAGTTAAACTAACAGGTCTATAGTTACTTGGTAAAGACTTAATTCCCTTTTTAAATATAGGCACCACATTGGCCCTGCGCCAATCCAGTGGTACTATTCCTGTCATTAATGAGTCCCTAATAATTAAATACAATGGCTTTTAAATTACAGAGCTCAATTCTTTTAGGATCAGTGGGTGTATGCCATCTGGTCCAGGTGCTTTATCCCCCTTTATTCTGTCTAAATATTTCTGGACCATATCACTTTTGAGCCATTGTGGATTTGGGGCTGTGTCACTACCACCCCCATTTTGGACATGAGCTCCCCCATGCTCCTTTGTATACACAGAACTGAAGAAAGTATTTAATAAATTAGCCTTCTCTTTGTCCCCAGTCACCCACTCTAGATTATTTTGTAAAGGGCCTACATGCTCAGACTTGACCTTTTTACTATTAATATATTTGAAGAATTTTTGGGGGTTTGTCCTACTATCTTTTGCAATCTGTCGTTCATTTTGAATTTTTGCATCCTTGATTTCCTTTTTACATATCCTGTTATATTCTTTGTAACATTTAAATGACACTAGTGTTCCCTCATTTTTATATTTTTTAAAAGCTCTTTTCTTATAGTTTATAGCTTTTTTAACTTTGGCAGTGAGCCACATAGGTTTTATTTTTAGCCTTTGTAGTGAGTTCACAAACAGTCTTTTTGAAGAATTCCCATTTCTGTTCTGTGCCCATTGATGCCAATATTCCCTCCCAGTCTAAGTCCTGGAGAGCAGCGCTCATCCTTGGAAAATTTGCTCTCTTGAAATTAAGTGTTTTATCTTTCCCGTATGTGATTTTTGCTTACAACTAACATCAAATGAAATCATGTTATGGTCACTGCTACCCAGGTGTTCCATTATCTGAACATTAGTAATACGCTCTGCATGGTTTGAGATTACCAGGTCCAACAGAGCATCATTCCTAGTTGGGGCCTCAATAAACTGGACCAAAAAAATGGCCTGCAATAGGTTTATAAATTTTTGCCCTTTAACTGTCCCAGCAGTTCCATTACTCCAGTCAATTTCTGGGTAGTTAAAATCCCCCATTATTATCACCGTCCCAGCCCTTGCAGCCCTTTCTATCTGTGCAAGGAACTGAGTCTCCACCTCCTCATTAACATTGGGTGGTCTATAACAAACTCCAATGATTAGCTTTAAACTACGCACATCTGTATGCAGTTCCACACATAATGCTTCAGACTCATCCCACTCTCCATCCACCAGGTCCTCTTTCACACTCGCTTTGAGATCACTTCTCACATAGAGACAGCCCCCTCCACCTTTCCTTTTTACCCTGTCTTTCCGAAAGAGTGCATAGCCAGGAATATTAATAGCCCAGTCATGTGAGGAATGAAGCCAAGTTTCAGCAATACCGATTACATCATAGCTCTCCTCATGCACCAGAGCTTCCAACTCACCTATTTTGCTTGGCAGACTTCTGGCATTGGTGAACAGACACTTTATTGCATTAATATTGTAATATAGAATTAAATTATTCAACTCAACATAATGCAGAATCAGTGGAAGCCCTGAGCGTGTCACTTGTCACATCGCCTGCCACCAGATGCCATCAGGTGTCCCCAGCGGAATCCCTCCTTACATCAGGTATTCCCAGCAGAGTCCCTCCTTACACCAGGTATTGCCAGCGGAGTCCCCCCTTACACCAGGCATGACCAGCAGAGTCCCCCTTTACACCAGGCATTCCCAGCGGAGTCCCTCCTTACATCAGGCGTTCCCAGCGGAGTCCCCCTTACACAGGCATTCCCAGCGGAGTCCCCCCTTACACCAGGCATGACCAGCAGAGTCCCCCCTTACACCAGGCATTCCCAGCAGAGTCCCCCCTTACACCAGGTATTCCCAGCGGAGTCCCCCCTTACATTAGGTATTCCCAGCGGAGTCCCCCCTTACATCAGGTATTCCCAGCAGAGTCCCTCCTTACACCAGGTATGATCCCCCAGCAGCAGAGACTCTCTCTGCCGCCATTACAGAACACAGTGAGTGGATAGTGGAGGAGCCCGGCCAATAGGTATTGAGCTCTGGGGCCGCCCACCCCCGCTCCTTCCCACATCATTTCACAGACAGACTGCAGCGGGGCGAGAGGTGGGCGGTGCCGCAGCTCAATTCCTATTGGCAGCCACCCGGCCTCCTTTTGTTTGGTCTTCAAAATGGCGGCCAGCGGAGACATTGTCTCCGCCCGGCCGCGGACCTCTAGCGGCGGCTGCGGTCTTCAAGAAAATGGCGGCGGCGGCATTCTCAACGGCAAATCGGGGGCCAGAGTAATTTGCGGGGGCCCTACGCAGCTTGCGTAGCGTGCGTATAGGGCGGATCGGCTCTGAATACACAGGAGGTCTGCCACTAAAATTATTGTTCTCGCTCAGACGTTCGTGGCAACACCTCACTTGTGTGGTGCGATTAGTGTTTGCATATGTACGCAGGACTTATGTAGGCATTCACCCTTGTGCATGAGCACAGTGGGACGGGGGGGGCGCTTTAAAAAAAAGTTTTCCCTTTTTTTTTTTTTTTTTTACACTGTAACTTTATTTTTATTTCTTTTTAATTATTTTTACTGCTATCACAAGGAATGTAAACATCTCTTGTGATAACAATAAAGCATAGCAGATCTTTTTTGGGAAAGATCTGGGGTCTATTAGACCCCATAGCTCCCCTCTGGCCTTATGCACTCCTCTTCTCCTTTCTGTGATCTTCCTTACTCTGAGCTCTTTCACCTTCACTGGCTGTGCCTTTTTATTCTGGCCTTCCACACACAACAATTTCTAACAGAAGCAAGAAGAATAAATAAATTTTTTAATAAAAAATAAATGTAGGCCAATCACATCCACATTTCAAGTAAAAGAAAAAAAACACCTTACATCAGGTGCCCCATTAGAGCACCCAATAAATCAGTAACCCCAATCAGAGCACCCTCATATATCAGTTGCCCTTATCAGTGTGCCTCCCACGTATAAGATGTCCCCATCAGAATATCCCCTGAGATCAGTTACCCCAATCAAGGTACCCTTTTACATCAGATGACCCCATTAACCACTTAAGCCCCGGACCAATACGCAGCATAAAGACCAGAGGTGTTTTTACAATTTGGCACTGCGCTGTTTTACCTGGAAATTGCGCAGACATGCAATGTTGTACCCAAACGAAATTTGCGTCCTTTTCTTCCCACAAATAGAGCTTTCTTTTAATGGTATTTGATTGCCTCTGCGATTTTTATTTTTTGCGATATAAACGGAAAAAGACCAAAAATTTTGCAAAAAAAAAAATATTTTCTACTAAGAAAAATCGAATAAACTCAATTTTAGTCATACATTTAGGCCAAAATGTATTCAGTCACATGTCTTTAGTAAAAATTTACACCCTTAGAAAGCCTGAAGGCGGTGCTTGGGTTTTGGGGGTCCCGTACGCGGCTAGGCTCTCAAAAAGTCTCACACATGTGGTATCCCCGTACTCAGGAGAAGCAACAGAATGTATTTTGGGGTGAAATTCCACATACCGTATATACTCGAGTATAAGCCGACTCGAGTATAAGCCGAGGTACCAAATGTTGCCAAAAAAACTGGGAAACCTTACTGACTCGAGTATAAGCCGATGCCCCACTGTTCCCTAGCTCGCTGTTCCCTATTTTACATTGTAAATATTACCTGTAAAGAAGTTGCGGCTGCGGCGTCCATCGTTCAAATTCCGCGGCGTCCATCGTTCAAATTCCGCGGTCTCTTCCTGTTCCTTCCTTGATAGGCGATTCTCAGCAGACACTCTCTGCCTATCACGATCATTCTCTCATCCTCAGTTTTCCCAGCAGACACTGTGTTGGGTGTTCCGCCAATCACAGACGTCTGCTGGAAAACTGAGGATGAGAGAACGTTCGTGATAGGCGGAGAGTGTCTGATGAGATTCGCCTATCACGGAAGGAACAGGAAGAGACCGCGGAATTTGAACGATGGACGCCGCGGAATTTGAACGATGGACGCCGCAGCCGCAACTTCTTTACAGGTAATATTTACAATGTGAAAATTTCGATGACTCGAGTATAAGCCGAGGGGGGGACTTTCAGCCCCAAAAAAAGGGCTGAAAATCTCGGCTTATACTCGAGTATATACGGTATGCCCATGGCATGTTTGAGCAATATATCATTTAGTGACAACTTTGTGCAAAAAAAAAAAAAAAATTGTCTTTTTCCCGCAACTTGTGTCAACATATAAAATATTCAATGGGCTCAACATGCCTCTCAGCAAATAGCTTGAGGTGTCTACTTTCCAAAATGGGGTCATTTGGGGGGGTTTTGAACTGTCCTGGCATTTTATGCACAACATTAGGAAGCTTATGTCACACATCATCCACTCTTGTAACCACTGGAAGACAAAGCCCTTTCTGACACTTTTTGTTTACATGAAAACATTTTATTTACGTTGAACCCCAAAACATTATATATTTTTAAAGCAAAGGCCCTACAGATTAAAATGGTGTGTGTTGCATTTTTTTTTCCACACAGTATTTGCGCAGCGATTTTTCAAATACATTTGTGGGGAAAAAATACACTTTTTTTAATTTTAATGCACTAAAACACACTATATTGCCCAAATGTTTGATGAAATAAAAAAGATGATCTTAGGCCGAGTACATGGATACCAATCACGACATGCTTTAAAATTTCGCACAAACGCGCGGTGGCGACAAAAGTTATAAATTTTTAAAAGCCTTTAAAAGCCTTTACAGGTTACCACATTAGATTTACAGAGGAGGTCTACTGCTAAAATTACTGCCCTCGATCTGACCTTCGCGGTGATACCTCACATGCATGGTGCAATTGCTGTTTACATATGACGCCAAACCGATGCTTGCGTTCGTCATTCCGCAAGAGCAGGGCGGGACAGGGGTGCTTTTTTTTAATTATTATTATTTATTTTGCTTTTTTATTTTATTTTTAAACTGTTCCTTCAATTTTTATTTTTTTTAATCATTTTTATTGTTATCTCAGGGAATGTAAATATCCCCTATGATAGCAATAGGTAGTAAGAGGTACTCTTTTTTTTAAAAAAACTGGCCATACCAAGATCAGTGTGATAAAATGCTTTCCCAATTTCCCAATGGCGCTTTTTATATCTGGGGGGGGACATTCCCTCCCACTGCTTGTAAAATCAGTCCAGAGGCTTAAGAGCCGCTAGGATTGCTTTTACATGAAAGCCGGCCGCTGGCTGAAAAGAATGATGCCAAGATGATACCTAAATCTGCAGGCATCATTCTGGTATAACCATTCAAAGTCCAGCAACATACCAGTACGTTGCTGGTCCTTGTTGGACATGTATTGTAATCTTTTTTTTCATGCAGCCTGTTGGCTGAACGAAAAAAAGAGATTGATCGGTGGGTATGCCCACCATTAGAATACCTCCCTTCATCCACCCACTTCTAATGATGGGCATACATGCACCATTTATATATGCCGAAGCATGGTCTGACTTTTCCACGGGCAAGCCTCCGTCTGAATTTTGACCGTATGTGCTGCCCCCATGCTTAGGCATATATGCTCTTTTTTTTAACTGCGGTGGTGAAATCACCTCCTACAGCACTGGAGTTGCAGGGATCAGGCCTGTCTCAGGCCTGTCTCTGTGAATGCTGCAGTTTTGTAAGTGACAGTGGTCGATTGATACTGCACTTGGGTGGGCTGGGCTGGGCTGGACGGAGGGGCAAAACGCAGGTGCTAGCAGGTATCTGGGCTGATCCCGCTAACACTGCGTTTTTGGGAACCCTAAACTGCTGGGGACGCTAGTATAGATCTGATCAGATCAGATATTAATCTGTTCAGATACTATACCACTAAGGGAGATGTATGCTTTGTGCGTGGGTGTTAGCGTTACTGGCACTAACCTGACGCTGCCTGGGGCGACACAGACCCTCTCTGACGCTAAAACCTAATTGATATCACCTGCCGGGCAATCAGGGGGTTAAACCTTTATTGGGTTATATACGGCAGGTGCCCTGACACTATAAAAAGCAAACTAACTAACCAGCGTCACCCGTAACACTTATACGGTGATCACTGGTGAAATGGTTAACTAGGGGCAATCAGGGGGTTAAAACCTTTATTAGGTAATATATGGGGGTACCTGACGCTATATAAAAACCTGACGGGGAACCTAAATAACTAACTGGCTAACCAGTGTCACCAGTGACACTTATATGGTGATCACTGGTGTTCTGTCTCAACTACAAAGCGATAAAGTTCATCTCCAGGTTGAAGTAGGCCTTACACAAGCTGGTTTGCTATTATCCCTTGCATCGATACAGGCAGTTTAACTCAATGAATGAACTCACAGTTAGGACGACAGACGATGAATCCTTTTGAATGTTCCGTTTAATGATGGATATTCATAGGTAGAAAAACGTTGCAGTTGTAAGCCACATGTAAGATGTTTAGCATGGAAGATATACAGGAGTAATGACCAGAATCAGGAAGTGGAGGAGACATATAAAGAACTACGGTGAGAGAGAGAGTTCAGCTAGAAAGAAGGGGACAGATCTTAAAGACACAGAGCAAGAATAATCACATAGTGTAACACAACACTCCCCGTCTGAAATCTTTAGATTTCATAACCTTAAACTAAAATATATATTTTCATAAAGTCCAATACTGACGAATGTCCTGGAACCTGTAATGAAAAACATGCAACAAGCAAATAATAAACGTAAGTTCAACAGGATGAAGAACATAAAGTCACAGTATGATGTCTTCAAATAATTCCAAAGTTCTGAGTAGAACCTGTAGATGGCAGCAATGTACTCCCCGCCGTGCCAACAGCATGGCTAGTCCTTGCACAAGTCACTCACCTGGCAAAAGGAGTACTAACTCTGTAATTGGTCGACTAAAGGTTCGTGTCGATCCTCCCTTGGTTACCTTAACTTCTACCTTCCGGACTTTGTTATCGTCGCTGGGCATAACTTTTAGTAATAAGACCCATAGGCCACTCATTCCGACAAACTTCCTTGTCTTTTAGAAGGATGAGGTCTCCAACCTTAAGATTCGGCTTAGATGCTTGCCATTTGTTACGACCTTGAAGGTGGTGAAGATACTTTTTCTTCCAGCGATGCCAGAACACATTGGCTAGATGCTGCACCTGCTTCCATTGATGCTCGTAATGGTGTGACCGCAGCTTCTGTTTTGTACTTACAGAAGTGTGGAGTGAGGTGTTCACAGTTCTTATTTCCTTATCATCTTCGGGGTTTACTAGCCCATAGGTGGTGTCAATAGGGAGTAAGTAAGAGTCCTCACGCAGAAACCTTGGAGGTAACAGCCATAAGCTGTCCTGAAGAGCGGCAGGTGACACGGCTCTGGTCCCACAGTCAGCTGGGTTGAGTTCAGTGGGAACGTAATGCCATTGACTTGGTAGAGAGAATCTCTTGATACGTTCAACCCTGTTGCTGACGTACACATAAAATAGTTTTGTTTGGTTGTTTATGTAACCAAGTACTACCTTACTGTCTGTATAGTATAGAAGGTGAAAGAATCAATTGTAGTGTCCATTTCACTTCGTATGACCTCTGCAATTTCTACTGCTAGCACGGCTGCACAAAGTTCAAGTCTTGGTATGGTATGTGCAGGCTTGGGAGTGAGTTTTGCCTTGCCTAGGACAAAACTACAGTGTGATTCTCCATTCAGTTCAGAGGTCTTCAAATAGGCTACTGCAGCAATAGCTTCAACTGATGCATCAGAGAAAATATGAATCTCTCTCCGGTTAGCAGTTGAAATGGAACCTGGAACATAGCAACGGGGAATCTGAAGTTTTTCTAGTGACTTCAAAGAATATCTCCACCTTTCCCACTTGTGTTGATTCTCACTAGGCAAGGGAGTATCCCAGTCTATGTTCTCAGTAGACAACTGTCTTAGTAAAATCTTACCTTGAATGGTAACTGGAGCAAGGAAACCCAGTGGGTCATAGATGCTATTCACCACGGACAGGACTCCTCTCTTAGTGAAGGGTTTGTCACAAGTTGACACTTGGAAGGTGAATTTGTCTTGCTTGATGTTCCACAACAAACCCAGACTTCGCTGTACAGGAGGCACATCTGTACCTAAGTCAAGGTTTTTTAGACTAGTGGCATAGTCCTCAGAGTGAAAGGCATTCATAAGTTCCTGGCTGATGGATATAATCTTGTGCAGTCTAAGGTTTGCTACAGACAGCATCTCCTTTGTTCTGGTGAGAAGATCAATTGCTTCTTTAGCAGTTGGAAAGGACTTAAGTGCGTCGTCAACGTAGAAGTTTCTTTCAACAAATTGACGGGCATCAGATCCATATTCAACTTCTCCAGTCTGAGCTGTTCTCCTTAGCCCATAAGTTGCCACTGCTGGGGAAGGACTGTTACCGAAGACATGTACCTTAATGCGATAATCTATAACTTCCTTGTTGAGGTCATTGTCCTTGTGCCATAGAAACCTGAGGTAGTTTCTGTTGTCTTCTCTGACGATGAAGCAGTGAAACATCTGTTGAATGTTGGCCATTACTGCTACAGGCTCTTGTCTGAAACAAATCAAGACTCCTATTAGACTGTTGTTCAAGTTGGGTCCAGTAAGGAGCATGTTGTTAAGAGAAACACCTTCGTGCTGAGCACTGGAATCAAAGACAACTCTGATTTGGTCTGGTTTGCGTGGGTGATACACGCCAAAGGATGGAAGGTACCAGCATTCTTCTCCATCCTTTAGTGGGGGAGCAGGCTCTGCATGATCTCTGTCAAATACATTTTGCATAAAGTCCACAAAGTGCTTTTGCATCTCTGGTTTCCTGCTTAAGTTTCGCTTTAAGGAGGAGAATCTACTGATGGCCTGCTGTAAGTTGTTGGGCAATCTCTCTCTTGGGAGACGAAAGGGTAGGGGTGCTACCCAGTTATTGGAGTCATCTTGAAAGAACTCCTTGTCCATTACCTTGATGAATTCTTTGTCTTCCATTGAAGGAGCCAGTATGTCATCTTCACTGGTTGCTTTAAACACTGTAGAGCCGAAGTCGCCATCATGGCAGGAGAAAGGGCTTGTGTCACCTGTGATACCATGTTGCCATCCGTGGCTGGCTATCTTCTCTTTCACCCAGTAGTGATGTGGGCATGGCTCAAAGTAAGTGTTTTGGCTATTTGGCAGAACATTTGTCTTGAATGACGAAATGTTGGTAGGTCTTTTCATTTTGCCTATGCAGACATTGCCTATGATGACCCACCCTAGATCCGTGCGCTGGGCAAATGGGGCATTTGGGGGTCCACTGACTTGTCTGTGTACCTTGTGAACTCTTAGAATGTCTCTTCCTAACAGAAGAAGGATCTGAGCATCTTTGTCAAGCGGCGGTATCTCATTTGCTATTACCTTGAGGTGAGGGTGATGGAAAGCAGCAGCTGGAGTAGGGATTTCTTCCCTGTTGGCAGGTATCTGATTGCACTCAACAAGTGTAGGTAAGGGTAATTGCAAGTTACCTTTGAGAGAAGATACCATGAGTCCATGAGCCCTTCTTCCAGAAACCTCTATAGTTCCACTACAGGTACCCAAGGTGTAAGGATGAGCTTCACCTTTTATTTCAAATAGATTGAACAATTCCGATTTTGCAAGTGATCGATTGCTCTGATCATCTAAGATAGCATATGCCTTTAGAGACTTTTCTGGTTGATCCTTGTGGTATATGTTCACCAAGCATATCTTAGCACAGGACTTACCACAGCGGTCTTCTCCACAAACTTCAGTGCAGGATGAAGAAATGATGGTAGAATTAGGCACTTGGTCTGTATTCTCCCCGCCATGCGTTAACCTGGGAGGAGTGTTGGCAGGTTGTGCAGAGCTGGGCTCAAGAGGATGGAGGGCTTGCACATGTTCTTCAGAGCCACACTCTATGCACTTGATGGACACATTACAGTCCCTTGCAAAATGTTCTGTAGAAGCACAGCACCTGAAACATACCCTAAATGTCTTTAAAAGCTCCTTGCGCTCTTCCAGAGGCTTTTTTCTAAAGCCGATACATTTATTGAGGGGGTGTGGTTTCTTGTGTATGGGACACTCTCTGTTAGGGTTTTCAATCTTCCTACTCTGTTTGTTCGTGGCCAGAACTGTGGTAAGAGTGGGAAGGATGTCAGTCTTTTTCACGGACACTGGGCCTCTATGGTTTCTATAGTTGCCCTGAAGACTGGTACTCTTAGGAAAGGGTGAGAAGTGGCTGTACTCACCATAGGAAAAACTTGGATCGTTCTTGGTCTCTGCAATTTTCCTGATGAATTCACAGAAGAAAGAGAATGGAGGGAAGGAAACCTTGTTCTCTCTTTTGTATGATGACCCTAGTGCAGTCCATTTCTCTTGCAAACCATACGGGAGCTTGGAGACAATTGGGTTTACCCCTCTTGGAGTGTCAAGGTAACTGAGTCCAGGTAGTTTTGGGTCTGTCTTGGCTAGCTGAAGCTCAAGGAGAAGGTCACTCAGTCTCTGGAACTCCTTGTTGTCCTTACCGGATATCTTTGGGAAAGTTTCCAGACGCATGAACAAAGCATTTTCTATAGCTTCTGGACTGCCATAACTTTGCTCTAGTCGCTCCCATGCAGCTGTGAGGCCTGCAGTAGGATTGTCCATGAAAACCGATCTTAATGGCTTAACACGTGCAGCAGATAGAGGACCAAGCCATTTGATCAGCAGATTCAATTCTTGATCAGCTGTAATGCCAATATTGCTGATTGTAGTTCTGAAGGCACATTTCCAACTTCTGTAGTTCTCAGGTTGGTCATCAAAACTTGTAAGACCAGTCTTTGTGAGCTCTCTGCGAAGCATGTACCTCACAAACTCTTCTGTCTCAGTTGTCTCCGCCTTTATGTGAGATGCTGTTGGCTGTATGGTGCTGATTGCGTTATCTTTGACATTGTTGTTAAAGGACACAGGGAAATATGGTGCAGCAGATGCATCCAGGTGAGTTGCTTGCTTGAAGTCAGTTGTTCCAATGGTACGTTGATTCAAGGCTGTACCGATGACTGGAGATTGATGACTTGCCTGAAGCTTGCGCTGATGCTCTGTGACGTATGAAGGCAGGCAAGGTAGACAGGTAGGAAATGCAGTGGAGTGATTTTGAGTGCAGGAAGTTGCTGGAACCTCTTTAACTTGAAGCTGTGAAGGAGTCTCTATGTAGTCGGGAGCATTGGAGACAATGGAGTGTGCACTGCAGTGGCTTAGGACATAGTCTTTAGTGCGTTTGAGGGGGTCTTCCATATCTGCTATGTTTAGGTTAATGCTGTCTTTCTCACTTGCACCTTCGTCTGCACTGATAGCTTGCTGTAGGACCCTTAGCTTTGCCATAGCTGCGTCATGTTTACACTGTTCATTTAAGGTTTCCATTGTTGCTCTTTGACGTGCTGACTGTGCTTCCGACTCTGCTCTCTGAGCTTCCAACTCTGCTCTTTGATGTGCTGACTGCGCTTCTGACTCTGCTCTTTGACGTGCTGACTGCGCTTCCAACTCTGCTCTTTTTTCTGCATATGCCACCTGCACTTTGCTGGCTTCCACTTCAGCGCGGGCATTAATAAGTCGCTCACTGAGTGTTGAGTATCTTGAACTATGGGATCTTGACGAGTTTTTAGAACGTCTGGTGGAAACAGATCTGTGAGATGCAGTGTCCTGTAACAGCTTTATTTTTGCTTCTGCCTTTAATCTGGTTTGCTGGATAAAACTGTCTCTTTCAATATTGAGAGCATTGACGCGCTTTAATTGCATCATCGCATTTTCTGACTTCATGTTTTGTAAGACATTAGTGAATTTGATGCTGGTAAGCTGATAAAGCTCGTATGAGGCAGAAAGTTGTTTAATGGCGCCCTCTAGTGTCAGTAGTTCACGTTCAACAGACACTGTATTGGCTTCAGCAAGGATTTTCTCCCAGACTAATTCCAAGCTATTTGACAATTCAGTCCTTGAAGCTTCATAATTCTCCATTACTTTCCAAGTGGGTTTAACTGAGCGTTTGGGTAACTCAGTTTCTTCAGGAACTTGTGGGGAGGTAGATGTGAGTTCACATGCAGAAGCTTGGTCACTCATGATAGCAGACTGACTCTGAAAGCAGGCAGGATCTGTGTGCTGAAATATGACACTGTGCAGATTGTCTCAGGCTATAAGGCTGCCATGTGCTGCTCTGTCCCTTCTGTCTTGCTATGAGGGCAGTAAATCTTGTCTGTTTCAGTACTGACATGCAGAAATCTTGTAATTAGGCTGTGAAACTCAGTTTTTCTACTGTTCTGTCTCAACTACAAAGCGATAAAGTTCATCTCCAGGTTGAAGTAGGCCTTACACAAGCTGGTTTGCTATTATCCCTTGCATCGATACAGGCAGTTTAACTCATTGAATAAACTCACAGTTAGGACGACAGACGATGAATCCTTTCGAATGTTCCGTTTAATGATGGATATTCATAGGTAGAAAAACGTTGCAGTTGTAAGCCACATGTAAGATGTTTAGCATGGAAGATATACAGGAGTAATGACCAGAATCAGGAAGTGGAGGAGACATATAAAGAACTACGGTGAGAGAGAGAGTTCAGCTAGAAAGAAGGGGACAGATCTTAAAGACACAGAGCAAGAATAATCACATAGTGTAACACAACAACTGGTGAAAGGGTTAACTAGGGGCAATCAGGGGGTTAAAACCTTTATTAGGTTGTATATGGGGGTACCTGAAGCTATAAAAACCTGGCGGCGAACCTAAAAAACTAACTGGCTACCTAGCGGCAAAAGCGACACTAATACAGCGATCAGAAAAACGATTGCTTAGTGACACTGGTGATAGGGGGTGAAAGGGTTACCTGGGGGGCGATCAAGGGGTTAAACCTTTATTAGGTAATATATGGGGGTACCTGACGCTATAAATACCTGGCGGCGAACCTAAAAAAATAACTGGCTACCTAGCGGCACCAGCGACACTAATACAGCGATCAGAAAAACGATCGCTTAGTGACACTGGTGATAGGGGGCGAAAGGGTTACCTGGGGGCGATCAAGGGGTTAAACCTTTATTAGGGGGGGTTAGGGGGCTACCCTGGACCTAAAGGGGCCTAAACCTAACTGCCCTGACACTTTTTACAGTCACAAATGACACTGATTGCAGTAATCAGTAAATAAATGATCACTGCAATCAGTGACACTGTGACTGGGGGTGCAGGGGGTGACTGGGGGGGGGGTGATTCGTGTGCCTATGTGTACCTACGTGTCAGTGTGGTGTTTGTGTAGTAACCTGATGTCTTCTCTCCTCGAGCTCCGGTCAAAAACACTACCTCGAGGAGAGATGACATCACTTCCTCCTGCCTGTGTATGCATTACACAGGCAGGGGAAGCATTTCATTCGCTGGGAGCGATCGCAAGGGGGTGGCCAGAAACCAATGACCGCCCCCTCATCCCGGATCGCTCCTACAGCTTAACAACCGCCGCATGTACCGGGGGGGTCCGATCGGACCCCCCACCCGCCCAAATGCAGTCACGTACAGGTACATGATTGTGTCTGTCCGTGCCATTCTGCCGCCGTATATGTACATGGGGCGGTCGTTAAGTGGTTAAAGTGCCAACTTATATCAGGTGTCTCCATCAAAGTACCCCTATAAATCCAGAACCCCAATCAGAAAACCTTCATACAGTGAAACCTCGGATTGCGAGTAACGCGTTAATGAGTGTTTCGCAATACGAGCATTTTTTTTTTAAAATCCTGACTCGGTTTGCGAGTGTTGTCTCACAAAACTAGCAGGATTCAAGCCACAGCGGTGTGCAGTACCGCATTTGGCCAGAGGTGGGGGGTCGCCGGAGCCGAGCTGTCCCCGAGCCTTTCCGAGTATTTCCGAGGCTCTCCGGTGCCCCCCCACCTCTGGCCACATGCGGTATTGCATGCCATAGAAGTCAATGCAGAACAAATTGTTTTCGTTTCCATTGACTTCTATGACGAAACTTGCTTTGATATGCGAGTGCTTTGGATTATGAGCATTCTCCTGGAACGGATTATGCTCGTAATCCAAGGTTCCACTGAATATCAGTTGCCTCCATCAGTGTGCCCCCATATATCAATTTCCCCGTAAGAGTACCTCCATAAATCAGCTGCTCCCATCAGAGTGACCCCTTACATAACAGAGTGCCCTCTTTTATAAGATGTTCCCATCAGTGTACTCCCATAAATCAGGAACCCCAATCAGATTACCCTCATACAATTGGTTACCCCAACAAAGAACCCCCTTAGATCAGTTACCCTCATCAGTGTACCCCCTTAAATCAGGTGCTCTCCTTCTTCATATTTCCCACTTACATCAGGAACCCCAATCAAAATACCCTCATATCAGTTTCCCCCGTCAAGTGCCCTCATCAATCAGTTCCCCCATCAGAGTCTTCCCATAGATCAAATGTCCTAATCAGAATGCCCCAACAGATCAGTTGCCCCATCAGAGTACCCCCATAGATCAATTGTCCCATTAGAGTACCACCATAATTCTTTGTTCCCCATCAGAATACCCCCATAGATCAGTTGTTCCCATCAGAGTGCCTCCATAGATCACTTACCCCATCACAGTGCCCTCCTAGGTTAGATACCCCCATCAGTGTGCCCCTATAGATTAGATGCTCCATGACAGTGCCCCCATAGCTTAGTTGCCCCCAACAGAGTGCCCCTATAGATTAGTTGCCCTATTAGAGTGCCCCAAAGATTAGTTGCTCCCATCACAGTGCACCCATAGATCAGTTAAGCCCATCACAGTACTCTCATAGATTAGTTGCCCCATCAGAGTACATACAGTGAATATAAAAAGTCTACATACCCCTGTTAAAATGTCGGGTTTCTGTGATGTAAAAATGAGAGAACTTTTTCCACCTTTAATGTGACCTATAAACTGTACAACTCAGTTGAAAAACAAACTCAAATCTTTTAGGGGGAGGTAAAAATAAATAACTAAAATAATGTGGTTTCATAAGTGTGCACACCCTCTTATAACTGGGAGTGTAGCTGTGTTTAGAATTTAGCAATCACATTCAAACTCATGTTAACCACTTGTCGACCAGCCGCCACGATCCAGCGAACTGTCGTAGCTGTACGTCGGTCCCTTTAAGCGGGATAGCAGGTGCGCGCGCCCGCTGCATCGTGGGGGTGCTGATGCTCATGACCAGCGGTTCTGTTCTGTGAGGAAAGACAGATTCCTAAGATCTAGGAACCACGATCTGTCATTTCCTCTAGGTCAGTCCCATCCCCCTACAGTTAGAAACACACTAGGGAACACAATTAACCCCATTGATCGCCCCCTAGTGTTAACCAGTTCCCTGTCAGTGACATTTTTACAGTAATCAGTGCATTTTTATAGCACTGATCGCTGTATAAATGCCAATGGTCCCAAAAATGTGTCGAAAGTGTCCGATGTGTCTGCCATAACGTTGTAGTCCCGATAAAAATCGCAGATCGCCGCCCTTACTAGTAAAAAAAATAATAATACTAAAAATGCTAAAAATCTATCCCCTATTTTGTAGACGCTATAACTTTTGCACAAACCAATCAATATACGCTTATTGCGATTTTTATTACTAAAAATATGTAGAATACATATCGGCCTAAACTGAGAAAAAATTTGCTTTTAAGAAAAAAAATTGGGGATCTTTATAGCAAAAAGTACAAAATATTGTGTTTTTTTCAAAATTGTCGCTCTTTTTTTGTTTATAGTGCAAAAAATAAAAATCGCAGAGATGATCAAATACCACCAAAAGAAAGCTCTATTTGTGGGAAAAAAAGAAAGCGTCGCATGATCGTGCAATTGTCATTTAAAGCGACGCAGTGCCGAATCGCAAAAAATGGCCCGGTCATTGAGCAGCCAATTCTTCCGGGGCTGAAGGGGTTAAATAGGAGTAAGTACACACCTGCCATCATTTAAAGTGCCTCTGATTAACCCCAAATAAAGTTCAGCTGTTCTGTAGGTCTTTCCTGGCAAAAGCCATTGTCCGCAGAGAGCTTCCAAAGCATCAGAGGGATCTCATTGTTAAAAGGTATCAGTCAGGAGAAGGTACACATGAATTTCCAAGGCATTAGATATACCATGGAACACAGTAAAGACAGTCATCATCAAGTGGAGAAAATATGGCACAACAGTAACATTATCAAGAACTGGACGTCACCCCAAGATTTATGAAAAGACGAGAAGAAAACTGGTCAGGGAGGCTGCCAAGATGCCTACAGCAACATTAAAGGAGCTGCAGGAAGATCTGGCAAGTACTGGCTGTGTGGTACATGGGACAACAAATTCCTGTATTCTTCATATGTCTGAGCTATGGGGTAGAGTTGCAATATGGAAGCCTTTTCTTACCAAGAAAAACATCCAAGCCCGGCTAAATTTAGCCAAAACACATCTGAAGTCTCCAAATAAGCATGTGGGAAATTGTGTTATGGTCTGATAAAACCAAGGTTGAACTTTTTGGCTATAATTCCAAAATATATTTTTGGTGCAAAAACAACACTGGACATCACTAAAAGAAAACCATACCCCCCGTGAAGCATGGTGAAGGCAGCATCATGCTTTGGGGCCGTTTTTCTTCAGCTGGAACAGGGGCCTTAGTCAAGGTAGAGGGAGTTATGAACAGTTCCAAATACCAGTCAATATTGGCGCAAAACCTTCAGGCTTCTGCTAGAAAGCTGAACATGTAGAGGAACTTTATCTTTCAGCATGACAATGACCCAAAGCATTCATCCAAATCAACAAAGGAATGACTTCACCAGAAGAAGATTAACGTTTTGGAATGGCCCAGACCTGAATCTGATTGAGATTTTGTTTAATCAAAAAGTGTAGGTGAGAGTCCTGGAAGCATTGAGGTGTCACAGGGAGTTGAAAATACACCATATCGTTTATATATGTTCAAATGAGAAGCACTTTTATTTGGAAATATGTGATTATTTCAGACACATCACCGTTGGAAAATTAACCGTCACATATTTTGAGAGATATTTACCTGCACTTTTAAATGGACTGCACTATAGCTATGCACTTTATATGTGATGGTACATGCCACAGTTTATGAAATATTTATGATTTAATGAGAAAAATTATATTATAAAGTTTGTGCAACATCATTTTTTGCATTTTTACTGTAAATACTTGTGGAAACACAGTGAGGGGTTGCAGCAATTCGCCTAAGTATTATATGTTTTTTTAGTTTTTTTATCTTAATTTCCTCACTTTATCTTATTCAATTTTTATTTTATTTGGGTACATCACAGTTGGATCATTTATTTGTATAGAGGTAGCACAAAGGTACACATCAACTTTATTTGCATTGAGACTTCACCAGAATGTGACGTTCACTTTGAGACTACACCAGAATGTGGTGTTCATGTGGAGACCCCACCAAAATGCCAGGGGCACAATGGGAACATCTCCTCCAGTAAAAATGGGGCAATGTTACAGGAAAGGATACACAGATACTGGTGATAGGGGATTTAATTATTATAAGGACAGAGAAGGCAATCTGTCACAAAGACTGTGATCGCAGAACAGTATGTTGTTTACCGGGCACTTGGATTCAAGACATTGCAGATTGGATGGACAAATTGTTGAATGGGGCTGGGGAGGACCCAGCTGTCATGGTATATATTGGTATCAATGACAAAGTTAGAGGAAGATAGGGTGACCTACAAAATGATTTTATGGACCTATGGGCTATATATTTAAGAAAAGGACCTACAAGGCAGTTCTTTCAGAAATACTGCCTGTACCTAAATGCAAGGGGTGCAGCTATGTTGAAAGAGAAGATGCCCAAAAAGTTAGAAGAAATTTTAAATCCACTCGAATGTCACGTTCACATTGAGACTCCACCGAAATGTGGCATTCACTTTGGGACTCCACCAGGATACGATGTTCAAATTGGGATTCTACTAGAATGTGACATTCACAATGAGACTCCATCACAATATGACATTCACAATGAGACTCCACCTAAATGTGCCGTTAACATTGAGACTCCACCAGAATGTGACATTTACATTAAGAGTCCACCGGAGTGTGACGCTCACATAAAGACTCCACCAGAATGTGACGTTCACTAGAGTGTGATGTTCACATTGAGACTCCACCAGAAATTGCTCTCTCTGCAGAAGAACCCCCAGTCATCCCTGGCAAAAGAAAACTTAGATAATGAAACTCCACCAGAATGTAGTGTTCACAATGAGACCTCACCAGAATGTGATGTTTACATTGACATTCCATCAGAATGTGACATTCACAATGAAACTCCACCAGAATGTAACGTTAACAACAAGACTCCACCAGAATATGACACTCACAATGAAACTCCACCAGAATGTGATGTTCACACTGAGACTCCACCAGAGTGTGACAGTCGCTAGAGTGTGATGTTCACATTGAGACTCCACCAGAATGTGCTCTCTCTGCAGAAGAACTCCCAGTCATCCCTGGCAAATTAAAAAGAAAATGGAACAAACCAGAACAAGGCAAAAGACAGCTTCAGGCTCCCCAAAATGTGTAGTCAGCATTGAGACTTCACCATAAAGTAATGTTACAATTGAGAATCCACTACAATAGGACGTTTCTCATTGAGGCACCATCAGAATGTGATGTTCACATTGAGACTATCAGAATGGGACATTCACATTAGGAATCCTCCAGAATGTGACATTCACATTGAGAAACCACCAAAATTTAACGTTTACAATGAGACTCCACCAGAATTTGATGTTCACACTGAGATTCCTCCAGAATGTGATGTTCACATTGAGAAACCACCAGATTGTGATGTTTACATTGAGACAAAACCAGAATGTGATGTTCACAATAAGACTCCACCAGAATGTGAAGTTTACAATGAGAATCCACCAGAATGTGAAGTTCACTAGAGTGTGATGTTCACATTGAGACTCCACCAGAATGTGTTCTCTCTGTGGAAGAACCCCCAGTCATCCCTGGCAAAAGAAAAATAAATCAGAACAAACCAGAACAAGGTAAAATACAGCTTCAGACTCCCAAAAATGTGTATTCAGCATTGAGACTTCACCATAAAGCAATGCTCGAATTGAGACTCCACCACAATGTGATTTTTACATTGAGACACCACCAGAATGTGGCGTTCACATTGAGAAACCACCATAATGTGACGCTCACATTGAGAAACCACCAGAATGTGACGTTTACAATGAGACTCCACCAGAATGTGATGTTCATATTGAGGCAACAACAGAATGTGACGTTCACAATGAGACTCCACCAGAGTGTGATGTTAACACTGAGACTCCACCAGAGTGTGATGTTCAAACCAGTGGCAGGCCGTCCATATGGGGCACAGGGGTGCCATACCTCTATTCCCACCCCAATCTACATGCAGGGCATGGGACGCATGGATTCCAATGTTTTTCTAAAAGCACGTGATTAGAGCCAGAGGTTATAATTGACTTAAAAAAGGTGGTGCTCTGCGCCCCGGGTCCACCCAGTTGTGTGACAATAGGGAATTAATATTCACAATTGTCTTCCTGATTCTCCTCTCAGACAATCAGGAAGCCGGTTTTGAGACCTGCCTGGCTGAGAGGAGAAGCGATCATATTGGCGGCCAAGGAGAAGACGCAGAGGAAACCAATGTGAAGCTGAGGAGGAGGAGATGCTGGGTAAAGCCAATGAGGAGGAAGGGCTGCCTGCGACCTAGATGTGGTAAGTGACATTCACAATGAGACTCCACCAGAATGTGACATTCACATTAAGACTACCAGAATGTGATTTTCACATTGAGACTCCAACAGAGTGAGATATTTACAGACTAAGCCAGAATGTGACATTCACACTGATACTCCACCAGAGTGTGACGTTCCCCTGCGATTCCACCAGAATGTGATGTTCACATTGAGACTCCACCAAAATGTAACATTCACAATGAAACTCTAGCAGAATGTAACGTTTACATTGAGAGTCCATCAGAATGTGACATTCACATTGAGTCTCCACCAGAATGGGAAGTTGACAATGAAACCCCGCCAGAGTGTGACGTTCTCATTGACACTCCACCAGAATGTGACATTCACAATGAAACTCCACAAGAATTTGATGTTCACATTGAGAGTGCATCAGAGTGTGATGTTTACAATGAGACTCAACCTAAGTTTGAAGCTCACTTTGCGAGTCCCCCAGATTATGACATTCACATTAAGTCTCCACCAGAATGTGACATTCATAATGAGACTCCACCAGAGTGTGACGTTCACACTGAGACTCCACCAGAGTGTGATGATTACGTTAAGACTCCACCAAACAGTACTCTCTGTGCAGAAGAACCCCCAGTCATCCCTGGCAAAGGAAAACAAAACAGAAGGTGAAACAATCCAGAACAAAGCATGAGACTTCCCCAAAATGTGCAGTCAGCATTGAGACTCCACCAAAAAGGGACGTTCAAATTGAGACTCTACCAGAATGTGACAATCACACTGAGACACCACCAGAATGTGACGTTCACATGGAGTCTCCACCAGAATGTGGCGTTCACAATGAAATTGACACTCCATCAGAATGTGATGTTTACAATAAAACTCACAAGAATGTGATGACATAGAGAGTCCATCAGAATGTGACGTTCACATTCAGTCTCCAGAATGTGACATTTACAATGAGACTTCATCGGAGTGTGACCTTCACACTGAGACTCCACCAGAGTGTGACATTCCCACTGAGACTCCACCAGAGTGTGATGTTCACATTGAGACTCCACCAGAGTGTAACGTTCACACTGAGACTCCACCAGAATGTGACGTTCCCACTGAGACTTCCCCAGAATGAGACATTCACATTGAGACTCCAACAGAGTGTGATGTTCACGGACTCTGCCAGAGTGTAACATTCACTCTGAGACTCCACCAGTGTGTGACGTTCACACTAAGACTCCACCAGAGTGTGACATTCACACTTAGACTCCACCAAAGTGTGACGTTCACACTGAGACTCCACCAGAGTGTACCATTCACACTGAGACTCCACCAGATGGGATGTTCACATTAAGACTCCACCAGAATGTGCTCCCTCTGCAGAAGAACCCCCACAGTCATCTCTGGCAAAAGAAAAGAAAACAGAATGTGACAAAAACAGAACAAAGCAAAAGTTAGCATGAGACTCCACTAAGAAGTGATGTTCAAATTAAGCCTCTACCAGAATGTGATGCTCATATTGAGACACCACCAGAATGTGAGGTTTACATTGAGATACTACCCGAACGTGATATTTACATTGAGACTCCACCAAAATGTGATGTTCACATTAATACACCATCAGGATGTGATATTCACAATGAGACTCCATCAAAATGTAGCTTCCACATTGAGACCCCACCAGAATGTGATGTTTACTCTGAGACCCGACCAGAATGTTACGTTCACATGGAGACCCGACCAGAATATGACATTTACATTGAGACTCCACCAAGTTATCACATTCGCATTGAGACTCTAACAGAGTGTGATGTTCACAATAAGACTCCACCAGAAAGTGCTCACTCTGAAGAAGAACCCCCAGTTATGTCTCGCAAAAGAAAACGAAAAAGGAAATTAAACAAACCAGAATAAGGCGAAAAACATTTTGAGACTCCCCAAAATGTGAAGTCAGCAATAAGACTCCACCAAAAAGTAATGTTTAAATTGAGGCTCCACCGGAATGTAACTTTCACATTTAGACCCCACCAGAATGTGATATTAACACTAAGACTCCACCAGAGTGTGCCGTTTACACTGAGACTCCACCAGAGTGTGACATTTACACCGAGACTCCACCAGAGTGTGATGTTCACATTGAGACTCCACTTGAAAGTCATATTCACATTGAGACATTACCAGAATGTGATGTTCACAATGAGACCCCACCATTGAGACTTATCCCACTAAGGCTCAAGAGATGGTCCCATTTGCATTGGAAGGCTTCACATTCTATTACCGTTTTGGAGCAGAGAATTTTGCAAAGGTAAGTGACCAGATCTTTTTGTGTGATTTAAAATGTCCAACCAAAGATTATTTTATTTTCTGGATAGAGTAGAGAGGGATTAGTCCTTGACAGTGATAATGTCTTATCACTGTCCAGGACTGCTTTGGAGAAATGTCCACACTCTTCCTGCCCTGCTGCTGATAGTTTAGTCAAACTGGAAGTGAAAGAGAAAATGTGATGAGTACACACACAGAAATCCCCTCCCCCTACTCTACTGCCTGCCTGTGTTACTGTTTACAGAGCAGGACATACACTTTAATGCCCAATAAATCTTTCCATTTAAGTTAGCTAAATACATTCCATGTGCATCAAAACAAAAGGTGTTTAACCATTTCCCATCCAGCCACTGCACATAAATGGCCAGGTGGGCACTTACTCCTTCTGAATGCACGTTTCTGAACGTCCTTCAGAAGGAGTGGAATCCCAATGTGCACGTGTCCCCCAGACATGCTGCATCTTGGATCGGCAGATGGGCCCTCTGATTTTCCCTTCTGATCACACAGCCATCTTGTGATGTAAACAGCCTGGGGGATGTCACAAAAGCAGGATCATGTGGCCGCGTGCCCACATAGCGGTGCGATCCTGATGTGCCTGTGTCCCCCAGAGACAGGGCAACATTGTTCGGCAGTCATGTAGTGTAAACTGAGAGCCATTGCCAGGCGATCGGTTCTGCTTCTCCTCACACAGAGTCAGTGAGAAGGAGAGCAGATCTGCGAGCTGGGGATTAGTGTGTATGAGCTGTTTTTACAGCTTTTTACACACTGATCACCCAGCTAGTGTCCCCAAACAGTGTCCCCAAACAGGAAAAAACACCAACACCTGCCACACATATGTCCAGGTAAACATCTGTCCCACATCAGTCCCAGTAAACATCTCCCCTACTGAACAACTGTCCACATCTGTCCCACTGAATATCTGTCCCAGTAAACATCTGTCCCACTGAATATTTGTCCACATCTGTCCCAGTAAACATCTGTCCCACTGAACATCTGTCCACACCTGTCCCACTGAACATCTGTCCGTGATCATCTGGCACATCTGTTTGCGATCGTCTGGCACATCTGTCTGTGATCATCTGGCACATCTGTCCATGATCATCTGGCACATATGTCCGTGATCATCTGGCACATCTGTCCGTGATCATCTGGTGCACATCTGTCTGTGATCATCTGACACATCTGTCTGTGATAATCTGGCACATCTGTCCTTGATCATCCGGCACATCTGTCTGTGATCATTTGCCACATCTGTCCATGATCATCTGTGCACAATTGGCGCACATCTGTTGGTGATCGTCTGCCACATCTGTCCATGATCATCTACCACATCTGTCCGTGATCATCTGCCACATCTAATTTTATTGTCCTGGTGCTCCAGGGCCTTCAAAAATGTGATAGGTAGTCAGGAAATCAAATATGTAATTTATGCCTTTAGAATGCCTGACGCTGCTCCCTGCATGTTGGGCCTCTCTATGTGGCCAGGCTGTGTAAAAGTCGTACACATTGGGTATCGCCATACTCCAGAGGAGTAGCAGAATGTATTTTGGGGCATAATATTTGCTATGTACATGCTATGTGTTGGAAATATCTTATAAATGGGCGACTTTGTGTAAACAAAATACGTTTTCATTTTCTTTCAAAATTTTCCAAAAACTTGACATGTTCAAAAGACTCATTATGCCTCCTAGAATATACATTGGGGTGATTAATTTCCAAAATGTGGTCATTTTGTGGGAGTTTCCATTGTCCTGGTGCTCCAGGGCCTTCAAAAATGTGATAGGTAGTCAAGAATATAAATGTGTAATATATGCTCCTAGAACACCTGATGGTGCTCCCTGCATGTTGGGCCTCTACATGTGGCCAGTAGTGATGAGCCGAACACCCCCGGGTTCGGTTCGCACCAGAACCCGCAAACGGACCGAAAGTTTGCACAAACTTTAGAACCCTATTAAATACAATGGATGCGAGCGTTCGAAATCTAAAGTGCTAATTATAACGACTATTATGCATGTTATTGTCCTAAAAAGGGTTTGGAAACCCGGGTTCTGCACCAGGGGACATGTATCAATGCAAAAAGAAGTTTTAAAAACGGCCGTTTTTCTGGAGCAGTCATTTTAATGATGCATAAAGTGAAAAAAAAGTCAAATATTCCTTTAAATATCGTACCTGGGGGGTGTCTAAAGTATGCCTGTGAAGTGCCACGTGTTTCCCGTGTTTAGAACTGTCCCTGCACAAAATGACATTTCTAAAGGAAAAAAAGCCATTTAAAACTGCTTGCGGCTTTAATGTAATGTCTGGTACCGGTAATATGGATGAAAATCTTTAAGAAAAATGGCATAGCTACCCCATCACACACACCCCCCCCCCCTACCCCAGCCCATTACCAGCCCCTTTGGGTCTTGTATGGATATTAAGGGGAACCCCGCACACAAAATAAAAAAGGCCCTATATACTCTGAACAGCCGTATACAGGCGGTGCATACAAGACAGGGACTGTAGGTTTGTTCTTATGTAGAATCTGTTTGTAATTTTGAACAAGTACATTGTTTAAGTGTAGCTCCAGCCAAAAAATATATTTTTAAGCTTTTTGGAAAACATAGGGAAGGGTTATCACCCCTGTAACATTTGTTTTGCTGTCTGTGCAGTGTGCACCTGTTCAGAACAGTTCACCTCACTTTCCGTCCTAATGACAAATGTTTTTTGAAAATTTGGGGTTTTTATTGAAACAATATAAAGAAATAACAGTGCAGCGCAATAAATGTCCATATAGAGTGAACAATGATGAAAAAGATGTACTGAAGAGATCTGGGTGTAGGCTTCTTCATACAGTATATAACTTGTGTATCCAATGTAAGGAAAATCTGCTTACCAGACCAGATGGACCTTTTGAATGAACAAGAGGTCAAAAACGCTTGTTTTCCACCATGAGGGGAAGATGGTCTCAGATGAAGCGGTGATCCAGCAAGATGGTAGGCACAGCATCAGATGTAGAGATGATATATAAAAAAAGGGATGTGGAAACGTTCTAAGTGTAGACTGTTTTAATCCAAAAATATAGTGTATAAAAAATACATACAAGTAAAATTCAGACAAAGTCCAAAAAAGTACAGCAAAAGCCACTGGGCGCTGATGTTCTATGATGGAGAAGTCCAAAATGTAAAACAGCTGCTATAGTGACCAAGTCTCTTGTACTTATAATAATAAATGAACCATGATACACAGCTGGTGGAGGTCACAAGTAAAAATCATATGCTGAAAACTGGCAAAAGATTGTGCTAATAGCAACAAAAATAGGCATATGCAGCACCAGATGACTAACAGTGAGAGATCCACCAGAGTGAACAGCAGGCAGGTGAAGAGAGTGTAAGCGGCGATGAACGCCGTAAACTCAGCCTGAGATGAATCAGTAGTAAGCGGCAATGCAAGCCGCGAGCACAGCCTGGGACAGACGCGGGTGACGTCACAGAGTAAGCTCCTCCCCCGTACGTACGTTGCGTCCAATAGGACTTCGTCAGCGGTGGGTGGGGCTTACGGCGTCACCCTCCGTCCTTATAAACTAAAAGCGTTGCCATGGAGAGCATAGTGGGGGCGGGACGGCCGGTAACCAGCCCCGAACACAGAATCCCCATGCTATGTAATCAGCCAATGTAATTTGGCTAGGCAGCGGCTAATAAAAAATGACACATAGACAGGAAAGCCTGTATAGTGCATACAAAATGTATTTGATTTCTTTTAAAGTGACAAACACCCACGGCTGTCCCATGCCTCACAGTATAACTCCACAGCAGTGAAAGTTATATATGAAAAAATGTATTCTTTAAAATAATAAAGAAAAATGTGAAAAATAAATAAAAATAAAAATTAATAAAAAAATATTTAAATAAAATATAAAAAACATGTGTAAAGCAAATTACAAATATAAGAGGGGGACCTCCTCTATTATGCAATGCAAAAAAATAAATTAAATAAAAAATAATAAATAATAAAAATATTAACTAAAAATACCACATCTACCGACATTGGTATACTAAACTGGCTTATTTGTCAGAGATGAAACAATTAAGGTCAAAGTCGACGTTGAGGCCTCCTGGCACGAGCACCTGGGTCTCGTGTATCCAGAAGGACTCACGCCGACTAAGTTGTCTGATGAAGTTACCACCTCTCCAGTGGGGTCTAACCCTTTCTATGCCCCAAAATGTAAGACATTTGGGGTCTCGGTTATGAAAATGACGAAAGTGTTTGGAGACATTATGAGTTCTGACACCGTTGATAATGTTATTCACATGTTCTCCCATACGCACATGAAGCGGTCTGGAGGTTCTACCAATGTAGTGTAATCCACAATCACATTCAAGGCCGTAGACCACCCCCATGGTGTTACATGTAATAAGATTTTTGATTGAATAAGTTTTACCTGTAGTAGGAGCAGTAAACTCTTTTCTTCGTTTAATGTTACGTTTGCATTTTTTACATGATGGACACCTACCACATGCGTAAAAGCCAGTCATAAGAGGAAAAATATGACTCTCCCTTACTACTGGAGGGTCGACCACACTTGGGGCCAATACGTCCCTCAGTGTAGGTGCCTTTCTATAAATGAATCTGGGACGAGACGGAATAATGGCTCCCATTATTCTATCCTTTTTCAAGATGTCCCAGTGTTTCATGATTATTTTTTCGAATTTCCTGTGTTGAATATTGAAATCCAAAATTATTCTGAGTTCCGTGTTAGCTGGATTAGGTGCCTTGGGTCGAGAACCCGCCACCAAAGAAGTTCTATCTAGCTTTCCGACCTTTTGAATTTCACTGGAGATATCCTCCTTATTATAGCCTTTTTGGATAAATCTTTTAGCAAGGACATCTGATTGCAATACAAAGTCTGCCTCAGACGTGCAATTACGCCTTAAACAAATGAACTGGCCCCTAGGGATGTTGCATAGCCATGTTTTGTGATGGCAACTGTCAAGGGGTATATACCCATTCCTGTCTGTCTGTTTAAAATGGTTTTTCGTTTTGAAGACAGGTCCATCTCTGAAAATTTCCAGATCTAAAAATGTTATACTGGAAGAATCAGCATTCCAGGTGAGTCTAATATTTTTGGTGTTGCCATTCAGCTTGGACATAAATAATTGCAGGCTAGTCATGTTACCCTCCCAGATAATGATCAGATCGTCTATATAGCGATAATAGCACTTTAGTTGTATTGGTCTGTCATTAAAGATAGTTTCTTCTTCCCAAAGTGACATAAACAAGTTTGCCACACTGGGCGCAAACCGTGCTCCCATGGCAACTCCAAGGGTTTGAAGAAAAAATCTATGATCATACCAGAAATAATTCCTGGCTAAACAAAAAGAAAGTGCATCCACAAGAAAATCGATCAGCAGGGGAGGAAAATTAGAGGCATCTAATGCCCATTTAACTGCCCTAATAGCATCCTGATGGCCTATGATGGTGTACAATGACCCCACGTCCGCGGTTACCAACAAAGTGTTGTCACTGGCGGGCGTGGACTCAACCACCTGTATAGCATGTCGGGTGTCTTTAAGATAAGCGGTGGTTGAACAAACCAATGGTTTGAGAAAGTGGTCAATGTATTGGCCCAGGCGTGCAGTGACCGAATCAATTCCGTTAACAATAGGTCTCCCAGGTGGAAACTGGGCATCTTTATGTACCTTTGGTAGGAAATATATGATTGGTCTCCTGCACGCACTGGGATCCAAATATAAAGCCTCTTTTTTGGTAAGAACACCACACATTTTACCTTGCTCAACAAGAGCTTGAAGTTCATTTTGATACTCAAAAACAGGGTCCTTGGTCATAAGTTGATATGTAGAATGGTCTGACAATAATCTATTCATCTCATTGTCATAAAAGACCTTACTCATAACAACCAATCCACCCCCCTTATCCGCTGGTCTAACTACAACATTTTTATTTTTATCTAATGTGGCAATGCCCATTTTGAGATAGTGAGGATCTCTCACTTTCTTGATCTTCATGCGGTCTAGGTCGGTGGTGACCATGTTTTTGAAAACTTCAATATGCTTATGGTCATGTTTGGGAGGGTTAAAGGTAGATTTGTTAGCAAGCTGTGAGTGAAATTCTACAGGTACTACAGGAACTGAAGTGGAAGTGGTGGTTCCTGATTTAGAAAGGAAATGTCGTTTGATATTAAGCGTTCTTACAAACTTTTGCAGGCTAATATAAGTTTGGAATTTATTAAAATTCCGAACTGGAGCGAACTTGAGTCCTTTATCAAGCACTCTAAGTTCCTCCTCTGACAAATCCACACCACTGATGTTAAATACTCCTGCTCCTATTATCGCCTTTGTCTTTTTAGCTCTTCTTCCGGCTCTTCTTCCTCTCTTAGTCGTCTTTTCCCCCCTTGTTTGGTTCCTGGGGGGGTATGACCCCAAGGCTCCTCCCAATGTAGTTGATGTTGGCCTAAAAAACTTTCATTTGGAGGGTTGGTTTCATGAGATAATGGAGCAAAGCGATTGTGAATAGGAAGCTGGTCATGATCGATGTATGGGTCATTATTCCTCACATGGTCTGGATGCCTACCATAAGGGTTCTGATAATACATGTCATCTCTATTGGGGGGACCATTAGGGACATAGTCCCTGTTGGAACCATGGTCCCGCCAATTATTATGTTCATAAGGGGGTGGGTGATGGTAAGGAGTACCTTTACCCCTCCCCCCTCTGTTAGGGTGACCCCTGCCGTTGGGGCGTCCCCCACCTCGAGCTGGTGGACCCCTGACAGGTGGGTTTCTAGGAATGACAGGAGTGGAAATGGTGGAAATATGCGGGGTGGAAGGGCGCGGCACATTAGTAGGTCCCGTATCAGGGTTGGGTACCCTAGATTGCCATTTAAAAATTTCGCCCCTAGCAAAATCACCAGAGTCCCTAAGGTACTTAGTTTTCTTTTTCTCCTGTGATTCCTTATCCCACTTAGACATCTTATTTTTAAGTTCACCTGATAGCTTTGAGAAATCTGAAGATTCTTGAAACGGCTCAATTTTAACTTTAAGCTCTCCTATTTGTTTATCAAGAATCTTCATTTTCCTATGTTTCCTAATGAGAAGGAGGTCAATTAACTCTTGTCCTTTTTGACAAAAGAAATTTTGCCATTCTCGCATGGATTCCTCATCCAAAAGGCCATCATTAGGTGGGATATCCCACCTTAAACGTCTAGGGATAAGTTTATTCTTAGTGTATTGCTCAAATGAAGCAATGTCCCACCATGCCTTAATTTTCTTTTCAAAGGCAAAGCCCAATTTTTTGAAACATACGGATAAGTCATCCGGATAGGTAGGTGTGGGTGTATCTGAGAACACTTCACTAAGTTTAACCTCTCTATGTTCCAAAAACTGAAAAACATCCATATGTGCAGCTAAAAGAAATGTGATAACTAACAAAAGTATTATAAAAAGCAATCAGCGCACAAATGACTAAGAGAACTACTGCAGCTGGACACCAACAGGTATATCACACAATGACCCAAACAGATAATATAAAGAAATAACAGTGCAGCGCAATAAATGTCCATATAGAGTGAACAATGATGAAAAAGATGTACTGAAGAGATCTGGGTGTAGGCTTCTTCATACAGTATATAACTTGTGTATCCAATGTAAGGAAAATCTGCTTACCAGACCAGATGGACCTTTTGAATGAACAAGAGGTCAAAAACGCTTGTTTTCCACCATGAGGGGAAGATAGTCTCAGATGAAGCGGTGATCCAGCAAGATGGTAGGCACAGCATCAGATGTAGAGATGATATATAAAAAAAGGGATGTGGAAACGTTCTAAGTGTAGACTGTTTTAATCCAAAAATATAGTGTATAAAAAATACATACAAGTAAAATTTACTTGTATGTATTTTTTATACACTATATTTTTGGATTAAAACAGTCTACACTTAGAACGTTTCCACATCCCTTTTTTTATATATCATCTCTACATCTGATGCTGTGCCTACCATCTTGCTGGATCACCGCTTCATCTGAGACCATCTTCCCCTCATGGTGGAAAACAAGCGTTTTTGACCTCTTGTTCATTCAAAAGGTCCATCTGGTCTGGTAAGCAGATTTATCTTACATTGGATACACAAGTTATATACTGTATGAAGAAGCCTACACCCAGATCTCTTCAGTACATCTTTTTCATCATTGTTCACTCTATATGGACATTTATTGCGCTGCACTGTTATTTCTTTATATTATCTGTTTGGGTCATTGTGTGATATACCTGTTGGTGTCCAGCTGCAGTAGTTCTCTTAGTCATTTGTGCGCTGATTGCTTTTTATTATACTTTTATTGAAACAAGAATTGGTGATAAAGAATCAGTGGAGAGGAGACACTTTTTTTCCCATATTAACTCTTACAGGAGAGAATTTGCCTTCCTAGGGGTAGATTTCCTCTCACTTCCTGTTGTATCCTTCCGTTTGCAAGGAGGAGTCGTTTGTAAGTTGGATGTTTGAAAGTAGGGGCCTGAAAAATTGGGCCTTTGGTGGTGGTGGTGGTGGTGGTGTTGACACAACACTGTAAGGCCTCACAGTTAGTCTTGGTGGGCGCAGGAATGGGCCCTGCTGTGAATTATTAGATCAAGAATTGTAATTACATGCCCCTGTTAAACAGGAGCAGAAAAATTGAGCCTTAGGCACTGGTGCCACAACACTGCAACCCCTCACAGATACTGTACTTGGAGCACAGCAATGAGCCCTGTTGCAAAGTATTGCATCAAAAATTGTAATTACATGCCCCTGTTAAACAGGGGCTGAAAAATTGGGCCTTAGCCACTGGTGCTGGTGCCACGACACTGCAACCACTCCCAGATACTCTAGTTGGAGTGCAGGAATGAGCCCTGCTGCAAAGCATTGCATAAAAAATTGTAATAACACACCCCTGTTAAACAGGGGCTGAAAAATTGGGCCTTAGCCACTGGTGGCGGCACCCAGAAACAAAAATGTTCTTCCAAGCTATCATCGTCAATCGGATTCAATGATCCGATTGACGATGATAGCTTGGAAGAACATTTTTGTTTCTGGGTGCCGCCACCAGTGGCTAAGGCCCAATTTTTCAGCCCCTGTTTAACAGGGGTAGGACAGGACAGGATAGTTAGTCAACATAACAGGACAAACTCTCAGCATCAGCATCAGTCTTGAAGGGATGTGACATTTGAAAATAAATTAGTCTGTTATATCAGCTTCAGGTGTTTGGTAGCTGGTGGTGATCCAAGACTGGTTCATCTTTATGAAGGTCAGTCGATCAACAGAGTCGGTGGACAGGCGCACCCTGTGATCCGTGACAAATCCTCCAACAGCACTGAATGTGCGTTCTGAAAGAACGCTGGATGCAGGACAGGCCAGTAGCTCAGTTGCATACTGTGCAAGCTCTGGCCAGTGATCCATCCTCAAGACCCAGTAAGCCAGAGGATTTTCGGTGGGGAAGGTGTTCAAGTCTGACCTTGCCCCTAGGTATTCCTGCACCATGTATATCAGACGCTGGCGATGGTTGCTGGAACCGATCATACCTTGGGGCTGCGGACTAAAGAATTGTCTGAACGCTTCGGTCAGACGGCCACCTTCCCCACCGCTCCTTCTTTGACTGACCAAAGCCTCAGCAACTCGTTGTCCAAGACCAGGAGTTTGTAACCTCCCAGTCTCTGGGAACGCGTTGCACAGACCTTTCTGCAAGGCCTCCCGGAGTTGTCTCATCCTCTGCTCCCTCTGCGATGGTAAGATAGGGTCCGCAACGTTACCCTTGTACCGTGGATCAAGGAGAGTGGCCAGCCAGTAATGGTCCCTCTCCTTGATCCGAAGAATACGAGGATCCTTCCGCAGACTTTGCAGGATCAGGGAGGCCATGCAGCGTAGGTTAGCTGAGGCATTCGGTCCGGAGTCCTCTGGGTCACTAAGGACGACATGATTCGCAGCCACCTCCTCCCAGCTACGTACAAGTCCACTGGTTTCTTGGAACTGTAAATCATCCCTAAAAGACTGCTGCTGATGATGCTGAGTGCCAGGCTCCACCTCCATGCTGACACAATACTCCTCCTCCTCCTCTTCTTCCTGTGCGATGGGTGGGACAGAAGGAACACTGTCTGGGTAAAGGGGGCCTTGAGAGGCAAGGAAGTCCTCCTCTTCCTGCCTCTGTTCTGCCTCAAGTGCCCTGTCCATTATTCCACGCAGCGTATGTTCCAACAGGTGGACAAGAGGTACAGTGTCACTGATGCATGCACTCTCACTGCTCACCATCCTCGTGGCCTCCTCAAATGGTGCCAGGACAGTGCATGCATCCCTGATCATGCCCCACTGGCGTGGTGAAAAAACCCTGAGCTCCCCTGACCCTGTCCTGGTGCCGTAGTCGCACAGGTACTCATTGATGGCCCTCTGCTGCGTGTGCAGCCGCTGCAGCATGACCAACGTTGAGTTCCACCTGGTGGGCATGTCACATATAAGGCGGTTCTTGGGCAGGTTCAACTCCTTTTGCAGCTCAGCCAGACGAGCACTGGCATTATAAGATCTGCGGAAATGCACACAGACTTTCCTGGCCTGCCTCAGGACATCCTGTAAGCCCGGGTACCTGCCCAAGAACCACTGCACCACCAGGTTAAGGACGTGAGCCACACAGGGCACATGGGTCAGTTGTCCCTGTCGGAGAGCGGAGAGGAGGTTGGTGCCATTGTCGCAAACTACCATTCCTGGCTTAAGCTGGTGTGGCATCAACCAACTCTCGGCCTGCCCCTGCAGAGCAGACAGAACCTCTGCCCCAGTGTGGCTCCTGTCCCCCAAACACACCAGCGCAAGCACGGCATGGCATCTTTTTGCCTGCGTACTTGCGTAGCCCCTTGAACGCCTACGGAGCACCGCTGGTTCTGAGGACAAAGCACAGGAAGAGGCCACGGAGGAAGAAGAAGAGGAGGGGGTGGAGGACAGAGGTGTGTCACAACCAGTAGTAGCATTTTGGAGGCGTGGCGGTGGAACAACCTCCAACACTACTGCACCTTGTCCTGCATCCTTCCCAGCTGCTAAAAGAGTGACCCAATGGGCCGTGAAAGAAAGGTAACGTCCCTGTCCATGCCTGCTGGACCATGAGTCAGCGGTAATATGCACCTTACCGCTGACCGCCCTGTCCAGCGAGGCCAAGACATTGCCTTCCACATGCCGGTAGAGAGCCGGAATCGCCTTCCGTGAGAAAAAGTGGCGTTTGGGAACCTGCCACTGAGGAACCGCACATTGCACAAACTCACGGAAGGGGGCCGAGTCTACCAACTGAAAAGGCAGCAGTTGAAGCGCTAGCAATTTAGCCAAGCTAGCATTCAACCGCTGGGCATGTGGATGGCTGGGAGTGAACTTCTTTCAACGGTCCAGCAGCTGGGGCAGGGAAATTTGCCTGCTAGAATCGGACGTTGGTGTACTGCTAGCAGAGTGCCCGCAAGTACTTGGCTGTGACACACCTAATTCTACACCTTCATTCCTCTCAGAGCAGGTTTCAGAGAGGACTGAAGGTATAGTGGGGTTGGAGATCCCAGCTGATGCGGTGCAAGAAGAGGTCAGCTTTGTTCTTTGGTGTGGGTCTTTAAGGTAGGCTTGCCAACGAGCTGCATGGCAGGTCAACATATGTCTGGTCAAGCATGTGGTGCCCAAGCGGGTGATGTTTTGGCCACGCGATATACGCTTGAGACATATGTTGCAAACAGCAGCTGTGCGATCTGATGCACTCGACTCAAAAAAGGCCCACACCAAAGAACTTTTTGAATAACGGGCAGAGGCAGCGCCTTGCACAGGCGGAGCTCTGCGGTGTGATTCTGTCAGTGTGCTGCCCTTACGCTGGCCCCCCGAGGGCATCCTGCCTCGTTGGAGATGTGCCTCCTCCTCATCCTCCTCCTCCTCCTCCTCCTCTCTCCTATTAGGCACCCACGTGGAGTCAGTGACCTCATCATCCCCTCCCTCCTCATCACTGGAGCCAATCTGGCAGTATGCTGCAGCTGCTGGAACATGACTGCCAGATTGGTGTCCTTCTTGAGCATCCCCTCTCTCTGCTCTCACACTACTGCCTTCCTCTAGCTGGGTATCATCATCAGACCCTTCGAAACGCTGGGCATCCTCCTGGAGCATGTACCCAACACTGTGCTCAAACAGTTCGGGGGACTCCTCAGGAGGACATGGTTGGTCTAGGGAAGGAGTGACTGATGATGACATTGATACCAGGGAAGAGGACGCTTTGGCAGCTGCTTTGCCAGTACCCTGAGCCTGGGTGAGAGAGGATGAGGAGGATGAGGAGGGCTTGGTAATCCACTCTACCAAGTCTTCGGCATGATGCGGCTCAACACGTCCAGCTGCCGAAAAGAAGGACAAGCATGCCCCATGGCCACGTGCTGATGGCGATGCACCGCGTCCACGACCAGCACTGTTGTCTCTAGACACAGAGCCTGCTTGCCCTCTTTTTTTGGCTCCTGACTGTCTGCCTCTCCTTGTTTGCCTTCCAGACATTCTAATGGCCTGCAGGGAAATGGGAAAAGCAGCAGTACAGGCTAAGTTAAGGTGTAATATGGTCAGGAGGCACACTCCGCCCGCTGTAAGTGCCGCAAAATCCTGTTTGTGTAACACACCAGGAAAAAGCAGCAATACAGGCTAAGTTAAGGTGTAATATGGTCAGGAGGCACACTCCGCCCGCTGTAAGTGCCGCAAAATCCTGTTTGTGTAACACACCAGGAAAAAGCAGCAATACAGGCTAAGTTAAGGTGTAATTTGGTCAGGAGGCACACTCCGCCCGCTGTAAGTGCAGCAAAATCCTGTTTGTGTAACACACCAGGAAAAAGCAGCAATACAGGCTAAGTTAAGGTGTAATATGGTCAGGAGGCACACTCCGCCCGCTGTAAGTGCCGCAAAATCCTGTTTGTGTAACACACCAGGAAAAAGCAGCAATACGGGCTAACTTCAGGTGTATAATGTGCAGGAGGCTTAGCAACAATGACACTGACACTGTCCCCTGCCTATCCTTCTCTCTCCCTGCACACAAGGTTTATCAAAGTATATGACACTGACACTCTCCCTGCCTATCCTTCTCTCTCCCTGCACACAAGGTTTAGCAAAGAATATGACACTGACATTGTCCCCTGCCTATCCTTCTCTCTCCCTGTACACAAGGTTTATCAAAGTATATGACACTGACACTCTCCCTGCCTATCCTTCTCTCTCCCTACACACAAGGTTTAGCAAAGAATATGACACTGACACTCTCCCTGCCTATCCTTCTCTGTCCCTAAACACAAGGTTTAGCAAGGAATAGATTTGACAAGATTTGACACGGTCCCTGCCTATCCTTCACTTTCCCTGCTCCGGAACACACTACACAAGGCCGCCGCGCTGGCGGCCTTTTATAGTGTGGGGCGTGTACTAAACCCCCTCAGCTATAATTGGCCACAGGCATCCTGCCTGTGGCCAATCATTGCTCTCCTCGCTGCCGGCGCTGTGATTGGCCAAGCATGCAGGGTCACAGTGCATGCTTGGCCAATCACAGCGCCGGGATTACACTGCGATGGCGCAGTGTATTGTGGGCCGTTCGCGTCACTCGAATTTGGCGCGAACGGCCCAAATCGTTCGTTGTTCGCCGAACGCTGCGAACAGCCGATGTTCGAGTCGAACCTATGTTCGACTCGAACACCGAGCTCATCCCTAGTGGCCAGGCTGTGAAAAACACATGTGGTATCACCATACTCAGGAGGAGTAGCAGAATATATTTTGGGGTGTAATTGCAAGTTTATCTATGCCATGTGTGAGAAATAACTTGTTAATATGACAATTTTGTGGGGGGAAAAATACGGTATATATTTTCTATTTTCTGTTATTAAAAAAAAACAATAAAACCTAATTTCATCATAAATTTAAGCCAGAATGTATTCTGCTACATGTCTTTGGTAAAAAAAATCTTGATAAGTGTATGATAATTGGTTAGTGTGAAAGTTATAGAGTCTACACGCTATGCTACGTATTATTGAAAATTGATCAATCCTGATGTACTGACAGCCTATCTAATTTCTTGAGGCCCTAATATGTCAGGAAAGTACCCCTCAAATGACCCCTTTTTGTAAAGATGACAGTCCAAGGTGATTAGTAAGAGGCATAGTGAGTTTTTTGAAGTTACAATTTTTTATCCACAATAGTTTGGAAAATTAATATTTGTTTCAAAATTTTTGCTATTTTTTCGCTTACATCACAAAAATTTAAAATGTGAGAGCACTGAAAGCTGAAAATTGGTCTGGGATGGAAGGGGGTGAAAGTGCCCAGTATTGAGGTGGTTAAAAGTATTTTTTTTCTATAGTGGCTAAAGCCAAAATAATAAAGCCTGTTCACTGCCTGCATAATACAGAGTGGGGCCCTTGCTTTTTGCCACTGATTTTCAACATGCCACTTATTATAGTTCTCCAATCAACAAAGCTCAACAAAACTTGTTCTATTAGCTCTGGCTCTGATTTAGAAATGGGGGCATGTCATACCTCTTTAGAGAGACCACAGCTTCCCCACAGAGATCTGGCAAGGGAAAAACTTCTCTATTCAGCCTGTGGTTGATGTTTTTTTTAACACCTTACAGACCGCCTGCCCCAGTTGTACTGCAACAGGTTGGCTCCCCTGCGTGAATCGCCATTATTGTACGTCGGGCACATACACGGCATCCGCCGGCCACCCGCAATCGCTTCAGAAACCGGAAGAACAGGGATCTGTCAGTGTAAACAAACAGATCCCTGTTCTGTCAGGGGAGGAGAGAGAGAACACCGATCTTTCTCCTCCTCCAGTCAGCACAGCCCCCATACAGTTAGCAACACCTCCCAGGGAACACAACCCTTTTGTGACATTTATACAGTAATCAATGGCTATTTTTAGCTCTGATCGCAGTATAATTGTCAATGGTCCCAAGAAAGTGTCAAAAGTGTCCGATCTGTCTGCTGCAATGTCGCAGTCCCGCTAAAAATCGCAGATCACTGCCATTACTAGTAAAAAGAAAATAATAATAATAAAAATGCCATAAATATAATCCATAGTTTGTAGACGCTATAACTTTTGCGCAAACCAATCAATATACACTTTTTTTTACCAAAATAATGTAGAAAAATACATATTGGCCTAAACTGAGGAAAAACATTTTTTTACATTTTTTGGGAGGATATTTATTATAGAAAAAAGTAAAAAATATTGTTTTTTAAAAAAAATTGTCGGCCTTTTTATGTTCATAGCACAAAAAATAAAAACTGCAGAGGTGATCAGATACTACCAAAAGAAAGCTCTATTTGTTGGAAAAAAAGGACATCAATTTTGTTTGGGTACAGCATCGCAGGACCGTGCAATTGTCAGTTAAAGCGACACAGTGCCGTATCGCAAAAAATGGCCTGGTCATTAAGGGGGCAAATCCTTCCGGTCCTTAATTGGTTAAACTGTATAATTAAATAAAATGCCATTTTGGTGATTGTAGTCATTATTGTGAACTTATAAATTAGGTTTTAAATTTGAATGAAGTTGCCTAATTTCTCCCTCTCTGTCCCCACCAGATGGTTTTGGCATCACACACACCTTCACTGACAAGCTGCTGGCTGTCAAAATTCAGAAGAAGACCAACAAGAAAGAATTATCAGATGCCCTCCACGAGAGCTGAATTCTGCAGATGGTTCATGCCAGCCCATTCTGTACACATGCATTTGGCACCTTCTAGACAAAAGTAAGTTACTTTTCACCTTATTACACTTCTGTGGTAGGGGGGACCTAATCATAGAAGTAAAAAGCTTTGCATTATGTTTTTTAAATTATACCAAAACCTTCATACTGAAGCAAAGCCAAACCCGACCCTCCACCGCCTCTGTCTATCCAGACTGCATTCGCTACAGGGGCCTTTAAAGGGCAAGTCACCCCAAAATCTATATTTCATTGCGTTTCGCATCATGACTCACTGTATAAAGTTATCTAAAGAATTTTTTTTTGTGAATCTGTTGAAAGTTTCTTACCTGCAAATCCTGTCATGAATAGTTACAGGCTGACAATGCTAAGCCCTTGCCTTGCTATTAGCAGCAGCATTGTGAGCCTGCTGTGTGCCCTCCTTCAGGTCTATCAGATAGGCAACCCAACAGCCAAATAAACAAGCGCACACAGCCAGATGATGATGGTTCTGTGAATTGCGAGTCAGCGGCTTAGTGTTTTCAGCCTGTAATGGAAAGTGCTGTTACTAGTAGGATCTCCATGTGATAAACTTACAGACTCACAAAAAATTAATGGCTTATGATAATGGTATGTAGCGGGGGTCTAAATCTAGGGGGTACACCTGGGTGGTAGTATGACCCAGGTGTGTATAAATCATAAGAGGATTTGGACCATTTTCAGTCGTGGAGGACTTTTGTGGTGTACTATTCTCCTTGGCCTGGGGTGGCAGTGTTCCCACAGGTCGAGGTAGAATCACTGCCGCAGTGCTGTCCTTTTTGTCCCGTTCCAGCAGTGGTACAGCAGGGGCGGAGAACCTGCTGTGGCGTCACGGGAGGAGATAAAGGGGAGAGACGCCCTCGCCACGAGGTCTTCTGCATCCGCCGCCCAGGCACCTTAGGCCTGGGTGCAGTCGGTCCGGAGTTCCAGCCCAGGCGCCCATGGCCTGGTCGGAGCAGTGTTGGCGTCCACCTCAGGCACCTTAAGCCTGGGGTGAGGTACTACACCGGAGGCCTGGGGCCCAGTGACTTCGACTGGGCTCCGCAAGGGTGGATGAGTCCGAGGGACCCTGAGGTAGATGGGGCCCATGTCTAATGTGAGGAGGCCGGAGAGGTTACCCGTCTGAAGAGCCCCGGAGCAGCATCAACCCGGTGACGGAGGGGCCTCTGGTAACTCCCTTGGAGGGACATCTTCCCCCTGACAGGGGCCACAATGCAGCGAAGGTACTCCAGTTCATGTTCTCCAGAGTCGCTGGTAGAGACTCATAGGTTTCAAGTTTCTCTCTTTAGCCGATGGCTATAGCAACCGCTAATGAAACCACAGTGGTTTTGTTTATTATCAGGACAGTGCCTCGACCTGCTCACCCCACCGTGTTGAACTGTTCATGGGTCCCAATCAGTCGGCTGACAAAGAACTGTTTAATTGTGTGCTACAATAAAACAAGTGTTGGATCCTTATCGGTGTGTGGTACTCTGGTTAATGGGAGCGAAGGGAAGTGTCAGCACAGAAGGACTTGGTATTCCTGCAGAAACACACAGGCCCGAGGAAAACAATAGGTACTGGCCTTCACCTCACCCGCTGCAATGGGGAGGACATGGGCCGTAGCGCATCTCACTCTCACATACAAGATACCCCTAGACAAGAGCTATCGGAAACCCGATGCACATGAGGAGAGAGTGGGGCCGCTACACGTGGGGGCTTGTAAGCCTGGGATGATGTGTGTTTTAACCATGGAACTGAGAACGGCTGTGTTTGAACTTTGCTGCCCGGAGGAGTTCCGCGTGGGTCGGCCATGTGATCGGCCAAAGTGCATCCCTGCTCAAAGTCGTGGACATGACCCTAAGCCGGGAAAGGCCCATGCAGAAGAGCCAGAAGAGGGAGAAGTCCAGCCGTGTGACATACTACATTTGGGGGCTTTTACTGCACTGCGCCATGAGGCACCCCATGACTGCGCAGTTCGTGGGCGGAGACTGATGGAAGCCCGCGAAAACGTGCAAGTTGTGGGAGGAGTCTGGCCATGTGGAAGGACACATGTGGAGACTCCGGCGCGAGGTCAGTGCGTGATGGAGCAGCAGACAGTCGGGATGACCTCAAGTTCCCCGTGGATTCCGGTTCCCTACCCCACGAAGATGACTACTTTTGCTGCTCCCCTTACAGACACGGGGATAAGACTTAGACCCCGAGGGCAGTTGGCTCTGTATTCCTGCAGAGACACGAAGGCCCTCGGCGTGATCTGTCCCGGATGCTCGGGACTGGTGGTCCACCTGAAGCCATTCGGGCGTTGGGAGGCATGTAAAGAGTTCCTATTCGAGGTGGAGCCATCCACAGCAAGGCCCCGGGCCCTTCGCCTCAACTGCCTCACAGGTACCGCTACTCCGGAAGGGGAGATCCAGGCCTTTGCGGAGGTCCCCGTACGCACTGACCAGGGCGACGTGACAGCCCAACCAGAGACTGAGAAAGGAAAATCCGAGGATGCTGCTTCGGTCGCCACAGATTCCCTGCTCCCACCTCCGAAGAGGAAAATCGGCCTGGTACAGGCGTCCTGTGGTCGTGGAAGAGCTTCACCCCGTCGCTTGCCTGGCCTGGATGGCGCCGGTAGAGAGAAAAGTCCTGGACACCCCTGTTCTTCAAAAGGCCAAGGTGAGCCAGGGGCTGGGACTGTGGTGGTGGTTGGAGGTGTCGGCAGTCCACAGTCGGTGGAGCCCGCTAGGGAGGGTAGTTCCACGTCTACTAGGGACTACCTACCCGCAGAGATGTATGACACCTCCGACCTAGGATCGCTGTCGGACTGTGGAGATGATGGTGAAATAGACAAACTTTTTCACCGCAAGGGCTGGGACAGAAGGTCATTGCCTGTGTTACGTGCACCACAGGATCTGCCGATGTCCACAGGAGACAGTACGCCCCGGGCGGGAGCCCCGGAGCTAACGAGGAAGCCTAGTCCTTTGCCACCACCCGCAACATCACCCGTTCAAGTAGCGGGGACTCAGCGCGCATCATTGCGGGCACCCAGATTTAAACCAACGGAGGTAGTTAAAGTACCTCAGCACCCAGAGGCCATTGTTCCGCCGGGAGAAGGTGAGCGGGCCACAATGCCTCCTTTGGCCCGACTGCAGCGGCTCTTCTGTCAGAGGGTCGCCCGTGAGTATGGATGGGAATATCCTTACTTGCCTCGGGACTTACTTTTTGAGGTCGAAGTCCTGCGGCAGCGATGGTATGACGAGTTTGTTTGGGAGAAACTTAAAGTGCCTCATGCCCGGCGGTACTTGTCCTGTTCGCCACCAGTTTCGAAAAAATTCAGGGACTGCAGAGCAGAGTGGATGCTGAGGTGTCATATTCATGCAGACAAGGTGCTTATCTGTCGAAAGGATGGAGAGGACATTGACTATGCTGTGGAAACTTTTGATGAGCATCTGAGGCCCCTGTTCTTGCCGCATCCGAAGTTTTATCTGTGAGAGAAAAAAAAAAAAGGGGGAACTCTCTTGTATGTTCTTTCTGCTGTTGAACTTTCTGGAAGTGCCTTTGCCAGAATATCAGAACTGTGCCCTAGTTTTTATTTGGGCTTTGTTTTTTTTTTAAATGGGAGCTGTTTGTTTTGTTCTCTCTTTCTTCATACATCAGAGGCAAAGACTTTGGGGTAGAATCAGAGTAGGGACACAGGTAGAAGAAGGAAGGTTGCCTGGAAGATTCCTCCAAGTGTCATTACCGCGGCACTGTCACCAGGTGGCAGTGTTGCACAACAGTTGTTTTTTTTTTTTTACACTTGCACCACCTTACTCATTGGAGTGAATGGGTCTCTCGGCTGATAGACCCATTCATTCCAAATTAACACAAATATGTTAGGATGTTGTGTTTTGTTTCCCTTCTGCAGGAGATCCGTCTGTCAAGGCTGCTGAGTATGGGGTGGTTCTTAGACAGTGATGGGAGGGATAGTATATGTGTACATGGTCAGATGGTTTTATTGCAAAGTTACTATTTCATGTTCCCTTTCCTTTGAGCAGGTCTTGGCACAATTAGGATTCAAATTTGAGGGATGGCCTCTGGGGTCAAGCTTATGTTACCACTCCTTGGGACCAGCGTCAAATCACTGGGGGGAGAGTGTAGCGGGGGTCTAAATCTAGGGTGTACACCTGGGTGGTAGTATGACCCAGGTGTGTATAAATCATAAGAGGATTTGGACCATTTTCAGTCGTGGAGGACTTTGGTGGTGTACTATTCTCCTTGGCCTGGGGTGGCGGTGTTCCCACAGGTTGAGGTAGAATCACTGCCGCAGTGCTGTCCTTTTTGTCCCGTTCCGGCGGTGGTACAGCGGGGGCGGAGAACCTGCTGTGGCGTCACGGGAGGCGATAAAGGGGAGAGACGCCCTCGCCACGAGGTCTTCTGCATCCGGCGCCCAGGCACCTTAGGCCTGGGTGTGGTCGGTCTTGAGTTCCAGCCCAGGCGCCCATGGCCTGGTCGGAGCAGTGTTGGCGTCCACCTCAGGCACCTTAAGCCTGGGGTGAGGTACTACACCGGAGGCCTGGGGCCCAGTGACTTCGACTGGGCTCCGCAAGGGTGGATGAGTCCGAGGGACCCTGAGGTGGATGGGCCCATGTCTGAGGTGAGGAGGCCGGAGAGGTTACCCGTCTGAAGAGCCCGGAGCAGCATCAACCTGGTGACGGAGGGGCCTCTGGTAACTCCCTTGGAGGGACATCTTCCCCCTGACAGGGGCCACAACGCAGCGAAGGTACTCCAGTTCATGTTCTCCAGAGTCGCTGGTAGAGACTCAAAGGTTTCCAGTTTCTCTCTTTAGCCGATGGCTATAGCAACCGCTGGTGAAACCACAGTGGTTTAGTTTATTATCAGGACAGTGCCTCGACCTGCTCACCCCACCGTGTTGAACTGTTTATGGGTCCCAATCAGTCGGCTGACAAAGAACTGTTTAATTGTGTGCTACAATAAAACAAGTGTTGGATCCTTATCGGTGTGTGGTACTCTGGTTAATGGGAGCGAAGGGAAGTGTCAGCACAGAAGGACTTGGTATTCCTGCAGAAACACACAGGCCCGAGGAAAACAATAGGTACTGGCCTTCACCTCACCCGCTGCAATGGGGAGGACATGGGCCGTAGCGCATCTCATTCTCACATACAAGATACCCCTAGACAAGAGCTATCGGAAACCCGATGCACATGAGGAGAGAGTGGGGCCGCTACAGGTATACGGTGAGTCATGAAGGCAGAATGCAGAACATGCTGACAAATGGATTTTGGGTTTATACACACTTTAGGCTGGGTTCACATTATTGCCACATAGGGCTCACGGCAGGGGTCCTGTGCATCTCCATTCACCTTTTAAGGTCTGAATTTAGCCCGAAATTTTGGGCTGAATTCAGACCTGAAATGGACCAAAAGATGCACAGGACCCCTGTGCAAATTCGTACTGAAGCCGCAGTGGAGATATGTGAACTGGCTCCATAGAGAGCCGATCACAGTCTCCTACCATGCGAATTGGAGGCGGGGAAAGCCGCCTCCAATTCGCATAGGTGTGAACCCAGCCTTAACCACTTGCCGACCAGCCGTCATCATTATACGTTCTCACAAATCACTGTACCTGTACGTCGGCTTCTTTAAGAGCCATAGCAGGCACGCGCCTGCTGTCCGGCGGGGGGCCCGATGCGCGTGGCACGAGAGCCAGAACAGGGATCTGTGTGTTTAAACACACAAATCCCTGTTCTGACAGGGGAGGAGAGACAGATCTGCTGTTCCTAGTAATTAGGAACAGCGATCTGTCTCCTTCTCTAGTCAGTCCTATCCACCCACAGTTAGAAACACACATGAGGGCACACAGTTAACCCCTTGATTGGCCCCTAGTGTTAACCCCTTCCCTGCCAGTGACATTTACACAGTAATCAGTGCATTTTTATAGCACTGATCGCTGTATAAATATAAATGGTCCCAAAAAAGTGTCAAAAATGTCCGATCTGTCCACCGCAATGTCGCAGTCCGCTAAAAATGCAGCTAAAAATGGCAGATTGACGCCATTACTAGTAAAAAAAAAAATCTATCTCCTAATTTGTAGACACTATAACTTTTGCGCAAACCAATCAATATACGCTTATTGTGATTTTTTTTACCAAAAATATGTCGAGGAATACATATTGGACTAAACTGATGAAGAATTTTTTATATTTTTTTGGGGGATATTTATTATAGCAAAAAGAAAATTTTTTGTTTTCTTTTCAAAATTGTCACTCTTTTCTTGTTTATAGCGAAGAAAATAAAAACCGCAGAGGTGATCAAATGCCACCAAAAGAAAGCTCTATTTGTGGGGAAAAAAAGGACGTAAATTTTGTTTGGGTACAACGTGCACGACCACGCAATTGTCAGTTAAAGCGACGCAGTGCCGTATTGCAAAAAATTGCCTGGTCATTAAGGCGGCAAATCCTTACGGTCCTTAAGTGGTTAAGAAGGCTCTTCCACATCTCAAACAGTTCAGAAATGTGCTTGAAAGACTCTCCTGTTCACTTTAATTGGGGATTTTTTAATTGCCCACTTTGCATGTGCAGATTATGTGTCAGGGTATAATTTACACTACAGCTGGACTGGAGAGATTAATAATTCACAAATAATTTACGTACTGTTTACCATATATCTATATTCCTATTATTGGCTGGCCAGCTAGTCATCCCTGGCTATGTATGTGATGTGTGAGTGTATGTGCCACGTGCGATGCAGCTGCAAACATTTCAGACAACGTTGTCTTTTTAATATGTAGCGGGTATGTACTTTCCCGGGTGTAATTTTGAATTTGGCAGAGACATCAGTGATGTGTGATTCCCTGCAGCCCAGTGGGTGGCGCTGTCGCCCTAGGCTGGGGTTGAATCGTTGCTGTGTGCTGTGCCTCCTTTTTGTCCTCCCTCGGCAGCGGTATGGTGGGGCGGGGAACCCGCCGTGCTTGCTGGGAGAGGGTATAAAGGGGGCCGGCCATCTTTGTCACGGGGTTGACGTCCCAGGCACCTTCAGCTTGCGGATGGTGGGTCGTGTTGCTCCTCTGGGTGGCTTAGGCCTAGAGGACAGCGGAGGTCGAGTTCCATCTCAGGCACCTTTAGCCTGGGGTGAGGTACTTGGATGGAGGTCCGGAGCTCAGTGCCCAACACTGAGTTCCGCGAGGGAAGGAGATCCTAGGATACCCAGGGATTGGGTACCCGAATCCGGAAGGGGCAATGGACCGGGGGGAGCTCCTCATTTGAAGACCCGGTGCAGCATATTGCCGGTGACAAGTCTCTCGTCGGAGACCGCCTGGAAGGAAATCTACCCTCGTGCGGAGACCAGGACACACTTCTAGGAAGAGAAGTGGCAGCTTACATTGTGTCTGGGCCTGTTCGCATCCACACCTCCTTTTCTGTTCTGTTCTATCGAGAAGGTTCAACTGTTTGTGTTCAGACAAGGAGAATAAAGGAGTGTTGAACTTTAATGGTGTGGAGCTCATTTTCTGACAGACATGGTTCGCGGTGACTCTTGGAGGGAGGATCCAGGTGCACAGCACTGACCCGAAGGTAATACAGAACTGTTGCTTATACCGCACTAACATCTGTGGTGGAAGCTAGGCGTAGTGTCCCCGCTCCCTCCCCTCTAAGATACCCCTAGACAAGAGAAAGACGAGACAAAGAGGGGAGTGTGAGGAGCTGCCACTACACGTGGGGGCTCAGGTCCGGGATAGTGTTTGTGCACCACAGTATCGAACGTGTCTGTTTGAAGAGTTAAGCAAACAGGCAGGCCTTCATTGGCCGAAGTGCATCCCTGCTCGAAGTCGTGGACATGACCCAAAGAAGGGAAAGGCCCGCGCAGAAGAGTGGAAAGAGGGGGAAGTTCAGCCGTGTGAAGTACTACACGTGGGGGCTTCTATTGCACTGCGCCACCAGGCACACCCCCACCGCTTAGTACGTGGGCGTGACTCATAAACAGAAAAGAAGAAAAGCCCGCGAACTGGAGCAAAGGGGAGGAGTCCAATACATGTGAAGGACTACACGTGGGACGTTGGCGCAAAAAAACTCTGCAGTGTGCGATGGATCAGCAACAGGTCGCCATGTTCGGACACACCTTGTGGATTCCAGTTCAACCTTCCACCACGACTTTGACTGCTGCTACTCCAGTAATGGATACGGGGATCCGACTAAAGCCAAGGGGTCGATTCGCCCTGTATTCGTGCATGGACGTTGAGGCCCTGGGTGTGATTTGTCCCGGGTGTTCGGGACTGGTGTGCCAGTTGAAGCCGTTCGGACGCTGTGAGGCCTGTGGGGAATTTCTGTTCGAAGTGGATCCCGCGGTGGAGAGGCCGAGGACCATTTACCCTGGCCGGGCTTCAGGCAACACCACTCAAAGAGGAGGAATCACTGCTGTGAGAGTCACCCCTGCGCACACTGCAACGACCGCAGAGGAGGTCGTAAAACTTCAACGGGAGAAATCCGAGGATGCTGACTCGGTCACCACTGTCTTGCAGCGTCCACCACCAAAGAGGAAGACCGGCATGGTAGCCCCGACCAGCGGTTGTGGTGGACCATCTCGCCCACTTACGCCCGGCCCGGATGAATCCATCGACAAGAGTTCCGGACGTCCCGCTTCAAGTAAAGGCTGAGGTAAACCAGGCGGAGAGACTTGGTGTGTGGGCGGAGGTGTCGGGAAGTCATGGCCTAGCGAATCCGCGGGAGGTGGTGGCTCCGTTTCTACAACCGGCTACATACCCGCGGAGGAGTGTGACACCTCCGACCTGGAGTCGCTCTCGGACATGGGAGACGATGTGGCAATAGACAATTTGTTTGCCAAGAAGGGCTGGGACAAAGTACCGCTTGCTTCATCCCACAGGATCAGAGATCCACCCATGTCAACAGGGGAAAGCACACCCCGGGTGGAGGCATCAGCGCCTGAAGAGAGGTCCCGTCCCCAGTCTACTGCTACATCCCCGGTACCATCTGTACTGAAGGCCGAGGAAAAGAGACTATTGCTGCGGGCCCCTATGCCCCGATCAGATGTGATCAAGGTTCCTCGCCACCCGAACTCGATAGTGTTGCCTGGCGAAGGGGACAAAGCTACCATGCCTCCTCTGGCAAGACTACAACGCCTATTTGGGCAGAAGGTTGCTGCGGAGTACGGATGGGAGTATCCATACTTATCGAAGGACTTACTCTATGAGGTGGAAGTGTGCCGGGAACGCTGGTACAATGACTTCGTGTGGACTCACATTCAGGTTCCTCACGTCCGCAGGTACTTGGCATGCTCTCCGAAGGCCTCCCAGCGATTCAAAGACTGCAAGGCAGAATGGATGTTGGGACGACACATCCATGCGGATAAAGTTTTGATCCGAAGAAAGGAAGGAGAAGATGTGGAGTATCATCTGGAAACTATGGATCAGCACTTGAAGCCACTTGTTTGCCGCATCCTCGTTTTTACTTGTAGGAGAGAGAAAGACTCCGGGTTTTTTTTTCCCAAACTGCTGAACTTTCTGGAGCCCGTTGTTTGTACCTGAAAGAAGGGAATAACTGTTGCTGTTTGTTCTTCACTTCCCAGCAAGAGAATACTGACTCTGGGGTAGATAGGGCCGAAAGAAAAGAGGAAAGTTCTACGGGTGCAGTTACTGCAATGCTGTCACCAGGTGGCAGTGTTGTGCAACGTTTAAACACTTATCATACACTCACTCTGGAGAAAAGGGATTTCTTCTTGGAGAAGTTTCTTTTCCACTACACGAGTACAGGTGTCAGGGTTATAGGTGTTAACCCTCTTTTTCTTTTCCCTCTGCAGGAGAACATCCCGTCAAGTCCACTGAGATGGGGTGGGTCTTAGTCAGGATAGGTGGGAAAAGTTAAATGTGATTCTAAGTCATGTGTTACAATAGTTGTTTTTTTGTTTGTCTTATTTCCCTTTCTTTACAGGGCTCAGACACAATGTTTTAGTAGAATAGTTTTACAAAGTTTTTATATTTTTGTATATTTAATTGTTAGTCTGTTTCTGGACTGAATCATGTCAGCTGTTTAGGGCATGGTTTACTCCAGACACTGGGGACCAGTGTCAAAGGACCGAGGGGAGAGTGTAGCGGGTATGTACTTTCCCGGGTGTAATTTTGAATTTGGCAGAGACATCAGTGATGTGTGATTCCCTGCAGCCCAGTGGGTGGCGCTGTCGCCCTGGGCTGGGGTTGAATCATTGCTGTGCCTCCTTTTTGTCCTCCCTCGGCAGCGGTATGGTGGGGCGGGGAACCCGCCGTGCTTGCTGGGAGAGGGTATAAAGGGGGCTGGCCATCTTTGTCACGGGGTTGACATCCCAGGCACCCACAGCTTGCGGACGGTGGGTTGTGTTGCTCCTCTGGGTGGCTTAGGCCTAGAGGACAGCGGAGGTCGAGTTCCATCTCAGGCACCTTTAGCTTGGGGTGAGGTACTTGGATGGAGGTCCGGAGCTCAGTGCCCAACACTGAGTTCCGCGAGGGAAGGAGATCCTAGGGTACCCAGGGATTGGGTACCCGAATCCGGAAGGGGCAATGGACCGGGGGGAGCTCCTCATTTGAAGACCCGGTGCAGCATATTGCCGGTGACAAGTAAGTCTCTCGTCGAAGACCACCTGGAAGGAAATCTACCCTCGTGCGGAGACCAGGACACACTTCTAGGAAGGGAAGTGGCAGCTTACATTGTGTCTGGGCCTGTTCGCATCCACACCTCCTTTTCTGTTCTGTTCTATCGAGGGAGTTCAACTGTTTGTGTTCAGACAAGGAGAATAAAGGAGTGTTGAACTTTAATGGTGTGGAGCTCATTTTCTGACAGACATGGTTCGCGGTGACTCTTGGAGGGAGGATCCAGGTGCACAGCACTGACCCGAAGGTAATACAGAACTGTTGCTTATACCGCACTAACATCTGTGGTGGAAGCTAGGCGTAGTGTCCCCGCTCCCTCCCCTCTAAGATACCCCTAGACAAGAGAAAGACGAGACAAAGAGGGGAGTGTGAGAAGCTGCCGCTACAAATATATAACGGAGGTGAAGGTGGTGGGATTTTTTTTCCTAATTTTTTCCTAGTCTTTGTATTCTTAATTTTGTAATACAAATCCCATGTTTAAGCTGCATCGTCCTCCTGTAATTTCTTTTTGGGGGTCTCCAACCCCAACTTCTGATATTGTCCTAGATATGAGATAGGTATGACAAAGGGGTAACATGATAAAAAGGATGGGGTACAACATATTAATATAGATAGATCCCATCAAAGTGTAGGGTTGACCTACATATGAGACAAATGACACAATGGGGTACCATGATAATAAGGATAAGGTAAAACATAATACTGTAGATAGATCACATAAAAGTGTAGACTTATCCTAGATACGAGATAGGTAAGACAATGAGCTACCATGATAATAGAGAAAGAGGTAGAAAATAGGGCTATACATAGATCTCATCAAGCATAGACTTGTCTGAGAAATAAGATAGGTAAGACAATGGGGTTCCATGATAATATGGATGGGGGTGGAACATAGTAATGTACTTTCATCACATCAACGTGGGCTTGTCCAAGATATGAGATAGTGGCAGAAGACTTTTAGTAGGTCTGTCCTACCAAAGTCTATAAGGCCTCATGTGCAGTAGGCCCAGCTCTCCTGAACGTCTTTCTCCTGGCAGGAGAGAAGCAGAGTCATAAACGCGGCTAAAGCCATGTGTAGCACCCTCTAGTGTGCTAGAATGGGATTGTAGATAGTTTTGTAGTTTAGGTAAATTTAGGCGGGGCTGGCAGCCAAGCCTGTGATTTGAATCTGGGTCAGGGTGAGGTATCCAGGGATGCTAAGTGACTCATCAGGCAGCACCTCTGATACGTCTCCCTACTTGTGGAAACTTGGAGAAGTTTCAAGAAGAATGGGAGGGAGGTTAGGAGGAGCTGTCTGGAGTATTGATGAGGGCCCCAACCAATCTCCGGCGAAATGGGCTGGCAGGGGGAGGGAACCTCTTAAATACTCAGGGTCAGGCCAGCAGGGGCAGTGTGGAGTTCAGGTGAAAGCTGGAGATGAAGAGCTAAGGAGGCTGTCGGAGGCCCTTGAGGGTGGCCCACTAGTCTAGGGGGGACTCATGTGCTGGAGGGATCCTCTGAAAATACAAGGAGGAGTCCTTTCCAGAGGCACAGGAGCAAGAGTGAGGTCAGCAGAAGCCAGCAAGCACATCCAGGAGATCTCCAAGGAGAAGACAGCTGGGTGGAGGTGAGTGTGGTAGTCTGGGAGGACTGTGGGAAGTAGCCAGGAGGGCTAGTGAAAGGGGCAGCTGCAGCCAGGTGGGCTGGCAGTGCCTGAATAGGTGGTGCTGGGATCAGTAGCCACAGGCATGTAGTTTGACACTGGGACCTTTTTCTACACACCAAAGGGGATCTGTCATTTTTGTTCTGCAAGCAAGTGATGTGCTGGAGGAATAGTGTATATAGAGAGTGTATATAGTTGAAGTGTTCCTGATGAGACTTTTGTTCCAGTCAAGTGGTCATCCTATCCAAGTTCAATACCCCTAATAAAAAAACAAACAAAAAAAGCTGCTGGACTGTTTTACTGACTCAAGTGAGCCTGTGAAAAATTCAGTGTGCCTGGCTGTGCAAGGTGTGGGATTCCTATTCACCAGCGGCTCCTACGTGACGTGTGCACTACACATGTCATTACCTAGTGTGTCACTGACCCAGAACAGACATGCAGCCGGTTAATCCTGAAAAGTCAGAAATCCCATATTGCATTCTTGTTCAAGACTGTTGACCCCCTAGGTAGTGAGGGTATTATGAGAGTGGCAGTTCCAGAGCTTGAAACAAAAAAAAACAAATCATCAGTCTTCTGCATGAGGAACGCAGGACAGATGCTAGCTTTGTGAGCTCCAGACCTGAGCTGGGTTTGCCTGCAATCTTTAGCGCATTCAGCACACGCATACTCACTTCTCCCACCTCTACACATGGAAGGAATAGAGAGGAATCAAACATGAGCATCTTCCATGTCAGCCCTCCACTGTTCTTCTATTTTACCAGGCGGACTTGTTGCAAAATGGTCCCTTCTTCACAGTGGCGGCTGGGGGTCCAAATTTTTTAGGGGGGGTGCAAACAAACTGAAAAAAAAATATCAATTTCAGCCACTGTGCCCATCAAATGCAGCTACTGCGCCCATCAATTGCCACCACTGTGCCATCAAACGCAGCCACTATGCCCATCAAATGCAGCCACTGTGCCATCAAATGCAGCCACTGTGCCATCAAATGCAGCGACTATGCCCATCAAATGTAGCCACTGTGCCATCAAACGCAGCCACTGTGCTCATCAAACACAGCCACTGTGCCCATCAAGCGCAGCCACTGTGCCCATCAAGCGCAGCCACTTGGCCCATCAAACGCAGCCACTGTGCCATCAATTGCCGCCAATGTGCCATCAAATGCAGTCACTGTGCCCATCAAATGCAGCCACTGTACCCATAAATGGCCGCCATTGTGCCATGAAACGCAGCTACTGTACCCATCAATTGCTGACACTGTACCCATCAATTGCTGACACTGTTCCCATCAATTGCCGCTACTGTGCCCATCAATTGCTGCCAGTGTGCTCATCAATTGCCGCTACTGTGCCCATCAACTGCCGCTACTGTGCCCATCAACTGCTGCCAGTGTGCCCATCAACTGCCGCTACTGTGCAGATCAACTGCTGCCAGTTTGCTTATCAACTGCTGGCAGTGTGCCCATCAACTGCCGCTACTGTGCCCATCAACTGGTGCCAGTGTGCCCATCAACTGCCACGGCGGCGATGTCCTCCACACTCCTCGATCTCTTCTCCCGCCCTCTCTTCCCGTCCTCTGCTATGATTGGACGCCTGATAGGAGGCGTCCAATCACAGCGCCTGTCATTTTAGCCAATCAGGTGACAGGTAACAGATCCGAGCACCTGATTGGCTGAGAGGCTGTTCAGTGTTAGGAAAGCAATTCATTCTCTTTCCTAACACAACACTGAGTGAACAGCAAGCACCTAGCATGGTGCCCGCTGTTCACCGTTTTGGACGCCTTTTAGAGCCTACGGCTCTAATCAGGAGCTTCCAAAAAATACCCCGCTGCTGTAAATCAGGTGCCCGGCGCCCGACAAGGGGCCGGACACCTGAATAGGGGGGTGGCAGCAGCAACCATAGATAGATTCATGCAATGAATGAATCTATCTATTGGTGATAGTGTGGTGCCAGGAGAGAGGGGTCAGCGCCCATGCGCCCCTTATGGATCCACCGCCACTGCTTCTTCTATCTCCAGCTCCACTTCTTTCACCTTTAAGCCCTGGTTCACACTGATGCGCTCCAGAAAACACAGCAATTCCTGTGTGTCTCCTGCACCGCATAGAAATTGCTCTGTGTTTATGTGATCTGCTGCTGGTGTCGATTAACCACTTCAGCCCAGGAAGGATTTACCCATTACCTGACCAGGCCATTGTTTCTGGTACGGCACTGTGTCGCTTTAACTGAAAATTGCACGATCATGCGGAGCTGTATCCAAACAAAATCGATGTATTTTTTTAACACACATAGAGATTTCTTTTGGTGGTATTTGATCAAAACTGTGGTTTTAAATTTTTGCGCTATGAACAAAAAAGACTGACAATTTTGTAAAAAAAAAAATGTTTTAATTTTTTTTTATTTTCTGCTATAAAACACACCCTATAATTAACACAACAAAGAAAATTAAAAAAATCGAATTTCTTCATCAATTTAGAGCAATTTGTATTCTGCTACATATTTTTGGTAAAAAAAAAAACCCTAATAAGCATATATTAATAAAGTTGTAGCATTTACAAAATAGGGGATAGATTTATGGCATTTTTTTTTACTACCATGTTTCCCCGAAAATAAGACCTACCTCGAAAATAAGACCTAGCGCTATTTTCCAGGAGAGCTGCAATATAAGCCCTACCCCGAAAATAAGCCCTAGTTTAAAATGTTTGTTAAATCCTATAATCCACTCTATCACAGTAGTATATAATGTACAATGTGTGTGTTTCTGTAATATAATTGCGGGGAAGAGAGCTCCGGCAGGTCACAGAAGCGCAGAGCGGCGCTATAAACAAGTTATTTGGCACAATTATATTACAGAAACAAACACATTATACATTATATACTACTGTAATAGAGTGGATTATAGGATTTTACAAGCATTTTAACTCAGTTTACACTGGGGATTCCTGACAGGCAGGGAGAGGGAGGGGGAGAGAAGACATCACATTACATGTTAAGACCTACCCCGAAAATAAGGCCTACTGTGTCTTTTGTTGCCAAAATTAATATAAGACCCGGGCTTATTTTCGGGGAAACACGGTAGTAATGGCGGTGATCTGTGATTTTTAGCGAGACTTTGAGCATTGTGGCGGACAGATCGGACCTAACATTTACTATTCTTTTGGGAACCAGTGACATTAATAGTGATCAGTGCTAAAAATATGCACTGACATTGTACTAATGACACTGGCAGGGAAGGGGTAAACATCAGGGGCGATCAAGGGGTTAAATGTGTTCCCTAACTGTGTGTTCTAACGGTATGGGGGATGAGCTGCCTGGAACAACACACAGGTCCATCTTCCTTCATAGCAGAAAGATAGAATCTTTGTGTCATCCCCTGTCAGAACAGAGATCTGCCTTGTTTACTATGGCAGATCCCCATTCTGTCACTGCGGGGAACGATCGCTCCAGCCCGATGTACACCTGTGATATGAGGTAATCAGAGGAAGTACCATCCTTATTGTGTTATATGCACTTGTTTGTGTCCTCATCCTGTTCCATGATAAAGATATCCTCCAGAAAAGTAAAGCCGTTTGCTGTATCCAAGAAGCTTCCAGTGCATTATATCAATACTCTGAACAGCAATTTGCACAGGAATGTGGTGTAATTCCTGTAAAAATCACATGCGGTGTGCAGTGTGAACCTAGGCTAAAAGAGCAACACCAAAGTTCTTTAAAAGAGGTATAAGGGGTTAAAAGTTTGCTTTTTTTTAAAAATTGCTGCCATCCATAAAATATTTAGCTTCAGCAGCCTCTGATTTCCTCTACTAGCTCCAGGATCTAGGCCAAGGAACAAAATATACGTATTACAAAACGATGAAATTATTGATGCGATTGACCCTGATAACGCTAACAGGGAAGCACAAAATAATTGATGTTTTATAAATTAAACCTGGGGATCCTTAAAGAAGTTGTAAAGACAGAAGGTTTTAATCTTAAAATAAGGACACTTACCTGTCCTGGGCGCCCCTTGATGTCCTAACCTGTCCCTCGGCTCCCGGGGTGGAGGCGCCGGCATCTTCAGTAAGGGGATCAGGAAGTGAAGTTTAACAGCCTGGTTCCCTACTGCGCATGCGCGAGTCGTGCTGTGCATTCTGAGTGGTCCCTGCTTACTTCTGGGACCTGTGTGTCTCCCAGAAGACAATGGGGGGATGGAGGAGGGGCCAGATATGGCGTAGATCACCGCTGATGCTGCGGCGACCTTTTGACAGAAGTGGGAGCAAATACCTGTATTAGACAGGTATCTGCTCCCCCCTAAAAGGTGCCAAATATGACACTGGAGGGGGGGGGGGATAAGGAAAGCGGAAGTTCCATTTTTGGGTGGAACGCATTAATGCATTTGTTTGCTTTAAAATAAAAAACCTTCAATGTGCAGCAGCTGCCCCAGCATCCCCCAATACTTTCCTGAGCCCCATTTCTGTCCAGTGATGTCCACAAATGTTTTGGCCGTCTGAGACTCTCCCTCCTGAATGGCTGAGACACAGCAGCAGTGCCATTGGCTCCCACTTCTGTCAATCAAACTCAGTCAGCCAATCAGGAGAGACAGGGGGTGGGGCTGGGCCGCAACTCTGTGCCTGAATGGACACACAGAGCTGTGACTCGGCCCGGGTACCACCATAGCAAACTGCTTGCTGTGGGGGCACTCGACAGGAGGGAGGGGCCAGGAGCAGCAAAGAGGGATCCAAAAAGAGGAGGATCAGGGCTGCTCTGTGCAAAACCACTGCACAGAGGAGGTAAGTATAACATGTTTGTTATTTTTATTTATGTTTAAATACACGCAATTGGTGTGCCAGTGCAGCGACGGCTGTTACATGAGCGGGGTTCCCTGTGTTAAGAAGATGTTTTATACCTAAACTAGAATTATTGACAGGATTACCTGACCCCCCAGCAGCTGCCCTGCACTTTGTCTACCTTTATTTGTTTTCAGCTGTGATATTACTTCTTATACTCCACATTATATATCATTCTGATGCTCCTGAAGAAGCGCAAGGTGCGTAACATTTAGAGCCAAGAACAGTTCTACATCACTTCCCTGTAATATAACCACACTTTTGGATCCACTACCACAATGAAATGGTTCCTTCATCTTCCAGTTTCCATGTAGTTGTTAATTGGTTATTTACAGTAGCTGCATTTCATCTAATATTTGATTTGTGAATGTGGATTTTAATATAGATTTTCTATGTTTATAATAAAAATATATTTTTGTACAAATTGTTTGGTTGTGCCTAAAAAGTCCAAGCCTCTTCTTCAATTTTTTCTTTGTAGCCATCCAAATATTATGTTTGAATGCACCCTTTTGCACAAATTTTTCCTGTTCTTGGTTCTTCCAAAAGAATTACCAAAGAGAAAAAAAAAAGTTCTCTCTCTCATTAAGAACAGTTTCCCACCAAAAAATTGAGATCACTCCACTTGTGTTATTATTTCTTATGCACTCCCAGAAAACTCTCTTAACCTTCGCCACTATCCTTAACCACTTGCTAACTGGGCACTTAAACCCCCTTCGTACCCAGACCAATTTTCAGCTTTCAGCGCTGACGCACTTTGAATGACAATTACGCGGTCATACAACGCTGTACCCAAATGATATTTTTATCATTTTTTTCCCACAAATAGAGCTTTCTTTGGGGGTATTTGATCACCTCTGCGGTTTTTATTTTTTGCACTATAAACAAAAAAAGACAGAAAAAAAACACAATATTTTTTTACTTTTTGTTATAATAATATCCCATTTTTTTTAAAAAAAACTATTTTTTTTCTCAGTTTAGGCCGATACGTATTGTTCTATATATTTTTGGTAAAAAAAATTGCAATAAGCGTATAGTGATTGGTTTGCGCAAAAGTTATAGCGCCTACAAAATAGGGGATAGAATTATGACATTTTTATTATATATTTTTTTTTTTACTAGTAATGGCGGCGATCTGCGATTTTTGTCAGGCCTGCGATATTGCGGCGGACAGATCGGACACTTTTGACACTATTTTGGGACCATTCACATTTATACAGCGAACAGTGCTATAAATATGCACTGATTAATGTATAAATGTGACTGGCAGGGAAGGGGTTAACACTAGGGGGCGATCAAGGGGTTAAATATGTTCCCTATTAGTGTTTCTTACTGTGTGGGGGAGGGGACTGACTGGGGGAGGTGACCGATCTGTGTCCCTATGTAGGGACACAGCATCGGTCTCCTCTCTCCCTGACAGGACGTGGATCTCTGTGTTTACACACAGAGATCCACGTCCTGCCTCTGTAACAGCCGATCACATGTACCTGGCGGACATCGCGGCCGCCAGGCACGCGCATCGGCATCACGTGACTCAGCGGGCACGGCGGGATGTAACACAGCAGGACGTCCACCCGGCACTAAAGCGCGGGTCTCAAGTGGTTAAACACCTGTATACCTTTCAGTACAAAACCCCAATATGCTGTTCAAAACTTTAATTTTAAAGGGTTAGTTCACCTTTTCAGAAAAAATGAAAACGTGAACACTATACAACCTTCTCACCCCCCGATCGCTGCTTTACTTAACTCTGTAGGTGATGAAGTGCCATTGCCCACGCAGCCTCTGTAGCAGTCTGGGGATTTGAAATCTGGTTCTTCTCCCTCCCCTTCTTGCAGCGCTTCTGGGATGGATCAGAGAAATTCTGGTTGGTCAGCGCTGGCACAGAGTACCTTACTCATCCATCCCGGAAGACCTGCAGAAAAAAGGGGCAGCAAATCAGAGATTTAAAATCCCTGGAAAACTGCACCGGCTGCTTGGGCACTGACAGCTCATCACCCATGGAGATAAGTACAGCAAGGACGAGAGGGTGGAGAGGGTGTATAGTGTAAGTTCACTTTTGAACTTATGTTTTAATCCTGTCCTAGACAAAACCACTCAATGGACAAATAAATTTACTACTGTCCAACATAATGAAAAATATCACATCCCTCTGTGCAACATTATGAACACATGGTGGTTGATGTACTAAAGGTAAATAGAGTGTTCACTTTGTAGGTGAATTTTAACGTAGCATATAGAATCAGATGAAGCACTGCTGCCTTTCATCCTTTTATCAAATTGCAAAAGCAAAAAAAAAACGTTTTCCCTGCATGTGAGAGGGTATTCCCTCGCAAAGTGAACAGCCTATTTTCCTTTAGTAAATCAACCACATGAAAACAGGCTAATGGTTCCAGAAGTGTTACATATTTCTCACCATGTTACAGACCTAATCCAAAAGTTGGCGCCAGCCTTATCAACTCTTCTAATTTCACAATATACTCTTAAAGCGTTTGTTACTCCAACATTTCATATTCCTGATATTAACCTGCTGTACCATGTACTTGTATGATAAAGTATCCTGTTCCCTTTGTATTGCTTAATTTGTGTGAAATCCCTGGTGTTCCTGCCAGTCCCTCTGCCTTTCTTATTAAAAACTTTCCTGACATGCCCCCTCTGCACAGCCATTCACTGGGAAGCTCAGTTTACTGTTGCTTCTCCTCCCCTCTTATGCAGCCGAGAAAAGAGGGAATGTGATTACTTATAAAAAAGGTAAAAAGGTATTTATAATGTTTTTTATATCTCTAAAAAAAAAATTTGCCTTTCATTTTTTTTTTAAACGGTGATCGTTTACAATCACTTTAATATCATCTACTCGTAGTCTGATATACACAAAATAATCTTAAACCTCCTAAAATATCTATAAAACAAAATGTATTTTGGCAGCTTACTGAAGCTTCTCTACTACAAGCCAGATGTGGTCAATGGGGCCACTAACCAAATATCTGAATACTTTGCTAGGAATACCCTGCAAAACACCAAACCAAAAGTGGTCTGGCTGGCTTACAAAGCTTATATCAAGGGTATATTTATTCAAAGCGCTATTTTTCATAAAAGGAGAAGAGCAGAAGCCCAATACAATTTAAAACATAAATTGGTGCAATTAGGACTATCAAACCAACAGTCCTCATCTCATTCCCCCTAATCTCAAATGTCGGTCCAGTTATATATCTTCTGTTTAATACAGAGAGCACTGCAGTGGAGTCCAGCAGGCTACTGTATTCTTTACAAAGATATCCAATGCTACCCCATTAGCTGCAGCTATTCTAAACAAAAATATTTTAGAGAAAGAATCAGAACATCAGATAAAATGCCCCAAAAACAGTAAAGCCCCCTCCACTGATGACTATACTTACTTTTACTACAAATAGACCTAGATTGTAAGCTCTAACGAGCAGCGCCCTCTGAATACTCTCGTATTGAATTGTATTGTAACTGTGCTGTCTTCCCTCATGTTGTAAAGTGCTGTGCAAACTGTTTGTTGGTGCTATAAAAATCCTGTATTATAATAATAATAATAAATAATAAAAATGAATCCTCTCATTTGTTAAATCACTTGTGTCAGATATTCAGGGGAACCTACTCCCCTTGAATTACTGTAATCCTCTATAAAATCTAAAAAGGACCTCCTCCCATAACCTACTGTCTAATATCATGGTTAAATACAGACCTCAAGCTATTTACCACAATCCTAATCATTAAAGGCAGGCCATATATTAAGCAATATACTTTCCTCCAATCACAGGTTAGAATACAATGATTACTGCCACTGGCTATAGCTGGCGCCAGTAATAGTATGAGAAAAAAAACAACAGGCTGGTAGAACTAAAGTTGACCAACGCATATGATGCAGCCCCGCCTTGTGGGCATAACGTGTAAGTTGGAGAGAGGCGCATGACGTCATCACGCTACCGGGAAGCCACTGTGTGAGTCAGTGAAGAGGATATACCCGAGCTTGTGCCTGGTTGCTATATGATCCTCTTTTTAAGCTACATTATACTTTTTTATTGTGAGTACAATATTGCTTTATATTTTAATAAAGGATTATACAGAGAGCACTATTTTTTTTTCTTTGATGGAGGAGGCGAGGAGAAAGAGCGCATTATTGACCTAAGGAGGGAAACATCTTACTGCTGTGGTTTGGAATCCCTGGATTAGTGGAAAGGTTTTGTACACCTGCCATGCTTAAGACCTCTTATAATGTGGAGGTCTTTGGAGAGGTAAGTGCATTTGTTTGTCTGTGTGGAGACACATGCTGTATCTCATGCCTCGTACACACGGCCGAGAATCTCGTCAGGAAAAAACTTGTAGTTTTTCTTGACGAGATTCTTGGACAAGAAACTTGTCTCGGCCGAGTGTACACACGCTCAATTCAAAGAACCTGCGGTTCGCCGCCATCTTGCTACACCCTACCTATACCTAGGAAGCCACCGCGCATGCGTCAAAGTTATTTCGAGCATGCGCGGGTTTCCACGGCGACAGGTAAGTGTACACACACTCGGGTTTCTCGTTGAAAAACAGGCCGACGAGAAACCCGACGAGAAAATAGAGAGCAGGTTCTCTATTTTTCTCGTCGAGATTCTCGTCGGTTTTCTTGACGAGAAAACTGAAAGCCACGTACACACGACCGATTTACTCGGCAAGAAAGCTCTGCCAGCAAGTTTCTTGCTGGTTCTTGCCGAGAAACTCGGTCGTGTGTACGAGGCTTAACAGAAGGAGTGTCATTGGGTGTCACACTTTTATGTGTATTGGTGGAAGATAGTATGAAGAATCACTATTACAGGACTTTTTATTTTTTATTCACTGTTTAAGGACTTATGGCACGCTGTTTGCTGAAGTTTTTGCATGATTTAATGCTTTGAGTAGTCTCACTTATAGCGCTACTCTGAATAATTTTTTATATTTTTTGTGTGAATGAATTTAGGTGTTCAGCTGCTCAGTATATTTATAGGGGGAATTTCACTGCGCGGTCTCATTGCTTTTTTTATTTTCTGAAGTGCAGCATGCCTCATAAAGAGCTAACAGGGAAGACTTGACATTATACATAAAAAAATTATAAAAACCGCACAACAAACAGAAAGGTATTAAAAATGAATACTTGTATAAATAAAAAATATATGTATCCACTTCGGCTCTCACACCTGTTTACCCCTATGGACCAGACCATATTTCACATTTCTGCTATGTGTCTGTTCATGAGTCTATAACTTTGTAATTACTTATGATAAATAATTGATACTTATATTGTTTTTTGGGGGACAAACGGGGCTTTCTTGTGACCATAAAGTCCTCTGAGAATTTATTTTCTTTTTTTACATTTTACATTTAAAACATTTTTTTTTTTTTTTTAAGTTTACTCATTAATATTTTGAACACAAGTACCATTAATGTGAGGAAAACATACATTTTATTCTGCTGCTTGTTCTATTTACTGCAACATTAAAATATTTTTTTTTTGGTACAAAGCATGTTAAAGTTATTTACAAAAGAAATAAAAGTTTTTATTGTTTGTTTGTTTGTTTTTTGCATACATTAAATTTTTCTCATAATGCATCAGTAATTTATAGTTCTTACTGATTTAAAATAAAACAGATATACACTAAACCACATATTTTTACCAGTAAATACTTAAAGATAACAATGTATATATGTGCTTTATAAAAATAAAAAAAAACATGGAACAGGAGATTAAATTGTTAAATGGTGATTATACAGGTTGAAATAAAAGGGTTAAAGAGGAACTGCAGTCTGCTCACATAATTTGTAATAAAAACATATTTGCCATAATGAAGCTTCCCTCCAACCACTTTGCATAATATTTTATATATACTGTGATTCTTTACTTGCCAAATATTCTGCAGAAAGCTCCCTCCACTGATTCTTGCTGCAATAATTTTAACTATGGGCAACTGAAGCTGCTGCCTGTTCAATTCCTGGATTTACACAGACACACAGAGGCACAACTCCAGCTCTGCAATCCTACAGCTCTTATTTGCCCTCTTATGAATCATCCACCCTCCCTTGCTGGCAAATTTGTTGCTATATAAATGAATAAACTAAAAACTATATGCTACTTTCTGTTATAAAACATACTGTATACAATAAAATCTAATTTATTCAAAAATTTAGGCCAAAATGTATTCTGCTACATGTCTTTGGTAAAACAAAAATCCCAATAAGTGTATATTAATTGGTTTGTGTAAAAGGTATAGCCTCTACAAACTATGGTATTTTTGTTTGAAAATTGATCGGTCCTGGTGTACTGACAGCCTATTTTATTTCTTAAGGCCCTAAATTCCCCCCATTAGACCCCTTTATGGAAAGTAGACAGTCTGAGGCATCTGCAGCGCTAAACGTTAAACTAAAAATAGCTTCACAAAAAACAGTCCAAAAAAACAATATGTAGCAAGATGAAGCCAGAGGTTGTTGCAAAGGCAAAAGAGGTATGAACTTCTTAAACGGTGAATGGGGTACTGTAGTCAGTAACCATACATCCCAACATAAGCGTCTCCTCCCCCTTAAGTACAAACCGCTCACCTGAATGAATGGACCTCTGAGTGAACAGAAGGTCAATCACGCTGTCCCTTCTCAAGGGTAGTGGTACGATGGTGTCTTCACGTGGGGTCCTTCTTTGAAACTCCTCAGTCAATAGGTGGTCTCCAAAAAACTCGCTCATACAGAGTGGATCATATAAAGATATAAAGGAAAACCATAGTGCTCTCCATATATAAAAAACAACACATTTATTCCAATAAAAAATTACTCACAAACATGGCACTATATCCTAGTGCACGGATGAAGTACATATATATAAAACACCAGGTAGGCTATATCCGCTGAGGAAGTCCTACACCACGGACGATACGCGTGCGGGGGGCTTATAGTGATGTCAGAGCAGCGACCTACCTGGTGTTTTATATATATGTACTTTATCCGTGCACTAGGATATAGTGCCATGTTTGTGAGTAATTTTTTATTGGAATAAATGTGTTGTTTTTTATATATGGAGAGCACTATGGTTTTCCTTTATATCTTTATATGATCCACTCTGTATGAGCAAGTTTTTTGGAGACCACCTATTGACTGAGGAGTTTCAAAGAAGGACCCCACGTGAAGACACCATCGTACCACTACCCTTGAGAAGGGACAACGTGATTGACCTTCTGTTCACTCAGAGGTCCATTCATTCAGGTGAGCGGTTTGTACTTAAGGGGGAGGAGACGCTTATGTTGGGATGTATGGTTACTGACTACAGTACCCCATTCACCGTTTAAGAAGTTCATACCTCTTTTGCCTTTGCAACAACCTCTGGCTTCATCTTGCTACATATTGTTTTTTTGGACTGTTTTTTGTGAAGCTATTTTTAGTTTAACGTTTAGCGCTGCACTGCTTTTCATATGAACTTTGCCTAAGGATTTTTATATTGACCCTTCAGTGTACAGCTGCTTTCTTTAGGGGTTGTTTGTTTTATGCGCTGTCTGATTTCCTTTTATATAAGTCTGAGGCATCTAGTAAGAGGCATGGTGAGTTTATTCAAGTTTAACTTTTTTGTTACAATTTTTGGGAATATTAAATTAAAAAAAAATTTTTTTTTTCTTACATACTGTCACCAGTGACTGGTGAGCGTATGTAAAAAAAATAAAATAAAAAAATTGTAATTTTTAATTAAATTTTTTTATTTTATTTTATTTTACATCCTATCATCAGCAGCTCAGTGTCACCATACTTTCATTTTTATACTGTTATTGCTTATACAGTGAAGATCATTGTATAAGCAATGGTTTTAGCTGTCATGAATGGGTTAACCATTCATGAACAGCTTGCTTTTGGTTGTGATCTGTGATTGGCTAAGCTAATACCATGGTACCGGTAGCCAGGTACCATGTGATTGCTACCTGTACCATGGCAATCACAAATCACAACAGTAAGCAAGCTGCTCATGAATGGAAAGCCATTCATGACAGGTTGCTTACATTGGTATTATGTGATCGCTATGACCAATCATAGCGATCACATGATACTCAGTTACCGAGCACAATGATGTACTTGTACGCGACCGTGCCTGCATGTGCTGCCTCGCCACAGTATAATTCATTTACAGTAGCAGGTCAGCAAGTGGTGAAAGCCCAACTTCAAGCAAAAAAAAAGTTTCAAGTTTCAAAAAGGGTCAATTGCTCGTTTTGCCCAGGGGAGAAAGCTATATACTCACAGTGCTTCACCACGATCCACGGTGCACTGTTCCTGATGTCCTCACATCCAGAGCAGGTCTTTGAGCTTGATGATATCAGAAACAGTCAACCGCACATTATTGCAGGGGGCCAGGAGCCACAGAGACTGGTCTTGTGCTGGGAGGATCAGAGGATTAGGTAAGTGTATGTCTGCTCTCCAATCCCTTAGACAAAAACTAGCAGTTGACCCGTGCAGTTTTTTTGCCTGGAGCTGGGCTTTAAAAGAGAAGTACAGCTCGTTTGGCTGTACTTCTCCTGTGGATTACAAGAGTGTCGTTTGTTCTGCACTCCTGTGACCCATTTTCAGCTGACCACAGGCTGAAGCCCACTGTCAGCTGACGTCACAAAGCCAATCCTGGCTGGGGAAAGATTGTGACCATATGGTCGGATCCACCCAAGGCCTGAACTGGCACTTGGCTCAACCTCTCAGCGAGCCACTGAGAGCCTGAACCAGCTGTTCCCACCCCCTCCACAGCCCAGCGCTTGCTATGGTGGCCGCACGGTGGGGGGGAAGCCAGGAGCACCGGTGGAGGACAAGAGAAGTTGAGGATCGGGGCTGCTCTGTGCAAAACCATTGCACAGAGAAGGTAAGTATATCATGTTTGTTATTTTAAAGAAAAAAAAGATGAGTTTACAATCCCTATAGCCACTTCAACCCCAGAAGGATTTACCCCCTTAATGACCAGGCCATTTTTTGTAACAAAAAAAAAGACTGACGATTTTGAAAAATATTATATTTTTTACATTCTGCTATAATACAAGTTTATTTATCAGTTTAGGCCAATAAGTATTCTGCTACATATTTTTGGTAAAAAAAACCCCGCAATAAGCGTATATTGATTGGTTTGCACAAAAGTTATAGGGTCTACAAAATAGGGGAAAGATTTAGGGATTTTTTATTGTTTTTCCTAGTAATGGCGTGGATCAGAGATTTGTAGCGGGACTGCGACATTGCGGCGGACAAATCTGACCCTAAGTAACACTTTTTGGTGACCAGTGACACCAATACAGTAATCAGTGCTATAAAAATGCACTGATCGCTGTATAAATGGCACTGGCAGGAAAGGGGTTAACACTAGGGGTGATCAAAGGGTTAAGTGTTCCCTAGGGAGGGGCTTTCTAAGGGTCAGGAGGATGGACTGACTGGGAGTAGAGAGAGATCACTAGGAACAGCTGATCTCTCTCTCTCCTCCCCTGTCAGAACGGGGATCCGCCTTGTTTACATAAGCAGTTGACCGTTCTGCCTCTCTTTACCATGATCCAGACCCACGGGCGAGCTCCTGCGGCGGGCACGTGCACGTGCCTTCGGCTGTGGGTACATGCCCGCTGTATCTAATGTACGGACCGAGGGACAGATACGTCGGTTCATGCAGCCAGGCCGCCCTGTAGCAGTATATGTGCGGTGGGCAGTCCGGAAGTAAATGGAAGTATATTTATCTTGGCCAGCAGGGGGAGTGTAAAGCAAATAACTTCTAAGATTTTACAAAAACTGCTCAGGAATTACAAAGTAACCATAATTCTTAAAACAGGCTGGAAACAATTTGTTTATACCAAAGATATATTAACTAAGGATTCGCAAATCACTGTGTTCACTTCTATCTCCGCATTTAACCCTACAGGGGATAATGTGTTTAGAGTGTATATCCAATATGTTTCTCTTTCGCAGAGTTTTTTTCTTAAATGTTCTGATTTAGGGCTCTTTCACACGGGCGGATCCCGTCATAATCCACTCCGTGAATATCCGCTTGCTCAGTGGAGATCGCTCCGTTGATCTCCGCTGAACCAGCGGATGACTTGTCCGTCTCTGCACACTGTGCAGAAATGGACCGGTCGGATCGCCGCTTTCCTCTATGGGGGATCGGATGAAAACGTACCGTCTGTCCGTTTTCATCCGATTCGATCTGCAGACGGATGGAAAAGTAGGATTTTCCTCCGTCATGCTAAACGGACCATAGCGTAGACTGATGTCGTCGGATGTCAGCGGATGTTCATCCGCTGACATCCGCTATCCCATAGGGATACATGTACGTCCGTTTTTCATCCGAAAATGGATGGATGAAAAACGGACATATGGAACGTCCGTGTGAAAGGGGCCTTGGAGACATTGTTGAGTATTCCTTTAATGATCCACACACACAGTGCTTCAGTAGGTTTATTGTGTTTTTCTGAAAACTGTCTAGGGACAAATTGTCTGTGTTCCATGATACCCTGTTCTTTAAATCTACGATGCTCCCCAAATTATGCTTCCTACGTCCTAATGATCCTACCCATATAAAGAAGACCACACGGATACTTAAAACAATATACAACATATTCAGTGACACAGTTGTAAAATTCTGAAATGGGGAACAATTTGCCATTACTGGTAAAGGTATTTTGGCTGTGTGTTATGAATCCATTCATCAAGCACTTATTTTTTCTAGCCCCTTTTAAGTTTCAGAATAAGTTCCCCCATTTATACGTGTTTTTTTTTTTACTGGGGGCTATCTTGCTTTTAATATCAGGAGCAGTCCAATAAGCAAATTTAAGTTTTGGGGGAGAATGAGAATGAATTTGATTTGTGGATCCTGTAATAGGATGGCCCAATGTTTTAAAAAGATCCTTTCCATTATCTTATTATGGAACTCGGTAAAAAATCTGATGTTAGTACAATTATCAACCTCAAAGTGAAACTTTACTCACAACAACGTGATAAAAAATAATGTTGTTTAGCAAGGAACATACATTCCACAGTAATAATTATGCTACCAAAATGTAGTGTAAATTGCTGTAAATTGCCTCCACCATTGCTCTTGTTATTGCCGGAGGCAGCTGAAGTCCAGAATCCCTGAGCAGTAGTAAACCTTTAGACTGTCAGCAGATTGGCCTCCCATGAGACAGTGTATAACTGGATCTTTAACAGTATAGGCACTTATTTTTAATGTTTTACCTGCAGAAGGGGGCAACCTAAAGTGATCTAGCAGGAATTAATTTTCTAACTAACATGATTTTTCCTTTATAAATGAAACTAAATAGGTTTGGTAAGCTTCCTAAATTTCATCACTAGAGTAGCTCTTATCTATTAACTTAATTTCAGTATCTGGCTTTGACCATAGTACTCCACACCCAAGATGCACTTCTTTTGGAGTCTGCAAAATTGACTTATGGGAATGTTACTTTTCCACCTGGGCTGATGGCAACTGGTGGAGTGTAAATATGAACCCGCAGCCGTAAGTTTAAAATACATTTTGGAGGTGATTGTATGCCCTTGTGAACCTAGCTCTCAATTTAAAGAGACTAATGATGTGGCATCACGAACTTGCATACATATAAAACCAAATGCATTACTATTGCAGTATTCAACAAACTGCCCAGTGGAAGAAGATGGACAGTTCCAAATAATGAAAATATCATCTATGTATCTCCCCAAAAAATAAAATGTGGTGTGTAAAAGGGTTGATTTTAAGAATATAATGGAATTCCCACAAACCCATTGCTAACTTGGCTTAACTGTGTGCAAAATATGCGCCCATTGCCATGCCCTTAATCTGTCGATAGTATTTGTCATCAAAACAAAAATAGTTATGTTCTAGACAAAACTTTGTGTATTTAGGGATGAATTATGCTTGCTTGTAGCGCAAATCTGTATTAATGAACAAAAAGTGATGTACTACCCGAAGACCCACCTAAGGAGGGATCGACATATACAGTGAGAATACATGACCCAGAAGTGCTCATTCATGAACACTTCTGGGTTCACGCTAAGCTGAGGAAATCAGGGAAGAGAATTTCACAGATCTCATCCTATTCAGCCATTTTGATTCCCCCTGCACCAATCACAGGCTTGGATCAGCAAGTAAAACTAGGTGAGCCCTAGGACTAGGAGGAATGAGGGTTGCAAGAGGTGGGAGCATCAGTGCCACCAGGGTGTAAAAGTGAACGGGTGCGATGATGTATAGCTGGCTATAAATGGATAGAATTTTGAATGAAAATTCTTAGGAAAAGCTTTAAGAAAATTCATATGAAAATTCTCAGAACAGTCGAATATTGTAACCCACATACAAAAATGATCATTGAGGGTACACAGTTATATGACACCAAGTGTATTGATGTCAAAGAGGTATTACTAAATCAATTGTCTAAGTAATGTGAGATATTAGACCAAAAAGGTCCAATATTGAGTGACGACCAAACAGCAAAAATTCTTGATTAAATGAGTGACATCGGTAACAAATTCCACCACCAGAAAGTGCTGACACCATAAGGATTGCACGCTTACCACATGGCAGGCAAATTGAGCTTGCCGCTGCAAACCCCAGCCAGGGCCTTGGATCGGGTACTCGCAGTAGCGACAGCTTCACAGGAGCACTGGAAGGAAGACTGGGTGCTGGTATTGACTCAGGTATCGCGCAGAAAAAACTGTGATTACCGGGGAAAAAAAAGGCTCACCATAGTGTAAATCCAATATAACAAGACGATTTAATAAGGGTAAAAACACTTACATCAAATGTAGATAAAAAACAGCGAAATAGTAACAATTAGCCGGCCGGCTAGCGAACGGCTGTCTGCTCTGACTTCAAACGCGATGACGTCAGCACGTCAACTCCTCCTGACGCACGTTTTGTCATATAATGACGTCGTCTGGGGCACAATTATATGACGAAATGCGCGTCGGGAGGAGTTGACGTGCTGACATCATCGCGTTTGAAGTCAGAGCGGACAGGCGTACCCTCAATGATGTTTTTTGTATGTGGGTTATAATATTATTTTACAGGTTGGGTTAGCGCGGCTACACTTCTTGCTATTGTTTATTAGTGTGTATTTTCACTTTCTAGCTGCTGCATAGTTTAGGTGTATTTTCTTGTTAGCGCGCTATTTTTTCCTTTATATAGTCGAATATTGTGCAAAGTTTTTATTTGCTTTTAACATTGGTTTTGCAGTGAATGGACTTTACCAAACGAAAACCTCATACAGTCCAATGATAAGTGAACACCGACATCTCCTTATGCTCATAGTGCTGTTATGATTTTATCTTTTGATATGCTACAATAAAGTTTTGACGTCCATCCATCTGGAGTGTGCGGCGACCAACAATTTTTCTGAAAACCACATACACTGTTAGAAATTATTTCCATCCTGTTCCTTTGAATTTTCTAATCACTGCAGTCGAAAATAGACGTAGATTTGACACACTAATGATTAGAGGACTAACAGGCTTTCTTAAAACCTTCTTTTCTCATTTTCATTCAAAATTCTACCCTTCTATGGCCAGCCTAAAGGAACTGCATGATTTTCAGTAAACAAGAAATAGTGACTGTGGGTTTGCTTCCACAGTTGTAGAATGTGGGAGGATAAAAAATATATAGAGTGGAAGAAAGGCCAAAGTATATTTACCCAAAGCTGTCTGTGTTCATTACCTCTATCAACAAAAATAATTGCATCTACATAGGAAGAATTATTTTTGCCTCTGATATATAGACCCTCACCCAAGTAATGTGTCAATTATATCTGGAGTTGCATTGGATTGACTATGACCAGTTTTAAAAAGAGAAATAATTAAATGCTTAATTTGTACTTTTTTTCTGAAATAAAGAAGTCAGCTTTTTCCAGCAAGAAAGGAAACTGTGGCCTCGTACACACGGCCGAGATTCTCGTTGAAAAAAACATGTCGTTTTTTTCGACGAGATTCTTGGACAAGAAACTTGTCCCGGCCGAGTGTACACACGCTCGTTTCAAAGAACCCGCGGTTCTTTGAAAGGAGTGTACGCGGTGACGTCATCGACTACGTCGAGCATGCGCTCGTCACATTCGATGCCGTTGCGCCATCTTGGTATACCCTACGTATGCCTAGGAAGCTACCGCGCATGCGTCAAATTCATTTCGAACATGCGCGGGCTTCCGGGAGGACAGGTAAGTGTACACACACTCACTTTTCTCGTCGAGAAACATGCCGAGGAGAATCTCGACGAGAAAATAGAGAGCAGGTTCTCTATTTTCTCGTCGAGGTTTCTTGTCGGTTTTCTCAACGAGAAACCCGATAGCAGCGTACACACGACCGATTTACTCGGCAAGACCTCTCTGCCAGCAAGTTTCTTGCTGGTTCTTGCCGAGAAAATCGGTCGTGTGTACGAGGCCTGACTCTTGAAATCTGTTTTGCACTAGCATAATCCATGCTTTGTAGAAACAGCTCCAATGAGAAGCTGCTCATTTTAGCTCACAATTTTATACCTTAGGAAACCAGATAAGCCATTGTTTAATGAGAGAAACATCTCTCCCTAGAGACAACTACAGAATAAAAAGTAACAGGGAAACTATGGGACTGTAGATCACTCAAGATAAAAGTTCCCAATAGACAGACAGAGAAGCTAGCGTTACATGGATTGCATTGCTGTAAAGACATGCTAGAGACTGCTAGATATAATAGATTATTATATACAAATTCACAACCCTAAAATACTTTGGATGAGCCAGCAAATAGATTTAATAAGACAGATAACACTGAGAAATAAAGCAGCTTATTCAGCATATCTATCTAATTAAGCCAGGTAAAAATAGATCTATAAATTTAAATTCATGCAGTTCTATAACACTGGCACAAGTGGAAGGTATTATGTTTCCCATACTATACACACCATGGCACAAAGGAATAAATAGCTAAATCATGTTTAGCCTAGGTTCACATTGATGTTATTTGGCGTGCAATTTGACATGTCAAATCGCATGCCAAATCGGCAGCTATTGCAGGCAATGGCACCATCCGAATCGGTGCGACGCCGCATTTGCGGCACGGCATGATTCCCAAAAGTAGTTTCTGTACTAATTTTGGCAACTTCAGGGTACGAATGTATAGACATCTGTGCAGGAACCCGTACAGATGTCTCTGAAATCGCCCCCGAAGTCGGACTGACATGGGGAAATGAAATTGTGCGAGTTCAGCTGAACTCGCACGATTTCAATCCAGCTGTCAGTGTGAACCCGGGCTGAAAGCCAATGTGTGTGTGAGTTCTCTCGCACCAACAAAATTTGAGATATCTGATATTCTAAAGTAGTGTTTATGTAAATCCTCACCTTGTAAAACAACCCATTCAGTTTAAAATAGAAATGAAAGGCAAAACATTTGTGTGTGTATATATATATATATATATATTTATTATCTCGATTCTTCAGTGATTTCTTGAAGTAATTTCAGGTATCTATTGATTCCCCATCATCAATAATATCAATTAATATATTTTTGTATACTCAACCCAAGTAATATTCCTCTCCCCCAGATGAATCTTCATCATTTTTCAGTGCCTGCCTATGCACATGGATCTATTCCGTGCTGTGTGTAAAATAGCATCTCCTCTATGGTCACCAAATCTACTCCACTTTTGAGAGCATCCCGGATTCTAAATTCAGCTAATTGATTTATTTCATCTATAATATACAGGTACTATTGATTTTCCTATGCGGTTTTTTGGTTCTTGTCTGTATCATTCCTGTCTGTGAATGTTTTTGATTATTATTTTGTAAAGATAATCTATTTGTATATTTGAATTGTATACTTATGTTGTATATCTTACGTTTCAGTAATACTTGACAAAGACCCCTGAAGAAGCCAGTTAGATTGGCGAAACGTCGAGATTATTTGTCTGTATACTACTTTGGTTATTAAGTGTAATATAGATGAATTTTACTACATGTTTATATATATTTCTATTTTTTACCCAAAAATATAAATTTTACTTTTGATATACATTGTGTCTTTCTGCACCTTAAAAATCCCATCCATCAATATTCGTTGTGACCTACTATCCAAACCCAATTGATGCACTCCTTACCATTTTCCTGGTCTATAACGTCAATCTCCTACCTGGGAATTAACTTTACGGCTAACTCTTTAGAGCTTTACTCCATGAATTACCCACCTATGCTAACAAATCTAAATAAACTTCTTACTAATTGGTCAACCATACCATTGGCTTGGTTAGGCAGAATCACAGCGATAAAGATGTCTATTCTTCCTAAATTACTTTATCTTTTCCGGGTTTTCCCTATATCAATACGATCACACATTCTACGCTTCCTACAACGTAAAATCTTACAATATATTTGGGGTAAAACAAAGCCTAGAATACCTAAAAATACCTTATATGCACCTAAACTTAATGGTGGACTATGTGTCCCAGACCTCACAAAATGTCACAACTAACAAAATACCATGCTAAGACGGAAATACTGCTATGGGTTACAATAGAATCAGTCGACTGTGACCCACTTTCTATAGCTAATCTTTTATGGCTGAATCCTACGCAACCCAAGACAGTAACAAATCCCATTACTAAACATAGTTTATTCATTCTCAAAATGGTCGAAAACTGGATTAACAAATGCTCACCATTTTTATACATCCTCTACCATCACATCTTTTCCAACTCTTCAGGAAACTCATAAGATTCCGCACACAGAAACTTTTAGGTATCTTCAAATTAAAAAACTTTCTGCATAACAATGCACCTCCTGATACAAACCAACTACGCTTCACTTTGTTTGAGCAAGCCTGTAAATCGGATCCACATAAACGTGGTCTTATTTCCAATCTTTACACCCAATTACTATCACATATCACCGCCTCCCCCCCCAACCTATACCACTAAATGGGTAACTGATCTCCAGCTGCAAACGGAAAACATAAATTGAACCCAAATTTGGCAAGCAACAAAGACTGCCTCCCCAAATATAGTTGGACTTGAAACCAACTATAAGGTTCTTACCATGTGGTATTTAGTTCCAACCAGGATATCCAAATTCACTCCACAATACTCACCCCAATGCTTTTGTGGCTGTCCCATTTCAGGAACACATGCTCATATCTGGTGGGATTGCGACATTGTCAGATCCTTCTGGTCAAAAGTATTTAAAATGCTTTCTACAATGTTTAAAGTGATAATAGTGCCTAATTCAACTATCGCACTTCTTAATAGAAAACCCCAGATCCTATCCCATCGCCAATTCCAGTTAATGCTTTTTGTAACTACTGCAGCGAAACAAGTCATAGCGAAAGCCTGGAAAACAAACACACTTAGCATTGTGTCAGTCAAACAGAGAGTTACCCAATCTTTAATCCATGCAAAAACAGAAGCTATCTACTGTGACAGTAGGAGCTACTGTCACAGTAAAATGGACAGTTTGCTGGACACAGGGTCTGCACATTTACAAGGTGCAAGACTACAGAGCGTAGATGTGGACTGGAGAAGACTGCTTTCACAGCTTTCTCCAGGTTTTGGTATTCTGGAAAGGGGCTTTGTAGTTTGGAGATTCCACAGTGTCTTGGGAGGGATGGGATCTCCAACCCTGTGTCCAGACTGTGCTGATTACCAGCAGGGTGTGTGCTCAAGTGAGCTCAGCCCTTATAATGAATGTATGGGAAGACCTCATGGCTCCCAGTTGGAGACGGCTCCACACCAAGAGACAGGAGGTCTTCAGGAGTCAGAGAGGCTGTAGGTGACAGCCAGAACATTGGTGACTGCAAGAGGCAGAGCTGTGGACACTAAAGGGAAGCCGTCTACTTTGAGGAGTCTGGTGGTCTGGGTGACCAGGAAAGTGCAGAAGTACTGCTACAGAGAGCCAGGTGGGCTAGTATTTTCTGTTATGTGTATTTGATGGAGAAGAACCCCTGCATGGGAAACCTTTGTTTGGACTTTTATTTTGCCTTTTTTAATAAAAATGGGCTACCATGCCCTTAAATATAGTTCCTGACTGGCTTGAATCGCTGGGAAAACGCATCTACCACTTGAGCTAAACAACCCCCATCTCAGAAGTGGTGGATTCAGTGGGCACAAGGCGGTGGAATCCGGGTCCTTGCTCCACAGTGAGTTCAGGTCAGGAACTGTTGGCTGTGTGTGGAAGTGCAGCCAGGCAAAAGGCATTGCGTGTTGCAGGTGGTGTACCTGTGAATGAAAACTCAATTTTTTTTTTCTGTGGTGAACTGCTGCTAGCTGTGTGTGGCAGCCAGGTGAACTGCATTGCACAGAAGTTCAATTGATGGACTGTGTTGCATACAGGTGGTGTACCTGTGGAAGTGAGCTCAGCGTGGCCTGAGAAGATGTCTCCACCTAGAAGGGTCAGTCCAAAAGGCCTAGTGATGCGTGAGACAGTGAATGGATGGTTCAAGCGGAATCGCAAAGACTGGGATGCAGTGCAAGGGGCTGTGATTGTGGCCTCTGACTATATGCAACCCATGCTGCCTACAGAGGAGGTTGGGGACTTCCTGCTAAGATTTGAAAAAGTTGCTGTAAAGAGAAAATGGCCTAGGAACCGGTGGCCAAAATTGCTGCAAACATTGTTACGGATAGAGTACCGGTTGGTTTACCATTTGATGGATGGGGACCAGGATGACTACCGCAGGTTTAAAGAGGAAATCCTTCTCAGAGAAGAGTTCCATCGTATCATGGGCCGCCAGCAATGCTCCAGGATGGGAGAAGTGTCACCGGTAGACTTCGGTTTTGGAAATCCAGAGTTACCTGCTACAGGATATGGTAAGACTGTTGCAATTTGTGGGTCTGATCCCAGTGAAGTGGCATTGTGTTCGGTGGGGAGATCCGCAGGTGTAAAAATGGACTGGCTGCAGTGTGCTACCCAGATCAGCGGGGAGACACAGGTAAAAACCCAGCTTGCAGCAAGGTCAAGGACTGAAAAGGACATGTGGACTCTGTGTGCACCTAAGGTAATCCAGCAGAGTGCTGGGAGAGATATGCTAGGGGTAACCAAAGCAGTTGGTGTGCCATGTTCCCTAGTGACAGTGACAGGTGCTGCAGAGTTGCCAAGGGAAACCGCCAAGGAGCCTGCAGTGGTGAGGCAAGTGGTATCCCAGGACAACTGTGAAACCGCCCTAGTAGGAAAAATAATTCCTTTGGAGAGGAAGGTTGGTGTGCTGAGTGGCACGCAGGGTGCCATGCGTTATGACAAAAGAAAACCTGATAGAGCTTATGAAACTTCTATGTTTATGAATGCTAATGATAAAGGTATTGCTGATGATACATGTACTTATGGTGATGTGTTCTTTAGTAATGAGAAAGGGGGGATGTCTCCCTTGGCAACCAGAAGCGGAGCCACAGTGTTGTCCATGAAAATCTCTGGGGGTCTCCAGGTGTTGGAGTCAGAGATTGTCCAGGACAGCCCTGATATTGCTCTGATGGAACAGACTGGGTCTACACCATGCAATGAGAGTTTGTGTGAGCAGTCCATTTATCATATGTGTAACCCAGTTGGTAAGTGGTTAAGTCAGCTGGCCAGAGCTGAAGGTGCACAGCTGAGTGTGTTAGCGCCCCCAGAGCAAGGTAGTGATGGTGTATTGCAGCCTGCCTTGTTTGATGAAGCTTTAGCAAAGAGTAAAAGCATGTTGTCAAAATGTGATTTATATAGAACTGACAAAGTTACTGTTTGTGCTGCAGAATCCCAGGTGCCTCCTAGAGCCGATGATGAGGTACTGCTGAGCCCTCATAATGAAAGCACAACGGATTGGGACAGTTGGGCCAAACAATTACTAGCCATGATAGACAAGGCTATGTTGAGCTACAGGGGTGTGAATACAACAACTGCTATGCCAGACAGGGAAATCCCAGAGCGACCGATGGTTGAGGGTGTGTTGGTCCCTACAAGGGTTGTTTCCCCCCAGTCGGAAGGACCAGATCAGGGCGCATGCATGGCAGATGTGGTGTTCACAGCCCAGCCGCTGAATGTCAAGTGTGAAGGTGACAATGTAACAAATGTTTACGTGCAGGGGCTCATTGTTGAGTTGGAAGGGATGAGTGGGAGACATGCGTCTGACAGTGTTCCAGAGGAGCATCAGGCTGTGATGGGTACCCCCAGTGAGGTGGAGGCCTGTTTAAATGTCTCGGCCCCTCAAGCCGCAGTGAATGATCCCCTCCATGTCTCTGATAAGGTTAAGGTCACCAAAAATGTTTTGCATATTGATGTGGAGTGTGTAGAAATTACAGATATGTTAGTGGAACTGCTTGAAATGGTGAAAGCACAGTCCTTGTATGCCTGGGTGCCTCCATTACAGTCGGATGTGGTGGTGCTGCGTGGTACCAATGGATGGAGTCAGGTAGTACAACCTGTGCTGGTTAAAATTAATCACCAGTGGAACTGGTTGGTACAGTGCTTTCTAATAGTGTGGCAAATGATCTCCCAGTTTCCTGCGAGGGTGCTTTCGGATACGGTTCAGTATAGAAGGCGCTCTGGGGGGCTGCTGGAGACAGAGGTCTCTCCGCCTGATACGGTGATGAACATGTCTGCTAGTGCGGTCCGAGGTGCGGCTGAGCAGGGATTAGTAAATGGCGCGGATACTGCCTCACCCGCTAGACCTCCTAAGAAGGAAGGGCCAGATATGGACGCGGCAAAAGCAGAGATTCTGTCTGTCACCTGCAGAGAGGTACAAGTTGGGGTACCCGGAGACGCTCTCAAATATAGTATGGCGAGGAAAAAAAATTGTAACATGGAAAAGTGTGAGTTGGCAAAGATTGGTACTGCTAGAAATGGGTCATGCGTTGTTCAATGTCAGTTGTTGGGACAACTGCCCACAGAGATTTGGACAACAGGTGAAGTGAAGCCTTGTGAAGGTCTCATAGGGGATAGCTGCTCACCTGTGTGTTGTCCCTCCTTGGGCTTGGCCCTAACAAACCCTGAACAAGAAATAACTGATATTGATAATTGGAGAAATGGTGACTTATTACTGAATGTTAATGTAAATAATGGCCTGGATATGAAAATGAATAATGTCTTGGAAAATGAGTGTGATACACAGATGTTGAGCCCTGGGGAGTTGGTAGTCAAGGGAAAAGGAGTTGGTAAACCCAAGGGACCTATTGTGATGGGGAAAACGGGTACCAGTGAGGGAAAAGGTGGTTCCTCATCAGGCGTAGTGTCTGGAGCAGGTTCCTTACAGAATCTAGAAACTGAGTTTAAAGGAAGTAGCAGGAAAGGCAGGGGGCTGCCAGAAAAGAAACGTGAGCTCAGGAACCCCAAGGACAGAAGGAGTAGGCTGGGGATACAGAAAGGTAGGACCCCGTTGCGATCCTGGGTAAGGCGTGCCTGGAAACGCACCCGAAAAAAAGATTGGGCCTACGCAGCGAACAGCTGGCACAGAGGTGCCCCAATCAAGGATTCGGGCTTGTGTGTTCCGCCCCCTTCGGGTCCGAAACATGGGGGGGAGATATGTGACAGTAGGAGCTACTGTCACGGTAAAATGGACAGTTTGCTGGACACAGGGTCTGCACATTTTCAAGGTGCAAGACTACAGAGCGTAGATGTGGACTGGAGAAGACTGCTTTCACAGCTTTCTCCAGGTTTTGGTATTCTGGAAAGGGGATTTGTAGTTTGGAGATTCCACGGTGTCTTCGGAGGGATGGGATCTCCAACCCTGTGTCCAGACTTTGCTGATTACCAGCAGAGTGTGTGCTCAGGTGAGCACAGCCCTTATAATGAATGTATGGGAAGACCTCATGGCTCCCAGTTGGAGACGGCTCCACACCAAGAGACAGGAGGTCTTCAGGAGTCAGAGAGGCTGTAGGTGACAGCCAGAACATTGGTGACTGCAAGAGGCAGAGCTGTGGACGCTAAAGGGAAGCCGTCTACTTTGAGGAGTCCGGTGGTCTGGGTGACCAGGAAAGTGCAGAAGTACTGCTACAGAGAGCCAGGTGGGCTAGCATTTTCTGTTATGTGTATTTGATGGAGAAGAACCCCTGTGTGGGAAACCTTTGTTTGGCCTTTTATTTTGCCTTTTTTAATAAAAATGGGCTACCATGCCCATAAATATAGTTCCTGACTGGCTTGAATCGCTGGGAAAACGCATCTACCACTTGAGCTAAACAACCCCCATCTCACACTACCTAGATAAAATCTCGAAATTTGAAACCTTGTGGAAGCCATGGATAGAACATTTCCTACCACCAGGGTTTGATACCTCGTTATTACTCCCTTAATGCCCCAGAATACACTATACTTAATATTATTTAGTTCACTAGATACTCCTTGGACAAGGTACACCTCCCCCCTCCCCTTTTTGGTGACATATCTCACTTTCCATTCTTTTCCATTCCCCTTCTCTGATTATTAACAGCAGCTTATTCCTTTATATATATTAGTTAACTTTTTTAATGGGTGACATATGAGATAGCTAGGATTACTGTTTGCAGCTCCAGATAAAGCCAAGCCATATTGCCGGAACTTGGCACTGGAAAAATTACCTATTTCCCCCTGGCTGTACTATGTCTCCTTTATTTAGGAATTTTCTAACAACATTAGCTTTATAAATTTTTTCCATCACAGTTTTTGTTCAAATGAACGGTTTTTATTACCCTAGATATATATACTACTTAAAGATAACTTTGATAAAGTTTTGTTATATGCTTTCGCCCTATATTTTAACAGTAAATATGATAGATGAGAAACTTCATCATTATTATATTAAAACTATCCTTTGTTTTCATTTATTTAACCACTTCAGATCCGCGCTATAGCCGAAAGATGGTCGCAGCGTGGACATGAATTGCCGGGAGGGCGTCCCTGGATGTCCTCCTGTTTACTTCCTGATTGCGCGCCGCCGCGTGCGCGCATTGAGTAAAGGCTGTGCCTGCCGTGTCACGTGGGTGCCGATGCGCGTGCCTGGTGGCCACGATGTCTGCCAGGTACCCGTGATTGGCAGTTACAGAGCCAGGGATGAGGATCTCTGTGTGTAAACACAGAGATCCACGTCTTGTCAGGGAGAGGAGACCGATGGTGTGTCCCTTGTACATAGGGACACCGATCGGTCACCTCCCCCAGTCAGTCCCCTCCCCCACAGTAAGAATCACTTCCAGGGAACACATTTAACCCCTTGATCGCCCCCTAGTGTTAACCCCTTCCCTGCCAGTCACATTTACACAGTAATCAGTGCATATTTATAGCACTGTTGGCTGTATAAATGTGAATGGTCCCAAAATAGTGTCAAAAGTGTCCGATCTGTCCGCCGCAATATCGCAGTCCTGACAAAAATCGCAGATCGCCGCCATTACTAGTAAAAAAAAAAAAAATTTCATAAATCTATCCCCTATTTTGTAGGCGCTATAACTTTTGCGCAAACCAATCACTATACGTTTATTGCGTTTTTTTCCCCAAAAATATGTAGAAGAATACGTATCGGCCTAAACTGACAAAAAAAATAGTTTTAAAAAAAAAATAGGATATTTATTATAGCAAAAAGTCAAAAATATTGTGTTTTTTTCAAAAATGTAAGCCTTTTCTGTTTATAGCACAATAAATAAAAACCGCAGAGATGATCAAATACCACCAAAAGAAAGCTTTATTTGTGGGGAAAAAAGGACGTCAATTTTGTTTGGGAGCCACGTCGTACGACTGCGCAATTGTCATTCAAAGCGTGACAGTGCTGAAAGCTGAAAATTGGCCTGGGCAGGAAGGGGGTGAAAATGCCCGGTATTGAAGTGGTTAAGAACTATATAACCACAAATTCCGTTATATCAAAACATATGTTATTTCTTGTAATTGAAAAATAAAAATATTTGAAAATAAAAATAAAAATGAATATCAAAATCAAATTTCCAAAATACGTATATTCGTATATTCTCACAGAAACACCACATCACCATTCGTTTTTATAACGTGCTTTGCTACAGAGAAAAACTCTACACAAGTAAAATGTTAAGAAATCTTAAAGTGGTTGTAAACCCTTACAACACACTTTAAGCTACAGGTAAGCCTATAATAAAGCTTACCTGTAGCTACCCTGGATATCTCCTAAACCTGAACGGTTTAGGAGATATCCCCTGTATTTGCATGTGCCGATCTAATCGGCAAATGCGCACTGAAGCAATGGTACGTACATGCTGTTGCTTTCAGTGACTGTGCTTTTACCGGCGGGAGTGACGTCATTGCGGCTCCGGCCAATCACAGCGTCAGAGCCGCGATACCTGGAAGTAACTCCGGGATGACATGTCGTCGGCCGGTGCTGTGTCGGGCACCGCAGCGGGGGCTTCGATCCCAGGTGAGTATTACATAATGAGCTAGTATGCTATGCATACTAGCTCATTATGCCTTTGTCTTGTAGGTGTTAGATTTTTTATTTTTTTTGCAAGGTGGGTTTATAACCACTTTAATATGTATATATACATAACAGCTCCTCCAAACTAATTTCTTAAAGAATGATCATGATAATAATTATAGTGAAAAAATTACCAATGTGATCCCTGTGATGGTTTACCAGAGTGTACATGGATGTTTTACTCTTTTGCACAAGATCCTGAATTTGTCTCCTCTTCTGACCGGCAAGACTATCTTTTCTACAGCTTGAATAGTCAGATTGGACACATCTTTATGGTGCTTATCATTCCAATGCCTAGCAACATTAGTATTATTTTTTTTTCTATATCGTAGAGATGGTCATGGAATCGATCCCACAACCTGCGGGTCGCCCGACCATAGTACTGAATAAGAAATGGCTTATAAGTAATGATATATGCCAGATATCTAGTGTTACAGTTAATGAATGATGATATCTGTGATTTTGCTTGAAGAAGGCCTCAGCAAACACTACAGGGTTGGGGCCCTCTGCGCCTTCTGGGAACCGGACCACCCGGACATTATTACACCAGAGAGGATTTTCAGCATCCTCCGAGCGGGCCATGAGGACCTTGACTTTTTGCTGAAGATCTGCTAAAGTCTGAACAGTGGAGGAAGAAATATCCTCTACTGCTGAGATGCGATGTTCTGCCTCAGTGAGGTGGCCCCTGAATTTGTCCATGTCCTGCCTGATCTGCCCACATTCTAGAGTCAGCGTATCCATCTTGCCCTCCACAGAAGTCTTACTGTCTGCGATGGCTGCCAGGATTACGGCGGTGGACTGGTCTCCCTGCAGCTCTGAGTCAGCCCGATGGATTGAAGAGGAGCCGTCTGGGTCTAGAGCCACAACCGCCGCCATCTAGGAGTCTGTCTGCACCGCCACTGAGGCTGGATGTAAGGAAGTGGTAGTCAAGATGGCCGCAGCACGAGTTTTCAGCGGTTCGGTCCAGGTGTGGTGAGAGGTTGGCCTTTTAGCTGATTTGCGTGTACCAGTTATGGGGAAAACCAGAGTACCACCCCAGACAGCAGGAAGGTGTTTGCCTAGCAAGATGGCTAGGTTAAATCCAGGATTTAGGGGAATTGTTTGCGCGGATGGCGGGAGCCTAAGCTTGACAGTAGGGATGGGCTATCCGTTCGAGTCGAATATGAGTTCGACTCGAACATCGGCTGTTCGATCGTTCAACGAAGATCAAACATTATGGGCCGTTTGCGCCAAATTTGAGCGGCGCATCGCGGTGCATTGCTGGCTGATGATTGGCCAAGCATGCACTATGACCCGCATGCTTTGGCCAATCACAGCGCCGTCAGCGAATACGTGAAAAAAGTGGCGTTTGGGAACCTGCCACTGAGGTACCACACATTCCACAAACTCACGGAAGGGGGCAGAGTCTACCAACTGAAAAGGCAGCAGTTGGGGCAGGGAAAACTCTGCCCCCTTTCGTTCCCAAACAACAATTTTTTTCACGGAAGGCGATTACGGCTCTCTACCGGCATGTGGAAGGCAATGTCTTGGCCTCGTTGGACAGGATGGTCAGTGGTAAGGTGCATATTACCACTGACTCGTGGTCCAGCAGGCATGGACAGGGATGTTACCTTTCTTTCACGGCGCACTGGGTAACTCTCATGGCAGCTGGGAAGGATGCAGGACAGGGTGCAGTATTGTTGGAGCTTGTTCCGCCACCACGCCTCCAAAATGCTGGTAGTGGTGATTCTGCCACACCTGTCTCCTCCGCCTCCTTCTCTTCTTCTTCCTCTATAGCCTCTTCCTGTACAGATTCGTCCTCGGAACCAGCGGTGCTCCGTAGGCGTTCTAGGGGCTACGCAAGCACTCAGGCAAAAAGATGCCAAGCGGTTCTTGAGTTGGTCTGTTTAGGGGACAGGAGCCGCACTGGGGCAGAGATTCTGTCAGCTCTGCAGGGGCAGGCTCAGAGGTGGTTGATGCCACGCCAGCTTCAGCCAGGAATGGTGGTTTGCGACAATGACACCAACCTCCTCTCCGCCCTCTGACAGGGACACTTGACCTATGTGCCCTGTTTGTCTCCCGTCCTTAATTTGGTGGTGCAGCGGTTCTTGTGCAGGTACCCGGGCTTACAGGATCTCCTGAGGCAGGCCAGGAAAGTCTGTGGGCATTTCTGCCGGTCATATAAGTGCTTGGCTGGCTGACCTCCAAAAGGAATGCAACCTGCCCAAGAACCACCTCATCTGTGACATGCCCACCAGGTGGAACTCAACATTGGCAATGCTGCAGCGGCTGCACATGCAGCAGAGGGCCATCAACGAGTACCTGTGCGAGTATGGCACCAGGACAGGGTCAGGGGAGCTTGGCTTTTTTTCGCCACACCAGTGGCTCATGATCAAGGATGCATGCACTGTCCTGTCACCATTTGAGGAGGCCACAAGGATGGTGAGCAGTAACAGTGCATGCATCAGTGATACTGTCCCTCTTGTCTACCTGTTGGAGCAAACGCTGCGTGGAATAACGGACAGGGCACTTGAGGCAGAACAGAGGGAGGAAGAGGAGGACTTCCTTACCTCTCAAGGCCCCCTTTATCCAGACAGTATTCCTGTGGGCCCGCCGATCCCACAGGAAGAGGAGGAGGAGTAGGAGGAGGAGGAGGATTGTGTCAGCATGGAGGTGGAGCCTAGCACTCAGCATCAGCAGCAGTCTTCAAGGGATCGTTTTAAGTCCCCAGAAACCCATAGACTTGTACGTGGCTGGGAGGAGGTGGCTGCGGATCATGTCGTCCTTGGTGATCCAGAAGACTCCGACCGAATGCCTCAGCAAACCTATGCTGCATGGCCTCCCTGATCTTGCAAAACCTGCAAAAGGACCCTCGGATTCGTGGTATCAAGGAGAGGGATCATTACTGGCTGGCAACCCTTCTTGATCCACGTTACAAGGGTAAGGTTGCGGAACTTATCCAGCCGTCGCAGAGGGAGCAGGGGATGAAACATCTTCGGGAGGCCTTGCAGAAAGGTTTTTGCAACGCGTTTCCAGAGCCTGGGAGGTTACAAATTCCTGGTCCTGGACAACGTGTTGCTGAGGCTTCAGTCAGTCACAGAAGGAGCGGTGGAGAAGGTGGCCGTCTGACGATGCGTTCAGACAATTTTTTAGTCCGCAGCCCCAATGTCTGATCGGTTCCAGCAACCATCGCCAGCGTCTGATTTACATGGTTCAGGAATACCTAGGGGCAAGATCAGACTTGGAGACCTTTCCAACCGAAAATCCACTGGGTTACTTTGTCTTGAGGATGGATCACTGGCCAGAGCTTGCACAGTATGCAATTGAGCTAATGGTCTGTCCTGCATCCAGTGTTCTTTCGGAATGCACATTCAGTGCTGCTGGAGGCTTTGTAACAGAGTGCGCCTGTCAACCGACTCGGTTGATCGGCTCACCTTCATAAAAATTAATCAGTCTTGGATCACCAGCTACCAAGCACCTGATGTTGATGTAACTGATTCATTTTTTTATGAATGTGTGATCCCTTCAAGACTGCTTATGCTGATGCTGAGTGACTATCCTGTTATGCTGAGTGACTATCCTACTCCTCCTCAATGTTCATGTTGTTAGCTTCTAAGAACATTTTTAGTTCTGGGCACCACCACCAGTGGGTAAGGCCCAGTTTTTCTGCCCCTGTTTAACAGGGGTGTGTAATTACAATTGTTGCTGCAATATTTTGCAGCAGGGCTCATTCCTGCGCTCCAACTAGAGTATCTGTGAGGGGTTGCAGTGTTGTGACACCAGCACCAGTGTCTAAGACCCAATTTTTCTGCCCCTATTTAACAGAGGCGTGTAATTACAATTTTTGCTGTAATACTTTGCAGCAGGGCTCATTCCTGCGCTTCAATTAGAGTATCTGTGAGTGGTTGCAGTGTTGTGGCACCAGCACCAGTGCCTAAGTCCCAATTTTTCTGCCCCTGTTTAACAGGGGCGTGTGTTAAATGCGCTGTAATCATATATCTATTAACCTATAATATATGTCTATCGCATAAATGTATTAATGTGTATAGTCCCTTATTTGCTAGTCTAGCCTATCAGAGAATGCTAGGCCTAATGCTCTAATATTACCCACAAAGACAGGCACAGTTGCTCAGTAAATCATGTTATATTTATTCCTTTAAAAATAGGAAACATATCCTAACAACAGATATCAGATACAGTCTACATCAACAAATAATAATATGAAAGATACTTAACACTCCTCTTGGTAACCCCCCCCCCTGGCTGGGCTCAGATGTAACAGAGAACTAGGCCTCTGTAGGCCTTTGTAGGCTTCTGCAGGCCACATGTCTTAGGCCCAAAAATGGCCATCAGAGCAAGGTCCCAGCCAGATAACACAGAGGTCCTTGCAGTCAAAAGGGAATAGACTGAGCTCTGTGTTACGAACCCTTTTTACAAAACTCACTCATTACTCATTCAAACTCCTTCCCCTTGCCTGCCCCTCTGTCTCTCGAACAATCGTTGCACTTCCATGATTCTTGTCTTGCTACTGATTGTCCTGCCATACCTGGCCTCTGGGGGCGATACTGCACATTCATGCGCAGTCCCTTGTCATCAACCTCTTTGAAGCTCCTCGCACAGCAGGTGGGCTGGAGATAAGCCCTTTCCTGCTATTCTACTATGCAGACTCTGTTTGGGGACATCAAGTGTCATTTAGTTGTAAAAACAGATGTGTGTACCAGGTTGCCCCCAACATATGCGCTTTACGCCTAAAGTACGCATATCACCCTTCTTCAGACATGGCTCCCATTGAACAGTCCATATGGTCCGAACAGCCCTTAACTGTCTTCATGTGTTGCGTTTTCAACATGCACCTCAGAAACAGCCCCTGTGGAACAGTCCATAATTATCTTCCAACATGTGCTTCAAAACCAGTACCTCTGGAACAGTCCATAATGGTTTTACCGTGTTGCACCTCTTAACATAGGCTTCAGAACCAGCTCCTATAGAACAATCCATAACGGTCTTAACGTGCTGTGTTTCCCCACACGTGCCGTTTTGTTACTGGGTGACACACCAATATCAATCTTCCGTGACAGCTTCCCTGTCACCGTTCTGTATCTTCTTCTTCTTGATATCTTCATGAAGGGGTATAGTATCAGCAAGGGGTGTCCATTCACTCACCATTCACTCGCACCCACTCAGAGCAACAACTCAACCAGCTTTCAGATACAGAGCTTCGAGGAGGACCTTACTTGGCCATATTACTAGCCCAATATATATTTTTTATCACCATAAATCCACCCATTATCATAATATATGCATATACATTATCCATCTAATTACGGATTCCGCTCCCAACCTCCTATACAGGTCGGGATTAGGCATTCTTGCTCACAGTGGTCTTTCCTACCGCAACTTGGCCTGTCTGCGGTGCCTCAGGGACATAAATTGACAGCAAAATCTCTAATTGGTACGAAGAGACCCTACCGTCACTTTGTCTCTCAACTTGTATAGATAAGCGGGAGAGCTTCCTATATAAGTTTTGAGTCTAACAACACATATGAAATCTCAAACAATAACAAAACCCACAAAATTCCATCCCTGTGTCTGGATATCAGTAACCATGCCCAGGGCATATCATGCACCCCTACCTACTGTTAGGTTCAAGAAATACCCTAGTTCCATGACTAACGCTACATCTGTATCCTCTAGGACAAAGAAACAAACTTACCTATGTCCTAAATAATACCCAGGTGCTTCCTTCCCCGCAATGATCTCTCCATCCAGAACACATAGTACCGTGTATTGACCTGGTATGCAAAGGACAACGTGGTCATACTTCCGACAGAGGGAAATATCAACCTGCCCCCAGCTTCCTTATTCTCTGATCCCATGTGGGTCACTTAGCCACAAATCCAACAAAATAGAATCCCCAGTCAGTAAGCCCATTGATGCCACCAGAGTCTGCACTTCTGTCTATGGGATTATACAGCCCCACCTTTCACAATCCAAATTAGTACGGCCCATCCAGGCATTCGACCACCACTTTGGATTCGTATAGGCGACGTGTTTTGGCACAGTCTTACTGAGCGGTGATGCCAACTCATCAGGCCACTGCCCCTCATGCAGAGATTTGCACAATCAGCCTGATACTGGTTGATAACTCCTCCTGCCCCTGCGTGCATGCCAGAGTCAATGACATATATCTGCCCTATACCGTCTCACACTTTCTACCAACCTCTCACCATGGTTGACAAAATCTTGAGCCACTTCACACTGGATATTTATGTGACTCTGTTGAATGTTATCAAAGGGGGGGCACCAATCTCTTTGAGTAACAAAGCCCCGCCTGCTGTCTGAAGCTATGGATGAGAGTTTGTTCCCTAGGAGATCGATGTCCACTCCACTAACACCCATCCCAGCTCCTATTCCCCCAATATAGTGCTGAATACATCCCTCCTCTTTTGGGTTACTCAGAAATAAGCGTTCCGCATATCTCTGGGAGCAAGCCACCGATAGACTGACCGCACTTGATTCAGAGTATATTCAGCACATATAGGGTAATAGGTTTTTATCAACCACTATGAGATGCTGAAGCGCCATGTGGTGAAGGTATACTGTACCCTGGTAGCCAGTGTTTATTCCCTTTGTTCAACGGAGCATGCTCCTGTGTGTAGTGGAAGGTAATAGTACAGCGCTACATATAGGCCAGTAAAAACTGGACTGTAACTCAAATGTGACCATAAATGGAAACACACAAAAAAGTGAGAAGGGGCAGGCTGAACGCCCTACCCAATATATATAAAATGTCCACAATGATAAACAAAAACAAAAAAATTATGAGTGTCCAAAACAGTGGGTAAATAACAAGGAATGGATGTAAAACTTCTGGCACAATTCTTCACCTGGATGGTGACATTCATGTGTGCTTACCAGAAACGTTGGACCCGAATGTCATACGACAGTGGATCAATCGAGCTTGAGAGTATCTCCAACGGCTGCTCCACAGGAACGTCCCCGGATCTCTGATGGATGTAGAGGTATACCGGCTAGACAATTGGATGTCTTCAATCCTGGGTGGAACTGATGGATGCAGTACTTCTCGGGTCTCCAATACCCCCAAGGCTAGAGATCCCACCAGAAGACTGGCACTCTGGATCCCGGTATTCAACCGGACGATGGAATACGATCAAACTTAAATGGAAAATACCCCGACAAGGGTATTGTAGAAGGACCAACTGGAGAAAACTGAAAAAACTTTTCCTCACCGATTTCATGCAAAGAGAAGAAAAAAATAGGGGGCTCCAATGGTGTAGGTCAAAAAAAATTGGGTTTTTAATCAGAAAAACACCAACATACAAAGATAAAAAGTGATCACAGTTCATATATTAAAAAACAACATGGGAAGCAAAATGCATAGCCCGATGCGTTTCGTTCCTAACAGGACGTCTACAGGGGCATGTAGACGTCCTGTTAGGAATAAAACGTGTGTTTTTTGGGTAGTGCATTTATTTCTTTTTATTCCTGTGTGTAGTCACTGGCATTACCTGTGCAGGGTTTTAAACCTCTCAGGTTAGACATCAATTAGGTGTATCTCCCACATGTCCGGTTCTGGTGTCCCACATGTCCACTAACCAAGAGCTTTTCTATAGGACTGCTAAGATTGAGACACCACCCCTACGAGGAAGTTTTTACCCCATTGATGAGTCACCTGGTACCAGACACCTTTATGCATAAGTGTCAACCTCCTAGGTACCTGCACCATATTAATTCAGTTACGTCAATACATGTCACACATTAAAAACATGTCCTTCTTTCAATTCCTCCTCCCATAATAAAAAAGAAAAAACATATATTACATCTCTTGTTCTGAAGGATTGGATAGGTTATATTCCTTCCCCAACCTCCAACCCATTGCATTTGTATTCATAGTCCGTTTGCATTCATAAATGACAGGAGAGACTTTGGCAAAATGTTTCACAAGTCTCGTTGCTGGGCAAAGTCCTTCAGATTCAGTATCCGCAAAAATTGTCCATAAGAAGAAGAAAGCTTATATTTCAAGTATTAGTCTGAATCTTTTCTCTCCTGAACGTTTATAAGAACAAATTTTTGGTGTGGTATGGCACAGACGAACTGCCAAACATATGAACATCTTTCATCTCTGTTCCAGAATCCTCTCCAATCTCGCTCCACCAAGATTCTGGAAGTTAAGAACAAGAGCAGAATCAAATACTTATCCATAATATCTACTAACACAGGAATTTAGTATTCCTGACTTCTGAACAAATTACTAAAATAACCATGATTCCTTTGGGATGAACCCACTCTAAAATGGATCCCCATGGTACGAGCAAAAATCTAAAATACAAAAAAAATGAACGTGAACGTTGCTTCTCAAAAATTCTAAATTTTTAAGCATTTAAAAAGACAGGTGGATAAATCCTAAACCTTTGGAACTTTTTCCACCTGAATGAAAAGAAAAACAAACACAAAAAAACAACAACTTCCGCAGCTAAAATGGCTTCCTACCAACTCTTATCCTAGACAAAATGTAGTCAGCTGCTAATTGAGGACATAGTCAATGACCATCTAGTCAGTTGCTAATGACCCCCTTTTCAGGTGTACTAAATCTAACACTTTTTCCACCTGAACGAAACCAAAAATAAAATGGATGAAACAATAGTAAAAAAAAAATGAAAATAATAAAACCAAAAAAATAAAAAAAATGGAAAAGAAAAAATAATAAAAAAATTACAAATTTAAGAAAAAAATTTATGTAAAAAAATTCAAACTTAAAAAAAAAAAAAATGTAAAAAAATTTTTTTTCATTTTTTTTTGAAAAATAAAAATCAATAAAAAAATTTAAAATTTAAAATATCTGCCCATCAACACACAACAACATTACAAGACAACCATTATCAAACAATGACAAACACTCAACTTTAATTAAAGACATCCATGGACTTTTCTCATGAGAAGAGTAAGGCTCCATGTACACAGAAGCTGATAAACTGCAGTTAATGGGCGTTTTGGTGTTTTTTTTAAAAGCCCATTAACTGCACTCTATGTTAGCCTATGTGTTCATGTACACATAACGTTTTTTAGCTTTAATGAGCAGTGGAGTTAATGGGCTTTTTTCTGAACGCAGGAAATTTGCGTTCAAAGTGCCGTTTTTCGGCAGAAAAAAACGCAAAACGCCGAAAAAACGCTCATAAACGCTCAAAAACGCTCAAAAACGCTGGCCGCAAGCGTTTTTTAGTCCATTGAAAAAATATTTTTTTTTTTTTTTTTTTTTTTTAAAAGCTAAAAAAAGCTACACTGAAAAACGCTAATAAAAGCTAGTAAAAAAACGCTGATAAAAGCTAGCTTTTTCTGCTGCTTTAAAAACGGCCGTTTTTGAGCTTCTGTGTACATGGAGCCTTAGTGCTCATTTTGATCTGGAAGAGAATAAGTTAATGGGAAAAACAAAAAACAACATCTGTACTTCATCACAACATTTGTAACTTCATTTGTAACTCTTTACTCCATTAATGTCTGACTATTGTTTCATTTTTTTCATTGTTTGCAAACAATTACTAATTAATGAGCTCATGGTACCATGTGATAATCGATTATGCATTTACAATAACCTAACCCCTGCTCTGCAAAATTTGCCCACTGTTGTTTTCACTTTGAAGGATCTGCAAACAAAACACAAACATTAGTTAGACCAGTTTAACTTCTTCCCTGGTCTTTAGAAAAAAAAAAAAGGAAAACAAAGACTGTTATTACACACAATTATCATAACAATTGACTTTTTAAGTCCCCCAAGCATTTTCCCATTAATTGTAATGTTAGGGGAACATTTGCCATATTTTCCTATACTAAGCAGACAGTATTGGAACACTTTGCCATATTAGTCAGGAAAAATGGCAACGCCATTTGCGTCCAACTATATACAAGCCAGAGTGGTAGATTAGCCCAGGGGGCAAACATTGGAATGTTATTAAAAAAAATTGAAACTAAGGGCTCTTTCACACGGACAGTCCGTTCAGGTCCGCCTGTCAGTTTTTTAAGCGGACCTGAACGGATGCTCCATGTACCCCTATGGAGCCACGGATGTCAGCGGTGACATGTCCGCTGACATCCGACCCGCTCCGATCCGCCAAAGTGTGACGGAGGAAAACCCTATTTTTCCATCCGTCTGCGGATCGGATCGGATGACAATGAACTCTACGGTCCGTCGTCATCCGATCCCCCATAGGGGAGAGCGGTGCTCTGACAGGGCGGTCCCCGCACAGTGTGCGGGGACCGCCCAGTCATCCGCCGGCTCAGCGGGGATCAAAGGAGCGATCCTCGCTGAGCAAGCGGAGGTTCACGGGGCGGATCTTCACGGATCTGTCCCGTGTGAAAGGGGCCTAAGAGTATTTTAAAAACAAAATAACGATCCCGCGGCCTATCCTCAAAAATATATACTGTATTTATTGGTGTATAACACTCACTTTTTTACCCTGAAAATAGAGAGTAAACTGTGCCTGCGTGTTAAACGCAGGGGGCTGTGGAAAGTTTTTTTCCTGAAACTTCCCTCTTAAAGTTAGGGTGCGTGTTATACGCCTGTGCGTGTTATACGCCGATAAATACGGTACATATCAAGGTCCTCTATAATATTCCAAACCTGAAGGGCAAACCTCTGTAACTCACATCTTATTCATAGCAAAGAAACATTAACCAGAAAATTCTCACCATCCCTGCAGCTCCCTAAGGGCTGCTACCATTGTTTCCCCCCATTGCTATATTTGAATGAACATGTGGCTCCCTCCATTTTTCATAATAATGCCTTTCCTGTCTTAATTGAGTATTATAGCCCCTATGCCTATTGCTACCCCATCTCACCGAATACACTTCATAACGCCTTGGGGTCGTTTTGGGGTGTTGAGATCTTTTTTTGATGTCATTATTTGCAGCCCAACAATATCTGGTGATGTGACCCCCCCTTTTACATAAAAAACATTTAAGGGTTGGTCTCCCTGCATAGGTCCTTCTCTGAGCATAAGGCGATGGAGACTCACATTGTTGCATAACATTATTCTGAACAGACTTTACACTTTCATCGTCTGAGGAGTAATCACTAGCGATGGACTCAGACGTTTCCCCTGATTCGACTCCCGAATAATTTTCCAACGCGGTTAACGCACTTCTATTTAAATCTTCAACCTTGATTTCTATCATATCAATATTACTTGCATCAACCACCGCATATGGTTTTTCTGTATGCTGCTTGACCTCTATTTTTGCTGGGCACTGAACATGTGCAGAGGTTTCCTCCACCATTGCACATTCGGCTAATTCCTTCCTAAGCAGTATTATAATACGCTCATTCTCCGACTCTCTCTGATTCAAAGAGACAATGCAACTTTCTATTTACAAGGTTCCTCTAACATGTCAACTTTCTGTTCCAATACACATTTCTCAGTCACTAATTGTTCAATACGATCACGAATATCTGCATCTGCTTTTTTAACCATACCTTTTATATACTCCAAGACGTCATTGAATTAGTGTCTTACCGCATTCCTTTGTATAATATTAAAGTGAACAGCGCCATTCTTAAGGAGTACTCTTCTGTTACATTGCAGGCCACATGGAACTTCTATAGGAACAGCACGTGGGTAAAAAAATTAAAAGCTTAAAAAAAAAAAAATAATAATAATATTGAAAAATGTATATAAAAATTCAAAAAAAAAAAAAATCATAAAAAAAAAAAAAAAAAAAAAAAAAACTTTAAAAAAAATATTTCAAAAAATTTCATAAATGTTTTTCCTCAACAAGTATCCAAAAAAACCTCATAAAAAATTAAAAAAATTAAAGATTTCATAAAAAATAAATAAAAAAAACAAAAACAATCTATATTTCCCCCACTTTTTCAGCAAAGATGTGTGGTTTATCCTGTCAATCTGCAGGCTATATCGGATACCCAGGGATGATCAATCCCTCACTCACCAGTACGATTGACTGGCTACAGGCCTAACGCGCATTAACAATACAACGAACGTTTAACATATATACTCATATCAGCCAAAAATAATTTCACAAGGTTTTGCGCGTCCGCTCACTTGATGAAATTTCATAGAACTTTCAGTTCGGTTCTGGGTTATTTGAGGACTTCTTAGCTTAATGGACTCAAACAAAAATACATTAGGGTTTCTGAATTCTGTGCAGGAATAAATCCCACAGTCCTATAGGGTGCCAAATGTTAAATGCGCTGTAATCATATATTTATTAACCTATAATATATGTCTATCGCATAAATGTATTAATGTGTATAGCCCCTTATTTGCTAGTCTAGCCTATCAGAGAATGCTAGGTCTAATGCTCTAATATTACCCATAAAGACAGGCACAGTTGCTCAGTAAATCATGTTATGTTTCCTATTTTTAAAGGAATAAATATATCTTAACAACAGATATCAGATACAGTCTACATCAACAAATAATAATATGAAAGATACTTAACACTCCTCTCAGTAACCCTCCCTGGCTGGGCTCAGATGTAACAGAGAACTAGGCCTCTGTAGGCCTTTGTAGGCTTCTGCAGGCCACATGTCTTAGGCCCAAAAATGGCCATCAGAGCAAGGTCCCAGCCAGATAACACAGAGGTCCTTGCAGTCAAAAGGGAATAGACTGAGCTCTGTGTTACGAACCCTTTTTACAAAACTCACTCATTCAAACTCCTTCCCCTTGCCCGCCCCTCTGTCTCTCGACCAATCGTTGCACTTCCATGATTCTTGTCTTGTTACTGATTGTCCTGCCATACCTGGCGATATTTAAAGGAATATTTCACTTTTATTTTTTCACTTTAAGCATCATTAAAATCACTGCTCCCGAAAAAACGTCCGTTTTTAAAACTTTTTTTTAGAGTGAATCTCCTCACGAGGTTCACATCTATTAATAAAAGCCTGATTGAGGTCCTTCTGCTTATGCAAATGGATGTCCTTACCCTTTAATACTGTAGATCAGGGCTCAAAATTTCTGTCCTGAGCTACTAGCAAGGCCTCAAGGGTTACTCGCCACCAGTTGCCCCGCCCAACCCCTACCCTGCCCCTAATTCCACCCCTAAACACGCCCTCATAAATTATCTCATTAAATTACATTTAAATGTTTTATGCAGAATTAAGTTATAAAAATAAATATTAACAACAACTTTGTCCACCAATGCAGCCCGTGCCTTCCAGTGCAGCCCGTGTCCCCCCCAGTGCAGCATGTGTCCCCCCCAGTGCAGCATGTGTCCCCCCAGTACAGCCCGTGTCCCCCAGTGCAGCCCGTGTCCCCCAGTGCAGCCCGTGTCCCCCCCAGTGCAGCCCGTGTCCCCCCAGTGCAGCCCGTGTCCCCCCCAGTGCAGCATGTGTTCCCCCAGTGCAGCATGTGTTCCCCCAGTGCAGCATGTGTCCCCCCAGTGCAGCATGTGTCCCCCCCAGTGCAGCATGTGTCCGCCCAGTTCAGCCTGTGTCCCCCCAGTTCAGCCTGTGTCCCCCCAGTGCAGCATGTGTGTCCCCCCAGTGCAGCATGTGTGTCCTGCCAGTGCAGCCTGTGTCCTGCCAGTGCAGCCTGTGTCCTCCCAGTGCAGCCTGTGTCCCCCCATTGCAGCCTGTGTCCCCCATGTGTCTCCCAGTGCATTATGTGTCCCCCATGTGTTCACCAGTGCAGCCTGTGTCCCGACAGTGTAGCCTGTGTCCCCCAGTGCACTGTGTCCCCCCCATAGCAGCATGTGTCCCCCCAGCGCAGCATAGTTACATAGTTTGTCGGGTTGAAAAAAGACACGTCCATCTAGTCCAACCGCAAAAAAACAATATATATAATAATATCATATGTAGTGGGTACTCCAAATTTAGGGGGTCTCCAAGTCCAAATTTAGGGGGATGACCCGAACACTAGTATGGCTCAGGCCTTCTAATTGTGCTGGACTCTGCTTTGATGCTATGTGCCTATGTAGGGTTCCCTGTGGCCTGCAAGTGGCGCTGCCATGTTGGGTCAGGGTTGAACAATAGGTTGCATTGACGCGATTGGATGTCCTCTCTTGGCTACCATGCAGTGGGCTGGTTCTGCCTGCTGTGCGTGCCGGGAGAGGATATAAAAGAGGCAGACACCATTTATTCAGGGAGAGACCCGGGGACAAGTACCCGGAGGAGTGCGTCCCTAAGGAGGGGGGTGCGTACCCCGACTGAGGTGTCTCGGGCACCTTCGGCCCGAGACCGCAACGTTCCGGGTAGGCCCAGTACCTTTAACTGGGTCTACAGGCATAACTTTGGAGTCCTAGGATGCCTGGGAAGCTCCGAACCAAGAGGAAGCCAGGGGAGGATCGGTCCCATAACAGGAGATGAGTGATAGTCAGATTGCTGTCTCGGGAAAGGCCTGGTGACCTGTCGAAGGGAAGGATCCTATGCTTCGCAGAACTGACCCTGCGGAGTGCTGCTGCTCTCCGAGGACATACTGAACTTGTCCTTGGAGGAATTAAATTGTTTGTTCGAGCTCCACATCGGCTGCTAGGACCATTGAGGGACTATCCGTGTGAGCTGTACCCACTCGGGACCGATCTGGGAATCTGGGAGTTCTGTGCCTGAATCTGCTTTAGTTCAACTACTATCTCTCTCATCTACTCTCTCTTACCTATGAAGCAAAGATACAAAATAAACTCAACGTTGGAGTTTAAGTGGTTTGGACATTGACTTTATTAAAGAAAAGTACAGACTCGTCTCTACATTCTGGAGATGGGAACCAGTGGAAGGAGGTAACTCACTGCGGGACCCAGGTACATATACACCGCCTGACCTCTAAACTAGAGGGCACGGGCTTGTGGCATGGGTGCCTCTCTTCTTTCCCCTAGAGAGGAGCACCTATTTGGAATAAATGTATGTAACCATGTATTTACAGCTCATTCAATTTTCTTTTATTCGGTTTAGCCCCATGCTTCGCTCAAAGTCCCACACTTCTTGCCCCCCAACTTTTCATATTTGATAGGGATGGAGGCGCATGACCTTACCAGGTCATTGCCTCACTCAAAGCCCCACCTTCCCCATTCCCCTTTTCCCCATTTTTTACATGTGACAACACTGAAGAAATTACACTTTGCTACAATGTAAAGTAGTGAGTGTACAGCTTGTATAACAGTGTAAATTTGCTGTCCCCTCAAAATAACTCGACACACAACCATTAATGTCTAAACCGCTGACAACAAAAGTGAGTCCACCCCTAAGTGAAAATGTCCAAATTGGGCCCAGAGTGTCAATATTTTGTGTGGCCACCATTATTTTCCAGTACTGCCTTAACCCTCTTGGGCATGGAGTTCAGTGGCAACCTGTAAAGCTCTGGTGGAGTCCTCTTCCACTCCTCCATGACGGCGCTCATGCAGCCCCAGACAATGACACTCCCACCACTATGCTTGACCGTAGGCAAGACACACTTGTCTTTGTACTCCTCACCTGGTTGCCGCCACACACTCTTGACACCATCTGAACCAAATAAGTTTATCTTGGTCTCATCAGACTACAGGACATGGTTCCAGTAATCCATGTACTTAGTTTGCTTGTCTTCAGCAAACTCTTTGCGGGCTTTCTTGTGCATCTTCTTTTAGAAGAGGCTTTCTTTCTGGGACGACAGCCATGCAGACCAATTCGATACAGTGTGCGACGTATGGTCTGAGCACTGACAGGCTGAACCCCCTTACCCCTTCAACATCTGCATGTAACATTTGTTTTGCTGTATGTGCCCCTGTTCAAAAGATTTCACCTCACTTTCTGTCCCAATGACAATTGGATTTTGAAAATTTGGGGCTTTTAGGGAAACAAGGATTGGTGATAAAGCATCAGTGGAGAGGAGACACCATTTTCCCATATTAACTCTTACAGGAGAGAATTTCCCTTCCTAGGGGTAGATTTCCTCTCACTTCCTGTTGTCTCCCTCCGTTTGCAAGTAGGAGTCGTTTGTAAGTCGGATGTTTGAAAGTAGGGGCCTGCCCTATATACTCTGCAGAAATTTGGGCCTTAGGTGTTGGTGTTGCCACAACACTGTAAGCCCTCACAGTTAAGCCTTGTACACACGACCGAGTTTCTCGTCCAAAAACGACAAGAAACCTGCCGAGAGAGCTTTCTTGTCGAGAAAACCGTTCGTGTGTATGGTTTTTCGTCGAGAAAACTGCCGTGAATCTCGACGAGAAAAATAGAGAACCTGCTCTCTTTTTTCTCGTCTGGATTCTCGATTTTGCGACGAGAAAAACGTTCGTGTGTATGCTTTTACGAGTCTTCAAAAAGCGCGCATGCTCAGAATCAAGTATGAGACGGGAGCGCTTCTTCTGGTAAAACAAGCCTTCGTAATGGAGATAGCACATTCGTCCCGCTGTAAATTATTGCATCGTTTAAATGTTGCGCATTTAAATCTTCTTTAGAATGTTACAATAATGAAAACTAAAGAACTTGTTTTGCTGCTGATATTCACACAGAGTTCTGACTAACTATTTTAAACCTGTATTATATCGAGCAAGATCTCCTTAATAATTATATTTTTTTATTTTTGAATACAGATCTTCATTTTAAATGCTTCTTTATTTTATAGTGATCTCCATGATTTTATTTATTATTTTTGTTGTGTCAAGTTTACCCCTTATTTATTTTTATTTATTCTTTTTAGACCTTCAAGGAGATTTTTTTGTGTTATCTGTCCCTTTTATTTTATTTGTTAAAATGTATCTGCCTACTCCAAAGCTAAATTTATAATTATTATAAAAACACATAGTCAAGTATTAACTGTAAAAATAAAATCCATTTATTCTGGTCTATAACAAAATAAATAGAAGGCAGCACTGGAGAACCTGCTGCCATTTGTGCATCCATGGGACCCCAGAGCACACATCAACCCTGTGTGGCCAATAAAATTGGGAGCTTGAGAAGCAAAACAGTTGTGAGCACAATCTGATGCTGGACTCCCAGAGGTCAGGAACAGCAGCAGGTGATATACATGTCCCAAGTCTGTGGTACTACAACAGGCTGCCTTCTGTCAGACCACAATGAAGCAAGGCCATCACTTCCTGGTCTTCTTGGCAGCCTTCCCTGAAGCATTCCCTGCAGCCTTCCTTCTGCGTGTGGCTGGAGGCTTTGCCGCTGGAGGTGTACTCGTGTCAGGAGGAGGAGAAGGAGGTGGAGGAGAAAAAGAAGGTGGAGGAGGAGGTTGAGGTTGGGAAAGCTGGGCGACCTCACATATGGCCGTATTGGGGGTAATTCTCTCCATCACCCCCTTGTTCAGCAAGGTGATGAGCAGGGGCTCGCATAGGAGGCGTTGCTCCATGCTCATCACCTTGAACTTGGCCTCAACTAGGCCGGCAATGGCCTCTTCAGGGGATGTGGGCTCCTGGAGGGTGGCATGTGCCTCTCTAATAAGGGCCATTGCTGCCTCGCTCATGCTCCTGTCCCTCCTGGATCTTTTAGGAAGGCGGATGGGAGACACCTGCGATCTGGCCCTGCTACTTGGCCCAGCCACCTCCTGTGTGCCACTGGGCCCTGCCATCTCCTGTGTGCCACTGGGCCCTGCCACCTCCTGGCTCACACTGGGCCCTGCCTCCTCCTGCCTGACACTTTCCAGACGCTCCTCCTGGCTGATGTCATCCTGTGTATGAAAAAGGGACATAGTTTTAGTTTGTGGTTCATCATTTACACACAAATTATAGCTCATGACTCTTGCAAATTGAATGTAAATCAATAGAAAAGACTATTATTATGACCCCATCAGATTTCATTCTTCTCCCCCAATTTTGGGCCCACTACTGTCTATTGATATTGAGATCACTTTTTCCTCCCAATTTTTGTGGGGATTTATATATTATCTTATTTTTCATGCATTAATTTTCTCACAATACATTTTGAGAAAATACTATACCTGGCTCCAGATGTCCAAATCAGGTTCTTCCAGGATGGCTGCCTCCTCTTGCTCCAGAGAAGGCTCAGGTTGGCTGCAGGGAAGACTGGGGGGAAGACTGGACAGTGATGGCCTTGCCTCAAGGTGGTCATTCAGAAAGGACATCCTGCTATAGTACCACAAATTCGGGACATATACATCAGCTGCTGCTGCTCCTGACCTCTGAGAAGCCAGGACCCTAAAGCGCTCAGTCCTGTATGTGCCTCTCAAGCTCCCAATTTTACTGTCCACCAGTTTTGTGGTTGCTGTGGTACCTTGGTCTGCACAAATGGGAGCAGGGTCTCCAGCGCTACTTTCCTTACACCTTTCTTCCTGTGAATGGGGTTTTTGGTCTCCCAGAGCGGGCAGCTCCCTTGCCCGGTCTATAAATTCAGCCAGGAATTCGCCGTCGCTGATAAAAGCATTCATTTTTTTTCTGCAAGCCAAAAAACACGACAAAAAAAAGTAATGTCAGTCACACAGTCTAACCTCCTGTAAATCTGATTCCCCATATATATCCTCCAACAATCTCTAGGCAGTATAGGCCACCGATTTCACAAAGTATAAAAATCACCTACCTTCGTTCTCGCGTCCGTCACTTTTCCTCCTCTCTCCGCACACCGAACGTAGTATCGTCCCTTGTGTGTTTGCTTTATATACACCACGCATGCGTGAAACTCCGCACACGTCGCCCGCCCATGACGTTCAAAGTATCAACTTTTCCCCGCCCCTTCTTTTTCGGCGCGCAGACAGATATGGCGGAGTCACAGCAGGTGTCTGCTAATTCTTCAAATAACGAGGAGGAGACCAGCCCAGACCGTGAAACGTCACGATCAAGGAGGAGATTCAAGGCATCTAATATGTCTTACGCGGAGATGGCGGAGAGGGTGGACATATTGCTAAAGTCGGATTATGACACAAAGCATGGGCCGTATAGCCACCCTAATCTAAGGAAGTCCAAAATAATGAAGACAGTAGTGAAAAGTCTGAAGAAGAATTTCGAAGTGAAACGATCCAAGGAGCAGCTCAGAAAGAGGTGGTCTGACCTCAAACTGAGGGAGTCGGAGAAGTTAAGGAGCATTAAGAGAATGCTAGAAAAAAGTAAGTACTTTTTTTCCTGTGTTCCTATTATTGTATTTCTGAACTTGCATGTTGCTCCATGTTGTTGCATTTTACAATTGTACCTTACAAAATGTCATGGTTAGGACTTGGTTTGGCCCAGTAATCGGTCATTACAGACACATCGTTCGCCCACTATATACGATGTTTTGCGATTTTACAGGGTTCCAATAATTTACAGAGATGCCTGTTTTTATTCCATAAATGTTAGTACATTGTTGGCTAGATGATGTGTTTGGAAAGAGAATGAAATGCAAACTTTAATCAGTGTAAAGGAGAGGACACTCAGCAGCTCTTTCAACATCTGGACTCTTGAGCACTATAGTGTGGGCCACCAGAACCACCTTTTTAGGGTGCCCCACACAGGTGCATCAGTGCATTTTTGAGGTGCCTCCATGTGTAAAAATTGTCATCCAAAGGTGAATAGTCAAGAATCTTTTTTTTTTATAATAATGTCTTCATCTTGAAATTCCTCCCAAACAGACACTTGTACCCCACTTCCATTTAATTTTACTAAAATATATGTGTGCCAAGTATACCTTTTGTTTGATTCTCATAGGGGAGAGAATACTGGGAGGACACCACTCCAGGGAGCACAGGAACCCCACACCTTCTAAACAGCCACAACCTCACCAAGAACCCCAACCTGAGGATGTTGAGGAAGTTGAAGAGGTGGAGGAAGGAGAAGTGGAGGAAGGAGAAGTGGATGATGTGGTGGAACTGGTCACCACAACAGGTCAGTATCTGTCACCACAGCTTCAGGTAAGAGATGTAGGCCTGCAGAGTTAAAATACTTTTTTTTTTTATAGGGGATGAAAATGTTGGGGTGAAAGAAAGTACGCGTTTCTCTGCTGACAGTGCCCTACGAATCATCCAGCAAGTGATGGAATGTAGTACAGAACTGGACAGAATTAAGCAAAGAATTAATGTGATGGATCAAACCTTTAAGGACATCCTAGATGTTTTGGGGCGAATTGAATAAGGCACCAAACACCCCATTTTTTTTCCAGATTGTTCTTCCCCCTTTTTTGTGCTTTTTGACAATCAATCAAGCCAAAATTTGAAGATGCACACAGTGTGTCAACATGTGCCATCTGCCATCAGGGGATATCCATGTACGGGTTTTAGGGGTGCAACTCCTTCCTCGCATCTCAAGTAGGTGAAATGAAGAAGGGGTTGCACCCCCAAAACACGTCCATTGATCACCCCTGATGGCAGATATCACATGTTGACAATAGGGATCAGGAGTTAAAAATCCCATTTTCAAATTACTCTAAATAGTGTGCATCTTCAAATTTTGGCTACCCCATATTATGACGGGCAGATAGAGACATTTTTTGTGAAATTGAATGTCTCATATTGCCGAGAGGTAAACAATGTTGTAGTTTGTTGGATGCTACTGATGGTTTTGTATTTTCTTACAAAAAATGGGCAGCCAAAAAAAAAAAACAGTGTTCTATTTACCATGTGTGTGAATGTGCACAGAGTAAAATGTTTGAACAACCACAAAGTGTAGCTTCTTTCTCAATTACGCTCTAGCCTTATTTGTGTATATTTTTGGTGTTACTAGTGAAATGGTTGGTATTTACTAAAGGAAAATACACTTGGCACTACAAATGCACCAAGACAAACTAGGAGACAGCAAAAAAAAAACAAAATACAGATTAAACCAGATTTTTATTTTGTTCTTTCTCAAGAAATATTCAAACATGGCCTGGCATAGGAATTGCCCCCCTACACGTGAAATATTCAAGATATTTCTGGCGAACCTCACGGGGATTTTGGGGGGGCAAGCCAGGACGGCCAGATTCTAGGCCCGGCAGGGTATTGCCAGTTTGAAGTCCTGCCTCAGGCACTATTGAGGCAATATAATTTGGGGATTTCCTAATAAGAAAATTATGTAGAACACAGCAACAGAAAACAACATAGTTAATTTTGTACTCCGCCAAGTGAATTGGAGTCATGAAAAGGCGGAACCGGCTGGCCATTATCCCAAAGGCATTCTCCACGACTCTTCGGGCCCTGGCCAGCCGGTAGTTGAACACCCTCTTCTCCGGGGTCAGGGTCCTCAGGGGAAATGGCCTCATGAGATGCGGTCCCAGTCCGAAGGCTTCATCAGCCAAAAACACAAAGGGGAGTCCTTCAACATTCCCTGCATCCGGTGGCAATGCAAGGTCATCACTCTGGAGACGGAGGGCAAAACTCCGTCTGGCTGAAGGATCCCCCATCGGACATCCGGCCATTCTTCCCCACAGCCACATAGAGGAATTCATACTGTGCTGACACCACCGCCATCAGCACAATGCTATGAAACCCCTTGTAGTTGTAGAAGTAGGACCCAGAACGGGGTAGCGGCACGATGCGGACGTGCTTCCCGTCAATGGCTCCACCGCAGTTGGGGAAGTCCCACAGCGTGGCAAACTCCGATGCCACAGTCTGCCATTCCTGTGGCGTGGAAGGAAGCTGTGGAGTCAAACAAAAAAATAAATATTATTACTTTTGCACATAACATTGCAAGCAGATTATACTAAAATATATTCTAGCCCAACATCATTCTAAGTTTCCGTTTAATGTGTTTGGGGGGGGCTAGATGAGTTTGGGAATGCTTAGAAATAAGGAGAACTAACATTTAGCGAAATTTTAGGGGGTGATTAGGGGGGAGGGTAAAGCACTACAATGGAGCTGCAGAAATACATTGGGAAGTGACTCGGCTAGGTGTGTTTGGGCACAGGATAGCATTGCAGTGGCGGTGCGTCCATAGTGGGCGCAGGAGCGCTGCCCCCTCTCTCTCCTGCGCCCGTCACTCAAAACAATACATAGGTTCATGCCTTGCATTAACCTATGTATTGTCGATGCCGCCCACTATTCAGATGGATGGCCCCCTGTTGAGTGGCGGCCATCTGAATAACAGCGTCTGGTTTTTTTCAGGAAGTGCCTATCAGAGCCAGCGGCTATGATAGGCTTGCCCATTACAGCCTAAGGGCTGTAATTGTCTTCCAAAAAGTTAACCAGGGGACGCAGGGGGGGTGCGTTCCTTGGTTAAACACTGACAGGCTCCTCTGCCAATCAAGTTCACCGAGTCTGTTTACCGGTAACCTGATTGGCTGATGCAACATCGAGGGCGGGAGAAGATATCGAGGAGAGAAGAAGGACGGCGCAGACCAGAGGAAGGTAAGTGCAGGGCTGGGGGGGAACTGGCTGCATTTGAGGGGACAAACTGGCTGCATTTGAGGGGACAAAACTGGCTGCATTTGAGGGGACAAACTGGTGGCAATTAATAGGCACAGTCGCGGAAATGGATGTTTGTTACTTTTAAAGTTTTTGGGTGGCCCCCCAAACATTTTGAGCACCAGCCGCCACTGCTGGATAGGTTTGTGAAGGGAAATATGCATGGAGGAGAAAAAAGGGGCATTTAAAATCTTACAGCATGCATGATGACAAAGGGGACATTCTCAGCATATTAGAATCATGGTAATTAGGGAAGGATGAAAGAAATACAATACATTAGCATACATGAAATATATAGAATGTGATGTTAAAGGAGAAAACTTACCCTAATATAGTCCTCCTGCAGGACTTGGATAATGGCAGAACAGGTGTCTGGGATTATGAAGCCCAGAGCCTGGGGGGAGATGCCTGTCGTGAACTTCAAGTCCTGCAGACTTCTCCCTGTCGCCAGGTATTGTAACGTGGCGCTGAGTCTCTGCTCAGCACTGATGGCTTCCCACATAACGGTGTCCTGCCTGGTAATATAGGGGGACACCAAAGCCAACAGATGCTGAAAAACGGGGTCACACATCCGCAGAAAATTCCTGTAGTCCTCAGGATTATTCTCCATGATCTCCCGCAGCAGAGGCATATGGCAGAATTGGTCCCGCTGGAGCAACCAATTCTTGGTCCATGAACTCCTCCTCACCCCGTTCATGGACTCGTCTTGGTCCAAGACAAGCAGACCAACACCAAGCGCCCGCACAGCACGAACTCGATGATGAGAACGTACCCGCGACATGGCTAGGAGACGGTCGTCTGATCAGAACGTACTAAACAGAACGCACTTAAGAACAGCAAGGCCTATGAAGAGCGGACTGAAATTCAGAAACGAACGGGCAAGAATGCACTATAAAACAGATACGACCTGCCTACATGCCCTGAAAAACAAGATACGAACCCACAAGCACAAACTGAACCGCAGAAAACGAACTGAAAGCACGAAGACTGAAAAGCACGAATCGTCTCTTCCCAAACTTTTACTTCTTCACACACGGTAACACGAGATCAGCAAAAGCAGCCCAAGGGGTGGCGCCATTGAAATCGATCTTCCCCTTTATACTGCCGTCGTACGTGCTGGACGTGACCGTGCAGAACAACGACGAGATTTGGAATTGACAGTGTGTATGCAAGGAAAGCTTGACAAGAATCTCGTCAAGCTTGACAAGAATCTCGTCGAGAAAAACGACGTGTTTTTAAAGACGAAAAAAATTGGTCGTGTGTACGAGGCTTTACTCTTGGTGGGCGCAGGAACGACCCTGCTGTGAAATATTAGATCAAGAATTGTAATTACATGCCCCTGTTGAACAGGGTCAGAAAAATTGGGCCTTTGGTGGTGGTGTGGTGGTGTTGCCACAACACTGTAAGCCCTCACAGTTACTCTTGGTGGGCGCAGGAACGGGCCCTGCTTTGAAATATTAGATCAAGAATTGTAATTACATGCCCCTGTTGAACAGGGTCAGAAAAATTGGGCCTTTGGTGGTGGTGTTGCCAAAACACTGTAAGCCCTCACAGATACTAGTTGGAGCGCAGGAACCAGCCCTACTGGTTAATATTACAGCAAAAATTTTAATTACATGCCCCTGTTAAACAGGGGCAGAAAAATTGTGCCTTAGGCACCGGTGCTGGTGCCACAACACTGCAACCCCTCACAGATACTCTAGTTGGAGCGCAGGAATAAGCCCTGCTGCAAAGTATTACAGCAAAAATTGTAATTACACGCCCCTGTTGAACATGGGCAGAAAAATTGGGCTTTAGACACTGGTGCTTGTGCCACAACACTGCAACCCCTCACAGATACTCTAGTTGGAGCGCAGGAACATCAGAGCCTTCAAAACGCTGCGCATCCTCCTGCAGCATGTACCCCACACTGTCGTCGAACAGTTCGGGGGACTCCACAGGGCATGATGGTAGGGCTAGGGAAGGAGTAACTGATGACCTTGAGCCAATGGAATAGGCCGCTTTGGCACCTTCATTGACAGCCAAGGAACTCTGAGCCTGGGTGACAGAGGATGAGGACGGCTTGGTCATCCTCTCTACCAACTCTCTTCTGCATGTTGTGCCTCAACACGGCCAGCTGCCGGAAAAAAGGACAAGCGTGCCCCACGGCCATGTGCTGAGGATGCACCGTGTCCAGCACTGTTGGCTCTAGACGCAGAACCTGCTTGCCCTCTTTTAGTGACCTGTGAGTGTCTGCCTCTCCTTGGTGGCCTTCCAGACATACTGTATTTGATGTATTTGAATAGGTACACCAGGAATGGCCTGCAGTGTGATGTAGCTGCACAAAGCTGGGATGTATATATATATTGTGACAGCAGGAAGGTAAAGTCACCTGGTTGCATCCAGGGGGGTAGATATATTTCGCCCAGATTCAGGCTTTACGCCGATTTATACAGCTAGGTGGAGAGTTGTATAAGCCCAGCTGAGACTAGTGGGCTCATTGATGACTCATACCTCTAGGGAGAGGGCTGGGCGTCGTGCAGACAGGGAGTTGATGAGGCCAGCTGAAGCTTGTCAGCTCATTTAGGCCTCTATAAAAAACTCCCAGATTCATTAGGTGTTAGCTCATGCCTGGAAGCAGACCTGTGTGGACTGTCTAGGGAGAGTGAACCCCTGTGCGGTGAGAGAAAGCCTGTGTGGCTATATTTTGCTTGGACATTTAAAACCAGGGACTAGGACAGCACTAGGCTGATCCCAGTTGTTAGTTAGGAAACCTGTATGTTTAGTCAGAGGTCAAGTTGACCAGGATTTATTTTGTTTGTTTTTTTTGCTTTGCTGTGTTTTTGTCACTGTAAATAGAAAATAAACGGCACCTTTTTGATTTTGAAAACCACAACCTCCGTCTGCTGGGCCTGTTTTTGTGTGGGGAGCCCATCCCGGGGGTCACACACACCCGCTGCCGAGCTAACCCCCTCACAGTTGGTGGAGAACCAGTGGCAGTTTTTTTTTAAGCCAGCATGGAGGAGATACTGAAACAGCTGGCTCTAGCAAATGCCAATCAACAGCAGACAAATGCAGGTTTGCAAAAGAGCCTTGCAGCTCAACAACAGAACTTCGCAGCCCAGCAGCAAGCTCATCAACAGAGCCTTGCAGCCCAGCAGCAAGCTCACCAACAGAGTCTGGAAGCTCAGCAACAAGCCCAGCAACGATCTGAGGCCCGCTTCATAGACCTATTACAGAAGCAAGAGCAGAGACTACAACAAATGGAAGCAGTAATGCAGCAACGTCCGCAGACCAGTGAGGAAAGCCGTCCCACTAATACCGCGTCCTTTGGGGTGAGTCGTTTATTCACAAAAATGACTGGAGAGGATGATCCAGAGGTATTTTTGACCACGTTTGAAAGGACTGCTGAAAGAGAAAAGTGGCCTGAGGAGCAGTGGGCTGGACTGGTGGCTCCTCTGTTAACGGGTGAATCGCAGAAAGCTTACTATGACCTAGAGCCTGACCAAGCAAAAGACTATGTGATGCTAAAAGCTGAAATATTGGCAAGGCTGGGTGTCACCCTGGCTGTCCGGGCTCAGCGTGTGCATAACTGGACTTTCCAGCTTGGAAAACCCCCCAGGTCTCAAATGTATGATCTCATTCACCTGAGCAGAAAGTGGCTACAGCCAGAGACTTTGTCCGCACCAAAGATTGTGGAACGTGTTGTAATGGATCGGTTTTTGAGAGCTCTTCCTACTGCCATCCAAAAGTGGGTAAGCCATGGAGACCCAGAGACGGCCGATGGTCTTGTGGATCGTGTGGAGAAATACTTGGCTACAGAGAACCTGACGGCCTCTTCCAGAGACACTCGGACTTTCCACCCTAAGACCAGACCATCCCCAGGGGCGGATAAGATGATTCCAAGGGGTAAGGGTGGAGAGAGTGAGAGGGTGGGAGCTCTACCCCAAGTTTGGCGAGAACAGCCTGGGAAATCAGCGGCTCAAGAGGCGGCAAGAAGGATCATTTGCTACCGCTGCCGGCAAGCGGGACATATTGCAGCAAATTGCCCGGTTTTGGAGGAACCCATGCAGTGTGACTTTCTGACGGGCAGACGTCAGTCGCTGTGTGCGACAGTCGCATGCACTGCCATTCGGGGAACTGAGAAACATTTATGCAAAATGTGTATTAATGGTAGAAATGTTGTGGTATTGCTGGATTCAGGTAGCCTTGTGACCCTGATAAAGGCTGAATTAGTTAAAACAGAGGTCTCTGGGAATAGCAAGGTAGCTGTTATTTGTGTGCATGGGGACACCCGAGAGTATCCAGTGACTACAGTGTGTTTCGAGACCCCCAAAGGTACCCTTTCTCATCCAGTGGGCTTAGTGTCTCAGTTACCGCATGACGCCATTGTGGGAAGGGATTTTCCGAAGTTCTGGGAACTGTGGGATGATCCTGAGCCCCCCACTGGTGCCCCTATGTACCAGGAATATGATAGCCAGAACTCCTCTGAGAGTGGTGAGGACTCTCCCGAATTTCCCTTGTCAGTATTGGCAGGGGAGACTCAAGAAACTGGAGAGGAGCCCACCTCCTCAGACGAAAACCTACCGTCTGTGGAGTTTTCTGATCTTGAGGTTCACAGGGAAAACTTTGCCACAGAACAGTTGAAAGACCCCGCCCTAATAAAGGCACGGGAAAACGTAGTGAAAATAGATGGCGAGTTAGTGAACCCAGATAATACCTGCACTTACCCATACTTCAGCGTAGAGAAGGACCTACTGTATCGGGTGGCAAAAAGGGCAGAAGAAACCGTTGAGCAGCTTGTGGTGCCCAAACCTTACAGGAAGTTGGTGTTGGAGTTGGCCCATGGGCACATTCTTGGAGGTCATCTGGGGACAGAGAAAACCCGAGAGAGGGTATTACAGAGATTCTATTGGCCTGGGGTGATGAAGGACATAGAAAATTATTGTTCCTCCTGCCCTGTGTGTCAGAGGTCGGCCCCGATGCCACACTTCCGTAGCCCGCTGGTCCCTCTACCCATCATTGAGGTCCCGTTTGAGAGAATCGCAATGGATTTGGTAGGTCCTATAATCAAGTCCGCTAGGGGGCACCAGTACATATTGGTTATAATGGACTATGCCACCCGTTATCCAGAAGCGATCCCTCTCAGAAATACCTCGGCCAAAACCATAGCCAAAGAGCTATCTCTTGTTTTTAGCCGGGTGGGTATTTGTAAAGAACTGCTTACGGACCAAGGTACACCCTTTATGTCCCGGGTTATGAAGGAGCTGTGTAAATTGTTCAAAGTGACGCAATTACGTACATCTGTGTATCACCCCCAAACCGATGGGCTGGTTGAAAGATTCAACAAAACCCTAAAACAAATGTTGAAGAAAGTGGTGGATAGGGATGGAAAGGATTGGGACTGTCTACTTCCTTATTTGATGTTTGCTATTAGGGAGGTGCCCCAATCCTCTACGGGATTCTCCCCCTTTGAGTTACTGTATGGGAGACACCCAAGAGGGCTGTTGGATATTGCCAAGGAAACTTGGGAAAGTGAGAGTTCTCCCCACAGGAGTGTGATTGAGCATGTCGCCCTGATGCAAGATCGAATTGCACAGGTAATGCCCATCGTGAAGGAACATTTGGCCCAAGCGCAGTTGGCACAGCAGAGAGTGTACAACCGTGGAGCCAAGACCCGTACCTTTTCCCCGGGGGATAGGATATTGGTACTTGTCCCTACGGTTGAAAGTAAATTCCTTGCCAAATGGCAAGGCCCCTACGAGATAATGGAAAAAGTGAGCGAAGTGAATTACAAGGTCAGACAACCAGGAAGGCGAAAGCCCGAACAGATCTATCACGTTAATCTGTTGAAAGCCTGGAGGGATAGAGAGTCCCTAGTCGCAGACACTTGGTCACCAGCTCAAACTGGTTGCGTGATTCCTGAGGTTGGAATCGCAGCCACCTTGTCACAACCCCAACAACAGGAGGTTAAGGAGTTTGTGCTTCGCAACAAGGAGGTATTCTCTGAGCTGCCGGGACAAACATCTGGGGTAGAGCATGACATTATTACCCCGCCCGGTGAAAGGGTGAAGTTAAAACCCTATCGGATCCCAGAGGCCCGACGGGAGGCAATACGGGAGGAAGTACAGAAAATGCTGAACTTAGGGGTGATAGAGGAGTCCCAAAGTGATTGGTCTAGTCCCATTGTGTTGGTGCCTAAACCGGATGGGAGCTGGCGATTTTGTAACGATTTTCGTCAGTTGAACAAAGTTACAAAATTTGACACCTACCCCATGCCACGTATAGATGAGTTGATCGACCGGCTGGGAACAGCCCGATACATGACGACTCTTGACCTCACAAAAGGGTATTGGCAAATCCCCCTGGCCAAGTCAGCCAAAGAGAAAACCGCATTTGTAACCCCAGACGGGGCGTTCCAATATAAAAGAATGCCGTTCGGGTTACAGAATGCGCCGGCCACATTCCAGCGGAAAATGGACCAGATGCTGAGGCCCCATCGGAAGTATGCTGCGGCTTACCTGGATGACGTAATTGTCCATAGCACAGATTGGGCCTCACATCTGCCAAAAGTGCAAGCAGTCCTGGACTCTGTTCGGGAAGCAGGGTTTACGGCTAACCCTAAGAAGTGTACCATTGGGCAGGAGGAGGCCAAATATCTTGGGTACACCATTGGGAGGGGAGTAATAAAACCCCAACTCAACAAAGTCGAGGCCATCCAGAGTTGGCCACGTCCCAACAGCAAGAAGCAGGTACGAGCCTTTCTGGGAATCGCTGGGTATTATCGGCGATTCATTCCCCACTTTGCTTCTAAGGCTGTGCCCCTAACCAACCTGACGAAGGGGAAAGGGTCGGTCATGATTAAATGGACCCCCGAGGCTGAGGCAGCATTCCAATTCTTGAAACAAGCCTTATGTAGCCAGCCAGTGTTGTACTCACCCGACTTCTCTAGAGACTTTGTCGTACAAAGTGATGCGTCAGATGTGGGGTTAGGAGCAGTATTGTCCCAGGTCTGGAACGGGGAAGAGCACCCAGTCATTTACCTCAGCAGGAAGTTGAAGTCCCATGAGGTAAATTACGCCACCGTTGAAAAGGAGTGTTTAGCGGTGAAGTGGGCTCTAGATTCCCTTCGGTACTACCTGCTAGGTAGGCACTTTGACATGGTTACGGATCACGCTCCGTTAAAGTGGATGGCTCAAAACAAGGAAACAAATAGAAGAGTGAATAGGTGGTTCCTGGCCCTCCAGGAATTCAACTTCACAGTAAAGCATCGCCCTGGCGTTCAAATGGGGAATGTGGATGCTTTGTCTCGAGTACATGAATGCCTGATTGCTGGTGTTCCAACCCCGAGGTTAAAACAAGAGGGGGGGGTATGTGACAGCAGGAAGGTAAAGTCACCTGGTTGCATCCAGGGGGGTAGATATATTTCGCCCAGATTCAGGCTTTACGCCGATTTATACAGCTAGGTGGAGAGTTGTATAAGCCCAGCTGAGACTAGTGGGCTCATTGATGACTCATACCTCTAGGGAGAGGGCTGGGCGTCGTGCAGACAGGGAGTTGATGAGGCCAGCTGAAGCTTGTCAGCTCATTTAGGCCTCTATAAAAAACTCCCAGATTCATTAGGTGTTAGCTCATGCCTGGAAGCAGACCTGTGTGGACTGTCTAGGGAGAGTGAACCCCTGTGCGGTGAGAGAAAGCCTGTGTGGCTATATTTTGCTTGGACATTTAAAACCAGGGACTAGGACAGCACTAGGCTGATCCCAGTTGTTAGTTAGGAAACCTGTATGTTTAGTCAGAGGTCAAGTTGACCAGGATTTATTTTGTTTGTTTTTTTTGCTTTGCTGTGTTTTTGTCACTGTAAATAGAAAATAAACGGCACCTTTTTGATTTTGAAAACCACAACCTCCGTCTGCTGGGCCTGTTTTTGTGTGGGGAGCCCATCCCGGGGGTCACACACACCCGCTGCCGAGCTAACCCCCTCACAATATATATATATATATATAAATATACTGCAGCTACCTGAATCAACTGCCTGCCTGTAGTATATTAGGAAGAGAACAACAGGAACGCTCTGCAGTGAGGTTTAGCTGCACACTGCGCACAGGGTACAGTACTGAATATACTGCAGCTACCTGAATCAACTGCCTGCCTGTAGTATATTAGAAAGAGAACAACAGGAACGCTCTACAGTGAGGTTTGGCTGCACACTGTGCCCAGGATACAGTTTACTGACTGAATATACTGCAGCTACCTGAATCAACTGCCTGTAGTATATTAGGAAGAGAACAGGAACACTCTGCAGTGAGGTTTAGCTGCACACTGTGCACAGGATACAGTACTGAATATACTGCAGCTACCTGAATCAACTGTCTGCCTGTAGAATATTAGGAAGAGAACAGGAACGCTCTGCAGTGAGGTTTAGCTGCACACTGTGCACAGGATACAGTACTGAATATACTGCAGCTACCTGAATCAACTGCCTGCCTGTAGTATATTAGGAAGAGAACAGGAACGCTCTGCAGTGAGGTTTAGCTGCACACCGTGCCCAGGATACAGTTTACTGACTGAATATACTGCAGCTACCTGAATCAACTGACTGCCCGTAGTATATTAGGAAGAGAACAGGAACGCTCTGCAGTGAGGTTTAGCTGCACACTGTGCACAGGATACAGTACTGAATATACTGCAGCTACCTGAATCAACTGCCTGCCTGTAGTATATTAGGAAGAGAACAACAGGAACGTTCTGCAGTGAGGTTTAGCAGCACAATGTGCACAGGATACAGTATACTGACTGAATATACTGCAGCTACCTGAATCAACTGCTTGCCTGTAGTATATTAGGAAGAACAGGAACGCTCTGCAGTGAGGATTAGCTGCACACTGTGCCCAGGGTACAGTTTACTGACTGAATATACTGCAGCTACCTGAGTCAACTGCCTGCCTGTAGTATATTAGGAAGAGAACATGAACGCTCTGCAGTGAGGTTTAGCTGCACATTGTGCCCAGGATACAGTATACTGGCTGAATATACTGCAGCTACCTGATTCAACTGCCTGCCTGTAGTATATTAGGAAAATAACAGGAACACTCTGCAGTGAGGTTTAGCTGCACACTGTGCCCAGGATACAGTTTACTGACTGAATATACTGCAGCTACCTGAGTCAACTGCCTGCCTGTAGTATATTAGGAAGAGAACAGGAACGCTCTGCAGTGAGGTTTAGCTGCACATTGTGCCCAGGATACAGTATACTGGCTGAATATACTGTAGCTACCTGATTCAACTGCCTGCCTGTAGTATATTAGGAAAAGAACAGGAACACTCTGCAGTGAGGTTTAGCTGCACACTGTGCCCAGGATACAGTTTACTGACTGAATATACTGCAGCTACCTGAATCAACTGCCTGCCTGTAGTATATTAGGAAGAGAACAGGAACGCTCTGCACTGATCTAGCTGCACAGGATACAGTATACTGACTAAATATACTGGAGCTAACTGAATCAACTGCCTGCCTGTATATAGGAACAGTACACCAGGAACGCTCTGCAGTGAGATCTAGCTAAACTGTATACAGTGTGTGTATATGTGTATATATATATATATACATACATACACACACACAAAGCCTGGAATGCATATATATATATATATATATATATATATATATATATATATATATATATATATATATATATATTGTGGTACCCCACCAGTGTATGGATGCAGGATTCTCAACCAGGCAGGTTGAGGGGCTCCAGGGTGTTTGCTTGTTTGGGAGGAAACTGGCTTTTCAGTTTCCTCATGATTTACTAAAGTCCACTTTGGGACCCGGAGCTTGGGGATTTCTTAGAGATCCGGGTGGGATGAAATCCCCAGTCCTGGATCCGGGTTTTGAGACTCAACTGCACACTGATTGTTCAGGTGTGTGTGGGCCTGATAGTAGAATCAGGACCAGCATTCTGGGCCCCACCCTCCCGACGAGTGCAGGTGTGCACTGGGGAAGCCATAGAGTGCAAGTGTGCACTGGAGAAGTCAGAGAGTGCTTGTGTGCACAGTGGAAGCCAGAGACCCAGGTCTGAGGGTCAGAGCAGCGAGGGGCTGCTATCCAAATGGATGGTGTTGCAGATGGAATAGTCTATAGGAGACAGACAAGAGCCTGAAGTGGAAGGCCTGAGCAGCACTGCTGTATGTATAAGCCAGGAGGCTGAATGTCATTTTGTTGTTGAAAAGGAGTACTGAAACCCCTGCGAGGGAAAACCTTTTGATTTTGTTTTGAACTTCTTTTAATAAAAATGGGCAAACAGCCCTTAAAAAGAACCAGCGAGTGGCGGTGTCCTTCAAGCTCTACACTTGATGCTAGTCCTTCACAAGTGGTGGAGAATGCGGGCACAATCTTAGATCCCTACAATCAAGTAAGTTCATCTGTTATATGAACTGTGTTTTTGGTGCATGAGACTGCATAATCTGTGTGTGTGCAGGTGAGGAAAACCTGCAAGCGAAAGGTAACTAGCCTTGAAGAGACAGTGCTCCAATTTGTTGCAGGTGGTGTACCTGTGAACAAAAAGTCAATTTTTTTTTCTCTGCAGTGAACTGCTGCTAGCTGTGTGTGGCAGCCAGGCAAACTGCATTGCGCAGAAGTTTATTTGATGGACTGTTGCATGCAGGTTGTGTACCTGTGAAAGGAGAAACAAACAGATTTTTTATTTTTTTCCCTTTTCTCCGCCAAGAACTGTTACAAGTTGCTGTGTGCAAGACTGCAAGGATGGGGCGATCAAAACGCCTAAAAGAAGCAAGGATGGCTGAGATGATAGATAGAGCTCTGTGGCTGGAGGGGTTGTTACCGCCTGATCGAACCCCATACATGCCTAAACAGAGTTTTCCAAGGGAAAAGAGGGCTGCTGTTGTCCCTAGCAACCCTGGTGCAATGAATGCACAGATGACTGCTAGTGTGGAGAGTCCACCAGCGTTTGAATCTGCAGTGGATTGGTGCAAGCGACACCTGGCAGGATTGGACCAAGCTAAAGTGGAAGGCAAGCCAACCTTCCATACAAAAAGAGAGCTGCCGAATGTCCATGCCTGGGAGAGGGGTGTTGTTGTCCCTGGCAACACTGCTGCAGTTAAACCAGCAGCTGTTGCGAAAAGTGTGAAAGTGACACAGCTTGAGACAGGGTCCAGCAGATGCAGGGTGGGAAACCCTGACAAGACATGGAACCAAGTGCGCTGTTTGCGGTGCAGTGAGTGGGGGCATGCAGTCTCCAAGTGCCTTTTGTCCCTGGCTCCAGTGCAAAGCTACCTAGCAAAACAAAGGTCTGAGAAGCCTGTGTTATATGCCAGAAGAGAGGCTGATCAAAAGCCAGGACAGAGAGTGGTTGCCCATAGCAACACAGAGGAGGCCAGTCGGGCTGTCTGTGGACCAAGGGGTGTGCCTCCCATGGGTCGTGACAAGTGGTTTCTGGAAGAGCCAATACAGCATGTTGGAGAGAGCCAGCAAAGCTCTGCTGGGAGACTGCGATCTCCCATGGCAACGAGAGTGGAAGTTATGCCTGGAGGGAATCATTAGGAGAGAAATGCACTGGGGAAAAGTCATCCAGTACCATGCCTGGAATGTGGCCAGCTGGGGCACGAAATATTGTCTTGCCCTATATTCTAGGGTGCACCTAGAGGTAATGTTGCTAAACAGAACTCTTTATCTGTGGGCCAAGATCCCTTTGCAAATATGTTTGCAGTCACCCCTGGCAACAAGGAGGAGTTTTCTGTGGTGTCTGCAGGGGGTGCTAAACAGTGGGAGATGCCTGTTGAGATTTCATCCCATGGCCACCAGGGGGAGTTGGCCAGTAAATGTGCGGCTGAGGACTGGTTCTTAAGACAACGTACTCAAATGAAGATGGAGACCCCAACTACTGTGGTGGGTAAGACTATCTTTAATGAAATGATGCCTGGAACTGCTGATTTCAGGTATAAAAGAACTGGCTACGAGACTGTCCATGATGATGTGAGAGTGACCCCAGTTAGTGGGGCCACAGAATGTGTGCTTGAGAATGACTTTTTCATACCCAGTGGGAATGCAGGGGTTAAAGTTCAAACAGAACCTGTGTTGATGACTAAAAGTGTTGTGTCTAATGTCTGCCAGCCTCAAGTTGGCAGTGGGCTAGGAGAACCTGCAAAAATTAAAAATGCTATAAGTATTACTGTTAATGAAAAGTTTGCTGCTGTTGGGAAAACCCCAGGTTCTTCCAGAGCAAAAGCTGTTGTCACTAATGGGTCGTTGCCTGTAGCAATTGGTGGTAAGACAGCACAGTTGTCCCCAGAAATCTCCAGGGAACTTCATGTATTGGAGTCGGAGGTTGCCATGGACAACTGCGATGTCACTCTGCTGGGACAGAGTGGAACTACACCGTGTAATGGTAATGTGTTAGTGCAAGCTACTAGTACTAAAAATGTGCCGGTAAATAATGGGTTAACACAACCTGTGAAAAATGCAAAGGTGTGTGAGGCTTATGAAGCGCTGCCCGAGCAAGGTGGTGGTTGTGTTGTATTGCAACCTGTGGTGCTAAAACATGTGTTACTGAAGTCTGCCATGATTAGTAATTTGGGTGATGAATCTGCAACTAAACCTGTCTGTTCTAATGTGTCTCCTTGGGCTGATGGATCAGGGCTGAGGAGCGCCGGTGAATGGAGCCCAGCTACAACAGATTGGGATAGTTGGGGTAAAAATCTAATGTCCCTGATAGATGAGGCTTTCATGCACAAAAATAAGGTGGACAAAGTTTCTGCTGTGCCAGCAGGAGGGACGGCAGAACAGCTTATACCTGATGGCGTGGTGGCTGCTGCAGGGGTTAACCCTCGTGAGAAATATGGACCATATAAGGGCGAGCACACAGCAGACACTTTGTCCGTAACCTACAAAAATGATGCTGACATGGCATGTCAAAGTGACGTTGTCACTGGTAATGTGAAGCAGTTCATTGGTGCTGAACCTGAGAAGTTGGGTATGAGTCAAGCACCTGGCAGCACTCTGGTAGAGCACCAGGCTGTGGTTGTCTCCAGCTGGGAGAAAGTTCCATTAAACCTTGCAATCTCTCACGTCTCAGCAGGTGAATCTGTCTGCATCCCCAGTGTCAGGAAAGTCCCCAGGAAGGACTTGGGTCTGGAGCCAAGGGTATGGTTTCTAACAAAAGTGTTAAAAGAGATGCTTAAACTTTGGAATGTACAGCCAGTCTATACTGGGGTGTCTCCACCACAGTCAGACAGTCTGGTACTGCGGAGTACCATTAGGTGGACTCCTGAGTGGCAGGTGGTACAGCACAAAGGAAGACAAGACAGAAATGGTTTATTTATGACTGTATTACTAGTCCTAAAAATTGCCTCTAGGTATGTTGGTGGGTTAGTTCCTGTACAAGAGGTATATGGGAGAGGCTTTGGCGAAAAGAAAGTGTCTGAGGTTTCACCACCTAACAGCCAGGTAGAAGGCATTTCTGCTGCTATGGTCCAAGGTAGTACTGGTCAGTTGTCGGTGAAGGGAGTGTGTGCTGTACCAGTGGAAGAATCGCATGAGATGGAAGGGCCAAGTGTGGACCAGAAAGCAGCAGAAATCCTGACCGGGGCTCAACCAAAGGTGGTTAAAAAGACTGGGGTCCTCAGTCCAAGGTTTGGTTTAGGTGACAAACCTAATAAGGTTCCCGAGACAGGGAAACTAATAGAAAATGCGGTAAAAATTGTATGTGGATCAGACAAGAGCTTGTCTGTGCAGGTGGATAAAAATACAGATGGCATCAGAACAGGTCAAGTGGTAGGACAGCTGCCTGCAGAGTGGGTGAACCCCGGGGAGGTGATGTCTTGTGAGGTTCCCGTAGGTGATGGCAGCCCTCCAGTATGTGTGCCCTCTGCAGACTCTGCCCTAGCAAATGAAAAAAAAAAGGGCATTGGTGATCTGTGCAACGTAGAGAGGTGTAATGTTGGTTTGAATATGTCTGTCAATGATGAACCAAATAATTTGTTAAAGGTACATGACAGTGTGGTGTCCAAAGGTATTGGAAAGACCAGGGGTGCCCTGTTAAAATTTCAGGAGAGGCAGTGCTTATGGAACCCCAAAAGAAGAGGGAGAAGGTTGAGTATAGGGAAATATAGGACCTTGTTAAGATCCAGGGTTGGACGTACCTGGAAGCGCACCCGAAAAAAAAGGTTGGGCCTACGTGGCTGACAGCCAGCACAGAGGTGTCCCAACCATAATGATGGGTGCTGGTGTTCCTCCCTCCGGATCGAAACAAAGGGGGAGGGTATGTGGTAGTGTGGTACCCCACCAGTGTATGGATGCAGGATTCTCAACCAGGCAGGTTGAGGGGCTCCAGGGTATTTGCTTGTTTGGGAGGAAACTGGCTTTTCAGTTTCCTCATGATTTACTAAAGTCCACTTTGGGACCCCGAGCTTGGGGATTTCTTAGAGATCCGGGTGGGATGAAATCCCCAGTCCTGGATCCGGGTTTTGAGACTCAACTGCACACTGATTGTTCAGGTGTGTGTGGGCCAATTATGTCTCTCTGTGCTGTCGGCGATGTGATTGGCCAAAGCATGCGGGTCATAGTGCATGCTTGACCAATCATCAGCCAGCAATGCACTGCGATGACGCAGTGCATTATGGGCCGTGACACGCCGCTCGAATTTGGCGCGAACAGCCCATAAAGTTCGATCTTCGTCGAGCGATCGAACAGCCAATGTTCGAGTCAAATTCATGCTTCATTTTAAGTGTGGTTTTCCGTGTCCGCATTGTAATATACTTTCTCTTTTCTATTCCTAGCTGTAATCTCGCGCGTGCACCATTCTTCCTTAGCCAAGCCTCGTTCTAGCTCCGAGATTGCTATGGCAACCATGTCCCACCTATCATAGAAGACCTAAATGCAAAAAAGATCCTGTGAGCCACCACTCCTAAATGCTTCCTAAATGCTAAACACTCACTCTAGAATAAATTAAAGCTGCTAGCATGAAACACGTCTCATAAATCTTGCCAAGACAAATTAATAAACAAAACGCAGCGCTACTGGAAATGTGGTAAACACACCACTGTGAAAAGAAGAAAATACTGGTATGGGATATCCAGTTGATAAATAGTGTACAAATCAAAATAAAATATATACGTGAAAAATATGTCAGTACAAATACGTATAAATCCACAACACACTAAAGTGCTCTAGTGCAAAACCATGCATATGAATATAACAATCATAAACAAAAGTGCATAATAGTGGTAATAAATATAGTCCTTGTATAGGCTACAACCTCTGATCGCTGCTGGCGGTGCCAGGAGGGGAAGGGCACCCTTTTACACATCTTCTGGTCCTGTCCGCGGCTGCGGAACTTCTGGGGTGAGGTCCGCCGCATCACCCAGAACTTCTCAGACCGTACTGTACCGGACGAGCCGGCCTATTTCCTCCTCCATGCGAATGACACACCTGCAAAGGTCTATAAAAAAAAAATTGGTGGTTCGACACCTACTTGACGCGGCCAAAGCCTGCATTCCCCTTAATTGGAAATCCCCCAACCCACCGTCAATTGCTCAGTGGCTCCACAGAGTAGACGACATTAACCACATGGAAGACCTAATCCTCACTGGCCAACATAAACAGGAAACATACACCAGGACATGGCGACTGTGGAATATATTTAAATATTCTGACGAGGGACAATCCTTTTGAGGGATCAAGCTACCCACATGACATCCCACCCGACATCTAGACGCTCGATCACTGGTGAATTGCGACGCGCTTGCGAACCATTGAGGTCTTACCGCCCCCATGGGGTAAACACCCATACCCTGCTTGCCTTTCCCCTTCCCTACCCCCCCCCCTTCCACCCCCTCCTTTGCTACTCTCTGTACTATTTTCTACCTATATCCATATAGGATATCTCCGAGTGTCTTATCTTGTTTCTCTTATTCCCTTTCATTTTGTTCTCTTTTGCTTTTCTTTTTCTCTCGGAATTACTAAAATTCTCTGTTACTGTAATTTTCCTCTTTTCATTCTATAAGTAAATGGAAAAACTAGAGGGGAGCCTCTATCCACGGGACTCAGACACTCTCATACCCTTCTCCCACAGACATGCGTACCCACATCGGTCACAGTTAGAGGCATCACAGCCCTGTTGTGGACCCTCCTCTCAGGGGAGATACACCTCTGCAGGACTTATTAGGCAGCCCAGTGTGTCTAGGGTATGGATCTCTGTGTATCACACTGCTTTACTGTATTGATGTATGCAATGTCTGTCTACTGTTGGAGTCCATGTGGACCAATTCCTCTGTTATAAATAAAATAAAAAAAAAAAAAACAAAAAAAAAATAGAACATGTTTTAAATTTTACCAAAAGGAAAAAAAAAACAATAGCAAATTCCGATCGTCTGTGGGGAACTGCATCGGAGAAAAAACCCATGCATGCTCAGAATCAAGTCGACGTATGCTCAGAAGCATTGAACTTAATTTTTCTTGGCTCTTCAGAGTGTTTTACGTCACAGCGTTTGGGACGGTTGGATTTTTGACTGATGGTGTGTAGGCAAGACTGATGGAAGTCAGCTTCATCGGATTTCCTATGGAAAAATCCATCGGATTTTATTCCATCGGAAATCCGATCGTGTGTACAGGGCATAAGGGTCTCATATCAATAATATATAAACACCTTATTACTTTGCCTACTGCAGATCCACCATCATACGTGGAAAAATGAGAGAGAGACCTTGGACTTCAGTTGGAACCATCCGATTGGGATAAAATTTGGACCACAACAAAATCTTCACAAAATATAATAGCTCTAGAGACAAATTATAAAGTACTTTTGCGCTGGTACTTGGTTCCTGTCAGAATCTCAAAATATATTACGCAATACTCCCCACTCTGCTTCCGTGGCTGTGGTGAACTAGGATCACATATACACATATATTGGGAATGTCCGGTTACAAAATGTTTTTGGAAAGAGGTTTTTCTTATCCTCTCTACCTTATTCAAAAAAACAATCAAACCTGACCCTTCAATTGCACTACTAAATCTAAAACCGACTTCTATTTCCCACACTCAATTCAAACTCCTTCTACAAATCACTACTGCAGCAAAGCAGACAATCGCCAAAGCGTGGAAAACCCCAACATTAATGATCTCAGAAACCAAAACCAGAATAAACCAAGCCATGACCCACTCAAAAACGGAAGCCATTACCAATGATAATATTGGAAAATTTTAAAAAATCTGGAATCCTTGGGTGACTAATTTTTTCCCTCCCAACTTTGACATCACATTATTAAGACCTTGGTAATATAACTACTAATAGCTATTTAATATACTAATAACATAAGACCAACATAATAAGATACCCCGGGGACCTTTTCTATCTTATCTACCTACTATCTTTATTTTTTTCTCTTCTTCTTCTTCTTACCCTTCCCTCTCTTCTATCTTGTCTATTTAGTTCTTTTTTTGTTGTTTTTTCTTTCTTAGCATATATTGTTATTATGTGCAAAAATGGTAGCAGCATTCCTTTTTTTTTTATTTATCAGTATATTTCAGCTTTAGAGCTCCATTGAAACAGTACAAACCTAATGTCTATACAATAAATCCCCGTTTATTTTCATTATATATTACCCCAACATTATACGAGCGCTATAAATTATGACCCTTCATTTTTTCTTTATAAATTCTTATATTATCTTACATGTTATATATTATCTGGTTATATATATCTCGTTTGTAATTACTAAATTCAACACTAAGCATATATTTTAGCAAGTCTCCAGATAATGGTCAACATATGTTAAACTCAAATTACTGTTTTTTTTTCTTTTGTTGTTGTTGCCTTCTAAAAAACACTGGGGTTTGATATAAATATCTAATTTGTGTTCTCCTTAACTGCTACAATTTATAGTGACTATGTTTATTGACAATATATGCTTGTAATTTTGAAAATGTAATAAACAAATTTGACAAGATTATTATGAACAAAAGTTATGTGGGAGGGTTTACAACCAATTTAAGAAGTGCAAAAAAATATCCATTGATTTTGCCAAAAATCTTGTAAGCTGATAACTTCTTGTGCTCTTTGCCAGTACACAGGGAAGGGGTTATAAAGATGAAGGGGGGGGGGGGTGAGGGGATGTCTATGTTCTTTGTAATCTATCAGAAATTAAGTAGGGAAGTAGGCAGGGCTGACAATACATGCATAGGGATTCAGAACTGTGTTGTCATGTCAAAGAGGATGGTAGAAACATTCGATATATTCTATATTTATGACACAACAACAGTTATTTTTTTGAATATGCAGCATGTTTAAAGCGTAAAAGGCAGAAGGGTTTTTGGACTTTAAATGAGGTGCAGGATAACATGTACCTCCATCCCTAATTCTGAAAAAAGAAAAGGGTTTGTGGGACTTTGAGTGAGGCACAAGACACGTGGTAGGAGATATTGTAAAATGGTTTAACTGGTATATAAACAAAGCATATCTCATAAACATATGATACATGGTTGAACATGAGTATTTTTATTTATGTACAAAGCGATGGCATACAAATAAGATTTTTTTTTTTATATATATATATATATATATACACACACACACACACACACACACACATGCACGCATCTGAAATTGCATAGTATCCAATGGAAATATTTAGTAAAAAAGCCAAATGCTTATAGTGTAATGGATACAAATGGGTTATAAGATACAAATTAATCACAGTTGAGGTCAAGCTATGTGTTGGGAATAGGGATGAGCCGAACACCCCCCGGTTCGGTTCACACCAGAACCTGCGAACGGACCGAAAGTTTGCACGAACTTTAGATTTCGAACGTTCGCGTCCATTGTATTTAATAGGGTTCTAAAGTGCTAATTATAACGGCTAATATGCATGTTATTGACCTAAAAAGGGTTTGGGGACCCGGGTTCTGCCCCAGGGTACATGTATCAATGCAAAAAGAAGTTTTAAAAACTGCAGTTTTTTCTGGAGCAGTCATTTTAATGATGCATAAAGTGAAAAAATAAAAGTGAAATATTCCTTTAAATATCGTACCTGGGGGGGTGTCTAAAGTATGCCTGTGAAGTGGCATGTGTTTCCCGTGTTTAGAACTGTCCCTGCACAAAATGACATTTGTAAAGGAAAAAAAAGTGCTTGCGGCTTTAATGTCATGTCTTGTCCTGGCAATATGGATGAAAATCTTTGAGAAAAATGGCATGGCTACCCCATCACCCCCCTCCTTCCCCAGCCCATTACCAGCCCCTTTGGGTCTTGTATGGATATTAAGGGGAACCCTGCACCCAAAATAAAACCCTATACCTAAAACCCTATATACTCTGAACAGCAGTATACAGGCGGTGCAAACAAGACAGGGACTGTAGGTAGCCCTGTTGCAAAGTATTGCATCAAAAATTGTAATTACACGCCCCTGTTAAACAGGGGCTGAAAAATTGGGCCTTAGGCACTGGTGCTGGTGCCACAACACTGCAACCCCTCACAGATACTGTACTTGGAGCACAGCAATGAGCCCTGTTGCAAAGTATTGCATCAAAAATTGTAATTACACGCCTGAAAAATTGGGCCTTAGGCACTGGTGCTGGTGCCATGACACTGCAACCTCTCCCAGATACTCTAGTTGGAGTGCAGGAATGAGCCCTGCTGCAAAGCATTGCATAAAATGTTTTAATTACATGCCCCTGTTAAACAGGGGCTGAGAAATTGGGCCTTAGCCACTGGTGGCGACACCCAGAAACAAAAATGTTCTTCCAAGCTATCATCAGGATCATTGAGGAGGAAGAGGATAGTCAGTCAACATAACAGGACAGTCACTCAGCATCAGCATAGGCAGTCTTGAAGGGATGTGACATTTCAAAATAAATTATTCTGTTACATCAGCTTCAGGTGCCTGGTAGCTGGTGGTGATCCAAGACTGATTCATCTTTATGAAGGTCAGTCGATCAACCGAGTCGGTGGACAGGCGCACCCTGTGATCCGTGACAAAGCCTCCAGCAGCATTGAATGTGCGTTCCGAAAGAACGCTGGATGCAGGACAGGTCAGTAGCTCAATTGCATACTGTGCAAGCTCTGGCCAGTGATCCATCCTCAAGACCCAGTAAGCCAGAGGATTTTCGGTGGAAAAGGTGTCCAAGTCTGACCTTGCCCCTAGGTATTCCTGCACCATGTATATCAGACGCTGGTGATGGTTGCTGGAACCGATCATACCTTGGGGCTGCGGACTAAAAAATTGTCTGAACGCATCGGTCAGACGGCCACCGTCTCCACCGCTCCTTCTGCTACTGACCGAAGCCTCAGCAACTCATTGTCCAGGACCAGGCGTTTGTAGCCTTCCAGTCTCTGGGAACGCGTTGCACAGACCTTTCCGCAAGGCCTCCCGGAGATGTCTCATCCTCTGCTCCCTCTGCGACGGCAAGATAAGGTCCGCAACCTTACCCTTGTACCGTGGATCAAGGAGAGTGGCCAGCCAATAATGGTCCCTCTCCTTGATCCGAAGAATACGAGGATCCTTCCGCAGACTTTGCAGGTTCAGGGAGGCCATGCAGCGTAGGTTAGCTGAGGCATTCGGTCCGGAGTCCTCTGGGTCACTAAGGACGACATGATCCGCAGCCACCTCCTCCCAGCCACGTACAAGTCCACGGGTTTCTTGGGACTGTAAATCATCCCTAAAAGACTGCTGCTGTTGATGCTGAGTGCCAGACTCCACCTCCATGCTGACACAATCCTCCTCCTCCTCGTCCTCTTCCTGTGTGATGGGTGGCACAGAAGGAACACTGTCTGGGTAAAGGGGGCCTTGAGAGGCAAGGAAGTCCTCCTCTTCCTGCCTCTGTTCTGCCTCAAGTGCCCTGTCCATTATTCCATGCAGCGTATGCTCCAACAGGTGGACAAGAGGTACAGTGTCACTGATGCATGCACTGTCACTGCTCACCATCCTCGTGGCCTCCTCAAATGGTGCCAGGACAGTGCATGCATCCCTGATCATGCCCCACTGGCGTGGTGAAAAAAAAAAACCGAGCACCCCTGACCCTGTCCTGGTGCCGTAGTCGCACAGATACTCATTGATGGCCCTCTGTTGCGTGTGCAGCCGCTGCAGCATGGCCAACGTTGAGTTCCACCTGGTGGGCATGTCACATATAAGGCGGTTCTTGGGCAGGTTCAACTCCTTTTGCAGCTCAGCCAGCCGAGCACTGGCATTATATGATCTGCGTAAATGCAGACAGACTTTCCTGGCCTGCCTCAGGACATCCTGTAAGCCCGGGTACCTGCCCAAGAACCGCTGCACCACCAGGTTAAGGACGTGAGTCACACAGGGCACATGGGTTAGTTGTCCCTGTCGGAGGGCGGAGAGGAGGTAGGTGCCATTGTCGCAAACCACCATTCCTGGCTTAAGCTGGCGTGGCGTCAACCACCTCTCGGCCTGCCCCTGCAGAGCTGACAGAACCTCTGCCCCAGTGTGGCTCCTGTCCCCCAAACACACCAGCGCAAGCATGGCATGGCATCTTTTTGCCTGCGTACTTGCGTAGCCCCTTGAACGCCTACGGATCACCACTGGTTCCGAGGACAAAGCACAGGAAGAGGCCATGGAGGAAGAAGAAGATGAGGGGGTGGAGGAGAGAGGTGTGTCACAACCAGTAGTAGCATTTTGGAGGCGTGGCGGCGGAACAACCTCCAACACTACTGCACCTTGTCCTGCATCCTTCCCAGCTGCCAAAAGAGTGACCCAATGGGCCGTGAAAGAAAGGTAACGTCCCTGTCCATGCCTGCTGGACCATGAGTCAGCGGTAATATGCACCTTACCGCTGACCGCACTGTCCACGAGTCATGGAAATTGCCTTCCACATGCCGGTATAGAGCCGGAATCGCCTTCCGTGAGAAAAAGTGGCGTTTGGGAACCTGCCACTGAGGAACCGCACATTGCACAAACTCACAAAGGAAGGGGGCCGAGTCTACCAACTGAAAAGGCAGCAGTTGAAGTGCTAGCATTTTAGCCAAGCTAGCATTCAACCGCTGGGCATGTGGATGGCTGGGAGTGAACTTCTTTCGACGGTCCAGCAGCTGGGGCAGGGAAATTTGCCTGCTACAATCGGACGTCGGTGTACTGCTAGCAGAGTGCCTGCAACTACTTGGCTGTGACACACCTAATTCTACACCTTCATTCCTCTCAGTGCAGGTTTCAGAGAGGACTGAAGGTATAGTGGGGTTGGAGATTCCAGCTGATGAGGAGTAAGGAGAGGTCCGCTTTGTTCTTTGGTGTGGGTCTTTAAGGTACGCTTGCCAACGAGCTGCATGGCAGGTCAACATATGTCTGGTCAAGCATGTGGTGCCCAAGCGGCTGATGTTTTGGCCACGCGAGATACGCTTGAGACATATGTTGCAAATAGCAGCGGTGCGATCTGATGCACTCGACTCAAAAAAGGCCCACACCAAAAAACTTTTGGAATAACGCACAGAGGCAGCGCCCTGCACAGGCGGAGCTCTGCGGTGTGATTCAGTCGGTGTGCTGCCCTTACGCTGGCCCCCGGAGGGCATCCTGCCTCGTTGGAGATGTGCCTCCTCCTCATCCTCCTCCTCTCTCCTATCAGGCACCCACATGGAGTCAGTGACCTCATCATCCCCTCCCTCTTGATCACTGGAGCAAACCTGGCAGTATGCTGCAGCTGGTGGAACATGACTGCCAGATTGCTGTCCTTCCTGAGCATCCCCTCTCACTGCGCTCACGCTACTGCCTTCCTCTAGCTGAGTATCATCATCAGACCCTTCAAAACGGGGCATCCTCCTGGAGCATGTACCCAACACTGTGCTCAAACAGTTTGGGGGACTCCTCAGGAGGACATGGTGGGTCTAGGGAAGGAGTGACTGATGATGACATTGATACGAGGGAAGAGGACACATTGGCAGCTGCTTTGCCAGTACCCTGAGCCTGGGTGAGAGAGGATGAGGAGGATGAGGAGGGCTTGGTCATCCACTCTACCAAGTCTTCGGCATGCTGCGGCTCAACACGTCCAGCTGCCGAAAATAAGGACAAGCGCGTCCCATGGCCACGTGCTGATGACAATGCACCGCGTCCACGACCAGCACTGTTGCCCCCAGACACAGAGCCTGCTTGCCCTCTTTTATTGGCTCGTGACTGTCTGCATCTCCTTGTTGGCCTTCCAGACATTCTAATGGCCTGCAGGGAGATGGGAAATCAAGCAATAAGGGGTAGCTTCAGGTGTATACTGTGTATACTGTACAGGAGGCACCTACACCCACTGTATACTGTGCAGGAGGCACCTACACCCACTGTAACTGCTTGCAGATGCCTGTAAAGCCTCGTACACACGGCCGAGAATCTCGTCAGGAAAAAACTTGTCGTTTTTCTTGACGAGATTCTTGGACAAGAAACTTGTCCCAGCCGAGTGTACACACGCTCGATTCAAAGAACCTGCGGTTCTTTGAATTGAGCGAACGCGGTGGCGTAATCGACTACGACGAGCGTGCGCTCGTCACATTCGATGCCGTCGCCGCCATATTGCTACACCCTACCTATGCCTAGGAAGCTACTGCGCATGCGTCAAAGTCATTTCGAGCATGCACGAGTTTCCACGGCGACAGGGAAGTGTACACACAGACACTTTTCTCTATTTTTCTCGTCGAGATTCTTGTCGGTTTTCTTGACGAGAAACCTGATAGCCGCGTACACACGACCGATTTACTCGGCAAGAAAGCTCTGCCAGCAAGTTTCTTGTCGTTTTTTGACGAGAAACTCGGTCGTGTGTACGAGGCTTCAGTGTTACACAAAAGAAAAACACCAGCAATACGGGGTAGCTATTGGACATAATAAGGACAAGCGCGTCCCATTGCCACGTGCTGATGTCAATGCACCGCGTCCACGACCAGCACTGTTGCCCCCAGACACAGAGCCTGCTTGCCCTCTTTTATTGGCTCGTGACTGTCTGCCTCTCCTTGTTGGCCTTCCAGACATTCTAATGGCCTGCAGGGAGATGGGAAAACAAGCAATAAGGGGTAGCTTCAGGTGTATACTGTGCAGGAGGCACCTACACCCACTGTAACTGCTTGCAGATGCCTGTTAGTGTTACACAACAGAACAACACCACGAGCAATAAGGGGTAGCTTCAGGTGTATACTGTGCAGGAGGCACCTACACCCACTGTAACTGCTTGCAGGTGCCTGTTAGTGTTACACAACAGAAAAACACCAGAAATACGGGGTAGCTTCAGGTGTATACTGTGCAGGAGTCACCTACACCCACTGTAACTGCTTGCAGGTGCCTGTTAGTGTTACACAACAGAACAACACCACGAGCAATAAGGGGTAGCTTCAGGTGTATACTGTGCAGGAGGCACCTACACCCACTGTAACTACTTGCAGATGCCTGTCTGTGTTACACAACAGAACAACACCACAAGCAATAAGGGGTAGCGTATACTGTGCAGGAGGCACCTACACCCACTGTAACTGCTTGCAGATGCCTGTCTGTGTTACACAACAGAAAAACACCAGCAATACGGGGTAGCTTCAGGTGTATACTGTGCAGGAGGCACCTACACCCACTGTAACTGCTTGCAGGTGCCTGTAAAGCCCTGTACACACGATCGGATAACCTATGGATTTTCGTCCGATGGATTTGTCCATCGGAAATCCGATGAAACTGTTTTTCATCAGTCTTGGCCACACACCATCAGTTCCAAAACCGACGGCAACAAAACGAGGGCACGTACAACACGTACGACGGCGCTGTAAAAGGGAAGAACAAATCTAATGGCGCCACCCCTTGGGCTGCTTTTGCCGATTTCGTGTTACCGCGTGTTAGTAAAAGTTTGGTGAGAGCCGATTCGCGCTTTTCAGTCTCCGTGCTTTGCAAATCGTTTCCTGGTGTTCAGTTTGTGTTTGTGGGTTCGTATTTGTTATTCAGTGCGTGCAGTCAGGTCGTTACTGCCTTGCAGTGCCTTCTTGGCCGTTTGTTTACTGTTTTTCAGGTCGTTCTTCTCAGGCCTTTCTGTTCCACGGTGCATTCTGTTTGAGTTCGTTCTGACCAGCCGACCGGTTTAAGACCATGTTTGAAGTGCGTTCTCGTTCTCGAGCTCGTGCTGGCTTTGGACTTGGTGTTGCAGTTAACACTGTAACCCGAGTTCAGTCTGTGAACAGGGTGAGGAGGAGTTCATGGACTAAGAATTGGTTGCTCCAGCGGGACCAATTCTCTCATATGCCTCTGCTGCGGGAAATCCATGAGAATAATCCTGATGATTTCAGGAATTATCTTAGGATGACGGACCCCGTTTTTCACCGTCTGTTGGATTTGCTGTCCCCCTATATAACGAGGCAGGACACTGTGATGCGCCAGGCCATCACTGCCGAGCAGAGGCTTATTGCCACGTTGAGATACCTGGCGACTGGGAGAAGCTTGCAGGACCTCAAGTTCACAACAGGCATCTCCCCCCAGGCTCTCGGGATCATTATCCTTGAGACGTGTTCTGCCATTATTCAGGTCCTGCAGAAGGACTATATGAAGGTAAGTTTGCTCCTTTAACATCACATTATATGTTTGGATTGTTTGATAATGTTATTCATTTTTATCCTCCTTTACAAATTTGCCTGTTTGTAATATCCTGGTAATGTCCCCATTTTCCCCATGCATCTTTTTACCTGTAATGGCCTTTTTTCCGGCCTGTATGCCTATTTCCCTTCACCAACCTCTCCAGCATGCTATCCTGGGCCCAAACACAGCTAGCCTTCTTTTTTCCTTTAATTTTTTTGGGTCAGTGCCCTCGTAGTTTGACAACCCTCCCTCCCCCCCTAAAAATTTTAAAATAGTTTTAGTTCTCAATCAAGATCAGCAGAGTGGTAGAGCCTTTTTTTTGATCCCCACAATCACCTCAAACCCCCCCCTTAGATTATTTGAGAATGTCCACTCAGCGGGGGTGAGGCATCTGCTAAGTGGGCCTTTGTTTTTTGTTAGGAAATACTCCCTTAAATAATAATGTTAGAATGATGTTGGTCAACAATGTCTTTGTGTGTAATCTGCTTGCACTGTAAACCGAAAACGTACTAATGTCTTCTTTTTGTTTGACTCCACAGTTCCCTAGCACACCACAGGAATGGCTGACTGTGGCTGATCAATTTGCCCAGCGGTGGGACTCCCCCAACTGCGGAGGGGCAATTGATGGGAAGCACGTCCACATAGTGCCGCCACCCCGTTCGGGGTCATACTATTTCAACTATAAAGGTTTTAATAGCATAGTGTTAATGGCAGTGGTGTCGGCACGGTACGAGTTCCTGTATGTGGATGTGGGGAAGAACGGCCGGATGTCCGATGGCAGAGTATTCGCAGAGACGGAGTTCGCTCACCGTCTGCAGGCTGGGGGTCTTGCACTGCCTCCAGATGCAGACAACGTGGAAGGACTACCGTTCGTTTTCATCGCGGATGAAGCTTTTGGACTTGGACCACACCTCATGCAGCCGTTTCCCCAACGCACCCTCACCCCGGAGAGGAGGGTTTTTAATTACCGGCTGGCCAGAGCCTGGAGAGTTGTGGAGAATGCCTTTGGGATAATGGCCAGCTGGTTCCGCCTGTTTCAGACAGCTATACATTTGGCAGAATACAAGCTGAACCACATTGTGTACTGCTGCTGCATATTGCACAACTTTCTAAGACAATTATCATCTACATATGTGTCATCAGTTGGGCCTGAGGCCGGTCCATCCAAAATGACCATTCTGACTGGCCTCAACACTGCCCGTACTGGCTTGGCCCCCCAAAGTGCCCGTGAAGTACGTGAGAAATACATTGAGTACTTCACGGGTAGGGGGGCCATCGCAATGCCAGACCACATCTGACCTTTAGCTTTTTGCTAATAAAAATTTGTTTTATATTTACTACAAACTTGTTTTGTCATTCTTGTATTTTCGGTTTATGTGTCTCCCAGGTTCTAGTAGTGCCAAGTGTATTTGTCCTTAGTAAATAGCCTCAATTCTCACTGGTAAAAACCTTGTTTTTGCATCTTCAGAACTGCTATTGAGCATAGAAAGAACAAGCCACACCTTTTTTAGACTTCCGGAATCTTTTTACTTTGTGCACCAATTTTTTTGGTGGTTTTCTAGATTAAACAATGTTTTTTTAATTATTTTTTTTGGAGGTTTTTTTTGCAGAAACATGCATGGGTCAAAATCCCAAACTTTTTTTTAAACAAATTAAAAAAATAACACAGTGAAAAAGACAAACATGAGATGGGGTGATGTCACCCCTGATCCATCCCAAATGTGAAGAACCACACTTTCTTTTTGGGGCTCAAATGGGTATCTTCAACATGATCCCATGACTAAGGTAAACATGTGCTATCTGCCATCATGGGGGATCAATGGACGTGCTTTGGGGGTGAAAACCCTTCCTCTCACCTACTTGAGTAGGGAGGAAGAGGTTGCACCCCCAAAACAGGGACATAGATATCCTGTGACGGCAGATAGCACATGTTGAGTCACTGTGTGCATTTTCACATTTGGGCAGGTTGAAATACCGTTGCACATTTTGGATGCCAAATAGCACACTTAAAAAGGGGGGGGGGTTCAGACTATTCGCCCCAAAATATCGATAATATTTTTATATTTCTGCTCAATCACATTCATTTGAGTTCGCATAATGTCCATTTCGCTACTACATTCCATTATTTCCTGAATGATTATTTTGGCGCTAGCACTCGAGAATGTTGGATTTGGAGTTCCTGACACACCACTACGTTCAGCCCCTAAAAAAAAAAAAAAAAAAAAAAATTGAAATATGCAGGCCTACATCTGTATTTACCTCAAAGTTGTGGTGACAGACACTGACCTGTTGTGCTGATAAGCTCCACCTCTCCTTCCTCCACCTCTCCTTCCTCCACCTCCGCTTCCTCCACCTCCGCCTCCGCTTCCTGAACATGCTGATTTTGGTCTGCTTTGTGATCTTCGGGGAGTTTCTGTGGTCTTTGGTTCCTCGTCTCCCCCGCTTGGTGTCCTCCCAGTCTCCTCTTCCCTATGGGAATGGCAAAAATAATGTATCCTTTAGCACACAGAGATTTTAGGCCTGAAAATGGATTCATTGTTTTGAAGTGGGGTACAATTGATATTTGGGCCTGAGTTCCAAGATGAACATATGAGATCTTGAGAACTCTACAAAGCAGCATGTTATTTTTTAGGACACTCACAAATACACTTGGATAACCACCAAAGTATCCACTGGACCACCTGTGTGTGACCCCGTTTATAAATTTGGTCATGTGGCCCAGACTATAGTATCTTGCTCCAGACAAAAAAGCAGAGTACACAACTGCTGGAGTGTCATCTCCTTTACCCAGAATCCAGTTTAGCCTTTCATTCACATTCTAGTTTTACTTACAACACATCTATCCAACAATGTGTAGATAAACATTGTTTAATTAAAATGAGGCATGCCCACATGTAGTTTACGTGGATATGTGCCAAACATGTTTTGGGGAAGACGATCAAGTGTTTTTTACGACACATTTACCAAATAAGTGGACTCTCAACTTAACATAAAAGTTGTCATTTTAAAATGTGAAACCAGTCAAGCCAAGCACATGGTGCAAAACATGGAAGAATACATATTACAATGTGAAAGAACACAGTAAAAATAAAAGCTTACTTTTTTCTATGCTTTTTTGAAGCCTCCTATACTGCTCCGGCTCCCTCAGCTTTAGGTCAGACCACCTTTTACGGAGTTGTTCCTTGGATCTCCTGACCCCATATTTTTTATAGAGAGTCCTCGCCACTTTGTCCATAATTTGAGACTTCCGGAGATTAGGGGTGTCGTATGGGCCATGCTTGCCGTCGTAATCCTTCCTCCGCAGAATGTCCACCATCTCCTCCATCTCAGCAAATGACATATTAGTCGCCTTGTATCTTTTTTTACTGGATCGGGACGTTTCCGCCTCCGGGCTTTCCTCGTCGGTAATTTCTAATAAAGAAGCCACCTGTGTCTGCGACATGTCGCCGTCTCACACTGTGCGCCGATCGTTAAGGGGCGGGGAAATGCAGAAAAAGACCGTCATGGGCGGGCGACGAGGGCGGAGTTACACGCATGCGCAAGGTATAAAAAGGGGAAAGAAGTTATTAGGGATGCGCGGAGTAAGGACGACCGGAAGTGCACAAACGAACACAACTAAGGTAAGAAGGGAACTGGGGCCTGCAGTGGCCTATAATGGTTCATGATTGTAAAGGGCAATATTGTGATAAGTTGAGGAGAATCAAATCTTATCCTTTTTTTTTCCTTGGTTTTTTACTTGCAGACAATAAAATATGCATAAACTACGTGAGCCGGATGTCATGTTGATTTTTATTGAGAAATATAAAGAACTGCGCAACCTGTGGGAACTGAAACATCCAGCGTACCACAAGAGTGATGTACGTCAGGCAACTATAACCAAATTAGCAGATGATATGAAGCCATGGATCCCAGATGCAGACTACATTATGATAAATAATAAAATCAACAACCTGCGTAATTCCTATAAAAAAAAATACAAAAGAAGTGCGCGAGTCTAAGAGATCAGGAGCAGCAGCCGACGATGTAGTACAGCCCAAGCTGTGGTACTACAAACATCTTCAATTTCTGGATGACCAGATCGAGGCCAGGGAATCTATTTCCAGCCTTCCCTCAACCCTTCCTTCCACCCTTCCCTCTAGCGTTCCTTCCACCCTTCCCTCCACCCCTGCAGAGGGGGAGGAGGAGCCACCTGAACTTGAAGAGCCAGATCTTCGCATCTTCAGCCAAGTATAGTATTTTTGTACATAATTATTGCCCTCTAAGTAATATTGTGATGAAATTGTTGGATTAGCCCAAAATGATAACACCCCCCCCCCCCCCCAAAAAAAAAAAAATGCACCAGTCATGATATCCAAATTGTGTGTGATAGATTCCCCAAAAAATCTAACTATGTTTTTTTATTTAAAAACAGGATGAGGCCAGCCAGGAGGAAGAGGCTCAGGAATGTGGCAGGCAGGAGGAGACAGGGCCAAGTGGGACTCAGCAGGTCCCCAGGCCTAGTGGCAGCACAGTCTCACAAGTGGCTCCCCTCCACGTCAGACCGCCAAAACATTGGCGGATGACACAAGTGGAGGAGGAGTCACTAAAGATGATCTGTGAGGCTGCTGCCATCTTGAAGGCCCCCCTCAACCCTACGGAGGGTTTTAGTAGTTATCTGGCAGATAAGTTGCAACGGGCCCTCTGTGAGCACATTATCTATATGGCAGTTAACATGGGGGTGAGGGGGCAGCTGACTGAGGCCACCCATATCTCTCATCAGGCCAATCCTTCTCCTATTTCTCCTCCTCTTCCTGCCACATTACCACCCACAGTGGCCCGGCCTGCAAGGGTGCGTGGACGGGGCCGTGGAGAAAACGCTGCAGGGAAGCGTGGAAGGAAGGCTACAGCGAAGAGCATGAGGTGATTCTCTGGCCTCGAGCTGCTCTTCCAGAAGTTGGTTTGATGGAGTACCACAGCTTGGGATGATGTATGTCTTTGGCTGCTGCTCCTGATTTCATGCTGTTGTTTATATCTTATTGTTCATCATAGTCATGTCTGCATTTGGGGTCCAATGACTTCATATTTTCTGCTAATTTCTGAAGTGTTGCCCTTCGTTTTTTGTTTCCTTTTTTGCCAAAATAAATGGAGATTTGATTTCAGCCAACATACATGCCTGATGTGTTTTTTTTTATGAGTAGCAATAACATTTCATAAATACAATGTGTAATTAATAACAAGGGACACCAACCTCCATGAGGAAACGTGAAAATATAAAATGTTGTGAGAAATTGACATACCAAAAAATGCACAACAAATTTAAAAACAAAAAAAAAAAAGGTTTGGTGTAATTTGTGAGGTCGGCCTTTAAGAATCAAACTAATTATTCATAAGATCACAAGAAAGAAGAAAGACATAAGTTTGTCAGAACTCGTGATAAAGATCTGCAGCAAAAACGACATTTTAAACACCATTCTAAAGCAAAAAACGATGCGCTGCATTAAACGAGGCAATAACTTGCAGAATGACGAATGTGCTCTCTCCATTAGGAACGCTAGTTTTACCAGAACGAGCGCTCCCATCTCCTAATTCAGTCTGAGCAGGCGTGGGTTTTTTAACCAATGGACTTGCCCATAGACGATTGGAATTTACCATCGGTTTTTGATCCATCGGAAAATTTTAAAACAAGTTCTATTTTTTAAAACCGATGGAAAAAAAGACCGATGGGTCCCATACACGATCGGTTTGTCTGATGAAAACAATCCATTGGACGGTTTTCATCGGTAAAACCGATCGTGTGTACAGGGCTTAAGTGTTACACAACAGAACAACACCACGAGCAATAAGGGGTAGCTTCAGGTGTATCCTGTGCAGGAGGCACCTACACCCACTGTAACTACTTGCAGATGCCTGTCTGTGCTACACAACAGAAAAACACCAGCAATATGGGGTAGCTTCAGGTGTATACTGTGCAGGAGGCACTTACACCCACTGTAACTGCTTGCAGATGCCTGTTAGTGTTACACAAAAGAAAAACACCAGGAATACGGGGTAGCTTAACCACTTAAGCCCCGGACCATTTGGTAGCTAAAGGACCAGAGGTGAATTCAGAATTTTGCACTGCGCTGCTTTAACTGTAAATTGTGCGGACATGCAATGTTGTACCCAAACGAAATTTGCGTCCTTTTCTTCCCACAAATAGAGCTTTCTTTTAATGGTATTTGATTGCCTCTGCGATTTTTATTTTTTGCGATATAAACGGAAAAAGACCGAAAATTTTGAAAAAAAATGATATTTTCTACTTTTTGTTATAAGAAAAATCGAATAAACTCAATTTTAGTCATACATTTAGGCCAAAATGTATTCAGCCACATGTTTTTAGTAAAAAAAATGTCAATAAGCGTATATTTATTGGTTTGCGCAAAAGTTATAGAGTTTACAAACTAGGGTACATTTTCTGAAATTTACACAGCTTTAAATTTATGACTGCCTATCTCATTTCTTGAGGTGCTAAAATGACAGGGCAGTACAAAACCCCCCCAAATGACCCCATTTTGGAAAGTAGACACCCCAAGGAAATTGCTGAGAGGCATGTTGAGCCCATTGAATTTTTTTTTTTTTGTCTTAAGTGATTGAATAATGACAAAAAAAATTACAAAAAGTTGTCACTAAATGATATATTGCTCACACATGCCATGGTTATATGTGGAATTGCACCCCAAAATACATTTTGCTGCTTCTCCTGAGTACGGGGATACCACATGTGTGGGACTTTTTGGGAGCCTAGCCGCGTACGGGACCCCGGAAACCAAGCACCGCCTTCAGGATTTCTAAGGGCGCAAATTTTTGATTTCACTCCTCACTACCTATCACAGTTTCGAAGGCCATAAAATGCCAAAATAGCACAAACCCCCCCCAAATGACCCCATTTTAGAAAGTAGACACCCCAAGTAAATTGCTGAGAGGCCTGTTGAGCCCATTGAATATATTTTTTTTTTGTCCCAAGTGATTGAATAATGACAAAAAAAAAAAAATTACAAAAAGTTGTCACTAAATTATATATTGCTCACACATGCCATGGTTATATGTGGAATTACACCCCAAAATAAATTTTTCTGCTTCTCCTGAGTACGGGGATACCACATGTGTGGGACTTTTTAGGAGCCTAGCCGCGTACGGGACCCCGAAAACCAAGCACCGCCTTCAGGATTTCTAGGCACAAATTTTTGATTTCACTCCTCACTACCTATCACAGTTTCGAAGGCCATAAAATGCCAAAATAGCACAAAACCCCCCCAAATGACCCCATTTTGGAATATAGACACCCCAAGCTATTTGCTGAGAGGCATGGCGAGTATTTTACAGCTCTCATTTGTTTTTGAAAATGAAGAAAGAAAATATATATATATATATATATATATATATATATATATATATATATATATATATATATATATATATATATATATATTTTCAATTTTCAAAACTTTGTGACAAAAAGCGAGATCTGCAAAATACTCACAATACCTCTCAGCAAATAGCTTGGGGTGTCTACTTTCCAAAATGGGGTCATTTGGGGGGGTTTTGTGCCATCTGGGCATTCCATGGCCTCCGAAACTGTGATAGGCAGTGAGAAGTGAAATCAAAAATTTACACCCTTAGAAAGCCTGAAGGCGGTGCTTGGTTTTTGGGGTCCCGTACGCGGCTAGGCTCCCAAAAAGTCTCACACATGTGGTATCCCCGTACTCAGGAGAAGCAACAGAATGTATTTTGGGGTGTAATTCCACATATGCCCATGGCATGTTTGAGCAATATATCATTTAGTGACAACTTTGTGCAAAAAAAATAAAAAATTGTCTTTTTTCCGCAACTTGTGTCAACTTATAAAATATTCCATGGACTCGACATGCCTCTCAGTATATAGCTTGGGGTGTCTACTTTCCAAAATGGGGTCATTTGGGGGGGGGGGGTTTTGAACTGTTCTGGCATTTTATACACAACATTAGGAAGATTACATCCACTCTAACCACTTGAAGACAAAGCCCTTTTTGACACTTTTTGTTTACATGAGAAATTTTTTTTTTTTGCAAGAAAATTATGTTGAACCCCCAAACATTATATATATTTTTAAAGAAAAGGCCCTACAGATTAAAATGGTGGGTGTTGCATTTTTTTTTTCTACACAGTATTTGCGCAGCGATTTTTCAAACGCATTTTTTGGGTTAAAAAATACACTTTTTTTAATTTTAATGCACTAAAACACACTATATTGCCCAAATGTTTGATGAAATAAAAAAGATGATCTTAGGCCGAGTACATAGATACCAAACATGACATGCTTTAAAATTTCGCACAAACGCGCATTGGCGACAAACTACATACATTTTTAAAAGCCTTTAAAAGCCTTTACAGGTTACCCCAGTAGATTTACAGAGGAGGTCTACTGCTAAAATGACTGCCCTCGATCTGACCTTCGCGGTGATACCTCACATGCATGGTGCAATTGCTGTTTACATATGACGCCAGACCGACGCTTGCGTTCGCCATTGGGCAAGAGCAGGGCAGGACAGGGGTGCTTTTTTTATTTTTATTTTTTTTTTATTATTAATTTTGCTTTTTTATTTTATTTTTAAATTGTTCCTTCCAAGTATTTTTTTTTTTATCATTTTTATTGTTATCTCAGGGAATGTAAATATCCCCTATGATAGCAATAGGTAGTGACAGGTACTCTTTTTTTGAAAAAACTGGGGTTTTCTAGACCCTAGATTTTTCCTCTGCCCTCAAAGCATCTGACCACACCAAGATCGGTGTGATAAAATGCTTTCCCAATTTCCCAATGGCGCTTTTTATATCCGGGGGGGGGGCATTCCCTCCCACTGCTTGTAAAAGCAGTCCAGAGGCTACTTAGCCACTAGGATTGCTTTTACATGAAAGCCGGCCGCAGGCTGAAAAGAATGATACCAAGATGATACCTAAACCCGCAGGCATCATTCTGGTATAAACATTCAAAGTCCAGCAACATACCAGTACGTTGCTGGTCCTTGGACATGTATTGTAATCTTTTTTCGTTCAGCCAACTGGCTGCATGAAAAAAAAAGATTGATCGGTGGGTATGCCCACCATTAGAATACCGCCCTTCATCCACCCACTTCCAATGATGGGCATACACGCACCATTTATATATGCCGAAGCATGGGGGCATCCTCCCGCAAAAAAGTTATGCCGCACACACATGGTCAGACTTTTCCACGGGCAAGCCTCCGTCGGAATTTCGACCGTATGTACGCGGCATTAGGAGCAAAATCACTCCTCCGCCCCTGCTGCCCCAATGCTTCGGCATATTTGCTTTTTTTATTTAACTGTGGTGGTGAAATCACCTCCTACAGCACTGGAGTCGCAGGGATCAGGCCTGTCTCTGCGAACGCTGCAGTTATGTGTGTTGTGTTTTGCAAGTGACAGTGATCGATCGATACTGCACTTGGGTGGCCTGGGCTGGACGGAGGGGCAAAACGCAGGTGCCAGCAGGTATCTGGGCTGATCCCGCTAACACTGCGTTTTTGGGAACCCTAAACTGCTGGGGACGCTAGTATAGATCTGATCAGATCAGATATTGATCTGTTCAGATACTATACCACTAAGGGGGGTGTATGCTTCACGCGTGGGTGTTAGCGTTACTGGCACTAACCTGACGCTGCCTGGGGTGTGACGCAGACCCTCTCTGACACTAAAACCTAATTGATATCACCCGCCGGGCGATCAGGGGGTTAAACCTTTATTGGGTTATATACGGCGGGTGCCCTGACACTATAAAAAGCAAACTAACTAACCAGCGTCACCCGTAACACTTATATGGTGATCACTGGTGAAAGGGTTAACTAGGGGCAATCAGGGGGTTAAAACCTTTATTAGATAATATATGGGGGTACCTGACGCTATAAAAACCTGCGGCGAACCTAAAAAAAATTACCAGCTACCGATCTGCATCACCGACACTAAGACAGCGATCAGAAAAACGATCGCTTAGCGACAGTGGTGATAGGGGGTGAAAGGGTTACCTGGGGGGCGATCAAGGGGGTTAAACCTTTATTAGATAATATATTGGGGTACCTGACGCTATAAAAACCTGCGGCGAACCTAAAAAAAATTACTAGCTACCGATCTGCATCACCGACACTAAGACAGCGTTTAGAAAAACGATCGCTTAGCGACAGTGGTGATAGGGGGTGAAAGGGTTACCTGGGGGGCGATCAAGGGGGTTAAACCTTTATTAGATAATATATTGGGGTACCTGACGCTATAAAAACATGCAGCGAACTTAAAAAAAATTACTGGCTGCCGATCGGCATCACTGACGCTAAGACAGCGATCAGAAAAATGATCGCTTAGCGACAGTGGTGATAGGGGGTGAAAGGGTTATCTGGGGGGTGATCAGGGGGTTAAACCTTTATTAGGGGGGTTAGGGGGCTACACTGGACCTAAAACTGAATGTACTGACACTTTTACAGTCACAAATGTCACTGATTGCAGTGATCAGTAAATAAATGGTCACTGCAATCAGTGACACTGTGGCTGGGGGGGGTGATCTGGGGGGGCCTGGGGGGGCGATTTATGTCCCTATGTGTCCTGGTGTCAGTGTAGTGTTGTGTGCACTGACCTGATGTCTTCTCTTGTACGGCGCTCGGTATATGTGAGCGCCGCACCAGAGATGACATCACTTCCTCCTGCTTACTCTGCCTGACACAGACAGAGGGGGCATTTCTATTCGCCGGGAGCGATCGCGAGGGGGTGGCCGGAAACGAATGGCTGCCCCCTCATCCCGGAACGCTCCCGGACACTTAGCCACCGCTCACTGTATAGGAGGGGGGTCCGATTGGACCCCCCAACTATACAAAGGCAATCACGTACACTCTACGTGATTGTGCCTGTCGGTGCCATTCTGCCGACGTATATATACAGTGAGCGGTCGTTAAGTGGTTAAGGTGTATACTGTGCAGGAGGCACCTACACCCACTGTAACTGCTTGCAGATGCCTGTCTGTGTTACACAACAGAACAACACCACGAGCAATAAGGGGTAGCGTATACTGTGCAGGAGGCACCTACACCCACTGTAACCGCTTGCAGATGCCTGTTAGTGTTACACAAAAGAAAAACACCAGCAATACAGGGTAGCTTCAGGTGTATACTGTGCAGGAGGCACCTACACCCACTGTAACTGCTTGCAGATACCTGTCTGTTACACAACAGAACAACACCACGAGCAATAAGGGGTAGCGTATACTGTGCAGGAGGCACCTACACCCACTGTAACTGCTTGCAGATGCCTGTCTGTGTTACACAACAGAACAACACCACGAGCAATAAGGGGTAGCGTATACTGTGCAGGAGGCATCTACACCCACTGCAACTTCTTGTAGATGCCTGTCTGTGTTACACAACAGAAAAACACTAGCAATACGGGGTAGCTTCAGGTGTATACTGTGCAGGAGGCACCTGCACCCACTGTAACTGCTTGCAGGTGCCTATTAGTGTTACACAACAGAACAACACCACGAGCAATAAGGGGAAGCTTCAGGTGTATACTGGGCAGGAGGCACCTACACCCACTGTAACTGCTTGCAGGTGCCTGTCTGTTACACAACAGAACAACACCACGAGCAATAAGGGGTAGCGTATACTGTGCAGGAGGCATCTACACCCACTGCAACTTCTTGTAGATGCCTGTCTGTGTTACACAACAGAAAAACACTAGCAATACGGGGTAGCTTCAGGTGTATACTGTGCAGGAGGCACCTGCACCCACTGTAACTGCTTGCAGGTGCCTATTAGTGTTACACAACAGAACAACACCACGAGCAATAAGGGGAAGCTTCAGGTGTATACTGGGCAGGAGGCACCTACACCCACTGTAACTGCTTGCAGGTGCCTGTCTGTTACACAACAGAACACCACCACGAGCAATAAGGGGTAGCGTATACTGTGCAGGAGGCACCTACACCCACTGTAACTGCTTGCAGATGCCTGTTAGTGTTACACAAAAGAAAAACACCACGAGCAATAAGGAGTAGCGTATACTGTGCAGGAGGCACCTACACCCACTAACTGCTTGCAGATGCCTGTCTGTGTTACACAACAGAAGAACACCACGAGCAATAAGGGGTAGCTTCAGGTGTATACTGTGCAGGAGGTTTAGCAAAGAATAACACTGACACTGTCCCTGCCTATCCTTCTCTCTCCCTGCACGCCAACACACTGTAACTGCACAAGGTTTAGCGAAGAATAACACTGACACTGTCCCTGCCTATCCTCTCTCCCTGCACACCACCACACTGTAACTGCACAAGGTTTAGCAAAGAATAACACTGACACTGTCCCTGCCTATCCTTCTCTCTCCCTGCACGCCAACACACTGTAAATGCACAAGGTTTAGCAAAGAATATCACTGACACTGTCCCTGCCTATCCTTCTCTCTCCCTGCACGCCAACACACTACACAAGGCCGCCGCGCTGGTGGGCTTATATAGTGTGGGGCGTGTACTAAACCCCCCTGAGCTATAATTGGCCCCAGGCATCTTGCCTGTGGCCAATTATGGCTTTCCTCGCTGCTGGCACTGTGATTGGCCAAGCATGCGGGGTCACAGTGCATGCTTGGCCAATCACAGCGCCGGCAATGCACTGCGATGGCGCAGTGCATTGTGGGCCGTTCGCGTCACACGAATTTGGTGCAAACGGCCCACAAAGTTCTGGTTTCGCCGAACAGGTGAACAGCCGATGTTCGAATCGAACACCGAGCTCATCCCTAGTTGGGAACATGATGACATTGATGGGCTCGACGTGTTTCGTGGCAAGTCGCCACTCAGAGAAAACGCATAGCACATCTGAAAAAAAATAAAAAAAAGGTACCAAATAGGATCTAATGTTTTGCCCAGATATTAAGAAACAAGGTAAGGGGAAACAAGATGTGGATCTCCCTGGAATACTTACGTATTAATTGTTCTAGATAAGCTGTGTTACAAGTCAGGATCTGCGAGGCAAGTCTGTCCCGCTGTACGCTATATTATTTTTTCTTTTTGTGCTATTTTTTTTTTACCAAGAAAGTGGAGTTACCCTTTAAGGGGATACAATATGGGGAAATATGCATATAGTCTAGATATGTACTAAATGTTTTTTTGTTTCAATTTTGCCTTGATAAACCATTTAAAGATCACTAAACTGACCACCAATTTAAGGAGTTTTTTCCCACTAAACACTAATTTTAGGGGAGGCTGTCTACATTATGTTTCTTTTTTTTTCTATTTTTATTATTATTATTTGTTTAATTTAAGCTTTATTACAGAAAATTATTGTGTTGTGTAGAGCAGGAAGGTGTTGGAAAGTGATCCTTCCTGGGTACCAAATACTTTGTGTTTCAAATTTTAAATTTTTTATAATGAAAACCTTTTACAACTCATGCAAATGTACTGTCAGCTGTGGATATATAATTTTTTTATCAGGGTTTCCCTTAGACTTGAGAGAAATTTAATTAGCTGCTTTGGAGTAAAAAGGTTGACAATGTCTGTTTTAGAACAAGAACAGCAAACTAATAATATTTTACAGAACTGTCTTATGGGTGTGTGTTTCTTCTGTGCACTGCAATCACCTCTCCTTTCACCTGATGCAACCTGAAAGTTAATTAAAATTCCTAAGTATTACACCAGTATCATTCTCCTACTTTACTTGCTCAAGGTTGGATGTGTCCCAATTTCTGCTAATTGTAATTTATCGTTTGAAACAGGAAAGATCAGTATCCATACAATGCAGTGCAATACAATGTTGTCAAAAAGTTCGATTGTGTGTATGGGCCTTTCGTGTCGGTTCACACTTATGCAAATTATATGGGGATCAGATACGATCTGCAAAGCATAGATTAGCATATCATCTAAAAAATAATAATTTCCAATGAAGGCTGTTCACATAGATGCATTGCGAATTGAATCTGGTTCAAGAAAGGGTCCTGTGCAAGTTTAGTGTGGTGCGCTATGGGACCGGATTGAAATCACAGTCCAGTGTTCACATCACTACAAATGTTGTTGTTTTTTTTTGCCTAGATCTTATAGAAATAAAATCGCAGATGTGATCACTCCCCCTCACAAATTCGCACTAAATTTACATTGAAATTGCACATGGCATGCAGAAATCGCAAAGCAAATTCACACTGTGTACCGCTTTAAAATTTGCACAGAATTCGCAGCGCATAAGTGTGAACCGGCACTAAAGCCCTGTACACACGATCGGATTTCCTATGGTCTTTTAACCGATGGATTTTTCCATCGGAAAACCGATGAAGCTGACTTTCATCAGTCTTGCCTACACACCAGTCAAAAAACCGACCGTTCCAAACGCGGTGATGTAAAACACTCCGATGAGCCGAGAAAAATTAAGTTCAATGCTTCTGAGCATGCGTCAACTTGGTTCTGAGCATGCGTTGGTTTTTTATCCGATGAAGTTCCCCACAGACGATAGTAATTTGCTATCGGTTTTTTAACCATCGGATAAATTTAAAACATGTTCTATTTTTAAACACCGATGGAAAAAAGACCGATGGGGCCCATACACGATCGGTTTGTCCGATGAAATAAGTCCATCGGACTGTTTTCATCGGTTAAACCTATCGTGTGTACAGAGCTTAAAGGTTTCCATATTTAGTAGTGGCCAGTCCTAACCACTTGCCGACCGCCGCATGCCGATATACATTGGCAGAATGGCACGGGCAGGCAAATGGGCAGCGATTGCGGTTGGCAAAGGCAGAACAGGTGGATGCCTTGGTAAACAAGGCATTCCCTTGTTCTGCCTAGTGACATGTCAGAGATTTACTGTTCCCTGTGATCGGGAACAGTGATCGCTGACGTGTCACTGGTAGCTCCTCCCCCTAACAGTTAGAATCACTCACTAGGACACACTTAATCCCTTCAGCGCCCATTAGTGGTTAACCCCTTCACTGCCAGTGTCATTTTTACAGTAATCAGTGCATTTTTATAGCTGTAAAAATGACAATGGTCCCAAAAATGTGTCAAAAGTGTCCGATGTGTCCGCCATAAAGTCGCCGCCATTACTAGTAAAAAAAAATAAAATAAATAATAATAATAATAATAATAATAATAATAATAATAATAATAATAAAAATGCCATAAAACTATCCGCTATTTTGTAGACGCTATAACTTTTATAAACCAATCAATATACGCTTATTGCGTTTTTTTTTACCAAAAATATGTAGAAGAATACATATTGGCCTAAACTGAGAAAAAATAGTTAAAAAAAAAAAAATTGGGGAAGGGGTGTGGCCTGGCCACTGACAAAGATGGCTGCCTAAGAGCACTGCTCTGCTCCTCCACTACACAACCGAGCATCGCCAGCCGCCTGCCGCTAAACAGACGCCCTCCAGAACGGAGGACCGCACTCAGGGCACCAACCGGACTATGTCCCGGAAGAAACCGAAGCCAGAGGGACCCCACAGGCTTCTAGACTTCTACATGAAGTCCGCACAGCAAGGACAGCAAAATGGCGCCGGCGGGGAGCAGGGAAACCCGGAGCGGCCGCCAGATCACCACGCTACAGCACTCTCTCCATGCCTGGATGCAGAGGATGTCATGGACCAGCTGGAGGAACAATCCACCTCTCCGGGAGACAGAGGTAAGAAGCTAGCAGAGTTCCCTGCACAATCCCCTGACAAACAGCCTCCTACTAAGAAACAGCATGGCGCTGTAGTCCCACAACAGATCAGACTGCTCCACAGTCACTGGCAGCATACCACACAACAGATAACCCGGCCTCTGAGCACTCCCTTAAAAGCCATGCTGATGTCCTTACAGACAGATCTGATCATATTGAGCAGCACCTCTCTGCAGCCACTAAAGCACACAATGCCATGGTAGCAGTGCCGGCCCAAGACATTGTGCTGCCTGGTACCAAGAATGAAATGCTGCCCCCCCCCCAAAAAAAAAAATCACGCCCACCAAAATGCCCCCACATCCATCATTTTATATCATGATAACTAAAGTGGACCTGTCATGGCTCTATAAAAAGGACCTGTTATGGCTCTATTCATGTATACAGGAGTATAAAGAGGTCATGGCATTATACGTGTATATAGAAGTATAATGAGGACCTGTCATGGCTCTATACATGTACCGTATTTTTCCTGTCTATAAGACGCCCCCATGTACAAGATTTTTCCAACCCAAAATTAAGAAATCAATATTTTACACATAGGTAAAACAGAACACATTTTTATTTAGTAATTACCGCAGGTAACGTTTAAATACTAGTATATTATGCAGCGGTTGTTCTTCCTGTTTTCTCCACTGTCTGATCATATACTCAGTGGAGGCAAGTCCAAACTGTTTCTCTGCAGCTCTATTCCCATGCTCTTTTTTGCATAGCTGGCTACATTTGGTTTGATTTGGTAGAGTAAGACAATCACTTACTTTTATTAGTTTCTGACATCTTGGTCCCAGAACACTCCGGTCCCTGTTGCATCTGTGCATCTCCACTTCCAACAGGATTGCATCTGATCACTCTCCACCTCCACCCCCAGCTCTAGCTGACGTCAGTAACATACGGCTCGTGATTGGAGGAAGCCGCTTGACAAGCTATGGGCCGCGACGCACCTGCGCGGCTGTCTCCCAGGCTGACTGACCGTGTATAAGACGCTGTTCGATTTACAGGCTATTATTTTAGGAAAAAAAAGCGTCTTATACACGGAAAAATACGGTATATAGAAATATAAAGAGGACCTGTCATGGCTCTATACATGTATGTAGGAATATAAAGAGGACCTGTCATGGCTTTATACATGTATGTAGGAGTATAAAGAGGACCTGTCATGGCTCTATACATGTATGTAGGAGTATAAAGAGGACCTGTCATGGCTCTATACATGTATATAGGAGTATAAAAGGACCTGTGCGTGGCCGGCGGCCGCGATGTCACCGGCCACACGTAGTGGATTGTCACTTGCCATGACGCCACCTGTCACACATTGCGGATTGTGACTTGCCACGACGTCACCTGCCACACGTTGCAGATTGTCACTTGCCACAACGCCACCTGCCACACATTGCGGATTGTCACTTGCCACGACGTCACCTGCCACACGTTGCAGATTGTCACTTGCCACTTGCTGTGTCCCAGAATAAAGGCAGGCAGCAGAGAGATAATGTAATCTCTCTGCTGCCCGCACAGTGGGGGCGGAACTGCAGTGATGCAGGGCGGACAGTGAGAGATGATGTCATCTCTCTGCTCCCCCGCCCGCTGTTTGGCCAGCAAGCCCGCTCACCTGCTGACTGTCCCGCCCGCTGACTGTTCCCCTGTTCTGCCCGCACGCTCCATTCACCTGGGCTCAAAGCCCAGGTGAATGGAGCGCGCGGGGAGCGGAGCGGGCTGGCCGGCGGGCGGGCATCCAATTTGCCTCACAGTGGAGCGCGGAGCGGGCGGAACGGGTTGGCGACAATTTGCCTCACAGTGCAGCGTAGGGTTGCCACCTTTTTGTCAAGCCAAACCCGAACACATTAGCAGCGCACGCCAATATATATATTTTTTTGTAGTACATTAAATTCATTACCTCTGTACAAAGCAATGCACAGCTAATTTTTTTTATTTAGTATACACTGTACATATATTTTTGTGATTAAATAAAATTTCTAATCATATGGAGTTAATCATAAGAGTCCCCCTTTATATCAGAGTCAACAGAGTTCTCCTTTAGATCTGAATCCGCAGAGTTCCCCTTTACATCTGAATGCACAGGGTTCTGCAGAAGAGAAGTGCAGAGGGTAAGATGGGGGCAGTATGTACAGGAGAGGAGTGCAGAGGGTATGATGGGGGCAGTATGCATAGGAGAGAAGTGTGGAGGGTATGATGGAGCAGTATGTATAGAAGAGGAGTTGGGAGGGTATGAGGGGGGCGGTTTGTACAGGAGAGCAGTGTGGAGGGGATGATGGGGGACAGTATGTACAGGAGAGGAATGCGGAAGGGATGATGGGGCGGTATGTACAGGAGAGGAGTGTAGAGGGTATGATGGGGGCAGTATGTACAGGAGAGGAGTGTGGAGGGTATGATGGGTGCAGTTAATACAGGAGAGGAGTTCGGAGGGTATGATGGGTGCAGTTAGTACAGGGGAGGAGTTCGGAGGGTATTATGGGTGCAGTTAGTACAGGAGAGGAGTGTGGAGGGTATGATGGGGCGGTATGTTCAGGAGAGAAGTGTGGAGGGTATGATAGGTGCAGTTAGTACAGGAGAGGAGTTTGGAGGGTATGATGGGTGCAGTTAGTACAGGGGAGGAGTTCGGAGGGTATGATGGGTGCAGTTAGTACAGGAGAGGAGTTCGGAGGGTATGATGGGTGCAGTTGGTACAGGAGAGGAGTTCGAAGGGTATGATGGGTGCAGTTGGTACAGGAGAGGACTTCGGAGTGTATGGCGGTGGCAGAATGGGGAGGGATTTCTTGCTGTGTCTATGGGGTGACCAGGGAGTGATGTTGGGAAGATAGGGGAAGAAAAGTGACCATGAAATGATGTCCCTCAGCTGGGGGGGGGGGGGGGTAGGAAGCAGCTCTGAGTGACGTCTGTATAAAGTGGTCTGGGGGGGGTGATGCCAGCTGGGGGGAGTTGAGAAGTGGTCAGGTCGCGATGTATATAATAAAAAAAAAAAACTCATCCACTAACAACATACAACAATAAATCATACAACAGTACTACTAATCCAGCTCCTAGCACTCTGTATACCCAGATAATGTGAAGGTAATTGATGACCATTCATATAACCCTGTGGTATCCAGGCTCTGAGTCTGGACAATCAGAGGGGTGAACTCACCACATATATACAGGTTACATGAATGGTTATAAATGACTTCACATTATCAAGTCTGAACAATTGGATTGGAGGATGTTTGCACAGACTTTTCATGCTTAGAAGTGATCTGTCAAATGTGATAGGGCTGCTGCAGACCCCCCTCCCCCCCACACTCAAACTCACTATCTCCTCCGATTCTTCTGTCAACTTAACCCTTCACTGCATCTCCTGAAGAAAAAAACACTTTGAAAGCAACTACTATCCACCCTAGAAAACTTCTCCCAGAAAAAGTCAGCTCACCTCCTCCCTTCCTCTGGCCAGCCCGACAGGAGATCCAGTGAGCTCCGCCTCCCAGTTCTCTCAACACTCCGCACTGGTGATTGGAGGGGGGGAGGTTGATGTCAGAGATAACAGGGACCCCGCACGGCAGGAGACTGGAGGGAGGGGGAAGAGACAGGAAGGAGCTTTGAATCCCGAACACACACCGCAGCCGCAGGCACAGTGTATTCTTTACAATGCCGCTGCTCAGGGGAGGGCTGGCAGCCTTAGGCCTGGGGGGAAAGTCCAGTCAAGTGGCCCATTGAACCACCGAATCAGCTCACCATTCATGCCCACCTGGTTTTTCAATGCAGCCTGATTAGTGTCCATCCAATGCAGCCTCACCAGTGGCCATCAATGCAGCCTCACCAGTGGCCATCAATGAAGCTTCACTAGTACCTATAAATGCAGCTTCACTAGTACCTATAAATGCAGCTTCACCAGTGCCCATAAATGCAGCCTCATCAGTGCCCATCCCATCAGCTCAGCTTTACCTGTGACCATCAATTTAGCCTGATCAGACAGCAGTGCCCATTAGCGCAGCCTTGCCAGTGCATGGGGACAGGGGAGAGAGGAGAACCGCTGGTTTACACAGTGCGGGTATCTCTCGCTTACCTGCCCATTGTCAAATTAAGTCCTGCCTGCTGGACTGGCTCCTAAGATGGACATCACACGTCCCTGCATTGGACCAGTATGACGTCCATCACAGAAGCTGGTCCAAGAGGCAGGACTTCATATGTCTCTCGGCCGCGTCGGGTAAGTGGGAGATGGAGATCCCCGCTCTGTGTAAACCGACTAGCCTAAGTTCACATCTATGCGTGTGGGTAACGCATGCAAAATTACATGCTTCCCAACATGCAAGGAAATGTGCTGTCCTTAAGCAGATGTGCAGCAGTGCCATTTTTTGTTATTGACACCTCCATGCATCTGCAAACATGTGGACCAAACTACAGGGTGCCGCACACTTTTTGAAAATATTCAGGACTTCTTTTCCATGTTGCTCGTGTGTAGGGCAGCCCATTGAAATTAATGGGCTGCCCTACACGTAATGCATGAAAACCACGCCTGTGCACGTGTGTGTGAAAAAAGCCTAACTGAGTAGATGCAAAATAACAATTCTCAATAAAAAAAAAATTCTCTAGATAATCAGCGTTCATACAATTGCACCACCATATAAATTACTGAACACTGTGCTCTGCTCTGTTTATTGAGGACAGGTAACATGTATATAGAGTGTTTAGTGTATGTGGGGAATTTACATGTTGATTGTACAGAGTTTGGAGAACACAGGGTTAAACTGAATGCTTATAAAGTTTGTTCACATTATCTGGACATACACAGAGGGTGGGGGTTGTTTATATAGTGATATGAGCCAGCTCCCAAGATATCTGTTTGCTGTGAGCAAGGCTCAGCCGACTCCCCCATACACACTCTGCTCTTCCGATCCTTTATCATTCTCATCACACTGCAAACAAATCCTCCTGAATAGTTCTGATGTGAAACTGCCAACTTACCTCTCCAGACTGACATTTCTTAGAACATCAGCTCTGCTCACCCCCTTCCCTGCACAGTGTCAGCAGCACCTGGCAGTAGCAGTGCCCCGCCTCCGGGTTCTCTTGGCAGACGGCACTGGAGATAGGGGGAGGATCTCAGTAAATGAGGGCACAGATAGAACATACAGGAGACTCGCGGGGGAGATAGAAAAAACGAGATGCAGACTACAACACCCAGAATGCACTGCAGCAGCCAGCCAGCCAATCAGCGGCCGCCGCGGCCGAATTTTACAATTTACAGGAAAAAAATAGCAAACAGGCAGCGCGGCCGTTTTGAATATAAGGTAGCCGGCCTGGGGGGAAATCTCCACCCTTCCCCCCGCCCAGCCCGCCCCTGCCGCTGCTGCTATTTCACAGTGATAGGTGGAGTGGGGGAGAGGAGCGGGCAGGCAGCAATTTGCCGCCCCCCTGATTGTGCCGCCTGGTACAATGGTACCATCGGGTCCCATGGTAGGGCCGGCCCTGCATGGTAGATATACAGGATGAACAAGCCACTGCTGCCCATATGCTCCGCTTTAAAAGTCGCAGATCTCGAAGATTGCTCGCGAAGAAACAATATCAAAATAAGAGGAGTCTCTGAATCCCTGGCAGCTACAGAAATAATACTGTATCTACACCAACGCTTCCGCAAGCTTGTTCCATCATTATATACAACAAAGGACATGCTCATAGACCGCACACACAGGATTCACAAACACCTCCCGGCCTCTGTTCCCAGAGATATACTAGCAAGAGTACACTTCTTTCATGTCAAGGAAGAGATTATGCGCACAGCAAGATCCCTGAGCTCACTTCCAGATCCCTTTACTAAAGTGTCTCTGTACAACGACATCTCGGCTGCTACCTCCCAAGCGCGCAAAGCCTTCACTCCAGTCACTTCCATATTAAGTGAATGCAAGATCATTTACAAATTGGGTCACCCCACAAAATTGCTTGTAACCTATCGCAACCAGCAAGTTGCCATTATGACACCTAAAGATGGCCTTAAGCAGCTCCACAATTGGGGTATAACCCCGCAAGCACCTCCTCCCACCCCCAATGTGAAGCCATCCTCCAAAATCACCAACCCCTGGGACCCACATGCTATGACTTAACTATAGGACGCCCAGCTTTTGCCAAGACAGCGCACGTCTAAGGCTGGTTATCATTTTTTCTCTCTTAAGGTTAATAAGTCAGTGGAGGAGTGGAAGCTCTTTTATTATCCCTTCCACGCTCCACAGTTTTTGATGTGCTAAGCACATCCCCTGGTTTAAATAGTTACGATTAGTCATTTTTTACCATGTTGATATATAGCTTGTCTTTTTAGCTTACCTAAGTATTTGATTGGATTTGTTATTGTGTGTCCAGATCAGACCCTGTCAGATACACCGGGTCCTGATCTGCCCACACATATTACTGTGTATAGTACCATCTTTGTGTAGAGGGTATATACTTTTAAATTCTGGTGAAGACACCAGTGATGTATAGTTCCCTGTGGCCCAGCAGGTGGCGCTGTCACTTTGGGCCGGGGTTGAACCATCGCTGAAGTGCCGTACCCTTTGTGGTCTCTCGCAGCGGTTGTACGGTGGGGCGGGGAACCCGCCGTGCATCCTGGGAGAGGGTATAAAGGGGGCGGACATCTTCGCCACGAGGTTCGAGTCCCAGGCACCTTCAGCCTGAGGGCTGCTGCTCGCGGTCGCGGTCCAGGCGGCCTAGGCCTGGACACCTGGAGTTCGTGTTCCATCCCAGACACCTTCAGTCTGGGGTGAGGTACTCAGCCAGAGGCCTGGGGCCCAGTACCTTCCGCTGAGTCCCACGAGGGAGGGATTGTCCTAGGGGGCCCCGGGAGAGGGGCACCCGAATCCAGCGGCGTAAGGGACCGGAGGAGGGACTCATCCGAAGACCTGGTGCAGCAGATTGCCAGTGCCGGATGAACCTCTGGAGACCGCCCGGAGGGATATCTTCCCAAACAGGGGCCATGTTCAGAGAGGAAGGTGGTTCATGTTCTATGACCGGTGGCAGCGGTCCAGCTATTCAACTCGGGTCAGTGGCAGAGGCCTGCTATTAGGCCTGTGGCAGGGGCCTCAACGGTTTATCCGGTCGGTGGCAGCGACCAAAACTCACGGTCGGTGGCAGAGACCGTGCGCCAGGCCTATTCGCTAGCAAAGGAATAGGAGAGTTCAGTTGTGCCTGGGCCTACTCGTATCCACACCCCTGTTTGTTCATTACTGAAAGTTCAACTGATTGTGTTCACCCTGCAAGAAAAGAAATAAAGGAGTGTTGGACTTTCGATTGGTGTGGGGCTCTATGTTATTGGCAGACATCTCCACAGAACAACTAAGGCTTTGTATGCAGTGAACAGACCCAGAGGTAATTCAAGTGACTCTGCTCAACCCTCATACACATACGAGGGGAGAGCTTGGCGTAGTGTTCCTGCACTCTCCTCTCTCAGGTACCCCTAGACACAAGCCATTCACAATAGGCGAAAGGAAGAGTGAGGCTCCGCTACACGTGGGGGCTCTGGTCCGGGATGTGTTCGTGCTACAATGGAGCTGGAGTTGTTGGAATTTGAAAGTGTCCGCCCGAAAGAGTTCCGAGTAGGTCGGCCATGTTGGCCACTGCGCCATGAAGCACACCCTCCTTGCTCAGTTCGTGGGCGTGACCCAGGGAAGGAGAAAGCCCACGAACTGGAGTGCAAGAGGGGAGGAGTCCAATCGTGTGAAGGACTACACGTGGGGACTTTGGCGCCAACAAGGCAGTGTGCAATGGATCAGCAGAGAGTCGCCATGTTCACCAATGCATCGTGGATTCCCATTTATCCTACTACCACGAGTCTGACTACTGCTGCTCCGGTAACGGATACGGGGATTCGGCTAAAGCCCCGGGTACGATTCGCCCTGTACTCATGCATGGACGTTGAGGCCCTGGGTTTGATTTGTCCCGGCTGTTCGGGACTGGTGTGTCAGCTGAAGCCGTTTGGGCGCTGCGAGGCCTGCGGAGAGTTCCTATTTGAGGTGGAACCACCCATTGAGAAACCCAGAACCATCCACCTCAACTGCGCAAAAGGCCACACCACTAAAGAAGGAGGAATCGCTGCTTTTACAGCCATCCCTGTGCGCACTGCAGTGACCGCAGGGGAGGTCACAATCACAGAGGTACGGGAGAAATCTGAGGATGCTGACTCGGTCACCACTGTTTCCCAGCATCCACCGCCAAAGAGGAAGACCGGTTTGGTTGCCCCGTCCAGCGGTCGCGGTGGATCACCCTGTTTGCCTACGCCCGCCCCGGATGGATCCGGTCGGAAGAGTCCCGGACATCCTTTCTCTACTTTGGGCTGAGGTAAGCTGGGCAAAGGGACTTGGTGTTGGGGCGGAGGTGTCGGGGAGTCACGGCCATGTATGCCTGCGGGGGTTGCAATTCAGCCTCTACTACAGGCTACCTGCCCGCAGAGGAGTGTGACACCTCCGACCTAGAGTCGCTCTCCGATCCGGGAGACGATGTCATCATAGATGAACTTTTCGCTAAGAAGGGCTGGGACAAGATGCCTCTCTCCTCGTCCCGCAAAATCAAGGATCCACCCATGTCTACAGGGGATAGTACACCCCGGGTGGAGACACCAGCGCCTGAGGAGGGATCCCGTCCCCAGTCTGCCCTTCTACCTCCGGTGCCTCCTGCATCTGGCACCGGGGAAAAGAGACTGTTGCTGCGGGCGCCTATGCTCAGAATGGAGGTGATCAAGGCACCTCGTCACCCGGACGCCATTGTCCTACCGGGTGAGGGAGACCGGGCCACTATGCCTCCGCTGGCGAGATTACAGCGCCTCTTTGGCCAAAAGGTTGCTAACGAGTATGGGTGGGAGTACCCGTACTTACCCAAGGAGCTTCTATATGAAGTGGAAGTCTGCCGGGAACGCTGGTACAATGATTTTGTGTGGACGCACCTTCAGGTCCTACATGCCCGCAGGTACCTCGCATGTTCCCCTAAAGCCTCTCAACGGTTCAAGGACTGCAAGTCAGAATGGATGCTGGGTCGGCATATCCACGCAGACAAGGTGGTAATTCGACGCAAAGAAGGGGAGGATGTCGAGTACCATGTAGAGACAATGGACCAGCACTTGAAACCCCTTGTCTTGCCGCACCCAAAGTTCTATTTGTAGGAGAAAAAAAATGACTCCGTTCTTGCTTTGCCTTGTTGCTGCTGAACTTTCCGGAGTTGTTTCTCGGGAAAACCCAGTGACTGTACCCGTGTCCATGGGTGTTTGTGCTCTCCGGAGGAATTGAAGGACTGTTGCAGTTGTTTGTTCTTCATTCTTTCATCCCACATAGTGTTAATGGACTTTGGGGTAGTTAGAGCCGCAAGAAAAAAAAAAAAAGAAAGAGAAGATCTTCAACCAGTGCAGTTGCGCACCGATATTCACTGTTCACACTTATAGAAGGAAAGGGTTTCTCTGCGGAGAGGTTCTTTCACAAACATATGTGTCAGGGATATGTGTGTTTAACGTTTATTTTTCCCCCTCTGCAGGAGAACATCTCATCAAGACCACTGAGAATGGGGTGGGTCTTAGTCAGGATGGGTGGGAAGGAATGTTGATGTGAACATGTGTTTCAAAAAAATGTTGATATGTGTGGTTTGTTTTCCTTCCCTCCCCTTTCATGTCAGGTTCAGACACAACTGTTTGGTTAGTTTTCAAAACTTGCATATTTTTGAAATTTGTTAGTTGGTTTCTGGATCAGGCTATGATGGCCCCTTTGGGCATGGGTTGCTCCAGACACTGGGGACCAGTGTTCAATAACCGGGGGGAGAGTGTAGCGGGTATATACTTTAAAATTCTGGTGAAGACACCAGTGATGTATAGTTCCCTGCGGCCCAGCAGGTGGCGCTGTCACTTTGGGCCGGGGTTGAACCATCGCTGAAGTGCCGTACCCTTTGTGGTCTCTCGCAGCGGTTGTACGGTGGGGCGGGGAACCCGCCGTGCATCCTGGGAGAGGGTATAAAGGGGGCGGACATCTTCGCCACGAGGTTCGAGTCCCAGGCACCTTCAGCCTGAGGGCTGCTGCTCGCGGTCGGGGTCCAGGCGGCCTAGGCCTGGACACCTGGAGTTCGTGTTCCATCCCAGACACCTTCAGTCTGGGGTGAGGTACTCAGCTGGAGGCCTGGGGCCCAGTACCTTCCGCTGGGTCCCGCGAGGGAGGGATTGTCCTAGGGGGCCCCGGGAGAGGGGCTCCTGAATCGAGCGGCATAAGGAACCGGAGGAGGGACTCATCCGAAGACCTGGTGCAGCAGATTGCCAGTGCCGGATGAACCTCTGGAGACCGCCCGGAGGGATATCTTCCCAAACAGGGGCCAAGTTCAGAGAGGAAGATGGTTCATGTTCTATGACCGGTGGCAGCGGTCCAGCTATTCAACTCAGGTCAGTGGCAGAGGCCTGCTATTAGGCCTGTGGCAGGGGCCTCAACGGTTCATCCGGTCGGTGGCAGCGACCAAAACTCACGGTCGGTGGCAGAGACCGTGCGCCAGGCCTATTCGCTAGCAAAGGAATAGGAGAGTTCAGTTGTGCCTGGGCCTACTCATATCCACACCCCTGTTTGTTCATTACTGAAAGTTCAACTGATTGTGTTCACCCTGCAAGAAAATAAATAAAAGGAGTGTTGGACTTTCGATTGGTGTGGGGCTCTATGTTATTGGCAGACACATCTCCACAGAACAACTAAGGCTTTGTATGCAGTGAACAGACCCGGAGGTAATTCAAGTGACTCTGCTCAACCCTCATACACATACGAGGGGAGAGCTTGGCGTAGTGTTCCTGCACTCTCCTCTCTCAGGTACCCCTAGACACAAGCCATTCACAATAGGCGAGAGGGGGAGTGAGGCTCCGCTACATTTGCAACTCTAGTCCTTCTCTATCCCCTCCCCCATCTCCTCTCTTCTCTCACAGTCAGAGTCTATCCCCCTCAGTACCGCTACATCACCTGCTCCCAGACCACCACCAATTGAGGCAATGACTCTCACAATCGTATCATTAACAGCCCCTTTAAACAATCACTACTATGGCGAGAAGCTATATCACAGAAGGCAGACATACTATGCATTCAAGAAACGCATTTCTCTGAACATAACCCTCCACAAAGCTTGCACAAATTATTCCCCCACTGCTTCCAGGCACGTGCTGACAAGGAAGCAAGGGGGGTGATGATCGCAGTACCTTCCTCAATCTCCTTCAACCTCACCCATCTTGACTAAGACCCTGCAGGTAGATATTTGATCCTGTCAGCCACCTTCAACAACCAACCATTTATAATAGTAAATATTTATACCCCCAACGTCCATCAAAAATATTTCTATAAATCCATACTCCGTAAGATCCAACATTACCCTAAAGATCAGACCATTATCTGTGGCGATTTTAACAAAGTTATAGACAACCAGATGGATTCATCCAATACCAAACGTAGGAAATCCACAGCCCTATCCTCAATAATCTCCCTGGAAGGTCTCTATGACCCACGGAGATGTCAACACGGTACTGAGAGGGATTACTCTTTCTATTCGAACACCCAAAAATCATATTCTCGGATCGACCTGTTCTTGACCTCCAAGACCTTACTTCAAAAAGTTACCAGATCCACGATTGGACTTATCACGTGGTCTGACCATGCCCCAGTAACCATTACCATATCCTTGTCCTCTACCCCCAGACACACCCCATGGCGTTTGAATGCCGCAATTCTTAGCGTACCGGAGACCCGAGAACAGGTCCGATCTGAAATATCTTCTTTCTTTGCCACTGGCTCTGTTTCTAACCCAGCCACTCTTTGGAATGCCCACAAGTCTGTCATACGGGGAATATACCTGCAGCTGGGGGCCCAGGAAAAGAAAAAGAAAACCCTCACAATAAACTCCTTCCTTCAGCGTATCCGAGTGATTGAATCCCTAAATAAACAAAACCCCACCCTAGCTAACGCAGAAGAACTCTCTAAACTGAGAAATGATCTTAGCTCTTACCTCCAAAAAGGTCACGATTTTTATCTAAGGCACCTTCGCCTCACCTGGTACTCCCAGGGAAATAAAGCTGGGAAACTCCTGGCCCAGCAATATAAAAGAAGAGTAGTGCAAAACAAAAATTCCATTCCTCCTAAATAAAAAAGGTCATAAGCTGACAAACCCAAAAGATATAGCAAACGAATTTAGCACCTTTTACGCAAAATTATACAACCTCTCACTCTCTCCAACTGAGCCCCTTCTCACCCAGCAGCTAATACAAGACTTCCTTACCCCTCTCCAGCTTTCATCAAGAAACGACAAGAAAACTGTTGGGAGAGCTTTCTTGCCGAGAAAACCATTCGTGTGTATGGTTTCTCGTCGAGAAAACTACCGGGAATCTCGACGAGAAAAATAGAGAACCTGCTCTCTATTTTCTCGTCAGGATTCTCGTTTTTGCTCGTTGGGATTCTCGTCGGCCTGTTTTGCGACGAGAAAACCATTCGTGTGTATGCTTTTCCGAGTCTTAAAAAATTGTGCATGCTCAGAATCAAGTATGAGACGGGAGCACTTCTTTTGGTAAAACTAGCGTTCGTAATTGAGATAGCACATTCGTCACGCTGTAAATTATTGCATCGTTTAAATGTTGCGCATTTAATCCTCTTTAGAATGGTACAATAATGAAAAATAATGAACTTGTTTTGCTGCTGATATTCACACAGAGTTCTGACTAACTTTTTTAAACATTTTTCATGCTGATCTCATGAATATTTTGTTATATTATATAGAGCAAGATCTCCTTAATATTTATATATTATTTTTAATTTGGAATACATATCTTCATTTTAAATGATTATTTAATTTCTAGTGATCTCCATGATTACAATTTTAATTTTGTTGTGTCAAGTTTACCAAGATAATTTTATTATCTTGTATTTTTGGACCTTCAAGGAGATTGTTTTGTGTTATCTGTCCCTTTTTTTTTTTTTTTTTTGGAAATGTATCTGCCTACTCCCAAGCAAAATTTTTTTTTTTTTGAAAAACACATAGTCAAGTATTAACTGTAAAATAAAAACCATTTATTCTGGTATATAACAAACAAAAAAAATAGAAGGCAGCGCTTGAGAACCTGCTGCCATTTGTGCATCCATGGGACCCCAGAGCACACATCAACCCTGTGTTGACAATAAAATTGGGAGCTTGAGAAGCACATCAGTTGTGAGCACAATCTGATCCTGGACTCCCAGAGGTCAGGAACAGCAGCAGGTGATATATATGTCCAAAGTCTGTGGTACTACAACAGGCTGCCTTCTGTCAGACCACATTGAGGCAAGGCCATCACTTCCTGGTCTTATTGGCAGCCTTCCCTGCAGCCTTCCTTTTGCGTGTGGCTGGAGGCTGTGCCACTGGAGGTGTACTTGTATCAGGAGGAGGAGAAGGAGGTGGAGGAGAAGAAGAAGGTGGAGGAGGAGGAGGAGGAGGAGGAGGAGGTTTTAGGTTGCGAAAGCTGGGTGACCTCACATATGGCCGTATTAGGGGTAATTCTCCCCATCACCCCCTTGTTCATTAAGTTGATCAGCAGGGGCTCACATAGGAAGCATTGTTCCATGCTCATACTTTGGAATTTGGCCCCAACTAGGCCGGCAATGGCCTCTTCAGTGGTTGTTGGCTACTGGAGGGTGGCATGTGCCTCTCTAATTAGGGCCATTGCTGCCTCGCTTGTGCTCCTCTCCCTCCTGGTTCTTCTTGTAAGGCGGATGGGAGGCACCTGAGATCTGGTCCTGCTACTTGGCCCGGCCACCTCCTGTCTGCCACTGGGCCCGGCCACCTCCTGTGTGCCACTGGGCCCGGCCACCTCCTGTGTGCCACTGGGCCCGGCCACCTCCTGGCTCAGTGGGCCCTGCCTCCTCCTGGCTCACAGTCGGCCCTGCCTCCTCCTGGCTCACAGTCGGCCCTGCCTCCTCCTGGCTCACAGTCGGCCCTGCCTCCTCCTGGCTCACAGTCGGCCCTGCCTCCTCCTGCCTGACACTTTCCAGACCCTCATCCTGGCTGATGTCATCCTGTGTATGAAAAAGGGACATAGTTTTAGTTTTTGGTTCATCAATCACAAACAATTTTCAGCTCATGACTGTTGCAAATTTAATGTAAATCAATAGAACAGACTATCATTATGACCCCAGTAGTTTTCAATCTTCTCCTCCAATTTTTGGCCCCCTACTGTCTATTGATATTTAGAACACTTTTTGTTCATAATTTTTGGGGGGATTTACATTAATATTTTTTTCTGCTGCATTAATTTATCACAATGTTTATAAAATACTATACCTGGCTCCAGATGTCCAAATCGGGTTCTTCCAGGATGACTGCCTCCTCTTGCTCCAGAATAGGCTCAGGTTGGCTGCAGGGAAGTCTGGGGGGAAGACTGGACAGTGATGACCGTGACTCAAGGTGGTCATCGAGAAAGGACATCCTGCTGTAGTACCACAAAATCGGGACATATACATCTTTTGCTGCTGCTCCTGACCTCTGAGACGCCAGGACCCTAAAGCGCTCAGTCCTGTATGTGCCTCTCAAGCTCCCAATTTTACTATCCACCTGTTGGGTGGTTGCTGTGGGTACCCTGGTATGCACAAATGGGAGCAGGGTCTCCAGCGCCGCTTTCCTTACACCTTTCTTCCTATGAATGGGGTTTTTGGTCTCCCACAGAGTGGGCAGCTCCCTTACCCGGTCAATAAATTCCCCCAAAAATTATTTTTCGAGGAAAGCATTCATTTTGTTTGCAAGACAAAACACAAGACAAAAATAGTAATGTTAGTCACACAGTCTAAACTCAAGAAAATCTTTCTACCCATATATATCCTCAAACAATCTCTTGGCAGTATAGGCCACCGATTTAACAAAGTATAAAAATCATACCTTCGGTCTGACGTCCGTCACTTTTCCTCCTCTATTCGCACACAGAACGTGTGTGTTTGCTTTATATACACTACGCATGCGTGAAACTCCGCACACGTCACCCACCCATGACGTTCACATTTATCAACTTTTCCCCGCCCCTTCTCTTTCGGCACGCAAACGATATGGCAGAGTCACAGCAGGTGTCTGGTAATTCATCAAATAATGATGACGAGACAAGCCCGGACCGTGAAACGTCACGATCAAGGAGGAGATTCAAGGCATCTAATATGTCTTTCGCAGAAATGGCGGAGATGGTGGACATATTGCTAAAGTCGGATTATGATGCAAAGCATGGGTCCTATACCCAGCCTAATCTAAGGAAGTCCAAAATCATGAAGAAAGTAGTGAAAAGTCTGAAGAAGAAGAATTTCGGGGTGAAAAGATCAAAGGAGCAGCTTAGAAAGAGGTGGTCTGACCTCAAACTGAGGGAGCCGGAGCAGTTAAGGAGTATTAAGAGAATGCTAGAAAAAAGTAAGTACTTGTCGTGTGTTCCTATTATTGTATTTCATAACTTTTATGTTGCTCCATGTTGTTGCTTTTTACTATTGGACCTTTAGAAAATGTCATCTCGCCAAATTTAGTGGGCCCAGTAATCGGTCGTTACAGACACATCGTTCACCCACTATATACGATGTTTGGAGAAGATACAGGGTTAAAAAAAATTAGAGACATGTCTGTTTTTATTCCACAAATGTTATTACATTGTTGTCTAGATCAGTGGTCCCCAACCTTTTTGGCACCGAGGACCGGCATTGTGGAATAGAATCGTGCCAAGGCCCGGGGGGGGGGGGGGGGGTTGGGTTGTTATGTAGCTTTTCGCGGGCAGTTTGTCGGGGAAATGGCTGGTGTTAGCGCCTCAATCATCACAGAACAATGGCTGATATGGTGTTGGGATGATTGAAGCGCATTATTTCTGTCATTGCATTGTAATATAAAATGAAATAGTTCAAACTCACCATAATGCAGAATCTGCCACCAGATGCGGTTTGTCACTTGCCACGTCGCCTTCCACCAGGTGTGGATTGTTGCTTGCCACGTCACCTGCCACCAAGTGTGGATTGTTGCTTGCCACGTCACCTGCCCCCAGGTGTGGATTGCCATGTCACCTGCCACCAGATGTGGATTGTCGCTTGCCACAACACCTGCCACCAGGTGTGAATTGCCATGTCGCCTGCCACCAGGTGCGGATTGCCACGTCGCCTGCCACCAGGTGCGGATTGCCACTTGCCACGTCACCTGCCACCAGGTGTGAATTGCCATGTCGCCTGCCACCAGGTGCGGATTGCCACTTGCCACGTCACCTGCCACCAGGTGTGGATTGCCACGTCACCTGCCACCAGGTGTGGATTGCCACGTCACCTGCCACCGGGTGTGGATTGCCACGTCACCTGCCACCGGGTGTGGATTGCCACGTCACCTACCACCAGGTGTGGATTGCTACTTGCCATGTCACCTGCCACCAGGTGTGGATTGCCACCTGCCACCAGATGTGGTTTGCCACCTGCCAGTAGATTTTTTTTTGTCACCTGCCGTGGTGGCAGCACAGGCAGGTGAGGGAGAACAGCGGTAATGCGGAGCGGGCGGTGAGAGATGATCTCTCTGCTTCCGCGCCTCGCTGCAGTATAGCAGCCCCGCTGTGTGGGCGGAAGTGCCGCGTTATGGGCGGGCGCCGAGAAATGATCTCATCTCTCTGCTCCCGCGCCTCACCGCAGTATAGGAGCCCCGCTGTGTGGGCGGAAGTGCCACGTTCCGGGCGGGCGGCGAGAGATGATCTCATCTCTCTGCTCCCGCGCCTCACCGCAGTAGGAGCCCCGCTGTGTGGGCGGAAGTGCCGTTATCCGGGCGGGCGGTGAGAGATGTCATCTCTCTGCTTGCCCGCTGCCGCACCTCACACAGTGCAGCCTTCGCGGCCCATCTGCAAATAGGCCACGGCCCGGCAGTGGGCCGCGGACCGGGGCTTGGGGAACCCTGGTCTAGATGATGTGTTTGGAACTAGAATGAAATGCAAACTTGAATCAGTGTAAAGAAGAGGACACTCAGCAGCTGTTTACACATCTGCACTCTGGAGCACTATAGTGTGGGCCACCAGAACAACCTTTTTAGGGTGCCCCACACAGGTGCTTCAGTGTATTCTTGGGGTGTCTCCATGTGTAAAACTTGTCATAAAAGGGTGATTAGTCAAGATTAGTTTATTTTTAAATAATGTCTTCAGTCTGTAAGTCTGCCCAAACAGACACTTGTGCCCCACTTCCAAGCAATGTATCATGTTCCTATTTAAAAAAATATATATCTGTGTGCTAAGTATACCTTTTGTTTCATTCTCATAGGGGATAGAAGACTGGGAGGACACCACTCCAGGGAGCACAGGAACCCCACACCTCAGAGAGAACACCAACCTCACCAAGAACCCCAACCTGAGGATGTGGAGGAAGTAGAAGTGGAGGAAGGAGAAGTGGAGGAAGGAGAAGTGGAGGAAGAAGAAGTGGAGGAAGGAGAAGTGGATGACGTGGTGGAACTTGTCACCACAACAGGTCAGTGTCTGTCACCACAGCTTCAGGTAAGAGATGTAGGCTTGCAGAGTTATAATACCTTTTATGTTCATATTTTAGGGGATGAAAATGTTGTTGAGAAAGAAAGTCCTCGTTTCTCTAGTGATAGTGCCCAAAGAATCATCCAGCAAGTTATGTTGTGTAGTAGTGAACTGGACAGAATGAAGAAAAGGATGAATGTTATGGAGCAAACATTTAAGGACATCATTGATGTTTTGGGGCAAATTGAATGAAGCACTAAACCCCCCTTTTTCGAGTTTTCAATATTTTACAAAAAATTGTTGCACTTTTAAAACCAAGGCAAAATTTGAAGATGTACACAGTGTGTCAACATGTGCCATCTGCCATCAGGGGATATCCATGAATGGGTTTTGTGGGTGCAACCCCTTACTCGCATCTCAAGTAGGTAAAAGGAAGAAGGGGTTGCACCCCCAAAACACGTCCACTGATCACCCATGATGGCAGATAGCACATGTTGACAATAGGGAACAGGAGGGAAATAACCCTTTTTAAAAACCCTCAAAATTGTGTGCATCCTCAAATTTTGGCTTGTTCAGGGGTGACAACACCCCATATTATGAAGGGCAGATAGAGACATTGTTACTAAAATAGAATGTCTGATCTGGCCGAGAAGTTTACAATGTTGTATTTTGTTGTATGGTAATGAGAGTTTTGTATTTTCTTACCCAAAAAAAAAAGGCCTGTTTATGGCCAAGCAAAAAAAAAAATATATATTTTATAACACCAAAAATGTTAGATTTACCATGTGTGAATGTGCACAGAGTAAAATTTTTGAACAACAACAAAGTGTAGCTTCTTTATCAAATCAGCTATAATATTTTTTGAGTACCGTATATACTCGAGTATAAGCCGAGATTTTCAGCCCTTTTTTTGGGGCTGAAAGTCCCCCCCTCGGCTTATACTCGAGTCATAGAAATTTTTACATTGTAAATATTACCTGTAAAGAAGTTGCGGCTGCGGCGTCCATCGTTCAAATTCCGCGGCGTCCATCGTTCAAATTCCACGGTCTCTTCCTGTTCCTTACTTGATAGGCGAGTCTCAGCAGACACTCTCCGCCTATCACGAACGTTCTCTCATCCTCAGTTTTCCAGCAGACGTCTGTGATTGGCGGAACACCCAACACAGTGTCTGCTGGGAAAACTAAGGATGAGAGAATGATCGTGATAGGCGGAGAGTGTCTGCTGAGACTCGCCTATCAAGTAAGGAACAGGAAGAGACCGCGGAATTTTGAATGATGGACGCCGCGGAATTCGAACGATGGACGCCGCGGCCGCAACTTCTTTACAGGTAATATTTACAATGTAAAAATTTCTATTTACAGGGAACAGCGAGCTAGGGAACAGTGGGGCATCGGCTTATACTCGAGTCAGTAAGGTTACCCAGTTTTTTTGGGCAACATTAGGTACCTCGGCTTATACTCGAGTCGGCTTATACTCGAGTATATACGGTATATTTTTGTTGTTAACAGAGAAATGGTTGGTATTTACTAAAGGAACATACACTTGGCACTACAAGTGCACTCAGAAAAACTAGGAGACAGCTAAAAAAAAAAACAAAAACACAAGCAATACATCCAAAAATCTGATTAAACCAGATTTTTTCTATTTATTTTTTTAAAAATATTAAACATGGCCTAGCATAGGAATTGCCCCCCTACCAGTGAAATAGTTCACATATTTTTGACGAACCTCACGGCGTTTTGGGGGGGCAAGCCAGGACAGGCAGATTCTAGGCCCGGCAAGGTATTGTCACCTAAAAGTCCAGCCTCAGGCCCAATTGAGGCCATATAATTAGGTGATTTGATGCAAAAATAATTATGCAGCACGCAGCAACAGAAAACAATGTAGTTCAGTTTGTACTCCGCCAAGTTAATAGGTGTCATAAAAAGGCGGAACCGGCTGGCCATTATCCCAAAGGCATTTTCCACGACTCTTCGGGCCCTGGCCAGCCGGTAGTTGAACACCCTCCTCTCCGGGGTTAGGGTCCTTTGGGGAAATGGCCTCATGAGATGCCGTCCAAGTCCAAAGGCTTCATCAGCCAAAAACACAAAGGGGAGTCCTTCAACATTCCCTGCATCCGGTGGCAATGCAAGGTCGTCACTCTGGAGACGGAGGGCAAACTCCGTCTGGCTGAAGGCTCCCCCATCGGACATCTGGCCATTCTTCCCCACATCCACATAGAGGGATTCATACTGTGCTGACACCACTGCCATCAGCACGATACTATGAAACCCCTTATAATTATAGAAATAGGACCCAGAACGGGGTGGTGGCACGATGCAGACGTGGTTCCCGTCAATGGCTCCACCGCAGTTGGGGAAGTCCCACCGCATTGCAAAATGGGAGGCCACAGTCTGCCATTCCTGTGGCGTGGAAGGAAGCTGTGGAGTCAAACAAGATAAAAAAAATGATTACTTTTGCACATAACATTGCAAGCAGATTATACAAAAAAAACATTCTTGCCCAACATCAGCAGAACTTTCAGTTTAAAGGTGTTTTTAAATACTAAAATGGAAGGCTCAAGTATCATATTCATCCCCCCCTCTGATGGCCCATTGTAAAAATATTTGGGGGGGCTAGATGAGCTTGTGAATCCTAAAAAAAAAAAAAAAAAAAAAAAAGAGAAATATACATTTGTAATCATTTTAGGGGGTGTTTAGGGGGGGGGGGAGGGTAAAGCACTGCAATGGAGCTGACAAAATACACTGGGAAAAGACTAGGCTAGGTGTGTTTGGACCCAGGATAGCATGCTGGAGAGGTTGGTGAAGGAAAATATGCATGGAGGACAAAAAAGGGGCATTAAAAACTTACAGCATGCATGGGGACAAAGGGGATAGTCCCAGCATATTACAATCATGGTAATTAGGGAAGGATGAAAGAAATACAATACATTAGCATACATGAAATACATAGAATGTGATGTTAAAGGAGAAAACTTACCCTAATATAGTCCTCCTGCAGGACTTGGATGATGGCAGAACAGGTGTCTGGGATTATGAGGCCCAGAGCCTGGGGGGAGATGCCTGTCGTGAACTTGAGGTCCTGCAGACTTCTCCCAGTCGCCAGATATCGTAACGTGGCGATGAGCCTCTGTTCAGCACTAATGGCTTCCCACATAACGGTGTCATGCCTGGTGATATAGGGGGACACCAAAGCCAACAGATGCTGAAAAACGGGGTCAGACATCCTAAGAAAATTCCTGTAGTCATCAGGATTATTCTCCTGGATCTCCCGCAGCAGAGAGATATGACAGAATTGGTCCCGCTGGAGCAACCAATTCTTGGTCCATGAACTCCTCCTCACCCTGTTCATGGACTGGTCTTGGTCCAAAACAAGCAGAACAACACCAAGTGCCCCCGCACAGCACAAACTCTATGACGAGAACGTACCCACGACATGGCTAGAAGACAGTCGTCTGATCAGAACGTACTAAACAGAACGCACTTAAGAACAGCAAGGCCTATGAAGAACGACCTGAAAATCAGAAACGAGCGAACAAGAACACACTGTAAAACAGATATGGCCTGACTACACGCCCTGAAAGACAAGATACGAACCCACAAGCACAAACTGAACCTCAGAAAACGAACTGAAAGCACAAAGACTGAAAAGCGCGAATCGTCTTTTCCCAAACTTTTACTTCACACGCGGTAACACGAGATCAGCAAAAGCAGCCCAAGGGGTGGCACCATTGAAATGGAACTTCCCCTTTATACTGCCATCGTACGTGCTGTACGTGACCCCGCTTTCCAACGACGAGATTTGGAATTGACAGTGTGTATGCAAGGAAAGCTAGACAAGAAGCTCGTCAAGCTTGACAAGAATCTCGTCAAGCTTGACAAGAATCTCGTCGAGAAAAAAAAAGTGTTTTTTACGACCGAGATTCTCGGTCATGTGTACGAGGCTTTAGTCTTACAGAAGTTTGGCATCCATGGCCCCTTTAGACAAGCCATCCTAGGTCTCTACTCTACACCAAAAGCAAAAGTCCTAACATCAGGTATGTTGTCCTTCCCCTATCACCAATGGGACCCGACAGGGATGCCCCTTATCCCCTCTCATTTTTGCGCTAGTGATTGAACCGCTAGCACAAGCAATTAGAACTCATACGGATATCGCTGGTCTCGTGGGTGACCAAGTCGCTCATAAGATTGGCCTTTATGCCGACGATATAATCATATGGCTCACCGATCCTTTGAAGTCCCTGCCCCCGCTCTGTGATCTTTTACAACAATTTAGTCAGGTATCTATTAAACCACTCCAAGTCAGCTGTGCTAGGGTTCTCCCTATCCCCACAACTCAAGTCAAGCATTACTTCTTCATCCCCTTTTTCCTGGGCCCCCAACTAGCTTACTTCTGCGCACTAACATCCCTCTTCTAAGTCAGAAATTGCAGGATATTGCCAAGTCACTCCTCTCCACGAATGCCTCCTGGGCAGGCCGAATAGCCTTGTCCAAAATGTTCCTTCTGCCGCACGCCCTATATTTCTTCAGGACCCTGCCAATACCCATTTTACAACCAGACATAGCCTTGCTCCAACGAAACATCAATAAAATTCATATGGGCAGCACGTAAACCACGTATTAAAGCTTCTTTACTCAATACCCCTACGAAGTATGCTGGTCTAGGAGTTCCTAACCTTAGAACGTATTACAAAGCTGTAATCTTAGATCAGACCAAAAAGCTATGGGACATGTCCTCATCGCCACCCTGGACTCTGATGGAAGCTGCAAATCTTGCCCATACCCCCTCACACTTATTAGCTGCCATATGGATGGGATACCACCCTCTGCATTCTTTCCTCTCAACAGTCAACCCAACAATAGCCATTTGGAAATTGGTTCTACAAAGAGCAGGAGGCATACACATCCAGGCTCTTTATCAACTGCCAACAGCAGCCTAGTCGCTCCTATCACCGAATTTACCACTACAGTTGTGGTCATCACAAGGCCTCTGGAAGATAGGTGATATGTTCCAACATAGCCAACTTCTCTCTTTCCAACAAATTAAAGACCAATTTGCCATACCCAACAAGGACTTTTATATATACACTTGAGAATATGCCATATACTCACTTCCACCTTAACCTCGCAAAACACCTGGACCAAAGACCTTACGCAGTTTTTCAACCCAACCAACAACAAAATCCGTGGCATATCTTATCTCTATGGACTACTAACAAAACCGAGGCAAGAAGAAACCCCCTCAGCTATAGCCTATTGGGAGTCCAAACTGCAAAATCAAGTCCCACCCCCCCTCTGGTACCGAGCTATCCGTTCGTCTTCCACTTTCTCGAAAAACATCTCTCACTGGGAAACTGATGAAAATTCTCTATAAATGGTACTACACTCCTATAAAAATTTCTTGAATCTCCCCATCACACTCCAGCAAATGCTGGAGAAATTGCGACATGAATGGACATATATTTCATATTTGGTGAGAATGCCCATCCATAGCCACTTTCTGGACGGGCATCTCCACCCTCATTCAAGAAGTTACTAACCTACCTGTCAAAGTAACCCCGCAAATGGCTCTCTTCGGACTCGGTCTCTCATATTGTCCCTTGGAATTCCACCCTATCATCACTCATATACTCATAGCTGCCCGTTTATCAATTGCCCGCTTCTGGAAGCAGCCCTATGCACCCTCTCTTAGCAACACCATTGATATCCTAAACGATTACTTATCAATGGAATTCTTATTCGCAAAGACACAGCTGACACTAGGTAAATTCTATCGCCACTGGCAATTTTGGTTATCTGATCATAGAGCCTCATCTTGCCCATAACTGTACGCCCAAGCACTATTTACCACTGTAGGTCTCTCCCTACAGAAGAGTTCCTACAAACCTGCCCTCTCCTGGAACGAACTGAGCCTTTTGCGTCAGGGTCTAGTTATTGACATGTTTACTATGTTATGGTTTCTTAAAATATTGACTAACAGCCTTCTTTGTCTACCCTCCCCTCTATACTCATCCCTCCCCCTCTTCCCCCATCCCTCCCCCTCCTTATGTCCCCAGCCTGGGGCCATGGGGAGGATCAGTGCTACACATACTGGTTTATGCCCAATATTACACACCATTACTTTAATGTTGATGTAAATTATCTTTGTTTTCCAAAGTTCCTGTACATCGCTTTACCTTTTATTCTCAATAAAAATTTTGAAACAGAAAAAAAAAAAAAATTGGGGATATTTATTATAGCAAAAAGTACTAAATATTTTATTTATTTTTAAAAAAAATTGTCACTCTATTTTTGTTTAGCGCAAAAAATAAAAACCGCAGAGGTGATCAAATACCACCAAAAGAAAGCTCTATTTGTGGGAAAAAAAGGACGTCAATTTTGTTTGGGAGCTACGTCGCACGACCGCGCAATTGTCAGTTAAAGGGACGCAGTGCCGAATCGCAAACAGTGGCCCGGTCATTTGGCAGCTAAATGGTCCGAGGCTGAAGTGGTTAAGGTTTCCGTATTTATTACCATACCCAAAATAGAATACTTTCAAAAAATTTGAAAGTCACAAAAAATTCTGTGACGATAAACATTGCATGTATCTTTCAGTCTCCTTTTCTTCTTTACATAAAATTGATCCTCACCCCTTCCTGTAACACAACCAGAAATATATATATATATATATATATATATATATATATATATATTAAAAAAAAAAAATCTTCAAATATTTTTTTTTTACATATATTTGGATGTTTTGCCTCTCTCGCCCTAGGAAAGAATGCTGTATCCACAGTTGCCTGCAGCCTCCTGGGATTCTGATGTCAAGCATCCCAGGAGGCTTTGGGGTTCTGATGTCAAGCATCCCAGGAGGCTTTGGGGTTATCTCCATCACACTGCGTATGTGCAGGGCAAGTTACACCACACTGCACATGAGCCGCATCATCAGGGGGCTGGCTGTAAGAACCACAAAGAGACACATAGTAGCTAGTAGGAAGGTGGGGAAGGCCAGGAAGTAAAAGATCATAGCATAACAATGCAACTGGTCCCTAGCTCTGAAGGATTTCCAGGGTCCTGGGGCATTCTAAACAAGCAAACATCTGAAAGTGCCTGCTGTATTATCCTGCTTAAATTAAAAGAATGGCATAGGCAAGCATTTAACGTGATTTAAATATTTTGTTTATAGAAGATAACTGGGTTAATAGTTGACGAAGCAAAAGTCTTTTCCACCACTGTCTCCTCCAAGTGCTGCCATCCGTACATTACATTCCAGACATTCTATCACTTTAGTTCGAGATAACATATGGATATATTCATACACACAACTACAGTAAAATTGGTTAGCTATACCAGGGATCACTGAATTCACTGAAACCCACTAAAAGATTCACTTAAAGTGGAAGCTCAGCCTCAAATTGGAAATGTACAAACAGTCAGGCCTTTTACAGCAGAAGAGACATGCTATGTACTATGCAGAGCAGGCTCAGGTTTTATTTAACCACCTCCTGCCCGCAATGTACTGCAGGCGAGTGGCCAGTGTAGGCAAAGCTACGCACCTGTACTTTGCTACCTATTTCAGGGTTTAGTGTGCGCTCCCCGCCTGGCACCCACTGTGATTGTACATAACGGGAGCCTGTCAGCAATTCCTGGCCAATGATTCATGACCATGACCTGCTGATTGGCTGTGTACAATCACAGCCCAGAGTTCTGTGTTGCTAAACAACACAGAGCTCTGTACAGAGGGAGCGACCTGTCAGTTTCTGAGAGACCTAGTAATAAAGGCAGTACACTTTATACACATTACACATTGTTAGGCATACATTTAACCTCTTGATCCCCCTAGATGTTATGCCCTTCCCAGCCAGTGTAAATATTACAATGACAGTGTATAATATTATCACTGATCACTGTATTAATGTCACTGGTGATGTCACTGGTGATGTCAGTGGCAGTTAGTCAGTTCCCCCCAGTGTCAGATTGCTCACCACACTATAGAAGTTCCATTAGTAGTATAAAAAAAATACAAAGATAAAAATTCCAGTTTATTTGCCATAGTTTGTAGATGCTATTAACTAAGATATTTTGGTCAAAATTTATCAAGAAATTAGATTTTTTTTTTATTGGATATGTTTATAGCAGCAAGTTAAAAATATTGGTATTTTTCCATTTATATCACAAAAAATTAAAAACCCAATGGTGATCAAATACCACCATAATAAAGCTCTATTTTTGTGAAAAAAAATTGTATACATTTTGTTTGGGTACAGCATTGCATGACTGCATAATTACCAGTTAAAGTAGCGCAGTGCTAAATAGCAAAAAATGACCTGGTCATGAAGGGGGTAAAATCGGAGCATAGTGGTTAAACATATTTCTTCAAGCACTTCCTACTGTTAGCACAATTTGGCCACACTTACCAGACAGCGTGCTACGGATAACTTGATCCCTGCTTTACCCCTGTCCCACCCCACATTTTGAAAATCTGGTCAGTTACCATACTTTTTGCATCTTGCTGAATAAATGAACATCATACAGGCACAGCAAATGAAGATGGAAACCTGGAAAAAGACTAGGCAAAGATGTTGGCACTGATGAGGGAGCTAAAGGGGAGGCAAGTACAGTATAGTTCTGCTTCATGAGGGAGCAGACCACACAAATGTGCTATTGAGGGAAGAGGAGGTAAGCTCAGTGGGAAAAGTTGAAAAAGAAGCAAGGGAGCCATTGTCCAGCAGTAGGGGCACCTTGTAGAGAACAGCAGGGAGCAGGCATCCAAATTTGTTCAGCAGCAATGCTCCAAAGGCAACTTTTACTGATATCCCTAAGGCCAGTTCAGCCTCCTCTGCAGTGCTGCCTCCTTTTTACTGTGTCTGCTGCTAACAAAAAGTCCCAGAATTATGCCCAGTGCTTCAATGCCAGATTAGCAGAGCTGCTGGCACTACAGTGGCTCCCATATAAACTGGTGGAAATAGCCACCTTCTGCAAGTTCATGACTTGTAAGCAGTATCTTAACCCTTATCAACAAACTAGTGACTGAAGGAAAAAAACTATTGGAGCACCTTTATTATTTACATGTGGAGAGATCCCTCACAAACACGGTTGGATTTTGGAAAGTCGTTAAACCCTTGGTGTGGTTTGAAAGCACTTTAGCCTACCACGAAAGTGCTAGGCATTGGAATCTGGTGAGTGAGTTTCCTGAGGGGAGTGGAGTCACTAAACCGCACTGGTGTGGTGGATGAATTAGAAAGACTTTACACTGGAAAGAATTCACTGGATTACTTTATGGACTTTATTTATATATGCACATATTAATTTTTTTGAACCAATTTTTTTGAACCAATTTTTTTGCACTTGTCACAGGGTGATATTAATGTTCATTTAGTGTATGCATTACTTGGTAAGCTTATATGCTTATTAAGCACATAGCGCCACTATTTTTTTCCTTCAATCACTAGTTTGTTGATAAGGGTTAAGATACTGCTTACATTCTGTTTTATTTAAAGTGGCAGCATATTATCATACGAGGATTGTTTCTCCTGGGCGCAGTGGTGGTATTCAAAGTGCGGGCGGATTTTGCTTTAGTACCAAACAGTTTTTTGTCAAGTTCATGACTTGCACTACTTTTGGGTGGCAGGTACCCATACATCATTACTTTTCTCAAATAGCCATCTCTACTCCCTACCTCCACAAGGAAGAAAGGGTCTCTCTGACATTGGACTGCGCTGTTGGCAGCTTTGTACATATGATTACAAACACCTAGTCCAGTAAGCAGGGCAGCAACACTATAAATCATTCATTGCACGCTGGGTTATCCTTATGGTACAGAGAATGGAAATGATGCCGCACAGGCTATACCAGTGACTTTGTGGTTCCACCTGGTTGTTGGATGGGAGCTGGGGCTGGGTAAGTGAGCTCTAACCGCTCCTCCTCACTGGCATCCACCAAGTCTATGACAGCATCAGGACTGGCAGGCCCACCCAAGTGCCCCACAATCTATGCAACATCCCAGGCAAACTCCTGCAATGCAGTGCTGCAACTTCTATGCCTTGGGCAAGAGCATCACACTGAGCAAGAGCTACTGTAATTTCTCCAGGTCCAGGCTAGCATCATGCAAGATGAAAATAGGCAAGGTCATGGCAGTGGCACATATTCTGATGTCTGCCCTTTGCCTGGGGAACCTCACACATGCGCCTGGTCTGGTCAGTGTCCTAAATCTCATGGTGCAACACTTCCTGTGAAAATACCCTGGATTCCAAGATATGCTTTACAATGCTAGGAGGGTTTTCACACATTTTATGTGCTCCTCCCCAGCCATGGCTTGCCTCGAAGAAATGCAGCTAGAACACCAGCTGTTTGCAAATAAATTGTTATGCAACACCCCCACATGCTGGAATTTTATCTTAAATACGCTGTAGACATGATGCAGAGTCTACAGCAGCAACATCAATCGATCACCCAATACCTATGCTAATATGGCATAAAAACAGGCTGTGGGTAGTTTGGAGATTTTCCTACCAGAATTGGTTGCTTACCAAAGAATCCTGCACAATTTTGGTCACCTTTGAGAAAACAAGTAAAAGGATAAATAGGCATTAGATGGGAAAAAGGGGAAATCATTCTTTAGTGTTTCTCCTTGAACACACGGTGTGCCCCCTGATAGACTGTGCACTGGAGACACAGCAGCTAGAGAAGGGGAGTATTTAATACTATCCCAGGGCCACCAGGAACCTCTGTCCACTGTTTTCATCTCTAGGATGCAGAAGCAGAAGAAGGCTAATGAGAAGGAGTCAGCAGAGGAAGCTTAGAAGGTTGCAGGGGAGGAGGAAGGAGGCACACAGTCTTACGTAGGTGGGGTGCTTCAACGTCTAAGCAAGGACCCATGCATTCAGGTGATCAAGAAGGAAGAAAACTATTGGCAGTCACTCTATTAAATAGCCAGTCCAGGACCAGAATGGCAAATCTGTTGCCATCCCAGAGGGAGCTCAAAATGTGCCATTTGAAAAAATCCTTACACAGTGCCTCTTTTTAGCATTTCCTAGTGCGGGAAGGGTCCCTCAGCTGACCAATATTCCTCTGTTGCTGATGTAGCGTGGTCCTCAATTTAAGGGAAGTGTTTGAGAGGTAGTTTGCTCAAACATTCTAATTTGTCAGGGTTTTTACAACCATTTCTATCCACAGGGAGAGTATCGGTGTGTAGTTCCCTGTGGCCTACAGGTGGCGCTGCCATAGTAGGCTAGGGTTGAACCGCTGATACAGTGCTGTGCCTTGTGTGTCCCCTCTCGGCAGCTATACGGTGGGTGTGTTTTACCTGCTGGGCATACTGGGAGAGGATATAAAAAGGGGCAGACGCTGCCTGTTTAGGGTTCTGTTCGGTCAGCGGGGTCCTACCCCAGGTGTTGTTCCTGTCCACCCCGGGCACCTTTGGCCCGGGGGCGGGTTGTCGTTGGTTCGGTTATCGGGAGTCCTACTCCCAGGGAGTGTTCCGGTTCCATCCTGGGCACCTTTAGTTTAGGGTGAGGTACTATCGTGTTGCTCCTGTCCGCCCTGGGCATGTAAGCCCATGAACCACAGTGGAGGCCTGTGGCGCAGCACCTTTGGCTGGGGTCCGCCAGGGATCGAGGAATCTCAGGGTGCCGCCTTGCGAGGGGACCCGTATCTAGGATGAGGAGGCCGGGAAGGAACTCTCCGAAGACCCAGTGCAGAGTCATGGTGACGGTAGGGGCCCGGTAACTCTCCGGAGGGATGTCTTCTCCTAAACAAGGGCCATAGCTAAAGAAGGGAATCAGTTTCACCAGGTCTGTGGCAGTGACCAACCTCACAGTCTGTGGCAGAGACTGTGCGCCTAGTTAAATTTGCTCGATAAGCGGAGCGAACATCCGTAACGTTTGTGCCTGGACCTTATCCACACCTTGTGCTATTCTGTTTCTTACTACAACCTTTCTTCTATCAGAGACTGTGTTATTGCTAAGAGAAAATAAACTCTGAGTTGAAGTTTCAGCTTGTGTGGACATTCACTTTAATTGGAAGTCAAGGACTTGTCTCTAATTAACATAGAGATGAGAATCAGGCTCTGGAGGTTTTTATGTTCTAACCGTAGAAAGACCCAACAACAACAACAACAACACCGCTCAACCGCTTGCACAGGAGGGTACAGGTTGTTAGTGCGGTGTGCCTCTCTCTTCCTGCGAGGAGACAATGTTAATGCAGGTAAAGAAAGGGGTCTGTGCGCTACACTGACATACCCTTAACAATCAGCAAGAGCAGAAGCCTCAGCTTTGCAAAAAAAATTTAAGCCATAGTGGACAGACCTGGCTACTGGTGCCAATCATAGCAGCACCTGAAGTTTATGATTGCTGACTATATTGGTTCCAGGGATGATGTTGAAATGCAAAAAACAGGGTGTCCAGGATAGACCTTTGGCTGGATCTTGTCCATTTTGTTCTGTAGATACTGGTCTGCCCTGCTGTAAGTTTGACGTCCGAGAGGGTCTTAAGTGCTGTGTGTTTGAATTTGAAACCTATTCAAGTAAAATGTGTTGTCCTCTTACTGGGAACTTTTTAGTAGCTATACCTCAGCCACAGCTACAAAGCTATCATTTTAATTGCAGGAAAACTCCTGACATGTTTCTCAGAATTTGAGGTCTATTCAGTCTAAAAGTGTTTTGTCCTCTGACTCCAAATTTTTCTATAGCTGTGTCTCAGCTGCAAGGCTATCATTTTTGCAGAATTTCTGCTGCATGTCGCTGAATTTGACGTCCATTCAGGCTGTAGTGTTTTGTCCTGTCCCTTTTATTGTAAGGCCTTATTTTAAATAAGGTTTTACTCTTTAAGTGACCAAAAAATAAAGTATATTACCAATAACAGCAGTTACTGTTTTTAACTACTACAGTTGTTAACACATGTATAAAAATTCTCCTAGATGATTACTGCATAAATTAGTAATGTTTCTGAGCCATCTACAAAGTACAAATTGTTAGCATGTTCTGAGTTTGTCGATTGTTAAAAAATAAACCCCATAGCAAAAAACATCCAGTTAACCACTTGCAGGCAGAGGCTTCTAATCACAAGGGCACTGTCATCTGTAGAAACATTGCCAACACTGCAAAGGTTTATGGACCCCTTTTGGAGATAACATCGGCTTCAGCATGTGTGCCAATGCTGCCAGGCTGAAGAAGAGGAATAGGTACTGGAGGACAGGAAGACGAGAAAGGTGGAAAGGCTTCTGGGAAACTTTTCAACCTTCCTAAAACCTGGGCATTTTACATGGGAGGCATGAGCAGTTGAAGGACAATGTTGTCCTTAAAGGACACATGCTGAAAAAAATACCTAAAAAAAAAAAAAGTACTTTTTATTAACTGAAATTAATCACATTGGGGTGCTGTCATGTTTAAACATCTTCTAAAAAAAAAAAAAAATAATCCACAGCCAAATATGCACCGCCAGAGTACACAGTCTCTGTCTGTGATCATTGTGCTGTTGAAACATGCACAGTACAGCTTTAATGCATCCCTCAAACCTATAATTTAAAGGCAGTCATAGATTAAGCAATTTTCAGGTCAGTGTTAATGGAGGAATCCCTCCTCGCATGCTAAAAATCCGACATACTGGTTATGCCCAAGTCAATCGATGGATTGGTGCAGGCCCCCTTTGGCAGCTACCATCTTCCAATGACTCTTTTTTGATAATAATTTGTCTTATAGTCCAACAAAAGGGACAATATAAAGCCCCCCCCCTTATAGACTTCAATGGGGTTCAGGGAAAAGTTCAGATTTACCAATGTCTGAGGATGTTTCACAGCACTCATGAATTGGACCTGGAAAGATTTGCTCATCCCTGATATGAACCAATTGATTAACCATTAGCTTTGTCATTACTTATATTACTGTTGTAATACATATATTGTTATTGGGGGGTAACAACAAAGATCTATTTTGGCAATGTCTGAAAATATGATTTTCTCTTTCGTCCATGGACGGACACAGCTTCCTTAACCACTTGACCACTGGGCACTTAAACCCCCTTAATAACCAGACCAATTTTCAGCTTTCTGTGCTCTCACATTTTGAATGGCAATTACTCAGTCATACAACACTGTACCCATATGAATTTTTTGTCCTTTTTTTCACACAAATAGAGCTTTCTTTTGGTGGAATTTAATCACCGTTGGGTTTTTAATTTTTTGCGCTATAAGAGAAAAAAAAAAGACAAAAAATTCTGTAAAAAAAAATGATATTTTTTTTCGTTTCTGTTATAAAATTTTGCAAATTACTATTTTTTCTTCATAAATTTTGGCCAAAATTTATACTGCTACATATCTTTGGTAAAAATAAGTACAAATTGGTGCATATTATTTGGTCTTTGTGAAAGAGTCCACAAACTATGGTGCCAATATCTGAAAATTGATCACACCTGAAGTACTGACGGCCTATCTCATTTCTTGAGACCCTAACATGCCAGAAAAGTACAAATACCCCCCAAATGACCCCTTTTTGGAAAGAAGACCTTCCAAGGTATTTAGAAAGAGGCATGGTGAGTTTTTTGAAGTTGTCATTTTTTCCCACAATTCTTTGCAAAATCAAGATTTTTTATTTCTCTTTTTTTTTTCACAAAATTGTCATATTAGCAGGTTATTTCTCACTCACAGCATATGCATACCACAAATTACACCCCAAAACACATTCTGCTATTACTCCCGAGTATGGCGATACCACATGTGTGAGACTTTTACACAGCGTGGCCACATACAGAGGCCCAACATGCAGGGAGCACCTTCAGGCGTTCTGGAGCACCCAGGCCAATTCTGACATTTCTCTCCTACATGTAAAAATCATCATTTGTTTGCTAGAAAATTACATAGAACCCCAAAACATTATATATTTTTTTTAGCAACGACCTTAGAGAATATAATGGTGGTTGTTGCAACTTTTTATCTCGCACGATATTTGCGCAGCAATTTTTTTTAACGCGTTTACGGAAAAAAATGTTTTGTGCTTAAAAAAAAACAAAAAAAAAAACAGTAAAGTTAGCCCAATGTTTTTGCATAATGTGAAAGATGAAGTTACGCCGAGTAAATAGATACCTAACATGTCACCCTTAAAAATTGCACATGCTCGTGGAATGGCGCCAAACTTCGCTACTTAAAAATCCCCATAGGCGACGCTTTAAATATTTTTACTGGTTACATGTTTTGAGTTACAAAGGAGGTCTAGGGACAAAATTATTGCTCTCGCTCTAACGTTCGCGGCGATACCTCACATGTGTGGTTTGAAAACCGTTTTCATATGTGGGCGGGACTTACGTATGCGTTCGCTTCTGTATGCGAGCTCACGGGGACAGGGGCGCTTTAAAAAAAAAATATATTTTTTTATTGTTCATTTTACTTTATTTATTTTAGTTTGACATGTTTTTCCGCCCCAAATTTTTTTTTGATCACTTTTATACCTATTACAAGGGATGTTTACGTTCCTTGTAATAGGAATATGGCATGACAGGTCCTCTTTACAGTGAGATATGGGGTCAATAAGACCCCACATCTCACCTCTAGGCTGGGAAGCCTAAAAAAACAAAAAAAAAACAATCCTGGCTTTGATCGTAGCGGTGAGTCGGTAGAAGCACCGAAGGGCGGCGGGGGGGGGGGACATCCCCTCTCGCCTCCCGTAAGAATGATCAAGCGGCGAAACAGCCGCTATGATTGTTGTCATGGTGTAGGGAATCGTCGGCTGAAAAAGCTAATATCTGAATGATGCCTGTAGCTGCTCCCATCATTCAGATATCCCCGCACAAAATCAAGGACGTCATATGACGGCCGGCGGGCGGGAAGTGGTTATTGCAGAGTATTGCCGGGCATTGCGGAGTATTGCAGGGCATTGTGGAGTATGGCGGGGTATTGCACAGGGGGTATTGCACAGGGTATTGCAGAGTATTGCGCAGGGTATTGCAGAGTATTGCGCAGGGTGTATTGCAGAGTATTGCGCAGAGTATTGCGCAGGGTATTGCACCAGGGTATTGCAGAGTATTGCACCAGGGTATTTTGCAGAGTATTGCACCAGGGTATTTTGCAGAGTATTGCACCAGGGTATTTTGCAGAGTATTGGCAGGGTATTGCACAGGGATGGCTGAGCAGGGATGGATGGATGGCTGGATCTGTGACTGCAATTGTCACAGATCCAGCCCACAGTGCTGCTGCCATGAGAGGAACCGGCGTCATCACATGACGCCGGTCTGTTTACAAGTGATTGCTCCGTCATTTGACGGAGCGATCACGTGGTAAACGGCCGCTATCAGCTATCACGGAGATTCCCGTGTGCGCGCCCAGAGTTAAGCAACCACCTTGTCGATGTTATTTGTCGGCAGGTGGTTGTTAACTGGTTAAAGTGGTTGTAAACCCACTTTGTAAACAAACACCTACAGGTAAGCCTAGATTACGGCTTACCTGTAGGTGCATGAAATATCTCCTTAACCTACACGGTTAAGGAGATATTTGCATTTAAAACCGGCGCCGCTGACGTCACGCGTATGCGCACTAGCGGGCCGGCTTAGTAGCCAGATTTTTGAATGGAGTTAGCCGGCCCGAGCGCGCATGCGTGTGACGTCATCGCCGCTTCGGGGCCAATCACAGCGCTGGAGCGGCGATACACGGAAGGCAGAGGGGAGCGAGATGGCGGCGGCGAGGGAGGTGTCCGAGCACCGCTTTGGGGGCTTCGATCTCAGGTAAGTGATTCATAATGAGTTAGTATGCTATGCATACTAGCTCATTAGGTCTTTATTTTGCAGGTTGTATAAATAAATAAAAAAGGCCAGGGGGGGTTTACAACCACTTTAAGTCTTGACATTAGGGTTATGTTCCGTCTATTAGGAGAGGACTAGGCAGACATGTTAGATATTTAAAAACATGTAATTATACCAAAGCTGAACAGCCCCGCCCAGGGGGCGGTCCCTCTGGTCATAACCCCTCACCCTGCACTCAGCAGCTCAGTTTTTTTTCTGCCTAGTGTAGGAGAAGGACCTGGCTCCCTAGGGGCCCATTGGTCCTGGTGAACTTTTTACTTTTATTTTTTTACTTTTTGATCCTGAGATCTACTATCAACTGCCGGCTGGGTGACAGGCTGGATAATATAGATCCTTGTAGTCTCCCCAGTCTAGCCATCGAGCGTGAGCAGGCCTTTAGCTACGCGCTGGGTCGGCCATGACATACACCGTTTGCTCCAGGGGTGGCCGATGAGCTATATGCTCCAGGGCCCACATATGACCGGGCTACTGCTGTTCAGTCACAGTGGGCCGTGGCCGACAGCCACTCCATACTGCTCGGTGATGGGTCTGTCAGGAACGCATTCAGCAGTCCTCGCAGGGACGGGTAAGTAGGTTCCTCCTGTCTTGGCAGGATGGAACAGCTGGGCATTCCTGGGGTGGTCGATTTGGGGGTCTCTAGTCCTCCCTTTCCTCTCTCCCCATCCATCCCTCCTCCCCATGCTTTGCTGGGCCTGCTGTGTACCTCACCGGGGGGTCCCTAAGGGGGGCTCCGGGTCCTGGCTGGGGGCTGCACGGGGTGTCCGGGTCCGCTGTAGTGTGAGTGGTCTGCCTTTTGGGGACCTCAGAAACGAATCAGCGCCATTTTGGATGCGCTGGCGCCATTTTCCTGTAGCCACGCTGTTCCTATTGCTAATACAGCGGCGGCCATTTTCTGGTAGCCGCGCTGTTTCTATGGCTAATACAGCGGTCGTCCATTGTCGTGTAGCTTGCGCTCTTTTTTAGTGAGGCAACTGGCGGCCATCTTTTTGGGGCTTTTCACATTAGTTTTGGCCTCTAGGGCTAGTTTGTCATTCTGAATGGTGCGAACGCCAGATCACCTCAGAGACACCTCAGGCACACACTGTGCAGGAGTTAGAGCGAACGGCAGCGCTGAGCAGTGCCTGGGTCAGGGCGGTGAGTCCTCTGGGAATACCTCTCGGTCTGGGCAGCTAGGAGGGTGGGCTTTTTTTGTACCTTGACTTAGTCCCTGAGTGGCTGTCAGGTGAGCTGGTCAGCATGGCGTCAGAAGCTGGTGTTTCTTTCCCAGACATTCCGGTGGTAGCAACCGGTGCCCCTGCACCTGCGGTACCTGTGGACTCTTTGTTGGCAGTCCAGGAATCATTTGTTGCCAGGGTGGAGGCGGTGTGCGGGCGAAAGGGGGGGTAAATAACGCCCCCTCCCCCCACCATCTTCTGGGGAAAGCTCTGACTCAGACTCGGGCCTGGCTGTGACACAGGACCCCTGTTCTGAAGTGTCAGAGTATGCAGACCAGGACCATTCGGACAGTGAGGAAGACTCTGTGTCCGGGTCAGCGCAGGAGAAGGCGCTTGTTGGAGCACTTATCACTACAGTGCGGGAAACCCTCAAGCTGAAGGATGCGACTGGGGCATCTTCTGAGGTGGTGGTCCCTTTTGGGTCCCACAAGCCGACCCGCACTACTAAGGTGTTTCCTTATGCAACGTATTTTAATAAGTTTATAGACAAAGAATGGGAACGACCGCAGAGGACCTTTTTGGTCCCAAAATGCATGGCGGTCCGTTGCCCACTTTTTCAGAAGGCTCTCCTCAAAAGGGTATCTCCCCCGGTTGTGGACCCCCCGGTATCCAGGTTAAACAAGGTAACCACGATTCTGGTGGAGGGAACCCCTGCATTTAAGGATCCTGCAGATAGGAGGTCCGAGGCTCGGTAGACCTCCCTGCTTTCCGACCAGTGGGTTTGCGATGTGGTGTCATCGGGGTACAAGATAGAATTTATTTTTTGTCCACCAAACAGATTTTTTCCCTCCAACCTTCATCTTCCTCCGGCTCGTCGGAACGCCCTATTTGGGGCAGTGCAAGACCTGAAGAGGAGCGGGGTAATAGTACTTGTGCCGCTGTCAGAAAGGTTTCAGGAATTCTACTCCAATCTGTTTGTAGTCCCAAAGAAGGACGGGGTCCGTCCAATCCTGGACCTCAAGGCCCTCAACTCCTTTGTAAAAGTCCAAAGGTTTAGGATGGAATCAGTTCGCTCTGTGGTCGCTGCACTCCATCCGGGGGATTTTCTGGCATCCTTGGACATCAAGGACGCATAATTGCATGTCCCCATATATGTCGGGCATCAAAGAATTCTGCGTTTTTCAGTCGGGGATGATCACTGCCAATTTGTAGCTCTCCCTTTTGGCATGGCATCGGCACCAAGGTGCTCGCCCCGATTCTGGCCTTGCTGAGACAGCGAGGAATCGATATCGTGGGCTACCTGGACGACCTCCTTCTGAGAGATGCTTCAGTCTCAGAATTAGAGGAGGATGTGGCGATTGCCAGTCAGACCCTTCAAGAATTTGGTTGGGTACTGAACCTCCAGAAGTCGGTGTTGGTGCCGACTCAGCACCTGGAATACCTGGGCTTGATTCTGGACTCCTCAGAGGCGAGAGTTTTTCTCCCGTTGGAAAAATTGCAGACTCTTCAGGCGGCGGTGAAGCTGTTGGTATCCCGCAGGTGGTCGTCGCTGCACTTTTGCATGCGAGTCCTGGGTCTCATGGTAGCCTCCTTCGAGGCGGTACCGTATGCTTAATCACACACTCGAGTCTTGCAGAAGGAGATCCTGTCCAAGTGGGACAAGTCTTCGTTGTCCCTGGATTGTCAGATCCGGGTGAGCCAACTAGTCAGGACTTCCCTGGTCTGGTGGCTGAGATTTTGGGGGGAGTTTGGGGCGTACAGTCGACACAGGGTCGCTGGACGCAGGAAGAATCCCGCCTGCCGATCAATGTGCTGGAACTTCGGGCGATCAGGCAGTGCCTCTCCACATGGTCACAGAGGCTACAGGGGCGTCCAGTCAGGATCCAGTTAGACAACACCACAGCGGTGGCGTATGTCAACCATCAAGGAGAACCAAGAAGCTTGGCTGCAGCATCCGAGGTTGCTCACATCCTGCGGTGGGCAGAACGGAGCGTGCCGGCTCTATCGGCCGTATACATTCCGGGCGTAGAAAACTGGCAAGCGGACTACCTAAGTCGCCAGATGCTGGACCAAGGAGAATGGTCACTACACCCGGATGTGTTTCAACTCCTTTGTCTGAAATGGGGTACGCCAGACGTGGATCTCCTGGCTTCTCGACTCAATCGGAAGGTATTGAGGTTTGTGGCCAGGTCAAAAGATTCCTGGGCGGATGCGACAGACGCGTTGGTGGCCCCCATGGGGACAGCATCGGCTAATTTATACCTTTCCCCCACTGAAACTTCTTCCTCGTCTGCTCCGCAGAGTGGAGACTGAGGGGATTCCGGTGATTCTAATTTCCCCAGATTGGCCTCGGCATCCCTGGTACGCCGACCTAGTGTGCCTGGTGGCAGATGCCTCTTGGCGACTGCCTTCTGTCGCAAGGTCCTATACTTCATCCTGCTTTACAGTCACTGGCTTTAACGGCATGGCTGTTGAAAGTCACGTTCTGAAGGACCGAGTCCTGTCAGATTCAGTCATTTCCACCATGCTGAGGGCACGGAAGTCATCTTCTCGGAAGATCTATCATCGCACTTAGAAGGCCTACATCTCTATGTGTGAGGAGATGGGGTGGCGTCCACGGGCATATTCGGTTTCCAGGATCCTGCTGTTTTTACAGCGTGGAGTGGATCAGAAACTTGCCTTAAGCACCATTAAGGGACAGATTTCAGCCTTGGCTGTTTTCTTTCAACGACCCTTGGTGGCTCATTCACTGGTGAGTATGTTTGTGCAGGGGGTCCGACATGTGGCTCCTCTGGTTCGACCACCAGTACCTCCGTGGGATTTGAATCTGGTGCTCTCGGTACTTCAGAAACCTCCCTTTGAGAACATCAGAGAGATTCCTCTTTTGACACTCTCTCAGAAAGTTGCCTTTCTGGTGGCCATTACATCTGTCAGGAGGGTTTCTGAGTTGGCGGCCTTGTCTTGCAAGTCCCCCTACTTGATCCTCCATAAGGATGAAGCGGTGCTACGCCCGCAGCCTTCGTTTCTTCCGAAGGTGGTTTCGGCTTTTCATCTAAATGAGGACATTGTACTTCCATCCTTGTGTCCTCGGCCGTCGCATCCCAAAGGGGTTGCGTTACATTCCTTAGACATTGTACGTGCTCGGCGGGTGTATCTGTCTGCTACAGCTCCGTTTCAGAGGTCAGACTCACTGTTTGTGTCGGTGACTGGTCCAAAGAAAGGCCTGGCGGTCTCTACGGCCACCATTTCTCGGTGGATCAGACAGATTGTGATTCTGGCTTATGTCACGGCGCATTCGACCAGGGAAATTGTGCCTCCTGGGCTTTCTGACATCAAACGTCTGTCTCACAGGTGTGTAAGGCGGCGACCTGGTCGTCCGTTCACACTTTCACTAAGTTTTAACAGGTTGACATGCATGCGTCTGCGGATACTTGCTGTGGCCGCAAGGTTTTTGCAGGCGGCTGTTTAAGGTTGCAACTCCTCCGTTGAGGAGCTCTGTTTGTTTGGGATGAAGTTAGTTTGATTGCCGTTCCCACCCCTCGTTTTTTTGACACTGCTTGGGGACGTAGAGAGAGAGAGAGAGAGAGAGAGAGAGAGAGAGAGAGAGAGAGGTTAAAGTGGGGTCAGAGAGAGGTGTTAGATAGGGGTCAGGGGGGGGTGAGAGAGGGGGGTGAGAGAGAGGTCAGGTGGCATGAGAGACATGCCCAGTACCTTCCATAGGATGTTCATTCTCCTTCTGGGTGAGGTGCTCTGCTCCTTCCAGCGAGTTCATAGACCTCGGACTGTCACGGGCGAGTAGCAGTCCCTGGCTGCCTGTGCCTCCCGTCGGTCCTTGTGGGGGCCCCGATCCACCTATCCTTGGGGCCCATTGTCAAAGCTGGGAGTGGAAAGGAGGGTGAAAAGCAGTCCCTGACTGCATGCGCCTTCCGCCGGTCCTCGTGGGGGCCCCCGATCCGCCTGTCCTCCGAGCCCATTGTCAAAGCTGGGAGTGGAGAGGAGGGCGGATAGCAGTCCCTGGCTGCCTGCACCTCCCACCAGTCCTAGGAGGGCTCGATCCACCTGTCCTCCAGGCAGCTGGGAGTGGAGGGGGCAGAGGAATCCAGGTTCAGGGTGGCACCGCCGCATCAGATATGCTGCTTCTCACCTCTATGGTGGTCATGGAGCTTTTCTCCCTCCTGGGCTCTCTTTACCCTGCTCCTGCCACTACCGGTCCAGGGCACCCCATGACAAGGGGCAGCTGCTTTGGGCCCCGCAACAATGACTGGGCCCTGGGCAGCTGCCCCTTTTGCCGTGTTAAAGATGGCCCTGGTCCCAGAAGGGGCGTACCTTTGCTTTGATTGCCTAGGAAATCCGAGCAGAAGTGAGAGGGGGTACCTACAGTACTAAAACTAGGTACCCTTTCCACAAAAAAATGATTATGTGGCAAATGTGGTAGAGGAGGGGGAGGAGGACATAAAGTGGAACATCACCTTTAGGCTGAAGTTTTGCTTTAAACAAAGCTGTTCAAGCTCACTAAAAGCTTTGTAAAACATGTTGTACACGCTACACTTATATAAGCTAAAGTAGGCATCACTAAATGGAGGATCACGGTCCAGATGCGGATCGAGCCACTGTCCCATCCTGACCCGCGGTCATCCCATTTCTCTTTGACCTCTTCCATTGTAAATCCTGTATAATAATAATTGTCATTCTCAAGGCAGCGCGGAGAATAGGAGGCAGAATAGCATTGAACGGTGAGTGGGAGGCACAGCTGCACTGGCTGAAGGGTGGGAGTGGGTGCTGCATGAGTTAACTTTCCAGATTAAGTAGCAGGTGATTGGTTGCTCGGACCAATCACTAGGGATGAGCTCGGTGTTCGAGTCGAACGCATGTTCGACTCGAACATCGGCTGTTCGGCGAAACCAGGACTTTGTGGACCATTCGTGCCAAATTCATGTGACGCGAACGGCCCACAATACACTGCGCCATCGCAGTGCATTGCCGGCGCTGTGATTGGCCAAGCATGCACTGTGACCCCGCATGCTTGGCCAATCACAGCGCGGGCAGCGAGGAGAGCCATAATTGACCATAGGCAGGATGCCTGTGGCCAATTATAGCTCAGGGGGGTTTAGTACACGCCCCGCATTATAAAAGGCCGCCAGCGCGGCGGCCTTGTGTAGTGAAGAAAGAAAGGTCTTCTGGACGCAGCACTCCGGTTAAAAAGCCTTTATTCCAAAAAAAGGTTCAGGAAACCAAAAACACTCTGCACAACACAACAAACTGGTCACGTCTGGCTGACGCGTTTCACACTATTAAAAGTGCTTACTCGTGCTATGAGTAAGCACTTTTAATAGTGTGAAACGCGTCAGCCAGACGTGACCAGTTTGTGGTGTTGTGCAGAGTGTTTTTGGTTTCCTGAACCTTTTTTTGGAATAAAGGCTTTTTAACCGGAGTGCTGCGTCCAGAAGACCTTTCTTTCTTTCTTCAATTGCATTTGCATTTGCCTGCACCCTCGGTTGCTGGGAGGAGGTAATTCCAGGGACTTCCACACCTGAGCGGCTTTCTTTCCCCGGCCTTGTGTAGTGAGTTGGCGTGCAGGGACAGAGAAGGATAGGCAGGGAAAGGGTCTTTGATATTTTTTCATTAACCTTGTGCATTTACAGTGTGTTGGTATACAGGGACAGAGAAGAATAGGCAGGGACAGTGTCAGTGATATTCTTTCATTAACCTTGTGCATTTACAGTGTGTTGGTATACAGGGACAGAGAAGGATAGACAGGGGACAGTGTCAGTGTCATTTTTGCTAAACCTCCTGCACAGTATACACCTGAAGCTACCCCTTATTGCTGTGTTTTCCTGTTGTGTAACACAGGCAGACATCTGCAGCAGTTACAGTGGGTGTAGTGTGCCTCCTGCACAGTATACACCTGAAGCTATCCCTTATTGCTGTGTTTTCCTGTTGTGTAATACAGGCAGGCATCTGCAGCAGTTACAGTGGGTGTAGTGTGCCTCCTGCACAGTATACACCTGAAGCTACCCCTTATTGCTCGTGGGTTTTTTCTTTTGTGTTACACTAACAGGCATCTGCAGCAGTTACAGTGGGCGTAGTGTGCCTCCTGCACAGTATACACCTGAAGCTACCCCTTATTGCTGGTTTTCCCATCTCCCTGCAGGCCATTAGAATGTCTGGAAGGCCAACAAGGAGAGGCAGACAGTCACGAGCCAATAAAAGGGGGCAAGCAGGCTCTGTGTCTGGGGGCAACAGTGCTGGTCGTGGACGCGGTGCATTGTCATCAGCACGTGGCCATGGGACACGCTTGTCCTTATTTTCGGCAGCTGGATGTGTTGAGCCGCATCATGCCGAAGACTTGGTAGAGTGGATGACCAAGCCCTCCTCATCCTCCTCATCCTCTCACCCAGGCTCAGGGTACTGGCAACGCAGCTGCCAACGCGTCCTCTACCCTCGTATCAATGTCATCGGTCACTCCTTCCCTAGACCCACCATGTCCTCCTCAGGAGTCCCCTGAACTGTTTGAGCACAGTGTTGGGTACATGCTTCAGGAGGATGCTCAGCGTTTTGAAGGGTCTGATGATGATACACAGCTAGATGAAGGCAGTAGCATGAGCGCAGAGAGAGGGGATGCTCAAGAAGGACAGCAATCTGGCAGTCATGTTCCAGCAGCTGCAGCATACTGCCAGGTTTGCTCCAGTGATCAAGAGGGAGGGGATGATAAGGTCACTGACTCCACGTGGGTGCCTGATAGGAGAGAGGAGGAGGAGGAGGATGAGGAGGAGGCACATCTCCAACGAGGCAGGATGCCCTCCAGGGGCCAGTGTAAGGGCAGCACACCGACTGAATCACACCGCAGAGCTCCGCCTGTACAGGGCGCTGCCTCTGCCCGTTATTCCAAAAGTTCTTTGGTGTGGGCCTTTTTTGAGTCGAGTGCATCAGATCGCACCGCTGCTATTTGCAACATATGTCTGAAGCGTATCTCGCGTGGCCAAAACATCAGCCGCTTGGGCACCACATGCTTGACCAGACATATGTTGACCTGCCATGCAGCTCGTTGGCAAGCGTACCTTAAAGACCCACACCAAAGAACAAAGCCGACCTCTCCTTGCTCCTCATCAGCTGGGATCTCCAACCCCACTATACCTTCAGTCCTCTCTGAAACCTGCACTGAGAGGAATGAAGGTGTAGAATTAGGTGTGTCACAGCCAAGTACTTGCGGGCACTCTGCTAGCAGTACACCGACGTCCGATTGTAGCAGGCAAATTTCCCTGCCCCAGCTGCTGGACCGTCGAAAGAAGTTCACTCCCAGCCATCCACATGCCCAGCGGTTGAATGCTAGCTTGGCTAAATTGCTAGCACTTCAACTGCTGCCTTTTCAGTTGGTAGACTCTGCCCCCTTCCGTGAGTTTGTGCAATGTGCGGTTCCTCAGTGGCAGGTTCCCAAACGCCACTTTTTCTCACCGAAGGCGATTCCGGCTCTCTACCGGCATGTGGAAGGCAATGTCCATGCCTCGCTGGACAGGGCGGTCAGCAGTAAGGTGCATATTACCGCTGACTCATGGTCCAGCAGGCATGGACAGGGACGTTGCCTTTCTTTCATGGCCCATTGGGTCACTCTTTTGGCAGCTGGGAAGGATGCAGGACAGGGTGCAGTAGTGTTGGAGGTTGTTCCGCCGCCACGCCTCCAAAATGCTACTACTGGTTGTGACACACCTCTCTCCTCCACCCCCTCTTCTTCTTCCTCCATGGCCTCTTCCTGTGCTTTGTCCTCGGAACCAGCGGTGCTCCGTAGGCGTTCAAGGGGCTATGCAAGTACGCAGGCAAGAAGATGCCATGCCGTGCTTGCGCTGGTGTGTTTGGGGGACAGGAGCCACACTGGGGCAGAGGTTCTGTCAGCTCTGCAGGGGCAGGCCGAGAGGTGGTTGACGCCATGCCAGCTTAAGCCAGGAATGGTGGTTTGCGACAATGGCACCAACCTCCTCTCCGCCCTCCAACAGGGACAACTGACCCATGTGCCCTGTGTGGCTCACGTCCTTAACCTGGTGGTGCAGCGGTTCTTGGGCAGGTACCCGGGCTTACAGGATGTCCTGAGGCAGGCCAGGAAAGTCTGTCTGCATTTCCGCGGATCATATAATGCCAGTGCTCGGCTGGCTGAGCTGCAAAAGGAGTTGAACCTGCCCAAGAACCGCCTTATATGTGACATGCCCACCAGGTGGAACTCAACGTTGGCCATGCTGCAGCGGCTGCACACGCAGCAGAGGGCCATCAATGAGTACCTGTGCGACTACGGCACCAGGACAGGGTCAAGGGAGCTCGGGTTTTTTTCACCACGCCAGTGGGGCATGGTCAGGGATGCATGCACTGTCCTGGCACCATTTAAGGAGGCCACGAGGATGCTGAGCAGTGACGGTGCATGCATCAGTGACACTGTACCTCTTGTCCACCTGTTGGAGCATACGCTGCGTGGAATAATGGACAGGGCACTTGAGGCAGAAAGAGGAGGACTTCCTTGCCTCTCAAGGCCCCCTTTACCCAGACAGTGTTCCTTCTGTCCCACCCATCACACAGGAAGAGGAGGAGGAGGAGGAGGAGGATTGTGTCAGCATGGAGGTAGAACCTGGCACTCAGCATCAACAGCAGCAGTCTTTTAGGGATGATTTACACTCCCAAGAAACCCGTGGACTTGTACGTAGCTGGGAGGAGGTGGCTGCGGATCATGTCGTCCTTAGTGACCCAGAGGACTGCGGACTGAATGCTTCAGCTAACCTATGCCGCATGGCCTCCCTGATTCTGCAAAGCCTGCGGAAGGATCCTCGTATTCTTCGGATCAAGGAGAGGGACCATTACTGGCTGGCCACTCTCCTTGATCCACGGTACAAGGGTAAGGTTGCGGACCTTATCTTGCCGTCGCTGAGGGAGCAGAGGATAAGACATCTCCCCTCCGGGAGGCCTTGCAGAAAGGTCTGTGCAACGCGTTCCCAGAGACTGGGAGGTTACAAACTCCTGGACAACGAGTTGCTGAGGCTTCGGTCAGTCAAAGAAGGAGCGGTGGGGAAGGTGGCCGTCTGACCGATGCGTTCAGACAATTTTTTAGTACGCAGCCCCAAGGTATGATCGGTTCCAGCAACCATCGCCAGCGTCTGATTTACATGGTCCAGGAATACCTAGGGGCAAGGTCAGACTTGGACACCTTTCCCACCGAAAACTTCTGGCTTACTGGGTCTTGAGGATGGATCACTGGCCAGAGCTTGCACAGTATGCAATTGAGCTACTGGCCTGTCCTGCATCCAGCGTTCTTTCGGAACGCACATTCAGTGCTGCTGGTGGCTTTGTAACCGATCACAAGGTGCGCCTGTCCACCGACTCGGTTGATCGACTGACCTTCATAAAGATGAACCAGTCTTGGATCACCACCAGCTACCAAGCACCTGAAGCTGATGTAACCAAATTTTTTTTTTTTTAAATGTCACATCCCTTCAAGACTGCCTATGCTGATGCTAAGTGACTGTCCTGTTATGTTGACTGACTATCCTCTTCCTCCTCAATGATCCTGCCGATAGCTTGGAAGAACATTTGTGGTTCTGGGTGCCGCCACCAGTGGCTAAGGCCCAATTTTTCAGCCCTTGTTTAACAGGGGCATGTAACAACAATTCTTGATCTAATATTTCACAGATGGGCCCATTCCTGCGACCACCAAGAGTAAAGCCCTGTACACACGATCGGATATCCTATGGATTCTAATCCAATGGATTTTTCCATCGGAAATCCGATGAAGCTGACTTCCATCAGTCTTGCCTACACACCATCAGTCAAAAAACCGATCGTCCCAAACGCCGTGACGTACGACGGCACTATAAAGGGGAAGTTCAAATCCAATGGCGCCACCCTTTGGTCTGCTTTTGCTGATTTCGTTTTACCGCGTGTTAGTAAAAGTTTGGTGAGAGCCGATTTGCGCTTTTCAGTCTCCGTGCTTTTCAGTCCGTTAGAGCATGACAAATGTGCTATCTCCATTACGAACGCTAGTTTTACCAGAACGAGCGCTCCCGTCTCATAATTCAGTCTGAGCATGCATGGGTTTTTTATCCGATGGAGTTCCACACAGACGATCGGATTTTGCTATCAGTTTTTTTCCCATCGGAAAAATTTAAAACATGTTCTATTTTTTCACACCGATGGAAAAAAGACCGATGGGGCCCATACACGATCGGTTCGTCCGATGAAAACAGTCCATCGGACTGTTTTCATCTGTGAAACCGATCGTGTGTACACGGCTTAACTGTGAGGACTTACAGTCTTGATGCACCAGCACCACCAAAGGCCCAATTTTTCAGCCCCTGTTCAACAGGGGCATGCAATTACAATTCTTGATCTAATAATTCACAGCAGGGCCCATTCATGCGCCCACCAAGAGTAACTGAGGGCTTACAGTGTTGTGGCACCAGCACCACCACCAAAGGCCCAATTTTTCCTACCACTGTTCAACAATGGCATGTAATTACAATTCCTGATATAATAGTTCACAGCAGGGCGTTCCAGCGCCCACCAAGAGTAACTGTGAGGGCTTACAGTGTTGTGGCAACACCAACACCTACGGGGCAAATTTCTGCAGAGTATATACGGCAGGCCCCTACTTTCAAACATCCAACTTACAAACGACTCCTACTTGCAAACGGAAGGAGACAACAGGAAGTGAGAGGAAATCTACCCCTAGGAAGGGAAATTCTCTCCTGTAAAAGTTAATATGGGAAAAAGGTGTCTCCTCTCCACTGATGCTTTATCACCAATCCTTGTTTCAATAAAAAACCCACTTTTCCAAAAACATTTGTCATTGGGACGGAAAGTGAGGTGAAATGTTCTGAACAGGTGCACAGACAGAAAAACAAATGTTACAGGGGTGATAACCCTTCCCTATGTTTTCCAAAAAGCTTAAAAATAGATTTTTTGGCTAGAGCTACACTTAAAAAATGTACCTGTTCCAAATTAGAAAAAGATTCTACTTAAGAACAAACCTACAGTCCCTGTCTTGTTTTCACCGCCTGTATACTGCTGTTCAGAGTATATAGGGCCTTTTTTTATTTTGGGTACGGGGTTCCCCTTAATATCAATACAAGAACGAAAGGGGCAGGTAATGGGCTGGGGGGGGGGGGGAGTGATGGGGTAGCCATGCCATTTTTCTCAATGATTTTCATCCATATTGCCGGGACCAGACATTACATTAAAGCCGCAAGCAGTTTTAAATTACCTTTTTTTTTCCTTTAGAAATGTCATTTTGTGCAGGGACAGTTCTAAACACGGGAAACACGTGGCACTTCACAGGCATACTTTAGACACCCCCCAGGTACGATATTTAAAGGAATATTTCACTTTTTTTTTTTTTCACTTTATGCATCATTAAAATGACTGCTCCCGAAAAAACGGCAGTTTTTAAAACTTATTTTTGCATTGATACATGTCCCCTGGGGCAGAACCCGGGTCCCCAAACCCTTTTTAGGACAATAAAATGCATATTAGCCGTTATAATTAGCACTTTTGATTTCGAACGTTCGCATCCATTGTATTTAATAGGGTTCTAAAGTTCGCGCGAACTTTCGGTCCGTTCGCAAGTTCTGGTGCGAACCAAACCGGGGGGGGGGGGTGTTCGGCTCATCCCTACCAATCACCAACTTGTTAATATGAAAAGTTAACCATGCCAGCTCCTGCCCTCCATTCAGTGTGGCTGTGCCCCCTGCTCTCTGTTAAATGCTATCCTGCCCTGCACACTATGCTCTGTGTAAGGTAGGAGAGTTAATACTGACAAGAGAACATGACTGTTAAGGTGTGTGTGATGTAAAGGGGGGCAAGTGCTGCTTGGGGGAGATGTAAAAGGTAGCAGTACTTGAAGGGGGTGATGTGATGTAATTCAATACTCCTGAGCTAAAGTATACTTATATAAGTACTGTATATACTTATGCTTATACGTAAAGTACACAACCGACTATTTACCTTTTTTTTTTTAATTAGAGTAAGTTAGGGTTATAACCGCTGTCAGTTTTTTTCCCTGTCTGTGTTTCATTGAAGAGACTGATTTTACTTTGTCTCATACCCACAACAGGAAGTGCAACCATTGCCCCATTGGAAAATGTCCCCGCTATATGTTCTAGGGACAGCAAAAAAAAATATTTTGTTACTTTCACTTTTTATGATAACGGTTAAAGTGGGAGTAAACTCCCTTGGTATATTGTTTAGGAGATATTTACTTTAATAGACATGTGCACTGCCGAAAAATACATTTTTTATTTTTTTTTTGCTTTTTTGGGGAATTCGGAAAATTTGAAAAAATTCATTTTTTTCGTTTTCGTATTTTTTTTGCTTTTTTCGGAAATTCGGGAAATTCTAAAAATTTGTTTTTTTCTTTTTCGTGTTTTTGCTTTTTTCGGAATTTTGGGAAATTCGAAAAGTTTGTTTTTTTTATTTTTTTTTGCTTTTTTCTGAAATTCAGGAAATTCGGAATTCCGAAAAAACGAATAAAGCGAAAACAAATTTTAGGAAAATTCGAAGATCCGAAATTTCAGAGATTTCAGAAATCCGAAAATCCGTAAATTGAAAAATTCTGAAGTCCGAAAATTGAAAAATTCGGAAATTCTAGATTTCGGAAATCCGAAAATTTCAAAATTCGGAAATTTCAGAATTAACGAATTTCTCTAAATTCGTGAAAAACAAATTAGAAACTAAACAAATTGCACATGTCTACTTTAGAAGCAGCCAGTGATGTCACCAGCGCATGCACTCTGAAAGAACGGCATACCTGTGTGGTTCCTTCAGAGCCCTGTGCTGTAAACAGTCACTCCTGTGCATGACATCATCGTGGCTCAGTCATTCATACCGCCAAAGCCTGCGAACCCGGAAGGAAGACCGGTTGAAGATGGAAGCACCTACAGCGGTGACAGCACGCGACTGGAGGGCTTCGTTTTCAGATAAGTTTGTCATAATGTGCTAGTATGTGGTGCATACTAGCACATTATGACTTAAACTGCCCATGGCCCAATTTTTTATTTTGTTGTTGCTGCGGTTTGCTACCGCTTTAACGTGATGAATAGAGAGGATGAATCTTTATTAGGGGCACAGACAGCAGTGTTCTAATCCCTCTCCACTCTATCCTAAACTAATAAAATGTTTTGCATTTAGTTATACTTTAACCTCCCTGGCGGTCTGATTATGTTAGTATTTTTGAATGGCAAAGCGAATAGTTGTTTTGCATGGAAATTTGTTGTTTTATATTGTAGGCCTGTAATTCTTAGGCATAACTCACTTAAATCTGTCCAAACAATAGTCTAGTAGACATCCTGGGTATGATAAAGTTTGAAACACAAAATCATAAATTATAATTTAATGAATAACTATAAATAATTATAAAAAAATAATAATAATACATTTTATTCAATAATGTAATCAAACCAAAAACGCTGAAATTTGTCCAAACAAGGGTGCAATATTACTAGTCACTGTAAAGCCCCATACACACGGTCGGACTTCCATAGGACTTTTCCCTGGATTTTTGTCCAAACGGAGTTGGCCGGGCACACCCATAGCATACACACCACAGCACTTTTCTGCAAACTTTCCCAAAACTTTTTGCAACATCACGTGGTTTTTCTGCTCTTTACCGCCACCCTTTGGTCAACTTCTGCTATTGTTGGTTGATTTTAACATTAGTTGTTTTGTCCATCGGACAAAAGTCCTATGGTTTTCTGTACACATGGTCAGACTTTGCTCCATCGGACTTTTGTTGGCCAAAAGTTTGTCCGTTTGCAGACCAAACTTTTGTCCGATGAAAACAAAAAAAGAAAAAAAAAAAAAAAAAAAAAAAAGTTTGACCGATGGAGCGTACACACGGTCGGATTGTTGGTCCAACTTGCTCAAAATGAAGTTTGTTGGCCAAAAGTCCGACCGTGTGTACGGGGCTTAATACTAGACACTGCATATTGGTTTCGTAAACATCCCAGGTATGAAACATTTTGAAACGTGGGACTGCACAAAGTCCGATGTCACAATCAGGACAATGGAACCTTGTTTCCTTTCTGATTTTCTTTCCACTGTCATCTCGCTTCGAGCAACAAACCACGCACATCCTTGTAGGTGCTGACTTTTTCTCGGTTGGTGAGATGTAGTCCATGAAGTGACGACCAGCACGACGTCCAGCTCTATTCACAGCCATTGATGGTAATTTGGTGGTTTACAAAGATACGTTCGGCAACTTTCCAAATGAAGTCAGAATGAATCACAGGCTTGTCACTTTTTTTTTGAGCAGAATGTAGGCGTTCCACAAGCATTGCTCAAGAAGATACCTGAAGATCTTCTTGTAGTACTTCTGCAGTTTCCTCATTGCTTGGTAGAATGTCATTGCTTGGTCGGCTCTGTCAACACCTCCCATGGTGTTATTGTAGTCTATCACTACTTGTGGCTTTGTGATTTCTTTCCCACCTTTCGTGAGTACCATAACAGTGGAGGTATTATGAACTGTACTCATTAGGCACACATCTTTCTTGTCACGCCATCGCAGTGCCATCATTTTGTCTTTCTGCCAGGCAACCATTTCTCCAGTCTTCAGCTTCTTATTGCCAAACATTGGCGGCATGTCGCACCGGTTAGCCCTAATGGTTGCATAGGCATCTGTTTTGTTTTGCAGAAGAAACTCAAAGTTCAGGAGACATATAAAAGTTGTCGGTTGTTACTCAAGAGCCCTGATTTAGCAATGGCTCAATGAGTGAAAGAACAGAAGATGTTGCCATTCCATAGTTGCTGTATTTTGGATTGAATTTTGTTCCTTTTCCAGTGTATATGACTGAATTCCAAATGTAGCCAGTTGACGATTTGTATAGCATGTAGGATTTTACCCTAAATCCTGCTCTCTTTGATGCAATGTATTGTACCCAGCTGAGCTTTCCGTTGTAGGCCATTAGACTTTCATCTATGCTGGTATCTCTTTCTGGCACATAGCTCCGTTGGAAATTCTTTAGAATCATTTGAGATACTTCCCAAATTTTCTGTAGTTTTGGTGCAAGATGAGTAGTTTCATCAAATTCTTTGTTTTCAAAATGTAAATATTTTATGATCAGGGAAAATCTGTACTCTGACATGACCGTGCCAAAGAATGGAGTGGCAAATAATTTATTAGTTGTCTAATACCACTTCTGCAAGGGTTTCCCCACCACTCCCTGAAATATTTTAAGGCCCAGAAATTTCCAAATGTCATCTTTGGCCACTGGTTCCCACTTTCTGCTTCTTGGAAACTTCTGATGCGCAGTAGCTAATTGTTGCTCTTTTTACCGGTTTGTCTCAGTAACTATTTTTTCAATAACCTCATCGGTCAAAAATAATTGTAAGTATGCCAAGGGTTTGTCGTGTTCAACGTCTACTTTCATACCAGATACTTCAGAAAATGGGAATCTTGGGGGCGCTGCCTGAGCTGTACCACAGTCAATAGAGCACCAAGTTAGCACATCACTGAGCTCAGTCACAGAATCGTCGCTGTCGTCACTTTCAGTGTCTGATGACAAATTCCCCACGAATCACTATCGCTCAATTCTGCAAGTGATTCTAATTCACTATCACTGTTTTCTAGCTGGTATAAAACCGCTTTTGACCTCAAGGGAAGCTTTTTGGATGCCATGGACGTTCTTAAGTTTCCAGGCAGAAAGAATGGTAAAAGTGCAGGCATGGCACTAGACAAAGCACTAGGGACAAAACTGAGGTGAAATGGTTTGAGGCAGTAATATAATCCTAACAGATTACAATGTATTGTGTGTATGTTGTTTTGTACTTTTTTGAATTTGCCTCCGGGCTCTGCCCCCCTGCGTTGCGACGCTCTCAGGAAAGGGAACCCAGAAGACAGATGCATCGACCGGAGGACACAGCGGGAGGACATTGTAGGGACAAGGTAAGTAACTGTACAGGGACATATCGAGTGTGGCTCGGGGTTACTGCTTTTGGTACTAAAAATTAACCCTGTGCCATACTCGGGATTACCGCCAGGGAGGTTAAAGGCAGAACGTTTTTTATCTTATTGCATTCTATGCATTAAGATAAAAAGCCTTCTGTGTGCAGCAGCCCCCTAATACTTACCTGAGGTCCCTCTCTATCCAGCAATGTCTATGAGTGTCTCAGCTGTCCAGATTCTCCTTCCTTATTTGCTGACACACAGCAGTGGCACCATTTAATCTCGTTGCTGTCAATCAAAGTCAGTTAGCCAATCAGGGGAGAGAGGGGGCAGGGCCGGGTCAGGGATCCGTGTCTAAATGGACACAGGGAGCTGTGACTCAGCTCGGGTGCCCCCACAGAAAGCTGCTTGCTGTGGGGGCACTGAACAGGATGGAGGGGCCAGGATCACACAAGAGGGACCCAAAGAAGAGGAGGATCCAGGCTGCTTTGTGCAAATCCACTGCAACAGAGCAGGTAAGTATAACATGTTTGTTATTTTTATTGGAAAAAAATTAGCTTTTACAATCAATTTAAGCTCTTTTAGTAAACATTGGACAAAAATTAATGTGTTCAATAAATGCAATTTTTTTCTCCGTTTTAAAAGGTGATTCTTTATTAGTCTAAGCACCTTAAAGTGGTGGTGAAGTCAGAGTAGGATTACTGCCAGCTCCTCTGTTGTACCAAGGTATAGTACACAGTGTAAATGTTTGGTTAAAATGATGCAGATAAATACATTATTTCAGATCGCCTCTGTGCAGTCATGTGACCTACTGCCGCCCTCCTCCCCTGATCTAAGGGCTACGATCCCCTTCTGACATCATCCAGGAGGTCACGTGACTGCTGTGCTGTCCGCTCAGCTTCTCCCGCTGTAGCCCTTAGATCAGGGAAGAATGGCGGGAGGTCATGTGACCGCACAGAGGCAATCTGAAAGAAGGTATTTAGCGGCATCATTTTAAACAAACATTTACACTGTGTAGTATACCTTGGTATAACAGAGGGGCTGGCAGTAATCCTACTCTGACTTTACTGCCAGCTACTAATAGGAGGGGAGGGGCGGGGAGCGGAGGAGATTACTCACACACAGGAGCTGACAGGCAGGGATGGAGAGGGGGGGAGAGAGGAGAGACTGCCTGAAGACGGAGGCACGTAAACTGACCATGGTATCATGAATATCATGAATCAGCAGCCATAATTACCATAGTAAGTTTACATAGGGGGACACAGGAACAGGCAGGATCAACTAGGTTTTTTACAGCACAGAAGGGGACAGATTAGACAGCACAAGCATTATGCTGTTTAACCTGCTTTAATGGAACATGGTCTCTTTTTTTTTAGGGTTACAGCCTCTTTAAATTGTTTAATCTATTTTTATTCAATATCAGGGTAAGAAAAATAAAAGATATAGAATGTAGGAAGGGGTACAATGATTGTTATATGTAAATCATACAGGTATATCAACAATAAGAGTATAGGTATGTTATCACAATCTGTTGCATAAGTGACGTGCAACCCCTGCACAATAGGAACAGCTTCACCTTCTGGGCGTGCGTAACAAGCATCAGAAAGGGCTTCTAGGTACAGTATATAATATAGGAAATAGTCATTAAAAGAGTAAATTTGTTCGTACCCATATAAGCAATACATATAAAGGAAATACATAGGAAAAAAGGAGTACTGAAGGTTTTAAGGGGATGGTTAAAGAAGAGGCAGGTATAGAAAAGAAATAGAGGAAAATATAGGAATGAGGATAAGGGGGCAGAACTTTTAGAGAGGGAGACGGTGTGGAATGGTGTAAGGTAGAATTTTGGAGAGAGTGAGGGTGAATACCAAGTATCTCTTCCTGACCATGACCATGGTCATCACCAACATGGAGTTGAAAAGATCTTTGAGATCATTAGACAGTCACAACATTTCTGAGAATTCCAGAAGACGTTTCAGCAGCCCAAATCTGGACATAGAAATCCTGCTTGTAATTTTCTTGGGTCAGGTGGCGTTCTATATGTAGGATGAAGTCTAATTTACTAACCCATCCTAGAAGAGTAGACAACTGTGGTGAATGCCAGTGGCATGGAATCACGATACAAGCAGCAGTAAGGAAATGTTGAAGAATATTCTTTTTAGTTTTGATAGGACCTGGTAACTTGGATAGCAGAACAGTTTGGGAAGCATTAGTAAAAATAGTTCCAGGAGCCATGTGTAAAGTGCAAGAATTGTGTCCCAAAATCTTTTAATAGGGGTACAAGACTACTAAAAATGGGATGTTTCCTGGATAGCTTTGACATCTCCAACACTGGTCAGGGAATGAGGGATACATTATGTGGAGTGCACTAGGGAATCATTATCAGCACATGAAGATCTTAAAATTCGTTATCTGGTTTACTCTTTCGTCCATGGACCGACACAGCTTCTCTATTGACAAAGTGGGTATTATCCGTTAATTAGGAGTGACTAGGCAGAAAAACTTGTAAAAAGTGTTGCATCACACCTTCTACAGTACCGCCCAGGGGGCGGACCCTCTGGGTATACCCTCTCAGTCTGCATCTTCGCAGATCAGTTTTTTTCTGTCTAGCAAGGAGTAGGACATGGCTCCCTTCGGGCCCATTGGTCCGGGGAAAAAAGATATATATATATATATATATATATTTTTTTATTTTTTTTGCTACATTTGTTGTTTCCTGCGATCTTCGATCAACTGCCGACTGGGTGACAGGCTGGATCCTCGATCCTTGTAGTCTCCCCAGTTTCGGCCATCGAGCGTGTGCCGACCCTAGCTACGCGCTGGGTTTTCCACGACATGCCCGTCGCTCCACGGGTGGCCGGTGAGCCTACGCTCCAGGGCCTGCATCGGACCGCTCAGCTTCGGCTGACCTTACGGCCGAGTCGCAGCAGCCTGGCCGGTGAGCTTACGCTCCAAGGCTTGCATCGGACCGCTCAGCTTCGGCTGACCTTACGGCCGAGTCGCAGCAGCCTGTCCGGTGAGCGTCATGCTCCAGGGCATACATATGATCGTCCCTTCTGGGTCCAATCACAGCATGCCTGGCCAACAGTCACCTTCCGTGCGCGGACGATGATCTGTTTGGAATGTCTTCCAGCAGAATACATGCAGGATAGGCAAGTAAAACTCCCCTGCCTCGGCTGGGTGATTTAGCTGGACATTCCTGGAGAGATCAAGTAAGTGGTTGTGGCCCCTTTCTTCCCTCACTCCCTGCCTTTCCCTCCTCCCTGGGCTTCTAGCTAAAGGTTGCTGGGGGTCACCTAGGGGGTCCCACTGGAGCGGGGCTGGCTGTAACTAACATTTAAAAGAAATGTCATTTTTTCTTACCTGTGTTTGTGTCCTTCCTCCTCCATGCTGTCGGCGGCCATTTTGAGGTGGTCCATGCTAAGTTTGGCCTCTTGTGACTGCCCGGCGGCCATCTTCCTGTGGTTCGGCCACACCCACTGGCCCCTATCAGCTGATCGGCGGCCATGTTTGTCCACCCTGTATGCAGATATTGCCGTTCGGCGGCCATCTTTTTGTGGGCTATGGCTGCTTGACCTCTATCTTCTGTCGGCGGCCATTTTCTTAGAGCCCACATTATCTTCCATACAGACGTTTTTGGCAACCATTTTTCGAGAGCCTCCGGCCTCTAGGGTGCATTACACTGGCGCGAAAATTCACACAGGAAGTGCTGATAAAAGAAGCAGACTGACACAGCAGCAGTGGGACAGCATCACAGGCGCAGCATAGCAGTACCCATCCAGGGTGGTGAGTCCTCTGGGTGACCAGGCCTCTCTGCAGCACAGGAGGGTGGCCTATTGATATCTTGCCTGGAGCCCTGTGAGTGTCAGCGTGTGGTCAGCATGGCATCTGAGCCAGATGTCTTCTCCCCTGAAACACCAGATTTAGCAGCTGGTGCCCCTGAGGTGTCTATGAACGCTATGACTGCAATCCTAGAGGCGTTTGCTGCCAGGGTGGAAGCAGCACACGGGAATACAGGGGGTAATAAATGCCCCATCCCCTGCAAGCTTCTGGGGATAATTCTGATGCAGAACCAGGTCCAGCTACGGCTCGGGGCCCAGATTCTGACGCATCAGAGACTGCAGACCGTGACCGGACAGTGAGAATGACTCAAAGTCCAGGTCAGTACGCGAGACGGCTTTGGTATCTGACCTTATTACTGCAGTGCGGGATATGCTAAAATTGGAAAATACTGCAGAAGCAGCAGAGACTCCGGTCCACTTGGGTTTCATAGACCTGCCCGCACTGCTAAGGTGTTCCCTTGTGTGTCTTTTGATAAACTCTTATACAAGGAATGGGAGAACCCACTGAGGGTCTTTACAGCCCCAAAGAGGTTTGCGGTACGGTACCCCTTTTGAGGAGAGTTTTCTGAAGAAATGGACCTCCCCCCTATAGTGGACCCTCCGGTGTCCAGACTTAATAGAGCCACCACAATTCCTGTAGAAGGGGCTCCTGTTTTCAAGGACCCTGTGGATAGGAAGGCTGAAGCACTCGCTTGCTACCTATACTCAGTGGTAGGCTCGGCAGTACGCCCGGCATTGGCGGGGGCCCTAGTGTCTCACACACTTACTGAATGGGCAAGATTGCTACTCCAGGGGTTAAGGAGCGAGATGCTCCTCCTGATGAGATAACATTGGCCGACCTGTTGGTCCAGGGCCTTAGGTTTGTCTGCGAGTCAGACATGAATACTATTCCCCTGCTGTCAAAAACTTTGGTTTATGCAGTAGCAATACGCCGCCTGATCTGGCTAAAAGGCTGGTCTGCGGACCAGACTTCCAAGAAAGCCCTGTTGGATCTGCCTTTTAAGGGCGACAGACTTTTTGGGGCTTCTCTGGATGACATCATCAAGGATGCCACAGGAAGTAAAAGCACTTTGCTTCCCCAAATTAGCAAGGGTAAGGGGCCACGCCAAGGGCAAGGGCCCTCCTTTACTGCACGCAAGTGGTTTTTTCGTCCCCCTAGGGCAACAGGGAAAAGACCCCAGGCCGATAAAGCGCCTGCCCAAGGACAAAAGCGTCCCTGGTCATGCATACCCAATAAGCCTGCGGACAAATTTGCGTCCGCATGAAGGTCCACCCCCACCCAGCTCTCGGGTGGGGAGACGTCTTCGCAAATTCGCGACTCAGTGGACAGCACTAATCTCCGACAGGTGGGTTTGCGAAGTAATCTCCTCAGGCTACAAGATAGAGTTTCTCTCTTGTCCACCGGACAGATTCAACACCTCCAATCTCCAGCTACTACCGACCCGTCGGGAGGCCCTGTATGGGGCGGTCCAGGGTCTACTGGAACGCGGGGTAGTTATTCCAGTTCCAGAACTGGAACGGGGTTTTTACTCAAATCTGTTCATTGTGCCGAAGAAGGAGGGGGTTCGTCCAAGCTTGGATCTCAGAGCCCTCAATTGCTTTGTGAAGGTACAAAGTTTTCGGATGGAGTCGGTTCGATCTGTAGTCACGGCTCTCCATCCGGGGGACTTTCTGGCCTCCTTGGACATCAAGGACACATACCTGCATGTCCCCATATACTCCAGACACCAGAGGTTTCTGCGATTTGCTATCGGGAAGGACCACTACCAGTTTGTGGCCCTCCCGTTGGGCCTTGCCTCAGCACCCAGGACGTTCACCAAGGTGCTCGCTACGATTCTGGCACTTCTAAGACAGCGGGGTATCGCTATCACAGGCTACTTATACGACCTTCTGCTGAAGGCCCCTTCAAGCTCAGAATTAGAGGTAAGCGTGTCCATTACCTGTCAGACTCTTCGAGACTGTGGTTGGATACTAAACACGCAAAAGTCAGTATTGGTGCCCACTCAACGCCTAGGGTACCTGGGGTTGATTCTGTATTCTTCAGAGGCAAAGGTATTCCTCCCTGTGGAGAAGTTGCAGACCCTCCGGGCTGCAGTACGGCAGCTGACTTCCAGGAATTGGTCGTCACTCCGTTTTTTGCATGCGAGTGTTGGGCCTCAGGGTAGCCTCCTTCGAGGCGGTTCCATATGCTCAATACCACACTCGAGTGTTACAGAAGGAAGTTCTGTCCAGATGGAACAGATGTCCATCATCTCTGGATTATCAAATCCGAGTGAGCCACATAGTCAGGAGATCCCTGGTATGGTGGCTGACAGCATCGGCTCTAATGGCCGGGAAGTCATTTCTTCCAGTTTACTGGATAGTGATCACGACGGACGCCAGCCTAACAGGTTGGGGGGGGGGAGTCTGGGGTGTTCAGTCGGCGCAAGGTCGCTGGACCCCAGAGGAAGCCCTCCTGCCGATCAATGTCCTGGTAATCCGGGCGATCAGGCTGTGCCTCTTCAAATGGTCTCAGAGGCTGCAAGGGCGTCCAGTCAGGATCCAGTCAGACAACGCCACAGCAGTGGCATATGTCAATCATCAAGGAGGAACAAGAAGCTCAGCTGCAGCATCGGAGATCGCTCGCATCCTGAAGTGGGCAGAGAGGAGCGTACCGGCACTGTCGGCCGTGTACATTCCGGGTGTGGAAAACTGGCAGGCGGACTACCTGAGCCGCTAGATGCTGGACCAGGGAGAAGGGTCCTTACACCCGGAGGTGTTCCAACTCCTCTGCCAAAGATGGGGCACACCAGACGTAGATCTTCTGGCTTCCCGACTCAATCGGAAGGTATTGAGATTTGTGGCTGGGGCCCTTCAGACTCAGTAATCTCTACTATGAGAAGTGCTCGAAAACCGTCCTCTAGGAAGGTCTATCACCGCACTTGGAGGGCCTACATCTCCATGTGTGAGGAAATGAAATGGCATCCGCGTACCTATTTGGTTTCCAGAATCCTGCTGTTTTTACAGCATGGGGTGGACCAAGGGCTTGCCCTAAGTACGATTTAAGGGACAGATATCTGCCCTGGCTGTCTTTTTTTTCAGCGACCCCTGGCGACTCACTCTCTCGTGAGTACATTTGTGCAGGGGGTCCGACATGTGGCCCCTCCGGTCCGTCCCCCGTTACCTATGTGGGACTTGAACCTGGTCCTCTCGGTGCTTCAGAAGGCACCGTTTGAGAATATTAGAGATATTCCCCTGTTGACACTTTCTCAGAAAGTGGTCTTTTTGGTGGCTGTTACGTCAGTTAGACGAGTCTCTGAGCTGGCAGCCTTGTCCTGAAGAATGTTCCGAATGTTTGCTGTAGAGTAGCCTCTCTCAACCTTTTTCAACACAGAGGAACCCTTGAAATAACTTTCCGGTCTCAGGGAACCCCTGCTAAAAATTACTATATCTACAACTCATGATGCATTAGTGTGATGGTCAGTGGGAAGAATGATCCTTACACATGCGGTCATTGGGAAGAATTATCCCCTTATAGATAGCTAAAGAGATCAATGTGTCAGTGGGACTTATCTGAGAGGCAGAAATTTCTCATTGCTAAAGGAACCCCTAGCAGCCTTTGGAGTAACCTTAGGGTTCCATGGAACTCTGGTTGAGAAACCCTGCTGAGAAAGGTGAAATGAGTATGGGCCACCATGATGGGGACGCTGTATGTTATTTAACAGCAAAAAAAGGGTAGTTCACCCAAAAATAGATAACTGCTAGGTACCTGACTCTGTTCCTGCCTACCTTTTGTGTGTGTTGCCTTCTCCTGCTACAATCTACATCATATAAAATAAAGAAATCCAACAGAAAGAGTGAGAACACCTCAGAATGGCCACATCAAGTTTTCAGACCCAAAAACTCAAACTCTCACCAATAAAGTCCCTGAGAGATAGAAAAACTGTCAGGGGTTTAACTCTCCAGCACCTATCAAAAATTGAAGTACTAGTTTTGTTAGGATGGGACTTTTACAGCCCATGTAATATTAGCGATCCTGTCACAGTCAGCAACTTGTCAGCAGCAGGAAGGATTGCTAAAGAGAATGCTTATCTGCTCCTTTAGCAATATCTTGCTGGCCGAAATGCCAAACCTTGCTTGCTGGCGGAAGCAGCAAAGGAGTGACATTTTACTGGTTTAGCAATTCTGTTGCTGGTAAGTTGCTGCCAGTAACAAGATCACTAGTGTGACAGTCTGAAGCTCTGCTACATAGTTACATTGTAGGTGAGGTTAAAAAAAAGACACAAGTCCAACCTATGTGTGTGATTATATGTCAGTATTACATTGTATAACCCTGTATGTTGTGGTCATTGTTGTCGTCGTGCTCTGCAGAAGTGCAACATACGCCAACCGAAGAACAGAGTAAACAGAGTGATAATATCAGTGTACTGATGCTCCTTCATTGTCCAATCAGCAGTGGGCATGTTTTCTGGATCAAGCTGTGATTCTGCTGCAATGCAGATCCAGGAGCTTGATACGCTGTCTGGCAGGAGAGCATCGATCACATCTGTTTGAAAAAAAATAATACTTATTTTGTGCATTTAAATTAGATGTAAGCCCAATAACTAAAAGATCATATAAGCTTTCACATGTTAAGGTAATAATGACATTTTCAATATTTTTAAATCTACAAATTTCAGATTAATATTATCTGGTGATCTTGCCTTGAAATTCATTGATAAGGCACTTTCTATTTTAGTGTGACAAGGCTCTCTTCCTGTCTCTCAGTTGTCCTAATGTGTTGTAACCGTGTCACGTGTTTTAAACACACATTATGCAGACATGGTCCACTTTTATCACCATCAGGAGACCTGTCCTGAAAAATTATATTCAACTATGAGAGTCAATCCTGGCTGTATGAGACCATCAGCACTAAGGATGGAAAAATGGTAAAAAAAAAAATGGATTTTTATAACAGCTTACCTGTAAAATCCTTTTCTTGGAGTACATCACGGGACACAGAGCTAAGTAATTAATATGCTGGACACACTTAGGTCCAGCCATGCTACTGACTGATCCATCAGCAGCAGATTGCCTCGGTATTCCATTTCTGCTATACCCTGGGCCTTTAGACCTGCTAGAGGCGGGCCCTAGCACCCTGTAAACCCGTGCACGGTGGCTAACCCAAAGGGCAAGACCACCAACTGGAAGAGGTGCTTCTCTCCTGCGAAACGCAGACAACCTCTGCAGTCCCATGTAAATAAACATATATGCAAATGGCTCCCCATATGTGTATGTGGCAAGTGTTAAGCCATATGCCTCTATGGAAGCGAGGCATAGGGGGGTTGTCTGTTCAAATGGAAGGGGGGGGTCTGTACTAATGGAGGGGGGTGGTTTGTGGTGGGTCTGTACTAATGAAGTGGGGGGGTCTGTTCTAATGGAGGGGGGTGGTTTGGAGGGTGGTCTGTACTAATGGAGAGGGGTGGTGGTTTGTGGTGGTTTGTCGGGGGTCTGTACAAATGGAGGGGGGTTGTTTGTGGGGGGGTCTGTACAAATGGAGGGGTGTGGTTTGAGGGGGGGTCTGTACTAATGGAGGGGGGGTGGTGGTTTGTGGGGGGTCTGTACTAATGGAAGGGGGGTCTCTACTAATGAAGGGGGGTGGTTTGTCCTGAGGGGGGTCTGTACTAATGGAGGGAGGGTGGTTTGTCCTGGGGGGTATATACTAATGAAGGGGGGTGGTTTGTCCTGAGGGGGGTCTGTACTAATGGAGGGGGGTGGTTTGTCCTGAGGGGGGGGTCTGTACTAATGAATTCATGCCTCAATGAATTCATTGAGGCATGAATTCATACAAATATGTTTTAGGCACAACATAAAAAAGTGTGCGCTGTATACCACGCATACATATAGCACGTGTGCTATGGAACGACCATCTTGCAAGCAAGCATGCGTTTGAGTACGTGTTATGCCACATGTACTCATGCAGACACGTATTCCTATGAGAACACAAGGAATCCTGTATAATTAAGCAAACTTAAATTATCATGCCTCATTATGCAACCATGCAAAATCTAGGCGAACATGCAACTTTAGGCGATCATGTATCCTTATGCGATTCAGCATCTTTTATGCGATCAAACATCTTATGCATCTTAAGCACTACTGTGCGGACTTGTACCCTTGTGTGACCAAGGACTCTTGTGTGATCAAGCACTCCTGTGAGATCCAGCATGTTTATGCAATCAAGCATTTTTATGCGACTTTAGGCCTTTTCGTGAAAACAAGCCTCTCTGTGTGATCAAGTATCCTTGGAAAATCAAGGACTCCTAAGATCAGGCAACCTTGTGTGATCCAGCATCTTTATGCAATCAAGCATTTTTATGCGACTTTAGGCATTTCTGTGAAAACAAGCCTCGCTGTGTTACCAAGTATCCTTGGGTAATCAAGGACTTGTGTGATCAGGCGACATTGTGTGATCCAGCATTTTTATGCAATCAAGCATTTTTATGCGATTTTAGGCATTTCTGTGCAAACAAATCTCTCCGTGCGATTTAAGCACTTTAATATGATCAAGCATCCTCATGCAAAAAAAACATGTAATCCATACAAACAGAAACATGTATCTTTATGTGATCAACAATAAACATGTTCTGTTACTTGTCTTTTTACCCCACATGCATTTTGTGTATTCCAAACTCATGCATTTTATGCCAACCTGTGGACTGGTAAAGAGGCAGTTAGCCTCTGTAGACGTGCGTTTCCGCAATCATGCGATATAGCTGTTGTGCGTTAGCAACGTGCACCAGCAGTTGTGTGTTTGGCTAGCCTGAAGCCAGCACCAGGGTAAGGATCCTGTGGAGGTTTTTCTAGCAACCTATACTCCTCGACTAGAGTTTTTAGGAGGAGAAAAAAAACTGCTTATGCGGGTGCCCAACCAGCAGAATAAACTGTTGCAGTAATGGATGGAGTGGGAAGGTACAAGCAACCTATGGGATTTGTAAAATTTTTTTTTTTTTTTTCAAAACCCCAAGGCGGAGAAGGAGGCTTTAGCCGACTAGGCTAAATTATATGCAGTATGAATCTCTGAAAAAGACTGCAGCTGCAACTCCAGAGCTCGTGAGGCTTCGGATACCTCCGCCTCGTTAGCCTGCACCTGTTCCCTGTCCTCTGTGGTCAACTTTCAACCTCAGGACTTTTAATCCATTTGTTTGAGGATTTAGAGCAGGGAAAGGGGCACACCCCAGTTTCTGCTTTCTGTGAGGATGCAGCAATATAGCAATTAACCTCTTATAGACCAACAACGTCAGCCTTTTGCTTCTTAGGATTTTTAATCCCAGAGCCCTTAGAAGGCATAATCCCAAGCTCAAAGCCGAGGTACTGGCAGCCAAATTGCACCTATTACTGAGCTATAGTTCAGCGTACAAGCTGCTATATGAGCCAGTCAGGTGTCTAAACTAATGTGCCTTGGGGATGCCTGTATCACCGCCTGTTGTATGCCAAATACATTTATACTGTCACCAAATCAGCCCCTGCTCCTGTGTCTGTCCTCTTACCAGTGTGTCTCCCAGAGACTGTTCTTTTAAGGCAGAGGACGCCCGCACATGCGCAGAAGCGCCCCGGGACACACGGAGCGTCAGCACGCCAAGCCCCGCCCCCTCCGTGACTTGTTCATATCTTGGAAACCTCTCTCGCGTGCATGTCGCGCTTTCTCATGGAGAGGAAATGGGGAGAGGAGGACGGAGGCCGCGAACTGCTCCAGCCCGTCGTGGCTGAACGGCGGCTATACAGGGAGATCCGCAGCGCAGCACCAGGATGCGAACTCAGGTCTCCCCCTCAGGTATGACATGGCAACATTTAACAGATGGCCCCTGGAGCTGTACTTACAAAAGGGAGCTCCTCCATCTGTCCAGGCATTACTCTTGAAACAAGGTATAGCCCAGTTTAGACATCTCATAGAGGTCTCGCTCTCTAGTGCCCAAAAAAGGGTACTACCATAATGTCAAAAACTAGAAACCATATGAAATCATTTCAGGTTTTACAAGATTAGGCACCAGGATACAGCGGGAGTAATACCACATAGGTAAATTACAGGCAAAAAACACATTAGGTTGAAGGTTCCTTGCTGAACCAAGTCCATCAGGGACCTTCACTTACCTTTTCCCCGCCGCAGGACCCTGTTCGGAACAGATAGCCCAAACTTCGCCCCTCTTGGCGGGCAATGTCAGCTGACCTTCAGGGACCGGGGTCCTACTGAATGGAACACCACTCCCCTGGACCTGTATAGCACCCTGCCAGAAACATCTTGGTTTTGGGTATGACCAGAGTGCTGGAACCCAGGATCCAGCCCTCCTAAGAGAGGCATTACAGGCCAAAACCTTGTGCTTTGGATACGAGGCCCCAGGTACCATCCGTTTGGCTATGAAGCACTTTGGATGGATCTGGTCTTTTATGGAGGCTATTTAAATCCAGCATGGATTTCTCCAGTGGAGCTCCTCAGAGCACATCTTCACTAGTGATGAGCCGAACACCCCCGGGTTCGGTTCGCACCAGAACCCGCGAACGGACCGAAAGTTCGAACGAACATTAGAACCCTATTAAATACAATGGATGCGAACGTTCGAATTCTAAAGTGCTAATTATAAAAACTATTATGCATGTTATTGTCCTAAAAAGGGTTTGGGAACCCGGGTTCTGCACCAGGGGACATGTATCAATGCAAAAATAAGTTTTAAAAACGGTCGTTTTCCGGGAGCAGTCATTTTAATGATGCATAAAGTGAAAAAAAAAAAGTCAAATATTCCTTTAAATATCGTACCTGGGGGGTGTCTAAAGTATGCCTGTGAAGTGCCACGTGTTTCCCGTGTTTAGAACTGTCCCTGCACAAAATGACACTTCTAAAGGAAAAAAAAGCCATTTAAAACTGCTTGCGGCTTTAATGTAATGTCTGGTCCCGGTAATATGGATGAAAATCTTTAAGAAAAATGGCATAGCTACCCCATGACCCCCCCCCTACCCCAGCCCATTACCAGCCCCTTTGGGTCTTGTATGGATATTAAGGGGAACCCCGCACATAAAATAAAAAAGGCCCTATATACTCTGAACAGCCGTATACAGGCGGTGCATACAAGACAGGGACTGTAGGTTTGTTCTTATGTAGAATCTGTTTGTAATTTTGAACAGGTACATTGTTGAAGTGTAGCTCCAGACCAAAAATCTATTTTTAAACTTTTTGGAAAACATAGGTAAGGGTTATCACCCCTGTAACATTTGTTTTGCTGTCTGTGCCCCTGTTCAGAACATTTCACCTCACTTTCCGTCCTAATGACAACTGTTTTTGAAATGTGGTGTTTTTCTTGAAACAAGGATTGCTGATAAAGCATCAGTACAGAGGAGACACCTTTCTCCCATATTTATTCTTACAGGAGAGAATTTTCCTTCCTAGTGGTAGATTTCCTCTCACTTCCTGTTGTCTTCTTGCGTTTGCAAGTAGGAGTCGTTTGTAAGTTGGATGTTTGAAAGTAGGGACCTGCCGTATATACTCTGCAGAAATAGGCCCCTTAGTTGTTGGTGTTGGCACAACACTGTAAGCACTCACAGTTACTCTTGGTTGGTGCTGGAACGCCCTGCTGTCAACTATTATATCAGGAATTTTAATTACATATAATTGTTGAACAGTGGTAGTAAAAATTGGGCCTTTGATGGTGGTGCTGGTGCCACAACACTGTAAGCCCTGACAGTTACTCTTGGTGGGTGCAGCAATGGGCCCTGCTGTGAATTATTAGATCAAGAATTGTAATTACATGCCCCTGTTGAACAGGGGCTGAAAAATTGGGCCTTAGGCACTGGTGGCACAACACTGCAACCCTTCACAGATACTGTACTTGGAGCACAGCAATGAGCCCTGTTGCAAAGTATTGCTTCAAAAATTGTAATGACACGCCCCTGTTAAACAGGGGCTGAAAAATTGGGCCTTAGGCACTGGTGGCACAACACTGCAACTCCTCACAGATACTGTACTTGGAGCACAGCAATGAGCCCTGTTGCAAAGTATTGCTTCAAAAATTGTAATTACACGCCCCTGTTAAACAGGGGCTGAAAAATTGGGCGTTAGGCACTGGTGGCGGCACCCATAAACAAAAATGATCTTCCAAGCTATCATCATCAATCGTATCATTGAGGACTCGGAGGAGGAGGATAGCCAGTCAACATAACAGCACAGGCACTCAGCATCAGCATCAGTCTTGAAGGGATGTGACATTTTAAAATCAATTAGTCTGTTATATCAGCATCAGGTGTGTGGTAGCTGGTGGTGATCCAAGACTGGTTCATCTTGATGAAAGTCAGTCGATCAACCGAGTCGGTGGACAGGCGCACCCTGTGATCCGTGACAAATCCTCCAGCAGCACTGAATGTGCGTTCCGAAAGAACGCTGGATGCAGGACAGGCCAGTAGCTCAATTGCATACTGTGCAAGCTCTGGCCAGTGATCCATCCTCAAGACCCAGTAAGCCAGAGGATTTTCGGTGGGGAAGGTGTCCAAGTCTGACCTTGCCCCTAGATATTCCTGCACCATGTTTATCAGACGCTGGCGATGGTTGCTGGAACCGATCATACTTTGGGGCTGCGGACTAAAGAATTGTCTGAACGCATCGGTCAGACGGCCACCTTCCCCACCGCTCCTTCTTTGACTGGCCGAAGCCTCAGCAACTCGTTGTCCAGGACCAGGAGTTTGCAACCTCCCAGTCTCTGGGAACGCGTTGCACAGACCTTTCTGCAAGGCCTCCCGGAGTTGTCTCATCCTCTGCTCCCTCTGCGACGGTAACATAAGGTCCGCAACCTTACCCTTGTACCGTGGATCAAGGAGAGTGGCCAGCCAGTAATGGTCCCTCTCCTTGATCCGAAGAATACGAGGATCCTTCCGCAGACTTTGCAGGATCAGGGAGGCCATGCAGCGTAGGTTTGCTGAGGCATTCGCTCCGGAGTCCTCTGGGTCACTAAGGACGACATGATCCGCAGCCACCTCCTCCCAGCCACGTACAAGTCCACTGGTTTCTTGGCACTGTAAATCATCCCTAAAAGACTGCTGCTGATGATGCTGAGTGCCAGCCTCCACCTCCATGCTGACACAATCCTCCTCCTCCTCCTCCTCCTCCTCCTCCTCTTCCTGTGCGATGGGTGGGACAGAAGGAACACTGTCTGGGTAAAGGGGGCCTTGAGAGGCAAGGAAGTCCTCCTCTTCCTGCCTCTGTTCTGCCTCAAGTGCCCTGTCCATTATTCCACGCAGCGTGTGCTCCAACAGGTGGACAAGAGGTACAGTGTCACTGATGCATGCACTGTCACTGCTCACCATCCTCGTGGCCTCCTCAAATGGTGCCAGGACAGTGCATGCATCCCTGATCATGCCCCACTGGCGTGGAGAAAAAAAACCAAGCTCCCCTGACCCTGTCCTGGTGCCGTAGTCGCACAGGTACTCATTGATGGCCCTCTGCTGCGTGTGCAGCCGCTGCAGCATGGCCAACGTTGAGTTCCACCTGGTGGGCATGTCACATATAAGGCGGTTCTTGGGCAGGTTCAACTCCTTTTGCAGCTCAGCCAGGCGAGCACTGGCATTATAAGATCTGCGGAAATGCACACAGACTTTCCTGGCCTGCCTCAGGACATCCTGTAAGCCCGGGTACCTGCCCAAGAAGCGCTGCACCACCAGGTTAAGGACGTGAGCCACACAGGGCACATGGGTCAGTTGTCCCTGTCGGAGGGCGGAGAGGAGGTTGGTGCCATTGTCGCAAACCACCATTCCTGGCTTAAGCTGGCGTGGCGTCAACCACCTCTCGGCCTGGCCCTGCAGAGCAGACAGGACCTCTGCCCCAGTGTGGCTTCTGTCCCCCAAACACACCAGCGCAAGCACGGCATGGCATCTTTTTGCCTGCGTACTTGCGTAGCCCCGTGAACGGCTACGGAGCACCGCTGGTTCATAGGACAAACCACAGGAAGAGGCCATGGAGGAAGAAGAAGAGGAGGGGGTGGAGGAGAGAGGTGTGTCACAACCAGTAGTAGCATTTTGGAGGCGTGGCGGTGGGACAACCTCCAACACTACTGCACCTTGTCCTGAATCCTTCCCAGCTGCCAAAAGAGTGACCCAATGGGCCGTGAAAGAAAGGTAACGTCCCTGTCCATGCCTGCTGGACCATGAGTCAGCGGTAATATGCACCTTACCGCTGACCGCCCTGTCCAGCGAGGCCAAGACATTGCCTTCCACATGCCGGTAGAGAGCCGGAATAGCCTTCCGTGAGAAAAAGTGGCGTTTGGGAACCTGCCACTGAGGAACCGCACATTGCACAAACTCACGGAAGGGGGCCGAGTCTACCAACTGAAAAGGCAGCAGTTGAAGCGCTAGCAATTTAGCCAAGCTAGCATTCAACCGCTGGGCATGTGGATGGCTGGGAGTGAACTTCTTTCGACGGTCCAGCAGCTGGGGCAGGGAAATTTGCCTGCTAGAATCGGACGTCGGTGTACTGCTAGCAGAGTGGGCGCAAGTACTTGGCTGTGACACACCTAATTCTACACCTTCATTCCTCTCAGTGCATGTTTCAGAGAGGACTGAAGTTATAGTGGGGTTGGAGATCCCAGCTGATGCGGTGCAAGGAGAGGTCCGCTTTGTTCTTTGGTGTGGGTCTTTGAGGTAGGCTTGCCAACGAGCTGCATGGCAGGTCAACATATGTCTGGTCAGGCATGTGGTACCCAAGCGGCTGATGTTTTGGCCACGCGATATACGCTTGAGACATATGTTGCAAACAGCAGCTGTGCGATCTGATGCACTAGCCTCAAAAAAGGCCCACACCAAAGAACTTTTTGAATGACGGGCAGAGGCAGCGCCCTGCACAGGCGGAGCTCTGCGGTGTGATTCCGTCGGTGTACTGCCCTTACGCTGGCCACCAAAGGGCATCCTGCCTCGTTGGAGATGTGCCTCCTCCTCATCCTCCTCCTCCTCCTCTCTCCTATTAGGCACCCACGTGGAGTCATTGACCTCATCATCCCCTCCCTCCTCATCACTGGAGCCAATCTGGCAGTATGCTGCAGCTGCTGGAACATGACTGCCAGATTGGTGTCCTTCTTGAGCATCCCCTCTGTCTGCTCTCACGCTACTGCCTTCCTCTAGCTGGGTTTCATCATCAGACCCTTCGAAACGCTGGGCATCCTCCTGGAGCATGTACCCAACACTGTGCTGAAACAGTTCGGGGGACTCCTCAGGAGGAGGACATGGTGGGTCTAGGGAAGGAGTGACTGATGATTTGTCTGACATTGATACCAGGGAAGACGACGCTTTGGCAGCTGCTTTTCCAGTACCCTGAGCCTGGGTGAGAGAGGATGAGGAGGAGGAGGAGGGCTTGGTCATCCACTCTACCAAGTCTTCGGCATGATGTGGCTCAACATGTCCAGCTGCCGAAAAGAAGGACAAGCGTGTCCCATGGCCATGTGCTGATGACAATGCACCGCGTCCACGACCAGCACTGTTGCCCCCAGACACAGAGCCTGCTTGCCCTCTTTTATTGCCTCCTGACTGTCTGCCTCTCCTTGTTTGCCTTCCAGACATTCTAATAGATGGCCTGCAGGGAGATGGGAAAAAAGCAATAAGGGCTACCTTGAGGTGTCCTTCTCTGTCCCTTGAAACAAGGACTTTCACAGTGAAAGAAACTGACACTGTCCCTACCTAGAGTTTTCTGTCCCTAGAATAAATGTTTTTTTTAAGCACAATATAGCACAAGGACAATTAACTCACTGTCCTTACAGGTCCCTGGAAACAAGGACTTGCAGAGTGAAAGAAAAAAAACACTCTCCCTACCTACAGTTTTCTGTCCCTAGAAAAAATGTTTTTTTTAAGCACAATATAGCACAAGTAAAATTAACTCACTGTCCTTACAGGTCCCTGGAAACAAGGACTTGCAGAGTGAAAGAAAAAAAACACTCTCCCTACCTACAGTTTTCTGTCCCTAGAAAAAATGTTTTTTTTAATCACAATATAGCACAAGGAAAATTAACTCACTGTCCTTACAGGTCCCTGGAAACAAGGACTTGCAGAGTGAAAGAAACTGACACTGTCCCTACCTAGAGTTTTCTGTCCCTAGAATAAATGTTTTTTTTAATCACAATATAGCACAAGGACAATTAACTCACTGTCCTTACAGGTCCCTGGAAACAAGGACTTGCAGAGTGAAAGAAACTGACACTGTCCCTACCTAGAGTTTTCTGTCCCTAGAATAAATGTTTTTTTTAAGCACAATATAGCACAAGGACAATTAACTCACTGTCCTTACAGGTCCCTGGAAACAAGGACTTGCAGAGTGAAAGAAAAAAAAACACTCTCCCTACCTACAGTTTTCTGTCCCTAGAAAAAATGTTTTTTTTAAGCACAATATAGCACAAGTAAAATTAACTCACTGTCCTTACAGGTCCCTGGAAACAAGGACTTGCAGAGTGAAAGAAAAAAAACACTCTCCCTACCTACAGTTTTCTGTCCCTAGAAAAAATGTTTTTTTTAATCACAATACAGCACAAGGAAAATTAACTCACTGTCCTTACAGGTCCCTGGAAACAAGGACTTGCAGAGTGAAAGAAACTGACACTGTCCCTACCTAGAGTTTTCTGTCCCTAGAATAAATGTTTTTTTTAATCACAATATAGCACAAGGAAAATTAACTCACTGTCCTTACAGGTCCCTGGAAACAAGGACTTGCAGAGTGAAAGAAACTGACACTGTCCCTACCTAGAGTTTTCTGTCCCTAGAATAAATGTTTTTTTTAATCACAATATAGCACAAGGACAATTAACTCACTGTCCTTACAGGTCCCTGGAAACAAGGACTTGCAGAGTGAAAGAAACTGACACTGTCCCTACCTAGAGTTTTCTGTCCCTAGAATAAATGTTTTTTTTAAGCACAATATAGCACAAGGACAATTAACTCACTGTCCTTACAGGTCCCTGGAAACAAGGACTTGCAGAGTGAAAGAAAAAAAACACTCTCCCTACCTACAGTTTTCTGTCCCTAGAAAAAATGTTTTTTTTAAGCACAATATAGCACAAGTAAAATTAACTCACTGTCCTTACAGGTCCCTGGAAACAAGGACTTGCAGAGTGAAAGAAAAAAAACACTCTCCCTACCTACAGTTTTCTGTCCCTAGAAAAAATGTTTTTTTTAATCACAATACAGCACAAGGAAAATTAACTCACTGTCCTTACAGGTCCCTGGAAACAAGGACTTGCAGAGTGAAAGAAACTGACACTGTCCCTACCTAGAGTTTTCTGTCCCTAGAATAAATGTTTTTTTTAATCACAATATAGCACAAGGAAAATTAACTCACTGTCCTTACAGGTCCCTGGAAACAAGGACTTGCAGAGTGAAAGAAACTGACACTGTCCCTACCTAGAGTTTTCTGTCCCTAGAATAAATGTTTTTTTTAATCACAATATAGCACAAGGAAAATTAACTCACTGTCCTTACAGGTCCCTGGAAACAAGGACTTGCAGAGTGAAAGAAACTGACACTGTCCCTACCTAGAGTTTTCTGTCCCTAGAATAAATGTTTTTTTTAATCACAATATAGCACAAGGACAATTAACTCACTGTCCTTACAGGTCCCTGGAAACAAGGACTTGCAGAGTGAAAGAAACTGACACTGTCCCTACCTAGAGTTTTCTGTCCCTAGAATAAATGTTTTTTTTAATCACAATATAGCACAAGGAAAATTAACTCACTGTCCTTACAGGTCCCTGGAAACAAGGACTTGCAGAGTGAAAGAAACTGACACTGTCCCTACCTAGAGTTTTCTGTCCCTAGAATAAATGTTTTTTTTAAGCACAATATAGCACAAGGACAATTAACTCACTGTCCTTACAGGTCCCTGGAAACAAGGACTTGCAGAGTGAAAAAAAAAAAACACTCTCCCTACCTAGAGTTTTCTGTCCCTAGAAAAAATGTTTTTTTTAAGCACAATATAGCACAAGGACAATTAACTCACTGTCCTTACAGGTCCCTGGAAACAAGGACTTGCAGAGTGAAAGAAAAAAACACTCTCCCTACCTAGAGTTTTCTGTCCCTAGAAAAAATGTTTTTTTTAATCACAATATAGCACAAGGACAATTAACTCACTGTCCTTACAGGTCCCTGGAAACAAGGACTTGCAGAGTGAAAGAAAAAAAACACTCTCCCTACCTACAGTTTTCTGTCCCTAGAAAAAATGTTTTTTTTAATCACAATATAGCACAAGGAAAATTAACTCACTGTCCTTACAGGTCCCTGGAAACAAGGACTTGCAGAGTGAAAGAAACTGACACTGTCCCTACCTAGAGTTTTCTGTCCCTAGAATAAATGTTTTTTTTAATCACAATATAGCACAAGGAAAATTAACTCACTGTCCTTACAGGTCCCTGGAAACAAGGACTTGCAGAGTGAAAGAAACTGACACTGTCCCTACCTAGAGTTTTCTGTCCCTAGAATAAATGTTTTTTTTAAGCACAATATAGCACAAGGACAATTAACTCACTGTCCTTACAGGTCCCTGGAAACAAGGACTTGCAGAGTGAAAAAAAAAAAACACTCTCCCTACCTAGAGTTTTCTGTCCCTAGAAAAAATGTTTTTTTTAAGCACAATATAGCACAAGGACAATTAACTCACTGTCCTTACAGGTCCCTGGAAACAAGGACTTGCAGAGTGAAAGAAACTGACACTGTCCCTACCTAGAGTTTTCTGTCCCTAGAATAAATGTTTTTTTTAATCACAATATAGCACAAGGAAAATTAACTCACTGTCCTTACAGGTCCCTGGAAACAAGGACTTGCAGAGTGAAAGAAAAAAAACACTCTCCCTACCTACAGTTTTCTGTCCCTAGAAAAAATGTTTTTTTTAATCACAATATAGCACAAGGAAAATTAACTCACTGTCCTTACAGGTCCCTGGAAACAAGGACTTGCAGAGTGAAAGAAACTGACACTGTCCCTACCTAGAGTTTTCTGTCCCTAGAATAAATGTTTTTTTTAATCACAATATAGCACAAGGACAATTAACTCACTGTCCTAACAGGTCCCTGGAAACAAGGACTTGCAGAGTGAAAGAAACTGACACTGTCCCTACCTAGAGTTTTCTGTCCCTAGAATAAATGTTTTTTTTAAGCACAATATAGCACAAGGACAATTAACTCACTGTCCTTACAGGTCCCTGGAAACAAGGACTTGCAGAGTGAAAGAAAAAAAACACTCTCCCTACCTACAGTTTTCTGTCCCTAGAAAAAATGTTTTTTTTAATCACAATATAGCACAAGGAAAATTAACTCACTGTCCTTACAGGTCCCTGGAAACAAGGACTTGCAGAGTGAAAGAAACTGACACTGTCCCTACCTAGAGTTTTCTGTCCCTAGAATAAATGTTTTTTTTAATCACAATATAGCACAAGGACAATTAACTCACTGTCCTTACAGGTCCCTGGAAACAAGGACTTGCAGAGTGAAAGAAACTGACACTGTCCCTACCTAGAGTTTTCTGTCCCTAGAATAAATGTTTTTTTTAAGCACAATATAGCACAAGGACAATTAACTCACTGTCCTTACAGGTCCCTGGAAACAAGGACTTGCAGAGTGAAAGAAACTGACACTGTCCCTACCTAGAGTTTTCTGTCCCTAGAATAAATGTTTTTTTTAATCACAATATAGCACAAGGAAAATTAACTCACTGTCCTTACAGGTCCCTGGAAACAAGGACTTGCAGAGTGAAAGAAACTGACACTGTCCCTACCTAGAGTTTTCTGTCCCTAGAATAAATGTTTTTTTTAAGCACAATATAGCACAAGGACAATTAACTCACTGTCCTTACAGGTCCCTGGAAACAAGGACTTGCAGAGTGAAAAAAAAAAAACACTCTCCCTACCTAGAGTTTTCTGTCCCTAGAAAAAATGTTTTTTTTAAGCACAATATAGCACAAGGACAATTAACTCACTGTCCTTACAGGTCCCTGGAAACAAGGACTTGCAGAGTGAAAGAAAAAAAACACTCTCCCTACCTAGAGTTTTCTGTCCCTAGAAAAAATGTTTTTTTTAATCACAATATAGCACAAGGACAATTAACTCACTGTCCTTACAGGTCCCTGGAAACAAGGACTTGCAGAGTGAAAGAAAAAAAACACTCTCCCTACCTACAGTTTTCTGTCCCTAGAAAAAATGTTTTTTTTAATCACAATATAGCACAAGGAAAATTAACTCACTGTCCTTACAGGTCCCTGGAAACAAGGACTTGCAGAGTGAAAGAAACTGACACTGTCCCTACCTAGAGTTTTCTGTCCCTAGAATAAATGTTTTTTTTAATCACAATATAGCACAAGGAAAATTAACTCACTGTCCTTACAGGTCCCTGGAAACAAGGACTTGCAGAGTGAAAGAAACTGACACTGTCCCTACCTAGAGTTTTCTGTCCCTAGAATAAATGTTTTTTTAAGCACAATATAGCACAAGGACAATTAACTCACTGTCCTTACAGGTCCCTGGAAACAAGGACTTGCAGAGTGAAAAAAAAAAAACACTCTCCCTACCTAGAGTTTTCTGTCCCTAGAAAAAATGTTTTTTTTAAGCACAATATAGCACAAGGACAATTAACTCACTGTCCTTACAGGTCCCTGGAAACAAGGACTTGCAGAGTGAAAGAAACTGACACTGTCCCTACCTAGAGTTTTCTGTCCCTAGAATAAATGTTTTTTTTAATCACAATATAGCACAAGGAAAATTAACTCACTGTCCTTACAGGTCCCTGGAAACAAGGACTTGCAGAGTGAAAGAAAAAAAACACTCTCCCTACCTACAGTTTTCTGTCCCTAGAAAAAATGTTTTTTTTAATCACAATATAGCACAAGGAAAATTAACTCACTGTCCTTACAGGTCCCTGGAAACAAGGACTTGCAGAGTGAAAGAAACTGACACTGTCCCTACCTAGAGTTTTCTGTCCCTAGAATAAATGTTTTTTTTAATCACAATATAGCACAAGGACAATTAACTCACTGTCCTTACAGGTCCCTGGAAACAAGGACTTGCAGAGTGAAAGAAACTGACACTGTCCCTACCTAGAGTTTTCTGTCCCTAGAATAAATGTTTTTTTTAAGCACAATATAGCACAAGGACAATTAACTCACTGTCCTTACAGGTCCCTGGAAACAAGGACTTGCAGAGTGAAAGAAAAAAAACACTCTCCCTACCTACAGTTTTCTGTCCCTAGAAAAAATGTTTTTTTTAATCACAATATAGCACAAGGACAATTAACTCACTGTCCTTACAGGTCCCTGGAAACAAGGACTTGCAGAGTGAAAGAAACTGACACTGTCCCTACCTAGAGTTTTCTGTCCCTAGAATAAATGTTTTTTTTAAGCACAATATAGCACAAGGACAATTAACTCACTGTCCTTACAGGTCCCTGGAAACAAGGACTTGCAGAGTGAAAGAAAAAAAACACTCTCCCTACCTACAGTTTTCTGTCCCTAGAAAAAATGTTTTTTTTAATCACAATATAGCACAAGGAAAATTAACTCACTGTCCTTACAGGTCCCTGGAAACAAGGACTTGCAGAGTGAAAGAAACTGACACTGTCCCTACCTAGAGTTTTCTGTCCCTAGAATAAATGTTTTTTTTAATCACAATATAGCACAAGGACAATTAACTCACTGTCCTTACAGGTCCCTGGAAACAAGGACTTGCAGAGTGAAAGAAACTGACACTGTCCCTACCTAGAGTTTTCTGTCCCTAGAATAAATGTTTTTTTTAAGCACAATATAGCACAAGGACAATTAACTCACTGTCCTTACAGGTCCCTGGAAACAAGGACTTGCAGAGTGAAAGAAACTGACACTGTCCCTACCTAGAGTTTTCTGTCCCTAGAATAAATGTTTTTTTTAAGCACACTATAGCAGAAGCACAAAACACACTGACACTCTCCCTACCTATCCTTCTCTTTCCCTAAACTAAAGGAATCCAGGTTAAGCAAGAAAGAAATAACAGTCACTGTCCCTGCCTATGCTACTCTATCCCTGCTCCGGAACACACTACACTAGGCCGCCGTGCTGGCGGCCTTTTATAGTGTGGGGCGTGTACTAAACACCCTCAGCAATAATTGGCCACAGGCATCCTGCCTGTGGCCAATCATTGCTCTCCTCGCTGCCGGCGCTGTGATTGGCCAAGCATGCGGGGTCACAGTGCATGCTTGGCCAATCACAGCGCCTGGATGACACTGCGATGGCGTAGTGCATTGTGGGCCGTTCGCGTCACTCGAATTTGGCGCGAACGGCCCAAATCGTTCGATCTTCGTCGAACGATCGAACAGCCAATGTTCGAGTCGAACGTATGTTCGACTCGAACACGAAGCTCATCCCTAATCTTCACTCGTGACCGACACTGATGAAAAAACTGAGGTACTCCCAGTATGGGAAGGGGTTATATAGGGAGGGAACTTCCTGTCTACTTGATTACATCAGTGTCCAGCACCTGAAGGTGAGATATATAACCCACATAGTAATTACTAAGCTCTGTGTCCCGTGTGATGTACGATAAAGAAATGGAAATTTTTTATGATACACAGGACTTTAACAAACAAATGTCATTCAGTTAGCATTTGAATCTTCTTTAGACCTTGCCTGGATTTCAGCTTTAAAGTACATCTGTCTTATTGGATATTGGATAGTAAGAGGTGTACGGTTTTTATTTATACCTGTTGTTCAGCACAAAACAGCTACAGCGGAATGCTATTCTTGGTAGCATAATGTTTCTATCTAGTGGTGAAAGATTACATGTGTTGTCTAAACAGCAGGAGACAAGCAAATACTTTCCTCCAGTCAACAGGAATGAATTCTTATGCCGCGTACACACAATCGTTTTTCATGCCGTTAAAAATGCCATTTTTAAAAATGGCCATTAAAATCGATCGTGTGTATGCTCCAGAGCATTTTTAATGGCGTAAAAAACGGGCATTAAAAATTTCGAACATGCTCTATTTTTTCACGTCGTTTTTCATGTCGTTTTTTTTAAATGATAGTGTGTATGCTTTTACGAGGTGAAAAAAAACGCACATGCTCAGAATCAAGTATGAGACGGGAGCGCTCGTTTTGGTAAAACTAGCGTTTGTAATGGAGATAGCACATTCGTCACGCTGTAACGGACTGAAAAGCACGAGGCTGAAAAGCGAGAATCGTCGCTCAACAAACTTTACTAACATGAAGGGTGGCGCCATCCGAACGGAACTTCCCCATTATAGTGCCGTCGTACGTGTTGTACGTCACTGCGCTTTGCTCGAGCGTTTTTTTTAATGATCGTGTGGATGCAAGACAGGCTTGAGAGGAAACAAGAAAAAAAACGACAAGAAAAACGTTGGTTTAAAAAATGGCATGAAAAACGATCGTGTGTACGCCGCATTAGACTATAAAACACATTATACACGTGATAATATAAGCTATGTAAATTAGCGTAAATATACCTTGGCTGAGAATGGGAAAAAAAAAAAATTACTCTAGATAGACTTGGAGGCTTCAATAAAGTACAAAGTGCAATTAGCATGTATAAAGTAAAACTAATCCATGGGTACCAGATTTTAGAGTACAGTTGTCAAATCAATGAAAGGTGTTTGCTGATTGGTTGCTCTTGGCTTTGTAGTATATTTGCCTTATTTATTAGTAGGGATGGGCTGGATGTTCGAGTTGAATGTAAATTTTACTCGAACATCAGCTGTTCGTTTGTTCGTAGCTTATATGATATTTTAGTTATTGGGTTTACATCTAATTTAACCACTTCAGCCCCGGAAGATTAGGCTGCTCAATGACCAGAGCACTTTTTACAATTTGGCACTTCACTGCTTTAAATGGTAATTACAATGTTGTGAAAACAGAATTTAAACCTAAAAACACACAAGTGAAAAATAGGAAAAAATGTAGCGCTAATAAAAGAAAATCACTAAACTAATATAATAGCATTCACTAGTGACACTGTGATAATCAAATTGTACCCCACGTGACATGTGATAAAATTCAAAAACAATAGTCCATAAAGTGAAGTAATGTTCCAAAGAAGAAAGAAATATTCCAAAAAGAGAGATGTAGTCTTCTTAATAGAGAATATCTTCCACCACACTGTGCACGTATCAGCTCCCCTTTGAAAATGCACTCACCAGCTGTATATGCCTCCCACTCTCGTGTTCGGCTCAAAGGCTTGCTAGTTAACCACTAGAGGGAGAACAACCATCAATTTAAAGCTTGTGTGTCAACACAGGATATTCCATACATGTAAAAATGAAAAGGTGCTCCAATAGTGTAAAATAGTAACGACCCCACCTCAGGAGGGGGTGAGAGACCTACACCGAGCGTACACCTTGGGTCCGCCGTGACCGCAAATCACTGCAGTGCCATCTTACACTTTTTTCTGCTTGCTGTGATTGATTTAAGGCTGGTTTTATTTTCATATCATGTGAGTGCAATATTTGAAGTGTGGTTGTGTATTTTAATAAATTTGGTCGTTACTATCTTACACTATTGGAGCACCTTTTCATTTTTACATGTATGGAATATTAGGAGCGGTTATATTTTGATACCTATTTTTATTGTCAATTACAATGTTGTACCCAAACTAAATTTGCGTCCTTTTTTCCCCACAAATAGAGCTTTCTTTTGATGGTATTTGATTGCCTCTGTGATTTTTATTTTTTGCAATATAAATGGAAAAAGACCGAAAATTTTGAAAAAAAATGTTATTTTCTACTTTTTTTTATAAGAAAAATACAATAACCTCAATTTTAGTCATACATTTAGGCCAAAATGTATTCAGCCACATGTCTTTGGTAAAAAAAATGTCAATAAGTGTATATATATTGGTTTGCGCAAATGTTATAGCGTCTACAAACTAGGGTACATTATCTGGAAATATGCAGCTTTTAGTTTATGACTGCCTATCTCATTTCTTGAGTTCCTATAATGGCAGGGCAGTACAAACCCCCCCCCCCCAAATGACCCCATTTTGAAAAGTAGACACCCCACGGAAATTGCTGAGAGGCATGTTAAGCCCATTGAATATTTTATTTTTTTGTCCCAAGCGATTGAAAAATGATAAAAAAATAAATAAAAATTTACACAAAGTTGTCACTAAATGATATATTGCTCACACATGCCATGGTTATATGTGGAATTACACCCCAAAATACATTCTGCTGCTTCTCCCGAGTACGGGGATACCACATGTGTGAGACTTTTTGGGAGCCTAGCCGTGTGCAGGACCCCGAAAACCCAGCACCGCCTTCAGGATTTCTAAGGGCGTAAATTTTTGATTTCACTCCTCACTACCTATCACAGTTTTGAAGGCCATAAAATGCCAAGATAGCACAAAACCCTTCCAAATTACCCCATTTCTGAAAATAGACACCCCAAGCTATTTGCTGAGAGGCATGTTGAGTCCATGAAATATTTTATATTTTGCCACAAGTTGCGGGAAAATGACAAACTTGGAATTACACCCCAAAATACATTCTGCTGCTTATCCTGAGTACGGGGATACCACATGTGTGAGACCTTTTGGGAGCCTAGCCGTGTACAGAACCCCGAAAACAAATCACTGCCTTCAGGCTTTCTAATGCCGCGTACACACGATCGTTTTTCACGTCGTTAAAAATGCCATTTTTTAAATTTGGCATTAAAATGATCATGTGTAGGCTCCAGAGCTATTTTAACGACGTGAAAAATGCCCTAAAAAAATGAGAACCTGCTCTATTTTTTCACGTCGTTTTTTTTTTAACGACGTGAAAAACGGTAGTGTGTATGCTTTTACGAGGGGAAAAAAATGCGCATGCTCAGAATCAAGTATGAGACGGGAGCGCTCGTTCTGGTAAAACTAGCGTTCGTAATGGAGATAGCACATTCGTCACGCTGTAACGGACTGAAAAGCATGAGGCTGAAAAGCTGGGCATTTCATGGCCTCCAAAACTGTGATAGGCATTGAGGAGTGAAATCAAAAATTTACGCCCTTAGAAAGCCTGAAGGTGGTGCTTGGTTTTTGGAGTCCTGTACGCAGTTAGGCCCCAAAAAAGTCTCACACATGTGATATCCCCATACTCAAGAGAAGCAACAGAATGTATTTTGGGTTGTAATTTCACATGTGCCCATGGCATGTTTGAGCAATATATCATTTAGTGACAACTTTGTGCAAAACAAAAAAAAAAAAATTCCTTTTCCTGCATCTTGTGTCAAAATATAAAATATTCCATGGACTCAACATGCCTATCAGCAAATAGCTTGGGGTGTCTAATTTCAAAAAAGGGGTCATTTGGGGGAGGGGGGTTGAACTGTCCTGGCATTTAATGCACATAATTTAGAAGCTTAGGTCACACATCCCCCACTCTTCTAATCACTTGAAGACAGCCCTTTCTGACACTTTTTGTTCACATGAAAAAATATTTTTTTTTGCAAGAAAATTACTTTGAACCCCCAAAAATTATATATGTTTTAAAAGCAAAGGCCCTAGAGTTGCAATTTTTTTTTACACAGTATTTGCGCAGCGTTTTTTCAAACGTAATTTATTTGGATAAAACACACTTTTTTTAATTTTAATGCACTAAAACAAACTATATTGCCCAAATGTTTGATGAAATAAAAAAGATGATCTTATGCCGAGTACATGGATACCAAACACGTCATGCTGTAAAAATGCGCACAAATGTGCAGCGGCGACAAACTACATACATTTTTAAAAGCCTTTAAAGGCTACCACTTTAGATTTACAAAAGAGGTCTACTGCTAAAATGACTGCCCTCGCGCTGACTATTGCGGTGAAAGCTCACATGCATTGTGCAATTGCTGTTTACATATGACACCAGACTGACAGGTACTCTTTTTTTGAAAAAATTGGGGTCTTTTAGACCCTAGATCTCTCTGCCCTCAAAGCATCTGACCACACCAAGATTGGTGTGATAAAATGCTTTGCCAATGGCGCTGTTTACATCCGGCGAAACCCAAGTCATGAAATGCTCGTAGCTTCCATTTTTTTAGGCCATAGAGATGATTGGAGCCAGTCTGGTCTCTGATCAGCTCTATGGTCAGCTGGCGGAACCACCAGCTGCATTCTCGGGTTCCCTGTTGGGACAGGAGAGCCCGAGAAAACCATGGAAGATGGTGGGAAGGGAGGGACGTTCCCTCCCGCTGCTTGTAAAAGCAGTCAAGAGGCTAATTAGCCACTAGGATTGCTTTTACATGAAAGTCGACTGCTGGCTGAAAAGAATGATACCAAGAGGATACCTAAACCTGTAGGCATCATTCTGGTATAACCACTCAAAGTCCAGCAACATACCAGTACGTTGCTGGTCCTTGTTGGGCATACATTGTAATGTTCTATTTTTCATGCAGCCTGGGGGCTAAACGGAAAAAATAGATTGATCGGTGGGAATGCCCACTATTAGAATACCGCCCTTCATCCACCCACTTCTAATGATGGGCATGCATGCACCATTTTTTTTTTTTAACTGTGGTGGTGAAATCACCTCCTACATCGCTGGAGTCGCTGATTTACGTATCGTGGGAGCAAACGATGTTGCTGTCAAGATAAATAAATCAGTGCTGCAGCTGAATGGTGTACCTGCTAAGCAAATGATGGTTAACAATAAAACAAAGTAACATTACAGTATAACAGTAAGACATACCATACCTGCAAAAGCAAATACAATAAAACATAGTAAAAATAAAACATTTTTTAACGCAATCTGTGCCTAAAAAATATCTGTCAAAGCATGGGGGCAATCCGCGCCTAATGTTAGGAGCAAATCGCTCCTTCACCCCTGCCCCCATGCTTTGGCATATATGCTCTTTTGTTTTTAACTGTGGTGGTAAAATCACCTCCTACAGCGCTGGAGTCACGGCTTTACGTATCCTTGGAGCAAACGCTGTTGCTGTCAGAATAAATAAACCCGTGCTGCAGCTGAATGGCGTACCTGCTAAGCAAATGATGGTTAACAATAAAACTAAGTACCAGTACAGTATAACAGTAAGACATACCATACCTGCAAAGCAAATACAAAAAAACATAGTAAAAATAAAACATTGCAGTTCTAAATAGAGAGAGAACAATAGATATAGAACAGTAGTGAGTGAACAATAGAGCGGACAATAGAGAACGAACATAAGAGAGAAAACAATAGAGAGAGAGAACAAAAATAAAACCACAACAATTTTTTTTTACAGAATGGAGGGGTACTAGTACTAATATTAGTCAGGAACAGTATGCAAAGCAGCATTTGCTTTGAAAGCATAAATTACCTCTAATGTTGGGTGTCTTACGTGTATAGATGTTTCTTCAATATGTAAAACTATTACATTCGTGTTAACATTTTAGAATGGGGTGCCTCGAGATGCAGAATTTTAACCACTTGTCGCTCGTCCACTGTCAAATGACGGCAGAGCGGTGCAGCTCTCGTTCTGGGAGGATGTCACATGACGGTGCCCCAGAAGATGTCGCTCAGGGGCATGCAGCGCGGCAAATGAGGCCGCGCCGTGTTCCTAGGATACGGGGCGACCCCGATCTATGTAAAGAGCCGCGGCGGAGGCTCTTTAACCATGTGATTGGCTGTGTCCAATCACAGCCGGTCACATGTAAATGCGGAAGTGCCGTTAATCGGCTCTCCTAGCCTCACACTGACAGAGTGTATGGCGAGGAGAGTCGATCAGCAGTGTCTCCTCGCAGAGGAGACCAGGGCAGGTAATCAGGGCACTGATCATCAGTGCCCTGATTACAGGAAAGCCCCGGCAGTGCCTCCAATCAGTGCCCATTAGTGATGCCAGCCAGTGCCCATCAGTGCTGCCCATCAATGCCTCCCATCAGTGCTGCCTATCAGAGCCCACCAGTGCCACATATTATTGCTTCCTCATCAGTGCCACCTAATCAGTGCCCATCAGTACAGCCTCATCAGCGCACATGAGTAAAGGAGAAAAATTACTTATTTACAAAATTTACTGACAGAAACTAAGAAAAACTTTTTTATTTTTTCATAATATTTTGTCTTTTATTTTTGTAAAAAATAAAAATCCCAGCAGTGATTAAATAAATAAAAGAAGCTGCGCTGGTATAGTCCAAATAATTCAATGAATATATCCGGTAGTGAAATTATATATCGTGCTTCAATGATGAAAAATTGTTTGATAAGATGATAAGTTGATTCTTCTAGTAATAACACCACAGTGAATCACTCAAAGAAGTGTGCCACCACCTATAGAAAAACTTGCTTACCAGACGGCAAGCAAAACCAGGCATGTGGCTATAGCCCAGCCAAGACCTTTGGTTACACAGAAGATCATGAAAATAAGCCCTGGATAGATGGCTGCATTGGTATATCCACACCCCTATACCACCGTTCAGTCCAAGATCGTTGAGTTCAGCAACAAACTCAGCAATAAACCCAGAAAGAGAAACCAACCATAGTGTAATATTGTTTAACCAGATATTTATTTAAATGAAATAGTATTGCACTTACATTTTGCAGAGTAAAAAAAAAATCGCTTATAAAAACATGAAACCGGCCAGGTGCAAACAAACTCCTGTCCTCCTAGTGAGACAGCGTGGTGACGTCAGCACGTATCCTCCTCCAGACACGGCCTGTCATACGCGACGTTGTCAATGGGGAACGGGTAGTGTGCTGATTCACCAACTTATATGCAAAACCAGTGATAAAATACCACCAAAAGAAAGCTCTATTTGTGTGAAGAAAAAGATAAAAAATTATTTGGGCACAGTGTTGCATGACCGTGCAATTGTCATTTAAAGTGCGACAGCGATGAAACCTGAAAAATGGCCTGGGCACGAAGTGGGAAAAAGTGCCTTGTATTGAGGTGGTTAAAGGGTGCCTTAAATGAAAAAAGGTTGACAATGGTGAAGAGAAAATATCCATATGAGGCTCTGTAGCTGGACAAAACGGAAGAAATAAGCCCTAGTTAAAGTAGAAAGCTGAAACCATATTAGAAAGGCAGGACGCTCTAAGCCTCAACCCCACATCATCCTTTTGTAGGACAAGAAAAAGTACTAACATATGAAGGCAGCCCTACAAAAGCCGGCTTCTGTCAAAGGGACATCACTGAAAAAGGTCTGCTGATCAGCTCCCGCTTAGTGCTCTTCGCCAAAGTGTTCTGGCAAGGGAGCAGTCTCCCCTAACAGAACACAAAAGCACAGCAGGGGAGATCACTGTACTAACATCAGGTAATTAGTACAGAGGCTCCTTCTGCAATGTCAGTTTTTTTTCCCTTTCAAACTGAAAAAAAAAAACGAGTGGAAAGATGTAACACATGAGTTTAGTCCATTCCCTTATATGACAGATTAGTAACAAAGCAGGGCTTACCAGGAAATGTATTCTTGTCAATAATTGTTAATGCTTTATTAGCAATGGGTACACCCCACTTCTGATAATGGACTCTTCAAAACTGTTGTTGGGCTATGAAACATTTAGGAGAAAATTAAAGCCTCGTACACGATCGGATTTTCCGACAGGAATTGTGTGATGACAGGCTATTGGCGGAAAATCCGACCATTTGTATGCTCCATCGGACAATTGTTGTTGGATTTTCCGCGGACAAATTTTGGATAGCACACTTTAAAATTTTCCACCAACAATTGTGTGTTGTCAGATTTTCCGATCGTGTGTACACAAGTCCGTCTGACAAAAGTCCAAAGTACAAACACGCATGCTCGGAAGCAATGCTCACCAAACACAACATTAGCAGAAGGTGCCCAAAGGGTGGCACTAAAGAGCTGAAAAAAACACGTAGTTTTGTGTTTGTTGGCCGACAATTCTTTGCCATTTGTATGCAAGACAAGTTCCTGGCAAACGCCCTTTGGACAAAAGTCCTACACATTGTCCGCTGAAAATCCGATTGTGTGTACGAGGCTTAAGGCGTCTCCCAGGTTCCATATGGAATGCCTGGGAGTAGCATGTACATTGCAAGCATCAGTACTAGCAGAAGTTACAGGCTATCCTACAATTGTAAGGTTTAATACACACCACAGCCAAAATAGACTCTATAGACCAGGGAATTGGCAACAGCCTTCAAATCTTCAGAAAGAACTTAATCCAGTGACACTCTACAATACATACTGTAGAGCAGGGGTGCCCAACCAGTGGCCCGGGAGCCACATGTGGCCCGCGAAGCCCTCTGATGTGGCTTTCGACCTCCTGCTCTGGGATGGCAGGTTGGCAAGCCCAGATCACGGGTTGCCAACCCGCCATCCCAGAGCAGCATTTTTGTGAATGAAGCCGCTGGTAGAGGAAGCAAGTGGCTGCGGAGCAGAGCCACATAAGCCAATGCTTCCTGTATAGCGCTCGCTCCTGTCACAGGTGGAGTGATACCAAATGCACTCTGCCTGGGACAGCAACAGCCGGTGATACCTGAATGAAAGATGGTTATTAAAGGTAAGTTTACTACTAATTTCACAGTATATATGGATATATCTGTTTTGCAGTGGTTACTGGGCTGCTATCAAACTGATCCGCAAGTGCACTGCAGCTGCGGGTTACCTGCACTGAGCCATAGACTTCAGTTATTAAACAAACAAAATGTCACTGCCTTTTTCTATGACTGGTCTTCACAGCAAGGAGCACTGGGGGGGGGGGGGGGGCACAAATCGCATATTACCAAAGACATAAGGTAATATGCGATTTGTGCCCCCCCCCCAGTGCTCCTTGCTGTGAAGACCAGTCATAGAAAAAGGCAGTGACATTTTGTTTGTTGTTATGTTGGTGTAGCGGGGTGTTCCCCTATATTGGGAAGAAACTACATTACCCATAACCCCATTCTTGTTGTGACGTTCCACCGCAGAGACTCATGGGAGGGGTTATAAAAGGAAGAGGCGGGGCCGGGCTCGGCCTCTTTGGCGACACGAGACTTCACGGACGGATCCTCCTGTGCGGATGTGTCGGAGGGGCAAGGCCTGAAGCCTGAGGCCTTGCTCTGCACCGAAGAGCCTTCCATCCTCCCCTCTGCGAGCCTGGGTGGCATCTGACTTTGTGAGCTACCGCCTTGTCGGATCGGGGACCCGATCGTTGGAGAGATCGAGAGTGTGTGACACGGCCGGTGGAGGTTTTCCCGGACTGGATCCGTAGTCCGGCGGGTGAGAGGGCATAAGCCCAGCTTAGATACTGTTGCTGTGTATAGGCCTATAGACTGCCGTGGCCTACAAGTTATTTTCATACCCCTTGGATTACAAAGTTATACTCTGTTTAAGTGCACCACCATTACAGACCTGCCGGTGAAGAAAGAAGGACTAAGCTAAATATTAGAACCAGGCCTGGTGGGGATTCTAGCGTGTTTGATTGCTGCGCCATAGGGCACTTAGTTAACGGTCGCCCGTATGGCGCACTTGTAGCGTGTGTTACTATATAGTGTGTTAGAGTGGCAGGACGCTGCCCTTAGGAGTGATTGTTTAGAACTGTGATTATTGTTACCCCTTTTATTCATATTGAGAATTGATGAGTAAAACACTTTACCTATTACAATTCATTACTGTGTCCTTGCTTAGTTATTCTATTGCATAGGACATATCATTGATTGTTAGTACTAGCTGTGCCAGAAGGGGATAGAGCCTATTGCCGGGGGTTGGCGGAGCTGCACTCAGGGCCCAAAATCTAATTCTGCGGCCTCCTTAGTTGGAGGTATCGCTACACGTGGGGGTTCTCGTCCGGGATCCTGATGCAGCAAGCGAACGCCAGAAGTGCCGGCATGGACCCCATGGATCCAAGAGCGGTAGAAGAGTGGTGCAAAGCCGCTAATACAGAGCCAAAACAGTCGATAGCCATTAGCCTTCCTGGCGAGAAATGGTCAAGTGAGACGGTAGAGGAACTGCTGAGTTCAGTGTCCCCAGATCACACACCGTGGGTGATAGACATGAAGACAGACCCAAACATCTCATATCAATACGCATTAGTGGAATATTGGGACGGGATGCCAGAGGCCTGTAAGCACAAGTGTCTGCGGACGCCAGACAACAGAACATTTAGGCTGGCGCACGCAATAACTGTAGAAAGGGAACCATCCCCTACGGGATCGCCACAGGCTGCGGCCCGAACTACACCTGAAAGAGAAGACAGGGCGCCACCTCCGGTGGCACCTGCATCGGCCACTGCTATATCACCAGAACTGATAAATGCAATAGGGGATTTGCTAGCCAAATGTCAGAAGACAAGTACGGTGCATGTGGAAACTAGCTACCGGAGACTAAAAATATTCTCAGGGAAGCTCCCTGTCCCGGCAGGGGAAGAAGATTTTGATACCTGGGTGGAGCAGGCATTACAGGCGGTGGAGGCATGGGAGGTGCCGGAAGCACAGAAGAGGCAGCGAGTGTTAGAAAGCCTTAAAGGTGCAGCAGCAGAAGCAGTGAAAAGTTTCCGGTTTGGGAATGCAGGGTGCACGGCGCAGGATTGTCTAGCTATGCTGCAGGAAGAGTTTGGTCAATTAGACAAGGTGACAGAGACGGTCTACCAGTTTGAACACACTTTCCAAAAACCGGAGGAGAAACTTTCCGAGTATGTCAGAAGGCTAAACAGGCTGCTGTGCAAGATTGTGTTAAAGAAAGGGATGAAGCCCCAAGATGCCGATGCGGCAAGAATGAAGCAAGTCTGAAAGGGAGCGCTACGCTCCGATCCAGTCTGGCTGCACCTGAAAACCTTGGGAGGAGGAATGTTGCTGACTTATGCTGATTTAATAAAAATTATCAGAGATGAGGAGGCGCTGCAACAGGACCAGCAGAAGGATAAGACAAGTGTTGTACCCGCACAGGTGCTGGTCAATCCAGTGATGACCCCTGAAAGAGAGGCGGAGATAGACACCCTAAAAACTCAGATGTCCAAGGTATTAGAGATATTGACCTCTCTGATAGCAAAAGACACAGAGTGTCCCAAGAAGAAGGAAAGTCCAAGGAAGGAATTGTTCCCGATTGCCTCAGCACCCGAACCTTTACAAGAATGGGGAGATATAGTCTGCTTCAACTGTGGGGGAGTTGGCCACATTGCAGCCACATGTTCTAGTCCGAAGAAGAAGAGACCAGACAACCGCAAGCCGGCGGGAAACTTCAGAGGGCCCCGGTGAAGGAGTCAACCGGGTGCCCACCATCTTCAGTAAACTCCAAGCTGAATGCAAAGAAAAACAAAAAGAGAGATAGAACACCAAAGGGGAAACGTAATACCCCTCAACAAAGCTATACTCCAAGAAGAAGGGGGGAGACCCCTCAGGAGAGGCATGGCACCCCCCAAAGGGGGTGCCCACCCAAGAAAAATAATAGTACACCTCAGCGGGTTCCTACACCCATTAAAAGGAGGGAAGTCAGTGCATACCAGGCTCAAGAAAGGTTCAAGTCCAAAGGGAATAGGACAAGAGAGAGTCCAAAGGGAAAAGGTCTGAAGAAGGCAGCTCCTGCCGGACCATATCCAGAGAAGCTGGTAGGCCCATCCCCTATAGTGCCCATTCAAGTGGAGGGAGTCTACACCAGGGGCCTCCTGGACACCGGGGCACAAGTGACCCTACTATACCGGGACTTCTACGACAGGCACCTGAGTCATCTGCCTATCCAGAAGATAGAGGAGCTGGAAATATGGGGAATTGGAACCCAGAGTTTCCCTTACGACGGCTACCTTCCCGTCCAAATAACCTTTGACCCATCCGTGGCTGGGAAGGCCGAAGTGTTTGACACCCTGGCAGTTGTGTGTCCTAGGCCGCCTGGAGCCAACAAGAATTCCCTTATAATAGGGACGAACACGGACCTGGTCCGAAGACTCCTGACCCCTCTAGTGACGGAAGAAAGACAAGCAGCTACCAAGATCCATCCCATGCTGAAGACAGCCTACCAACGGCTGGTCCAAGAGCGGGAGACCCCTGGAGAGGAGATAGGGAAGGTGTGGAGACTTGGAAGAGAAGGGGTAGTGTTGCAGCCCGGGGAAGTAACCTGTCTCAGGGCCACTGTGAAGCTTACTTGGGAACAGCCTGGTCCCTTTGTCATGCTGGAGTCAGACCCAAGGGGTGAATCCTCAGGCCTGGAGGTGATACCGGAAGTGATTCCGCTGAAGGTCCTGAAGAAGGCCCATTATAGAGTTCCAGTGAGTGTTAGGAATACTACCAAAGACCCCATGGACATCCCAGCCAGAATGTTGCTAGGCCAGGTGAGCCCGGCGGCCCCTGTTACCCTGTCAGAAGTGAAGAGGACAGGTGAAGAAGCGGATGTTTGGGAGAAGCTGACCATGGAAAACCCGAATCTGTCCAGGGCTTGGAAAGAGAGAGCCAAGGCCCAGTTGAATAGATGGGAGAAGATCTTCTCTAGGGATGAGTTTGATGTGGGGTGTGCAAGAAGTGCCACCCATCGGATCCGCCTCCAAGAAGATAAGCCCTTCCGAGAGAGAGTCAGGCGGGTCCCGCTAGCAGATCTGGAGGATCTGAGGGAACAACTTGCAGAACTCAAGAGGACTGGTGTGATACGGGAGTCCAGAAGCCCCTATGCCTCTCCCATAGTAGTGGTCCGAAAGAAGAATGGATCATTGAGGCTCTGTATAGACTACAGGACTCTCAACAGGAGAACCATACCTGACCAATACACCACTCCGAGGATAGAGGATGCCCTACAGAGCTTGTCTGGAGCCAAATGGTTCAGCGTTATGGATCTCAAGAGTGGGTACTATCAGATTCCGATGCACCCAGCAGACAAGGAGAAGACAGCTTTCATAACCCCAGTGGGGTTCTTCGAATTCGACCGGATGCCCCAAGGTCTGTCTGGAGCCCCAGCTACTTTCCAACGTCTCATGGAGAAGACAGTAGGGGACATGAACTTGATCGAAGTCCTTGTATACCTAGACGATGTCATTGTCTTTGGGAGAACCTTGGAGGAACATGAAGAGAGGCTGGAGAAAGTGTTGAGAAGACTCAGTGAGGAAGGACTTAAGCTTTCGCCTGAGAAGTGTCGGTTCTACCAGTCTTCTGTGAACTATCTGGGGCACATAGTATCTGAAGAAGGGGTGGCCACAGACCCTGAGAAATTGGAGGCAGTTACCTCCTGGCCACAGCCCACCACAGTAACAGAACTCAGATCCTTCTTGGGCTTCTGCTCCTACTATAGAAGGTTTGTGGAGGGATTTGCTCGAATTGCTAGACCATTGAATGAGTTGCTCAAGACTGAAGGAGAGGAGGATGGATCGGGGCCCAGGAGGCCAGGAGAGTCCATCAGAGATCAGTGGAATCAGAGGTGTGAAGAGGCTTTCCAGGAATTGAAGACGAGCCTGACCACTGCACCAGTCTTGGCCTATGCAGACCCAACCAAACCCTATGAACTGCACGTGGATGCTAGTCACGACGGTCTGGGAGGAGTACTTTACCAAGAACATGAGGGGCAATTGCGGCCTGTTGCCTATGTGAGTAGAAGCCTGACCCCCTCTGAGAAGAACTACCCCACTCACAAGCTGGAGTTCCTGGCCCTCAAGTGGGCGGTAGTAGACAAGCTCAAAGACTACCTGTACGGAGCAGAGTTCACTGTGAAGACCGACAACAACCCCCTTACCTACCTGTTCACCACGGCCAAGCTGGATGCCACTGGACACAGGTGGCTGGCCGCACTGTCTGGATTCAACTTCAGCCTTAAGTATAGACCAGGAGTGGGGAATCGAGACGCAGACGCCTTGTCCAGAAGATCTCATTCCCCGACCATTGAAATAGAAGATTGGACCCAAGTGGCACCGGACGGGGTGCAGGCCCTTTGTCAAGGAGCTGCATTCCAAGCCCGAGGATGCTCCAGAGCAGAGGAAATAGGAGTTACCACGGTGGGAGTCCCCAAACACTACTGTGGAGTAGCTCAATTGGAAGAGGGCAACCTACCAAGATTGTCCAAAAAGGAATTAAGGTGTGACCAATTGGAAGACCCCATGGGGAGATTGGTCCTGGAGGCCTTGAAAAATCAGGATCCAAACATACTCATGCGTCAACCCTCCAAAGAAGCTCGCCTACTGAGGAAGGAGTGGGATAGGTTGCAGTTGCATCAGGGAGTGGTCTACCGAAGGGGCCCCTCTGATGATTCAGAAGATAAGTGGCAGATGTTCCTCCCAGAGAAACATCGGGAGACTGTTTTGATGGCCTTGCATGACAATCATGGCCACCTAGGGGCTGAAATGACTTTTCAACTTGTCAGAAGTCGGTTCTATTGGCCCTGCATGAGGGCAGAGGTAGAGGAGTACTGCCACTCATGTGCGCGATGCATCCAGAGGAAGACTTTGCCCCATCAAGCTGCCCCAATGGGCCATCTACAGAGCCAAGGGCCTATGGACCTGGTGTGCATTGACTTTCTCTGCCTCGAACCCGACCTGAGTGGACTAGGAAATGTTCTGGTGATAACCGACCATTTCACCCGGTATGCCCAGGCCTTCCCCACCAAAGATCAGAAGGCCTCCACCGTGGCCAAGGTACTTATGGAGAAGTATTTTGTCCATTATGGGCTGCCACAGAGACTCCATTCAGATCAAGGGAGGGACTTTGAGAGTTAGCTGATCCGGAAGCTCTTGGATTCGTTGGGAATCAGGAAGACTCGAACTACACCTTACCATCCTCAGGGAGATGCTCAGCCGGAAAGGTTCAACCGAACCCTGCTCAACATGTTGGGGACTCTGGAAAGCGAGAAAAAGCAACATTGGAGCAAACACATAGCAGCCATGGTACATGCTTACAACTGCACCATCAGTGATGCTACAGGCTATTCCCCATATCGACTCATGTTTGGGAGAGAAGCGAGACTACCGGTGGACCTGGCTTTTGGCACCTCACTGGACCATTCCTCCGTCACCTCTCACAGAGGATATGTGGATAGGCTCAGACACAGCCTGAAAGTAGCCTATGAACAAGCTCAAGCGGCCTCAGATCAAAGGGGAGCTCGGAATAAAAAAAATTACGACCTGAAGGTCCGGGTACAAGACCTACAGCCCGGGGATCGAGTACTGTTGCGCAATCTGGGAGTCCCCGGAAAGCACAAGCTTGCAGACAGATGGAGATCTGAACCTTATGTCATCTGCAGGAAGTTGCCGGGCCTACCTGTCTACAAGGTGAAGCCAGAGGGAAAGGTAGGCCCACTGAAGACATGGCATCGAAACCACCTGCTCCCACTGACGGAGGCAGTTAGAATACCTTCTGTGGGAGACTCCCCTGCACCGGCCTCTATCTTGGATACTCCTAGACCGCACACTCGGTCACAGACCTCCCGAGCTGGAAATGGAGAGGCCTCCCAACTTAGTGGAGATGAAGAAGGAGAGCTTGATTGGCTGTGGTCTTCCCCAACTCCAGGAACTTCTATCATAGATCTTCCAGTCACCCAAGATACAACAGATGAAACGCTGAACCCAGAGGCTACAGAATTCATCCCTTTCAGTCCTTCAACAGATTACTGGGAAGATGCCCATGATAGTTACTCCGAGGAAGAGGAGCCTGAGGCGCCAGAGCCAGAGATTCCAAGAGAGCAAAGAGCTCGAAGAGTCATTCAACCTCCTAAGAAGCTGACCTACCCCCAGATGGGGAACAGTTCGGAAGACTCTGTGGTCACTGCTAGGAGAAATGCTGAGATTCCGGATCCCTCCACTGTCCATTTGGTGGAGGGCAACCCCAGCTCACTCTCTGGCACAGTTAGTCAGGCCACCCAAGATAATGTGACCTGTGGGCAAGGGAATTCAACCCCTCAGTTATGGTGGGAATCCCCTATCCCAACATCGTTTTCAGAATTGTCCAATGTTGTATATAGTTGTTGCTAAAATTTATCTTTGGGGACCAAAGAGTTTAAGTGGGGGGAGTGTGTAGCGGGGTGTTCCCCTATATTGGGAAGAAACTACATTACCCATAACCCCATTCTTGTTGTGACGTTCCACCGCAGAGACTCATGGGAGGGGTTATAAAAGGAAGAGGCGGGGCCGGGCTCGGCCTCTTTGGCGACACGAGACTTCACGGATGGATCCTCCTGTGCGGATGTGTCGGAGGGGCAAGGCCTGAAGCCTGAGGCCTTGCTCTGCACCGAAGAGCCTTCCACCCTCCCCTCTGCGAGCCTGGGTGGCATCTGACTTTGTGAGCTACCGCCTTGTCGGATCGGGGACCCGATCGTTGGAGAGATCGAGAGTGTGTGACACGGCCGGTGGAGGTTTTCCCGGACTGGATCCGTAGTCCGGCGGGTGAGAGGGCATAAGCCCAGCTTAGATACTGTTGCTGTGTATAGGCCTATAGACTGCCGTGGCCTACAAGTTATTTTCATACCCCTTGGATTACAAAGTTATACTCTGTTTAAGTGCACCACCATTACAGACCTGCCGGTGAAGAAAGAAGGACTAAGCTAAATATTAGAACCAGGCCTGGTGGGGATTCTAGCGTGTTTGATTGCTGCGCCATAGGGCACTTAGTTAACGGTCACCCGTATGGCGCACTTGTAGCGTGTGTTACTATATAGTGTGTTAGAGTGGCAGGACGCTGCCCTTAGGAGTGATTGTTTAGAACTGTGATTATTGTTACCCCTTTTATTCATATTGAGAATTGATGAGTAAAACACTTTACCTATTACAATTCATTACTGTGTCCTTGCTTAGTTATTCTATTGCATAGGACATATCATTGATTGTTAGTACTAGCTGTGCCAGAAGGGGATAGAGCCTATTGCCGGGGGTTGGCGGAGCTGCACTCAGGGCCCAAAATCGAATTCTGCGGCCTCCTTAGTTGGAGGTATCGCTACATTGGCATTTTTTGTCATTGTGGTCAGGCAACGCACTAGCACCTCTGCTTCTATGTGCTGGGTGCCTAGTGTGCTCCTGCCCCTTTAAAAGGAGGGTGGGCCCCCTCCTGTTATCTGCCTTTATCTATCCATCAGCATACATGTGCTTCCACAGAGAAGACTTTAAATTTTAGAGTTAGGACTGCAGTACACAGGGAACCTTGACGAGGCCTGCAGCTTACGCATGTATTTGCAAATGCGTGCAACTAAACCCCTGTTTTTAAACGCACTATTAGACAGGTGATTTTGGTTGGTTGCTGATTGGTTGGTAAGTTTGAGCTTGGGTTTTGTCTGTCTTTTTGTGTCTTTGGTAATAGACTTCAGTTATTACCTGCAGGTTTGTTGCGCCTTCAGAAAGTGCGCCACACGTGGTTTGGGCAAATCGCAGCGCATCGGTGTGAAAGCAGCCTTAGGCCCCTTTCATATGATCGGTCTGACCCAATCGGACTTACTATTCACCTCTATGGAGCAGCAGATGTAAACAGACTCGTGTCTGTTTACACCCGCCTACCTAAAATAAGAGGGCCCATAGAGTAGAGTGGGCCGTGTCCGTGGACACAGATTTGTCATCCTCCCGCTCTGCTCTTTGTGGCCAGCGACCAGTTACCAATTTGCTTAAGTGGCCCTCGCTCTTCAAAAGGTTGGGCACTGCTGTAGAACCTCCACAACCAAAGGCTCAGAGGCTGCTAAGGTTGCACATGGCTACATGGCTACACTTATTTATGGCCTCTGTGGTAAGAGTCAGCAAGCCAGTGTATAAATTAAGCATAAAGCCTCATACACACGGTCGGACTTCCATCGGACTTTTCCGTGGATTTTTGTCCGAACGGAGTTGGTTGGGAACACCCATAGCATACACACACTCTGACTTTTCTGCAAACTTTCTTAAAACTTCTTACAACATCACGTGTTTTTTCTGCTCTTTTCTGATCTTTACTGCCACCCTTTGGTCAACTTCTGCTATTGTTGGTTGATTTTAACATTAGTTGTTTTGTCCATCGGACTAAAGTCCGATGGTTATCTGTACACACGGTCGGACTTTGCTCCATCGGACTTTTGTTGGGCAAAAGTTTGTCCGTTTGCAGACCCAACTTTTGTCCGATGAAATCCAAAACCAAACGAAAAAAGTTTGTCCGATGGAGCGTACACACGGTCGGATTGTTGGTCCAACTTGCTTAAAACAAAGTTTGTTGGGCAAAAGTCCGACCGTGTGTACAGGGCTTAAGGCTTCATGCACATAGGCATATGAAAATAACCAGCATTTTTCTCCTACCAGAAAAAAATTCACTAATGTTATAATATGTATGAGCATATAGCGGTTGAGCGTAATTACATTCTAATGGGCAGAATAATAAAGTTATTCTAACTATTGGAATACATGTACGTGCATATGCACACATTTTCTCGGCTCAGAATACACCTTTGGTTGTTTTTTCTGCCTGTACATGTTTCGCTTAAAAATACTCCTGTAAATGCTCAGTGTGCATGAGGCCTAACTGCGTAAATTCATTGGGTTAAAAACAAGGAGGGACCACAGATAATGGAGCAAAGGAAGCCTACAAAGGCTGCAGGAACTCAAGCAGGAGGCAGCATACCAGACTGTTGATATCAGGTTCTAGAGAGGGAGCATGTGATGTGTAGGCTATGAACTCTTACTTTCTATTCTTCCCTTATACAGTGGCTATAAAGTCTACACACCCCTGTTAAAATGTCAGGTTTCTGTGATGTAAAAAAATGAGACAAAGATAAATCATTTCAGAACTTTTTACACCTTTAATGTGACCTATAAAGTGTACAACTCAGTTGAACAACAAACTGAAATCTTTTTGGTGGAGGGGAGTAAAAATAATATGGTTGCATAAGTGTGCACACCCTTAAACTAATACTTTGTTGAAGCACCTTTTGATTTTATTACAGCACTCAGTCTTTTTGGGCATAAGTCTATCAGCATGGCACATCTTGACTTGGCAATATTTGCCCACTCTTCTTTGCAAAAACACTCCAAATCTGTCATGGGCATCTTCTGTGCACAGCACTCTTCAGATCACACCACAGATCTTCAATCAGATTCAGGTCTGGGCTCTGGCTGGGCCATTTCAAAACGTTATTCTTCTTCTGGTGAAGCCATTTCTTTGTTGATTTGGATGTATGCTTTGGGTAATTTTCATGCTGACAGATGAAGTTCCTCTTCATGTTCAGCTTTTTTAGCAGTAGGAGGAAGGTTTTGTGACAATATTCACTGGTATTTGGAACTATTCATAATTCCCTTTACCTTGTTGTTTTTGCACCAAACATTTATCTTTTGGAATTATTGCCAAAAAGTTCAACCTTGGTTTTAGACCATAACACATTTTACCACATGCTTTTGTGAGACTTCAGATGTGTTTTTGCAAAATTTAGCGGGGCTTGGATGTTTTTCTTCATAAGAAAAGTTCTGTCTTGCCACTCTACCCCATAGCCCAGACATATGAAGAATACAGGAGATTGTTGTCATATGTACCACACGGCCAGTACTTGACAGATATTCCTGCAGCTCCATTAATGTTACTGTAGGCCTCTTGGAAGCCTACCAGACTAGTTTTCTTCTCGTCTTTTCATAAATTTTGGAGGGATGTCCAGTTCTTGGTAATGTCACTGTTGAGCCAAATTTTCTCCACTTGATGAGGACTGTCTTCACTGTGTTCCATGGTATATCTAATGCTTTGAAAATTCTTTTGTATCCTTCTCCTAACTGATAACTTTAAACAATGAGATCCCTCCGATGCTTTGGAAGCTCTCTGCAGACCATGGCTTTTGTTGTAGGATGCGATGAAGAAAATGTCAGGAAAGACCTACCAGAACAGCTGAACTTTATTTGGGGTATTCAGAGGCACTTTAAAATGATGGCAGGTGTGTACTGACTCCTATTTAACATGTGTTTGAATGTGATTGCTTAATTCTGAACACAGCTACACTTAACAGGGTGTGCACACTTAAGAGTGCTTTCACACTGAAAGCGTCTGGGCGTCGCCTTACCGTAGTTCTTCCACAAACGGTTATTCAGGCGTACCAAGGTAGATAGTGCATAAAAAGAGATAAGAAAATAAAAATGTACTTTTTTATGCACTATCTACCTTGGTCCGCCTGAATAACCGTTCGTGGAAGCCTCTCTTAACCTGAATATATGCATCAGACCTTCATTCTATAAGCTGTTTTCAACCCCTGGACTGCAAAACTGAGCGTCTATCAGCTTTGGTGAGTGGGGTCACAAGAGGGGGAGAATTTTCTCTGGTATTCCTTTCATTCTGGAAACTTGAATTGCCATTGGAAACACTTGGCACTTTATTTTATCACATCACCATACTAACATTAGTCAATTAGATTGTGATATATATATATATATATATTTATGGTCAGAGCCCTCTTTCCGAAGAGATATGAATCACATAAAGACGTCACAAGACTAACAACATAAACTAGACCTGAAGTGTGTCCTGGTCTGCTGGATGGTATGCCAAGAGAAGGAGCCATACCCTAAGATAAATAGATGATTCTGTAGAGAATTTGTTTCAAGAGGAGTGCCCTAAAATGGGGTTTTGGTGGGTGGGTACTGCCCACTGAAGCCGACAAAGACCATCATGAGTGGTCTGCTTAAATACCCCTCCGGCTCCTCCCATAATTGCAGGCCACCATACTGGCCTGCCTATTTATGGTCGGAGCCCTCTGTCCGAAGAGATATGAATCACATAAACACGTCACAAGACTAACAACATAAACTAGACCTGAAGTGTGCCCTGGTCTGCTGGACGGTATGCCAAGAGAAGGGGCCAAAAAGACTTGGTTAGGGAGGTAATTGTTTATTGCGTTATTGGTATACTAAAGAGCCAGCCCGCTGAAGGCTCGTGATATTTCTGCTTGAAGATTGGGGATGTACCAGGCGAAGCAAGTAGATTTCCACCTGCCCATCTTTTGATCAGGTGGTCCGGGACCCCGTATTGTGATGCTGCTCCGATGCGAAAAGAATGTCCAGAACACTGGCCGGGGTCAAGGCCTAAGTTGCGCAAAAGAATCCAGAGGTGTCTAATGAATTTCCCAGTTAAAGGGTTGGTAGGAAAAATAGTAACGAGCTGGCCTCCGAGAGGTCGGGTGGCTGGGCTAGTAACTGGACTAGTACGGCCACGGGGCACCAGGTATTGAGAGTCTGGAAGAGTTTAATATCTACCCCAGGGCCAGACTGTTGTGTCTTCGACACCACGAGGTGCAGGATGAAGTAACTCTGGTGGAGTGTCAGGTGGCGTCTATGTAATATCTGGCAACTGGGGCCGGTAACTGTGAATTTGCTGGGGCGTAAGAAACCGTAGAAGGCCTGGTAGATGGCGGCTTGAATGACCAGATGGTTTGGTATGATCTTGTAAGGAGATGAAATGCTGGATGCCAGCTAAGTAGAGATTGAACGAAAGAGGAAGACTGTCTGGATACGGGAATCAGGAGGATTTCTGGCAGTTGTGGCCCTGTAAACCAAAAATTGCCGCGAAGCCTGTGAAGGCTGCGTTGTCCGTGACTACCTGAGGTGAGAAGGAAGATGCTAACGGAATGAACATTGATATGCCATTCCAGTTCGTGCGAAATTCGTCGCATGTGGCCAGGTCCACTATTGCTGCCACGTCTAATTTAAGGATTTGGTCAGGGTCTTGTACCTGGGAGAGAAATACTGATGCGCGAGGTAAAGAACTGCCCCTGAGGGATGATCCTCGTGGCAAGGTTAAGCATGCCAAGCAAGGAATGTGGCTGCCTCTTAGTGCGCCCTTGAGTAAAGGTGAAGGTAGCAACGACCGACCTGATGTGGGTCAATTGTTGTGAGACAGGCTGTCCTGTATGGCGCGTGTGTCGAGTGTGTCACCCAAGAAGCTGATGGACTGTGCCGGGCCTTCCATTTTTTTTTTTTTCTAGAGGCATATTGCGACTGTTGGACGCCTCTCTCAAGCTGTTTGGATTTACTGGGGGCTCGCTAGGTTTCTCGATGCACAGAAAGTCATCTGGATAGTGGATAATTTTCTGAGAACATGCGTGATGTGACATAATCCAGGAAAGGGGCTGGACAAATGTATCAAACGACCACGGGCTGCCTTTGGAGCCAAAGGTCAACTTAGTGGCAAAATAGTACAAGCCTTTCCACTTGATCTTGTGCCATCGATTGAAGTATGGTTTGATTGGTAGTAAATTGAAGGCGTCCGATATTTCCGTTTTGGACAGCCAAGCCCCTGCCCCTATACTAATGACAGCTTGAATAGCTAGGTCTACTGATGAGTAATTTAAGGGAGAACTGCTCTAAGGGTATGAGTGAGTTTGAACTTGGATTTTGAGCAGCACTAGAGGTGTAGGAAAAGCTGGGGAGGCGTCTGCCACCCAACTCAGAGCGCCAGTTTGCCGTATGGGTGGAAGACTGGCAGTTAGCGCAGAGTGTGGGCCGGCGAAATGGCGACAGAACAGCTCTGTATCGATGGTGCTTCGGCTGATAGTAATCTGGGACTGAGAGAGTCTATCTGCTGCCTTAGCGGACAAGGTGTGCAAGGGAGACAGTCGTGCGGATATCAGGCATACCTGTAGGTGAAGGCACTGGGACGACGGTGGTGACTGGAGCTGGTAGGGGCGTACTTCCAGGGCTCCTACTCTGGTCTGGACGTTGGTGATTGCTGTTGACAGTGTGGTCACCCAAGAGTGCAACAGTAATTGCTGAGAAAAATAGAGTGCAGTGACACCTGGGTGCCTGGTAGGGGTGGTGGAGACAGCAGCTTAAAATGCTCTGCTTTCCTAGCTGTAGCGGGGTAGGAAATACTCCTGCGCCGCAGTTCTGCTGTGAGCTTGGGAATGGTCCGAGCTGCGAGTGGCTGCGTCCGCCGAGGGTGACGGTGGGACGGAGGCGAAGTCATCGCTGTCGGCTTGCGACGTGGCGTCAGCTAAACCAAGGTGGGGAGAATGCATATGTTTAAGGTAAGTTAGGAGGGGATAGATAAGATGGAAAGGCAGAAGGAAAACAAGGACAGGATAAGGAACGTCAGGAGTAGTGACAGCTAGTTTGTGTGCAAGCGCTGTTGAGTGTGATTTAGAAAACGTAAAGAATGCGTGGCAACCGAGGTGAGCTAGGAGGTGGCTGGCTAGGTAATTGATAGCTCGGGTGCCCGTCTGTGCTCGGCACAGACTAATGAACCAGAGCCCCCAGGGTGTACTGGGGCGGGTAGCTGAAGTCTGATATTCTAAGTAGGAATGTTGCGACCTGTAGTTTATTGACGTGTGTTCGATCTGCTAACGCTTGCACTGCCAGCAAGCTGGAAGTTTAGGTGACCTTGTCTGCGTGGTGAAGGATCTCGCTTTGAAAACAGAGTGAAGTGCACAGAAGTATGTGAAAGTTACTAACGCCTCGGGAGCAAGTCGCATTATGTATGTGAAGTAAAATCTATGTCGTGAAAGAGTGTTTAAGAGAAAAGTAAGGAGGATCCCTTTGAAGTACGCACCTAACTTGAGGCCCTGGTAGTGAAGTCTTGGGGTTGGGGTCCAGAACTGAGTCGACCGGGAACTTGTAGTAAGGTGACATTGCAATCCCCTTGGTAAAAACAAATTCCTAAGAGCTGTTCAGGGCAAAAGCTGGCCCCCTGGTGAAGATGCAAGCCCTCGACAATGTTTTTTTTTGGAAATCCTGCCCAAACCTGGTGCAGGATGGACCAACTGGAACTCTACTGACCTGAAGGGGAAAGTGACAGAGAAACGGTGAGCAGCCATGTTGCTACTGGAGATGATGAGTGGCCGGTTTTGAGCCACTTGCAGAAATGCTTGCAGCGATTGCAAGGAAGCAGCTTTATTAGAAAGACGAAAACAAAGTTAGTGGAATTTTGAGTATGTAGGAATGTCCGTGCGTAACATTGTACAAATAGATGGAGTGAGATGTGTATGTCTATGCTTGATAAAACGTAAGAGATCTGAGTCGTAAGTTCCACTGTATTCGTAATGCCAATGTGACTAGTTCGAACCGGGTTAGGGTATGCGAGCCGGTGGGGTTGTTTTGTGAAGGATCCAAATCATTGAGCCGGTGCTGCGACTGGACTCGGATCAGTTGGTGCAGTTCGTATTGCCAAGTATCCGAATCATTGAGCCGATGATGCGATTAGATTCGGAAGAGGTTGTGGCTGTAAGGTAACAAGGGGGTTTGTATGCCGGATCCGAATCGTTGCGTAGGTGATACGACTAGACTCGGATCGACTGAATGGTGTTAGTGGTTGAGGGTACTTGTGATTGCAGAGGATCTGAATTGTAGGGCCGATGTTTTCGACTAGATTTAGATCGGCTGTTGGTGTGTGCTTGGTATGCAGTAAGAGGTGTAGGGGGTCAGTTAGGTGAAGTGAGTGTTCCATAGGAGGTGTAGTGAGTCAGTAGGTGGAACAGGGTTTGTGTGATGTGTGGGACGCAGGTTTCGAGACCATGCGCCGTGAGAGCGACTTGTACCGAAGGTGGATTAAGTGTTATTCGTATGGAACTCGGATCGGTTGGTGAAGTATCCGAATCGCTGAGCCAGTACTACGACTGGACTCGGATCGGTTGGTGAAGTTTGTATTGCCGAGGATCCGAATTGTTGAGCCGGTGCTGCGACTGAAACTCGGATCTGTCTGTGAAGTTTATATTGGCGAGGATCCGAATTGCTGAGCCGGTGCTGCGAGTAGACTCGGATTGGTTGGTGAAGTTTATGTTTGGCGAGGATCCGAATCATTGAGCCGGTGCTACGACTGGACTCGAATCAGTCAGTGAAGTTTATATTGGTGAGTAGTGATGAGCCGAACACCCCCGGGTTCGGTTCGCACCAGAACCCGCGAACGGACCGAAAGTTCGCACAAACTTTCGAACCCTATTAAATACAATGGATGCGAACGTTTGAAATCTAAAGTGCTAATTATAACGACTATTATGCATGTTATTGTCCTAAAAAGGGTTTGGGAACCCGGGTTCTGCACCAGGGGACATGTATCAATCCAAAAAAAAGTTTTAAAAACTGCCGTTTTTCGGGAGCAGTCATTTTAATGATGCATAAAGTGAAAAAAAAAAGTCAAATATTCCTTTAAATATCGTACCTGGGGGGTGTCTAAAGTATGCCTGTTAAGTGCCACGTGTTTCCCGTGTTTAGAACTGTCCCTGCACAAAATGACACTTCTAAAGGAAAAAAAAGCCATTTAAAACTGCTTGTGGCTTTAATGTAATGTCTGGTCCCGGTAATATGGATGAAAATCTTTAAGAAAAATGGCATAGCTACCCCATCACAGCCCCCTATCCCAGCCCATTACCAGCCCCTTTGGGTCTTGTATGGATATTAAGGGGAACCCCGCACACAAAATAAAAAAGGCCCTATATACTCTGAACAGCCGTATACAGGCGGTGCATACAAGACAGGGACTGTAGGTTTGTTCTTATGTAGAATCTGTTTGTAATTTTGAACAAGTACATTGTTTAAGTGTAGCTCCAGCCAAAAAATATATTTTTAAGCTTTTTGGAAAACATAGGGAAGGGTTATCACCCCTGTAACATTTGTTTTGCTGTCTGTGCAGTGTGCACCTGTTCAGACCAGTTCACCTCACTTTCCGTCCTAATGACAAATGTTTTTTGAAAATTTGGGGTTTTTATTGAAACAAGAATTGGTGATAAAGCATCAGTGGAGAGGAGACACTTTTTTTCCCATATTAACTCTTACAGGAGAGAATTTGCCTTCCTAGGGGTAGAATTCCTCTCACTTCCTGTTGTATCCTTCCGTTTGCAAGGAGGAGTCGTTTGTAAGTTGGATGTTTGAAAGTAGGGGCCTGCCGTATATACTCAGCTGAAATTTGCCCCTTACATGTTGGTGTTGCCACAACACTGTGAGCCCTCACAGTTACTCTTGGTGGGCGCATGAATGGGCCCTGCTGTGAATTATTAGATCAAGAATTGTAATTGCATGCCCCTGTTGAACAGGGGCTGAAAAATTGGGCCTTTGGTGGTGGTGGTGTTGACACAACACTGTAAGGCCTCACAGTTACTCTTGGTGGGCACAGGATTGGGCCCTGCTGTGAATTATTAGATCAAGAATTGTAATTACATGCCCCTGTTAAACAGGGGCCAAAAAATTGGGCCTTAGGCACTGGTGCCACAACACTGCAACCCCTCACAGATACTGTACTTGGAGCACAGCAATGAGGCCTGTTGCAAAGTATTGCATTAAAAATTGTAATTACACGCCCCTGTTAAACAGGGGCTAAAAAATTGGGCCTTAGCCACTGGTGCTGGTGCCACGACACCGCAACCTCTCCCAGATACTCTAGTTGGAGTGCAGGAATGAGCCCTGCTGCAAAGCATTGCATAAAAAATTGTAATAACACGCCCCTGTTAAACAGGGGCTGAAAAATTGGGCCTTAGCCACTGGTGCTGGTGCCACGACACTGCAACCTCTCCCAGATACTCTAGTTGGAGTGCAGGAATGAGCCCTGCTGCAAAGCATTGCATACAAAATTGTAATTACATGCCCCTGTTAAACAGGGGCTGAAAAATTGGGCCTTAGCCACTGGTGGCGGCACCCAGAAACAAAAATGTTCTTCCAAGCTATCATCATCAATCGGATCATTGAGGAGGAGGAGGATAGTCAGTCAACATAACAGGACAGTCTCTCAGCATCAGCATCAGTCTTGAAGGGATGTGACATTTGAAAATAAATTAGTCTGTTATATCAGCTTCAGGTGTTTGGTAGCTGGTGGTGATCCAAGACTGGTTCATCTTTATGAAGGTCAGTCGATCAACAGAGTCGGTGGACAGGCGCACCCTGTGATCCGTGACAAATCCTCCAGCAGCACTGAATGTGCGTTCTGAAAGAACGCTGGATGCAGGACAGGCCAGTAGCTCAATTGCATACTGTGCAAGCTCTGGCCAGTGATCCATCCTCAAGACCCAGTAAGCCAGAGGACTTTCGGTGGGGAAGGTGTCCAAGTCTGACCTTGCCCCTAGGTATTCCTGCACCATGTATATCAGACACTGGCGATGGTTGCTGGAACCGATCATACCTTGGGGCTGCGGACTAAAGAATTGTGTGAACGCATCGGTCAGACGGCCACCTTCCCCACCGCTCCTTCTTTGACTGACCGAAGCCTCAGCAACTCGTTGTCCAGGACCAGGAGTTTGTAACCTCCCAGTCTCTGGGAACGCGTTGCACAGACCTTTCTGCAAGGCCTCCCGGAGTTGTCTCATCCTCTGCTCCCTCTGCGACGGTAAGATGAGGTCCGCAACCTTACCCTTGTACCGTGGATCAAGGAGAGTGGCCAGCCAGTAATGGTCCCTCTCCTTGATCCGAAGAATACGAGGATCCTTCCGCAGACTTTGCAGGATCAGGGTGGCCATGCAGCGTAGGTTAGTTGAGGCATTCGGTCCGGAGTCCTCTGGGTCACTAAGGACGACATGATCCGCAGCCACCTCCTCCCAGCCACGTACAAGTCCACTGGTTTCTTGGGACTGTAAATCATCCCTAAAAGACTGCTGCTGATGATGTTGAGTGCCAGGCTCCACCTCCATGCTGACACAATCCTCCTCCTCCTCCTCTTCTTCCTGTGCGATGGGTGGGACAGAAGGAACACTGTCTGGGTAAAGGGGGCCTTGAGAGGCAAGGAAGTCCTCCTCTTCCTGCCTCTGTTCTGCCTCAAGTGCCCTGTCCATTATTCCACGCAGCGTATGTTCCAACAGGTGGACAAGAGGTACAGTGTCACTGATGCATACACTGTCACTGCTCACCATCCTCGTGGCCTCCTCAAATGGTGCCAGGACAGTGCATGCATCCCTGATCATGCCCCACTGGCGTGGTGAAAAAAACCTGAGCTCCCCTGACCCTGTCCTGGTGCCGTAGTCGCACAGGTACTCATTGATGGCCCTCTGCTGCGTGTGCAGCCGCTGCAGCATGGCCAACGTTGAGTTCCACGGGGTGGGCATGTCACATATAAGGCGGTTCTTGGGCAGGTTCAACTCCTTTTGCAGCTCAGCCAGGCAAGCACTGGCATTATAAGATCTGCGGAAATGCACACAGACTTTCCTGGCCTGCCTCAGTACATCCTGTAAGCCCGGGTACCTGCCCAAGAACCGCTGCACCACCAGGTTAAGGACGTGAGCCACACAGGGCACATGGGTCAGTTGTCCCTGTCGGAGAGCGGAGAGGAGGTTGGTGCCATTGTCGCAAACTACCATTCCTGGCTTAAGCTGGCATGGCGTCAACCACCTCTCGGCCTGCCCCTGCAGAGCAGACAGAACCTCTGCCCCAGTGTGGCTCCTGTCCCCCAAACACACCAGCGCAAGCACGGCATGGCATCTTTTTGCCTGCGTAATTGCGTAGCCCCTTGAACGCCTACGGAGCACCGCTGGTTCCGAGGACAAAGCACAGGAAGAGGCCATGGAGGAAGAAGAAGAGGAGGGGTGGAGGACAGAGGTGTGTCAGTACCAGTAGTAGCATTTTGGAGGCGTGGCGGTGGAACAACCTCCAACACTACTGCACCTTGTCCTGCATCCTTCCCAGCTGCCAAAAGAGTGACCCAATGGGCGTGAAAGAAAGGTAACGTCCCTGTCCATGCCTGCTGGACCATGAGTCAGCGGTAATATGCACCCTACCGCTGACCGCCCTGTCCAGCGAGGCCAAGACATTGCCTTCCACATGCCGGTAGAGAGCCGGAATCGCCTTCCGTGAGAAAAAGTGGCGTTTGGGAACCTGCCACTGAGGAACCGCACATTGCACAAACTCACGGAAGGGGGCCGAGTCTACCAACTGAAAAGGCAGCAGTTGAAGCGCTAGCAATTTAGCCAAGCTAGCATTCAACCGCTGGGCATGTGGATGGCTGGGAGTGAACTTCTTTCAACGGTCCAGCAGCTGGGGCAGGGAAATTTGCCTGCTAGAATCGGACGTCGGTGTACTGCTAGCAGAGTGCCCGCAAGTACTTGGCTGTGACACACCTAATTCTACACCTTCATTCCTCTCAGTGCAGGTTTCAGAGAGGACTGAAGGTATAGTGGGGTTGGAGATCCCAGCTGATGCGGTGCAAGGAGAGGTCCGCTTTGTTCTTTGGTGTGGGTCTTTAAGGTAGGCTTGCCAACGAGCTGCATGGCAGGTCAACATATGTCTGGTCAAGCATGTGGTGCCCAAGCGGGTGATGTTTTGGCCACGCGATATACGCTTGAGACATATGTTGCAAACAGCAGCTGTGCAATCTGATGCACTCGACTCAAAAAAGGCCCACACCAAAGAACTTTTTGAATAACGGGCAGAGGCAGCGGCCTGCACAGGCGGAGCTCTGCGGTGTGATTCCGTCGGTGTGCTGCCCTTATGCTGGCCCCCCAAGGGCATCCTGCCTCGTTGGAGATGTGCCTCCTCCTCCTCCTATTAGGCACCCACGTGGAGTCAGTGACCTCATCATCCCCTCCCTCCTCATCACTGGAGCCAATCTGGCAGTATGCTGCAGCTGCTGGAACATGACTGCCAGATTGGTGTCCTTCTTGAGCATCCCCTCTCTCTGCTCTCACGCTACTGCCTTCCTCTAGCTGGGTATCATCATCAGACCCTTCGAAACGCTGGGCATCCTCCTGGAGCATGTACCCAACACTGTGCTCAAACAGTTCGGGGGACTCCTCAGGAGGACATGGTTGGTCTAGGGAAGGAGTGACTGATGATGACAATACCAGGGAAGAGGACGCTTTGGCAGCTGCTTTGCCAGTACCCTGAGCCTGGGTGAGAGAGGATGAGGAGGATGAGGAGGGCTTGGTCATCCACTCTACCAAGTCTTCGGCATGATGCGGCTCAACACGTCCAGCTGCTGAAAAGAAGGACAAGCGTGTCCCATGGCCACGTGCTGATGGCAATGCACCACGTCCATGACCAGCACTGTTGTCTCTAGACACAGAGCCTGCTTGCCCTCTTTTATTGGCTCCTGACTGCCTGCCTCTCCTTGTTTGCCTTCCAGACATTCTAATGGCCTGCAGGGAAATGGGAAAACAAGCAATAAGGCCTAGCTTCAGGAGTATATTTTGCAGGAATCACACTACGCCTGCTGTAGGTGCTGCAAATGCCTGTTGGTGTAACACACCAGGAAAAAGCAGCAATACAGGCTAACTTCAGGTGTAATATGATCAGGAGGCACACTCCGCCCGCTGTAAGTGCCGCAAATGCCTGTTGGTGTAACACACCAGGAAAAAGCAGCAATACAGGCTAACTTCAGGTGTAATATGATCAGGAGGCACACTCCGCCCGCTGTAAGTGCCGCAAATGCCTGTTGGTGTAACACACCAGGAAAAAGCAGCAATACAGGCTAACTTCAGGTGTAATATGATCAGGAGGCACATTCCGCCCGCTGTAAGTGCCGCAAATGCCTGTTGGTGTAACACACCAGGAAAAGGCAGCAATACAGGCTAACTTCAGATGTAATATGATCAGGAGGCACACTCCGCCCGCTGTAAGTGCCGCAAATGCCTGTTGGTGTAACACACCAGGAAAAAGCAGCAATACAGGCTAACTTCAGGTGTAATATGATCAGGAGGCACACTCCGCCCGCTGTAAGTGCCGCAAATGCCTGTTGGTGTAACACACCAGGAAAAGGCAGCAATACAGGCTAACTTCAGGTGTAATATGATCAGGAGGCACACTCCGCCCGCTGTAAGTGCCGCAAATGCCTGTTGGTGTAACACACCAGGAAAAGGCAGCAATACAGGCTAACTTCAGGTGTAATATGATCAGGAGGCACACTCCGCCCGCTGTAAGTGCCGCAAATGGCTGTTGGTGTAACACACCAGGAAAAAGCAGCAATACAGGCTAACTTCAGGTGTAATATGATCAGGAGGCACACTCCGCCCGCTGTAAGTGCCGCAAATGCCTGTTGGTGTAACACACCAGGAAAAAGCAGCAATACAGGCTAACTTCAGGTGTAATATGATCAGGAGGCACACTCCGCCCGCTGTAAGTGGCACAAATGCCTGTTGGTGTAACACACCAGGAAAAAGCAGCAATACAGGCTAACTTCAGGTGTAATATGATCAGGAGGCACACTCCGCCCGCTGTAAGTGCCGCAAATGCCTGTTGGTGTAACACACCAGGAAAAAGCAGCAATACAGGCTAACTTCAGGTGTAATATGATCAGGAGGCACACTCCGCCCGCTGTAAGTGCTGCAAATGCCTGTTGGTGTAACACACCAGGAAAAAGCAGCAATACGGGCTAACTTCAGGTGTATAATGTGCAGGAGGCTTAGCAACAATGACACTGACACTGTCCCCTGCCTATCCTTCTCTCTCCCTGCACACAAGGTTTATCAAAGTATATGACACTGTTGCCTTATGAGGAATGTTTATGAATAATTTACATTGTAAACTGGGAATATCTGTAACATATATGTATATATAATTTAGAGTATGAAATGTGGGTATCTGTAAGGGTTAACTTAGCTGACAAGCTGGGAGAGAGGACAATCTAATTACCTGTCCTCTTATTGAATATGCATGAATGCGGGGTGACAAGTGTTGAGGAGTCGTATGGTCTGACGAGGGAACCAGGAAGAGATAACAACTGGAACTTCTAATCTATGCGACACCACCTTTATTCTCTAGATAAAGGCGTGTGTATTCGCCCTGGTTAATGAACCAATATCCATTTAAGGGGTAATTGGCCATGGCTAGTTCCATGCATAGCGAAGTGCCCCATTCAAGGGAAGTTAACGACCTCCGGTCTAATTAAATTATCTTTAAATCCAATTATCACTAAATTCCAGTAAAGAGTGGGCTAGTGTGGGAAATTAATATAACGGCAAGAAGGAGGAGAGAGATATCGGCAACCAATCGTAGCCGCCTTGGGTAAGTCAATGGGAGAGGGATCCATAAAAGGACATCCCCAAGCAGTAGAGAGAGAGAGAGAGAGAGAGAGAGAGAGAGAGAGATGAGGGAACCTGGGCCCAGGATTCATTATAGGTAATTATCAGACTATCTCCCAGCACTTACCATATGCTTGCATTGTCATATGTTTGTCTGTCTATTTGTAATGTAATGTATATACTTTGTGTTTGAAACTAATATGTGTTTGAAACTAATATTTACTCCCTTGCCAAAGACTGTAAATGTTTTCGGTGTATTTGATAGACTAATAACCATTCTTTAATAAATGCTTATTACATTGAAGCTTTCAAATCTTGTCAAAAAGAACTCTTATTTAACCACTTAAGCCCCGGACCATTTGGTAACTAGAGGACCAGAGGTGAATTCAGAATTTTGCACTGCGCTGCTTTAACTGTAAATTGTGCGGACATGCAATGTTGTACCCAAACGAAATTTGCGTCCTTTTCTTCCCACAAATAGAGCTTTCTTTTAATGGTATTTGATTGCCTCTGCGATTTTTATTTTTTGTGATATAAACGGAAAAAGACCGAAAATTTTGAAAAAAATGATATTTTCTACTTTTTGTTATAAGAAAAATCGAATAAACTCAATTGTAGTCATACATTTAGGCCAAAATGTATTCAGCCACATGTCTTTAGTAAAAAAAATGTCAATAAGCGTATATTTATTGGTTTGCGCAAAAGTTATAGCGTTTACAAACTAGGGTACATTTTCTGAAATTTACACAGCTTTAAATTTATGACTGCCTATCTCATTTCTTGAGGTGCTAAAATGACAGGGCAGTACAAAACCCCCCCAAATGACCCCATTTTGGAAAGTAGACACCCCAAGGAAATTGCTGAGAGGCATGTTGAGCCCATTGAATTTTTTATTTTTTTGTCCCAAGTGATTGAATAATGACTAAAAAAAAAAAAAAAATTACAAAAAGTTGTCACTAAATGATATATTGCTCACACATGCCATGGTTATATGTGGAATTTCACCCCAAAATACATTTTGCTGCTTCTCCTGAGTACGGGGATACCACATGTGTGGGACTTTTTGGGAGCCTAGCCGCGTACGGGACCCCGGAAACCAAGCACCGCCTTCAGGATTTCTAAGGGCGCAAATTTTTGATTTCACTCCTCACTACCTATCACAGTTTCGAAGGCCATAAAATGCCAAAATAGCACAAAACCCCCCCAAATGACCCCATTTTAGAAAGTAGACACCCCAAGGAAATTGCTGAGAGGCCTGTTGAGCCCATTGAATATCATTTTTTTGTCCCAAGTGATTGAATAATGACAAAAAAAAAAAATTACAAAAAGTTGTCACTAAATGATATATTGCTCACACATGCCATGGTTATATGTGGAATTACACCCCAAAATACATTTTGCTGCTTCTCCTGAGTACGGGGATACCACATGTGTGGGACTTTTTAGGAGCCTAGCCGCGTACGGGACCCCGAAAACCAAGCACCGCCTTCAGGATTTCTAGGCACAAATTTTTGATTTCACTCCTCACTACCTATCACAGTTTCGAAGGCCATAAAATGCCAAAATCGCACAAAACCCCCCCAAATGACCCCATTTTGGAATATAGACACCCCAAGCTATTTGCTGAGAGGAATGGCGAGTATTTTACAGCTCTCATTTGTTTTTGAAAATGAAGAAAGAAAATATATATATATATTTATTTATTTTTTTCAATTTTCAAAACTTTGTGACAAAAAGCGAGATCTGCAAAATACTCACAATACCTCTCAGCAAATAGCTTGGGGTGTCTACTTTCCAAAATGGGGTCATTTGGGGGGGTTTTGTGCTATCTGGGCATTCCATGGCCTCCGAAACTGTGATAGGCAGTGAGAAGTGAAATCAAAAATTTACACCCTTAGAAAGCCTGAAGGCGGTGCTTGGTTTTTGGGGTCCCGTACATGGCTAGGCTCCCAAAAAGTCTCACACATGTGGTATCCCCGTACTCAGGAGAAGCAACAGAATGTATTTTGGGGTGTAATTCCACATATGCCCATGGCATGTTTGAGCAATATATCATTTAGTGACAACTTTGTGCAAAAAAAAAAAAAAAATTGTCGTTTTTCTGCAACTTGTGTCAACATATAAAATATTCAATGGACTCGACATGCCTCTCAGTATATAGCTTGGGGTGTCTACTTTCCAAAATGGGGTCATTTGGGGGGGTTTTGAACTGTTCTGGCATTTTATACACAACATTAGGAAGCTTACATCCACTCTTCTAACCACTTGAAGACAAAGCCCTTTTTGACACTTTTTGTTTACATGAAAACATTTTTTTTTTTTTGCAAGAAAATTATGTTGAACCCCCAAACATTATATATATATTTTTAAAGCAAAGGCCCTACAGATTAAAATGGTGGGTGTTACATTTTTTTTTTCTACACAGTATTTGCGCAGCGATTTTTCAAACGCATTTTTTGGGTTACTAAATACACTTTTTTTTATTTTAATGCACTAAAACACACTATATTGCCCAAATGTTTGATGAAATAAAAAAGATGATCTTAGGCCGAGTACATAGATACCAAACACGACATGCTTTAAAATTTCGCACAAACGCGCATTGGCGACAAACTACATACATTTTTAAAAGCCTTTACAGGTTACCCCAGTAGAGTTACAGAGGAGGTCTACTGCTAAAATGATTGCCCTCGATCTGACCTTCGCGGTGATACCTCACATGCATGGTGCAATTGCTGTTTACATATGACGCCAGACCGACGCTTGCGTTCGCCATTGGGCAAGAGCAGGGCAGGACAGGGGTGCTTTTTATTATTAATTTTGCTTTTTTCTTTTATTTTTAAATTGTTCCTTCCAAGTATTTTTTTTTTTTATTATTTTTATTGTTATCTCAGGGAATGTAAATATCCCCTATGATAGCAATAGGTAGTGACAGGTACTCTTTTTTTGAAAAAACTGGGGTTCTAGACCCTAGATTTTTCCTCTGCCCTCAAAGCATCTGACCACACCAAGATCGGTGTGATAAAATGCTTTCCCAATTTCCCAATGGCGCTTTTTATATCCGGGGGGGTCATTCCCTCCCACTGCTTGTAAAAGCAGTCCAGAGGCTAATTAGCCGCTAGGATTGCTTTTACATGAAAGCCGGCCGCAGGCTGAAAAGAATGATACCAAGATGATACCTAAACCTGCAGGCATCATTCTGGTATAAACATTCAAAGTCCAGCAACATACCAGTACGTTGCTGGTCCTTGTTGAACATGTATTGTAATCTTTTTATTTCATGCAGCCAGTTGGCTGAACGAAAAAAGAGATTGATCGGTGGGTATGCCCACCATTAGAATACCGCCCTTCATCCACCCACTTCCAATGATGGGCATACACGCACCATTTATAGATGCCGAAGCATGGGGGCATCCTCCCGCAAAAAAGTTATGCCGCACACACATGGTCGGACTTTTCCACGGGCAAGCCTCCATCGGAATTTCGACCGTATGTACGCGGCATTAGGAGCAAAATCGCTCCTCCGCCCCTGCTGCCCCAATGCTTCGGCATATTTGCTTTTTTTTTTTTAACTGTGGTGGTGAAATCACCTCCTACAGCACTGGAGTCGCAGGGATCAGGCCTGTCTCTGCGAACGCTGCAGTTATGTGTGTTTTTGTTTTGTAAGTGACAGTGATCGATCGATACTGCACTTGGGTGGCCTGGGCTGGACGGAGGGGCAAAACGCAGGTGCCAGCAGGTATCTGGGCTATTCCCGCTAACACTGCGTTTTTGGGAACCCTAAACTGCTGGGGACGCTAGTATAGATCTGATCAGATCAGATATTGATCTGTTCAGATACTATACCACTAAGGGGGGTGTATGCTTCACGCGGGGGTGTTAGCGTTACTGGCACTAACCTGACGCTGCCTGGGGTGTGACGCAGACCCTCTCTGACGCTAAAACCTAATTGATATCACCCGCCGGGCGATCAGGGGGTTAAACCTTTATTGGGTTATATACACGGCGGGTGCCCTGACACTATAAAAAGCAAACTAACTAACCAGCGTCACCCGTAACACTTATATGGTGATCACTGGTGAAAGGGTTAACTAGGGGCAATCAGGGGGTTAAAACCTTTATTAGATAATATATGGGGGTACCTGACGCTATAAAAACCTGCGGCGAACCTAAAAAAAATTACCAGCTACCGATCTGCATCACCGACACTAAGACAGCGTTTAGAAAAACAATTGCTTAGCGACAGTGGTGATAGGGGGTGAAAGGGTTACCTGGGGGGCGATCAAGGGGGTTAAACCTTTATTAGATAATATATTGGGGTACCTGACGCTATAAAAGCCTGCGGCAAACCTAAAAAAAATTACTGGCTGCCGATCGGCATCACTGACGCTAAGACAGCGGTCAGAAAAATGATCGCTAAGCGACAGTGGTGATAGGGGGTGAAAGGGTTATCTGGGGGGTGATCAGGGGGTTAAACCTTTATTAGGGGGGGGGGTTAGGGGGCTACACTGGACCTAAGACTAAACTTTGGTGACACTTTTACGGTCACAAATGTCACTGATTGCAGTGATCACTAAATAAATGGTCACTGCAATCAGTGACACTGTGACTGGGGGCTGGGGGGGTGTCTGGGGGGGCGATTTATGTCCCTATGTGTCCTGGTGTCAGTGTAGTGTTGTGTGCACTGACCTGATATCTTCTCTTGTACGGCGCTCGGTATATGTGAGCGCCGCACCAGAGATGACATCACTTCCTCCTGCTCCCTCTGTCTGACACAGACAGAGGGGGCATTTCTATTTGCCGGGAGCGATCGCGAGGGGGTGGCCAGAAACGAATGGCTGCCCCCTCATCCCGGAACGCTCCCGGACACTTAGCCACCGCTCACTGTATAGAAGGGGGGTCCGATTGGACCCCCAACTGTACAAAGGCAATCACGTACACTCTACATGATTGTGCCTGTCGGTGCCATTCTGCCGACGTATATATACAGTGAGCGGTCGTTAAGTGGTTAAACCATATCATATATCGTTGAATATTGAATATTAATATTTAAAAAGCAACAACACTGACACTCTCCCTGTCTATCCTTCTCTCTCCCTGCACAGAAGGTTTAGCAAAGAATGTGACACTGACACTGTCCCCTGCCTATCCTTCTCTCTCCCTGCACACAAGGTTTATCAAAGTATATGACACTGACACTCTCCCTGCCTATCCTTCTCTCTCCCTGCACACAAGGTTTAGCAAAGAATGTGACACTGACACTCTCCCCTGCCTATCCTTCTCTCTCCCTGCACACAAGGTTTAGCAAAGAATATGACACTGACACTCTCCCTGCCTATCCTTCTCTCTCCCTACACACAAGTTTGAGGTACAAATAGCACTGACACTGTCCCTGCCTATGTAAATCTTTCCCTGCGCCAGAACACACTACACAAGGCCACCTCGCTGGCGGCCTTTTATAGTGTGGGGCGTGTGCTAAACCCCCATAGCTATAATTGGCCACAGGCAACCTGCCTGTGGCCAATTATGGCTCTCCTAGCTGCCGGCGCTGTGATTGGCCAAGCATGCGGGGTCACAGCGCATGCTTGGCCAATCACAGCGCCGGGATTGCACTGCGATGACGCAGTGTATTGTGGGCTGTTCGCGTCACTCGAATTTGGCGCAAATGGCCCAAATCGTTCGATGTTCGCCGAACGGTCGAACAGCCGATGTTCGAGTCGAACTTATATTCGACTCGAACACCGAGCTCATCCCTATTGGTGAGGATCCAAATCGCTGAGCCGGTGCTGTGCCTGGACTCGGATTGGTTGTGCAGTTCGTATTGCCAAAGATCCGAATCATTGAGCCGATGCTACAACAGGATTTGGTTCGGTTGGAGAGGTTTGTTTTGCTAAGGATCTGAATCATTGAGCCAGTGCTGCGACTGGACTCGGATCAGTTGGTGAGGTTTGTATTGCCAAGGATCCAAATCATTGAGCCGGTGCTGCGACTGGGCTGGAATGGGTTGGTGCAGTTCGTATTGCCAAGGATCCGAATCGTGAGCCGATGATGTGACTAGATTTGGAACGGTTGTGGCTGTAAGGTAACAAGGGGGTTTGTATGCTAGATCCGAATCGTTGCACTGGTGATACGACTAGACTCGGATCGACTGACTGGTGTTAGTGGTTGAGGGGGCTTGTGATTGACGAGTATCTGAATTGTAGGGCCGATGTTAGCGACTAGATTCAGATCGGCTGTTGGTGCGTGCTTAGTATGCAGTAAGAGGTGTAGGGGGTCAGTTAGGTGAAGTGAGTGTTCCGTAGGAGGTGTGGTGGGTCAGTAGGTGGCACGGGATTTGTGTGATGTGTGGGACGCAGGTTTCGAGACCATGCGCCGTAACAGCGACTTGTACCGAAAGTGGCTTACATGCCATTCGTATGATTCGTAGCGCCTATTCGGTAAGCTACAAAAAAAATGGTGCCGGGTGGCGGGCTGTCACGAGTCGTAAAGTAGCAGGACGCGACTGGGCTCAAACAAGGAACAGAGCTAGGCAGTAAATATAAATGCATGTGAAACGATCAAGAAAACCTACGAAACTGTAGGTGGTTTGCAAAGAGGAACATAAGCCAGTGCGTCATTCGTAGGAACGGAAACAACGAGTCCTAACTGCGACAGCGAGCGTGGAATGATCAACAAAAACCTGCGAATGATCTCGAAGCACAACAACCCGGACATGCAGTGAGTCGGCAGAGTGAGCCTATGCAATGTATCTGATATGAATCAGATTGTAACATGTATGAAATTAATCTGATACGAATCGGTAGTCCGGAGTATTAAATAAATCTGTTACGAATTGGTTGTAGAGTGTATGCCACCCCTTACTCTGAAACTGAACACCTACCTACCAACCACCCATCCCCCCCAGGCTAATCAAGTGTAGAGAAGGCACCAGGTGGGTCCAATTACCACCTGAATCAGCCACAGAAACCCATACAAACAATACATGCTCATCTCCACATGGATGAGACGGCAACCCCATGGACAGTGACTTTTATAACCAGTGAAGCCTATGGCGAGTGATATCGGACAACGACCGACAGCGGCTCGGAGGCTTGGATCTACGAATGAATCGCATGTTTGGCAGAAGGAGCTTACGAATGTACTACGCCTGTGCTGAATGATGTCGGATATGAGCGACAACAACTCAGAGGCAGGCTTTTATTACGTAAGGGGTGCAGGATGAAAGCATAACAAAACCGCAAGATTGCACATGATATGAAAGTTCGAATACTACCTGCGACTATGAGCGGGAACCGCCAACGAAAACCCAGAATAAAGAAGCCGAAATGTACCTGCGATCGAATGCACTGACTCACGAAAATTAGGTGAGTGGGGAAGAGTCGGCCCCGTGCTGTGTAATACCGCGCACTGAAGCCGACAAAGACCATCATGAGTGGTCCGCTTAAATACCCCTCAGGCTCCTCCCATAATTGCAGGCCACCATACTGGCCTGCATATATATATATATATATATATATATATATATATATATATATATATATATAACCAAAAAAATTCCATTTCACACTATCAATCACAAGAACTATTTGTTATAAAGTAAATGCTTTAAACTACTTCCTGCTGCCCCAATTCCTGAATCACTGTCCCCCCTGCAAATCTGTCCCACTATTGTACCCCCCTGCACATCCGCCTTATCACTGTAACCCCCTGCACTTCTGCCCCACCACTGTAACCCCCTGCTTATCTGCCCCACCAATTTACCCCCTTTCTCATCTGCCCCACCACTGTACCTCCATGCACATATGCTGTACCCCCATGCTCTTCTGTTTCACCGCTGAGCCACCTTCTCATCTGCCCCACCACTGTACCTCCTGCACATCTTTCCCACCTGTTCCCCCTGCTTTTCTGCCCCACCACTGTAACCCCCTGCTTATGTGTCCCACCGATGTACCTCTTTTCTCCTCTGCATATCTGCCCCACCGCTGTAACCCCCTGCTCATCTGTCCCACCAATGTACCTACTTTCTTCTCTGCCCTACCTCTGTACCCCCTGCTCTTCTGCGCAACCACTGTAACCCCCTGGCTCATCTGTCCCACCAATGTACCTCCTTTCTTCTCTGCCCTACCTCTGTACCCTATGCTCTTCTGCCCAACCACTGTAACCCCCTGCTCATCTGTCCCACCAATGCACCTGCCCCACCGCTGAACCCCTTTCATATCTGCTCCAACACTCAACCCCCCTGCTCATCTTTCCCACCACTGACCCCCCCTTTTCTGTCCCACTGCTGAACCCCCTTCTCATCCTTCCCACCACTGTACCCCTTGCTCTTATGTCCCACCGCTGAACCCCCTTCTCATCTCTCCCACCACTGTACATCTGCCCCACAGCTGTACCCTCCTATCTATGATATGCAGAGTGGTTAAATGAAGCAGAGATGAGACACATCTACCTATCCTGGCACACTCATCCTGCATCCAGCCCACGTGCTTGTATGTGATGTCAATGATGAGCTCTGGTCAGGGGCATTTTTTTTTTAAGTGGGCCTGTGTGCAGGATCATAAGTTGGGCCCCTGCAACTAAGAAAAAGTCTGGCGCTCCGCGCCACAGCAAAAGTCGGGTGTGATTTTCATTGCGCTGAATACTAGCTGTGGCTTAAAAGGACACAGAGTGCAGGGGTTCAGTAGTGACGCAAAGGTTCAGGAATAATTTTCAAAGTTCCCAGAAGCTCAATAGTAATTCCACAAACTGTCACCCGATTGGGGTTTTCTCAATTATAAATCGTGGGCGGGGCTAGCAGGACTGTGATTGGCTTTAGCAGTGGCCAATCACAGTCCTCCTGGAAACAGGAACCGCCCCCTCTTCCCCATCACAAAAGCTGACAATCTCAGCTACAGCAAAGTTACAGAACCAAACAATGTTTCCTATCTTTTACAATGTGTGGGGGCACAGTGCAGGTGCGGCAAATTCTGAAATTGTAATGTATTAGTGTCCCACTGACACTTTCCTGCTCTGCTGATGGGGGAGGGAGTCAAGTGCCAGTAAAAGAGGCTTTGCGTACTGCTTGTGGCAGCCGTGCCGGGGGTTGCCTACCCCTGCTGTACACGGATACAGAGCACAATAGGACTTGATGTAAATGACTATAGGGTTGCATGATATCCTATAAGTCAAAGGGGGCCTTGCATGCAAAGTGACCACATTAGGACAGATCTAATTTCAGGCTTTACATAGTCAGTATCCAACAGCCATCAAGGACAGGCAGATTCACTCAGGATTTCTAAGAACACATATAATTTAACATCTTTTTATCACCATTTTATTTATAAACTTAAAGTGGAGTTCCACCCTGAAAATTGTTTTTTTTGCCCAAAATCCCCCCAAAAAATTATAATAAAAAAAAAAAAAATTACTTACCAGAAATAGCGGTTGCTATGCGGAAGTCCCTAATCTGCCTCTTCATCGTCCGCGGCTGGTCTTCTTCCTCCGTCCTACTCGCAATGTCTTCTGGTGAATGGGGCGTGCTGCCTTCTGGGAACTGTGTATCCCAGAGAGCAGCCGGCCCATTCACAAAGCGCTGCGCGGCTCACGCATGTGCAGTAGGAAACAGGCAGGCTTCACTGCCTGTTTCCCTTACTGAGGATGGCGGCGCCGGGAGCTGCCAGGATTGGCCGGGGGGGGGGGGGCTGACATCGCAGGCGAGTAGGACGGGTAAGTGTCCTTATTAAAAGTCAGCAGCTACAGTGTTTGTAGCTGATGAATATAAGAAAAAAAAATTGGCGGTGGAATCCCTCTTTAATAAATTGTATTCTTGCATTGAACTGCAACAAGTTATGTGTTTTCACAAAAAAGTAGCCCTTTATTTTTCAAACCTTAGCAAGTTTAAACAAAACAGTAGTAGTTCTGGTTTGTTTTTTGCATCTCACAGCCAGTTCTGGAGGGGGGTGTACTTGTGCAGGCTCACTCTCAAGCCCTGCCCCCCTCCTTAAAGGATTTGATTAACAGCATGAGCCAATGGCTCCTGCTGCCATCAAATCAACCCTGTGAGGAGGGAACGCACCATTGCTTTTATTGCACAGCTTTGGATCATGCTCATGTTACAGGGGAGCTCCGCCGTAAAAAAAAATATTAAAAGCCAGCAGCTGACTTTTAATATTAGGACACTTACCTGTCCTGGAGTCCAGCGACGTCGGCAGCAGAAGACGAGCAATCGCTCGTCTCTCGGCTGCCCCCACTGCCATCATGGGTGAGGGAATCAAGAAGTGAACCGTTGCGGCTTCACTTCCCGGTTCCCTACTGTGCATGTGCGAGCAGCGCTGCGCGTCTTTCACTGGTCCCCGCTGTGTTCTGGGAGCCGTGTGTTTCCCAGAACACGAGTGGGGGGGGGGCCAGGGAAGTGACGCACAGCCTGCAGTCTACTCGCAGTGTGTATTCCCGGAAGTGGGTGCAAATACTTAGACAGGTATCTAAACCCCCCTCCCCCCTGAAAGGTGCAAATTGTGGCACCGGAGGGGGGGGGGAGGAATTCGATGAGCAGAATTTCCACTTTAGGGTGGAGCTCCGCTTTAAGTATACTTACCTGCTCTGTGCATTTTTTTTTATCTTAAAAGGGGTTGTAAAGGTTCGTTTTTTATTTTCGAAATAGGTTCCTTTAACCACTTGACAACTGGACACTTAAACCCCCTTAATAACCAGACCAATTTTCAGCTTTCGGTGCTCTCACATTTTGAATGACAAGTTCTCAGTCATACAACACTGTACCCAAATTAAAATTTTGTCCTTTTTTTCATACAAATAGAGCTTTCTTTTGGTGGTATTTTATCACCTCAGGGTTTTTTATTTTTTGCGCTATAAAAGAAAAAATACTGAAAATTCTCTTTCTGTTATAAAATTTAGCAAATTAGTAATTTTTCTTCATAAATTTTGGCCAAAATTTATACTGCTACATATCTTTGGTAAAAATAAAGTACAAATTGGTGTATATTATTTGGTCTTTGTGAAAGTTAGAGTCCACAAGCTATGGTGCCAATATTTGAAAATTGATCACACTTGAAGTACTACCGGCCTATCTCATTTCTTGAGACCCTAACATGCCAGAAAAGTACAAATACCCCCCCAAATGACCCCTTTTTGGAAAGAAGACATTCCAAGGTATTTAGAAAGAGGCATGGTGGTTTTTTTAAAGTTGTCATTTTTTCCCACAATCCTTTGCAAAATCAAGATTTTTTTTTCTTTTTTCACAAAATTGTCATATTAGCAATTTATTTCTCACACACAGCATATGCATACCACAAATTACACCCCAAAACACATTCTGCTATTACTTCTGAGTATGGCGATACCACATGTGTGAGACTTTTACACAGCGTGGCCACATACAGAAGCCCAACATGCAGGGAGCACCTTCAGGCGTTCTGAAGCACCCAGGCCAATTCTGACATTTCTCTCCTACATGTAAAAATCATAATTTATTTGCTAGAAAATTACAGAACCCCAAAACATTATATATGTTTTTTAGCAAAGACCCTAGAGAATACAATGGCGGTCATTGCAACTTTTTATCTCGCACTGTATTTGCGCAGCAATTTTACTAACACGTTTTTTTTTTTTTTAAACTGTTTTGTGCTTAAAAAAAAACAGTAAAGTTAGCCCAATGTTTTTGCATAATGTGAAGGATGAAGTTACGCAGAGTAAATAGATACCTATTATGTCACCCTTCAAAATTGCACACACTCGTGGAATGGCACCAAACTTCGCTACTTAACCACTTAACGACCGCCCACTGTAAATATACGTCAGCAGAATGGCACCGACAGGCAGAATCACGTACATATACGTGATTGCCTTTGTATAGTTGGGGGGTCCGATCGGACCCCCCTTCTTTACAGTGGGTGGTCGTTTTACCTTCGGGAGTGATCCGGCATGAGGGGACGGCCGTTCGATTCCGGCCACCCCCTCTCGATCACTCCCGGCGAATGAGAGAGCTTCCCCTGCCTGCCAGGAAGGAGGAAGTGATGTCATCTCTCCTGCGGCGCTCACATATACCGAGCGCCGTACAGGAGAAGATGCAGGTTAGTACACAAAACAGCACACTGACACCAGGACACATAAATCGCCCCCCCAGATCACCCCCCAGCCACAGTGTCACTGATTGCAGTGACTATTTATTTAGTGATCACTGCAATCAGTGACATTTGTGACTGTAAAAGTGTCACTACATTTAGTTTTAGGTCCAGTGTAGCCCCCTAACCCCCCCTAATAAAGGTTTAACCCCCCTGATCACCCCCCAGATAACCCTTTCACCCCCTAGCACCGCCGTCACTATGCGATCATTTTTCTGATCGATGTCTTAGCGTCGGTGATGCTGATCGGTAGCCAGTAATTTTTTTTAGGTTCGCCGCAGGTTTTTATAGCGTCGGGTACCCCCATATATTACCTAATAAAGGTTTAACCCCCTTGATCGCCCCCCAGGTAACCCTTTCACCCCCTATCACCACTGTCACTAAGCGATAATTTTTCTGATCGATGTCTTGGCGTCGGCGATGCTGATCGGTAGCCAGTAATTTTTTTTAGGTTCGCCGCAGGTTTTTATAGCGTCAGGTACCCCCATATATTATCTAATAAAGGTTTAACCCCCTGATCACCCCCCAGGTAACCCTTTCACCCCCTATCACCACTGTCGCTAAGCGATCGTTTTTATGATCGTTGTCTTAGTGTCGGTGATGCCGATAGGTAGCCAGTAATTTTTTTTTAGGTTCGCCGTCAGGTTTTTATAGCGTCAGGTACCCCCATATATTAACTAATAAAGGTTTTAACCCCCTAATTGCCCCTAGTTAACCCTATCACCAGTGATCATCATATAAGTGTTACGGGTGACGCTGGTTAGTTAGTTTGCTTTTTATAGTGTCAGGGCACCCGCCGTATATAACCCAATAAAGGTTTAACCCCCTGATCGCCCGGCGGGTGATATCAATTAGGTTTTAGTGTCAGAGAGGGTCTGCGTCACACCCCAGGCAGCGTCAGGTTAGTGCCAGTAGCGCTAACACCCACGCGTGAAGCATACACCCCCCTTAGTGGTATAGTATCTGATCAGCTCAATATCTGATCTGATCAGATCTATACTAGCGTCCCCAGCAGTTTAGGGTTCCCAAAAACGCAGTGTTAGCGGGATCAGCCCAGATACCTGCTGGCACCTGCGTTTTGCCCCTCCGTCCAGCCCAGGCCACCCAAGTGCAGTATCGATCGATCACTGTCACTTACAAAACAAAAACACACATAACTGCAGCGTTCGCAGAGACAGGCCTGATCCCTGCGACTCCAGTGCTGTAGGAGGTGATTTCACCACCACAGTTAAAAAAAAAAAAAAAAAGCATATATGCCGAAGCATTGGGGCAGCAGGGGCGGAGGAGTGATTTTGCTCCTAATGCCGCGTACATACGGTCGAAATTCCGACGGAGGCTTGCCCGTGGAAAAGTCTGACCATGTGTACGCGGCATAACTTTTGCGAGAAGATGCCCCCATGCTTCGGCATATATAAATGGTGCATGTATGCCCATCATTAGAAGTGGGTGGATGAAGGGCGGTATTCTAATGGTGGGCATACCCACCGATCAATCTTTTTTTTTCGTTCAGCCAACAGGCTGCATGAAAAAAAAGATTACAATACATGTCCAACAAGGACCAGCAACGTACTGGTATGTTGCTGGACTTTGAATGTTTATACCAGAATGATGCCTGCAGGTTTAGGTATCATCTTGGTATCATTCTTTTCAGCCAGCGGCCGGCTTTCATGTAAAAGCAATCCTAGTGGCTAATTAGCCTCTGGACTGCTTTTACAAGCAGTGGAAGGGAATGTCCCCCCCCCCGGATATAAAAAGCGCCATTGGGACATTGGGAAAGCATTTTATCACACCGATCTTGGTGTGGTCAGATGCTTTGAGGGCAGAGGAAAGATCTAGGGTCCAATAGACCCCAGTTTTTTCAAAAAAGAGTACCTGTCATTACCTATTGCTATCATAGGGGATATTTACATTCCCTGAGATAACAATAAAAGTGATAAAAAAAAAATATGGAAGCAACAGTTTAAAAATAAAATAAAAAAGCAAAATTAATAATAATAAAAAAAATAAAAAAAAAAGCACCCCTGTCCTGCCCTGCTCTTGCCCAATGGCGAACGCAAGCGTCGGTCTGGCGTCATATGTAAACAGCAATTGCACCATGCATGTGAGGTATCACCGCGAAGGTCAGATCGAGGGCAGTAATTTTAGCAGTAGACCTCCTCTGTAAATCTAACGGGGTAACCTGTAAATGCTTTTAAAAATGTATGTAGTTTGTCGCCAATGCGCGTTTGTGCGAAATTTTAAAGCATGTCGTGTTTGGTATCTATGTACTCGGCCTAAGATAATCTTTTTTATTTCATCAAACATTTGGGCAATATAGTGTGTTTTAGTGCATTAAAATTAAAAAAGTGTATTTTTTCCCCAAAAAATGCGTTTGAAAAATCGCTGCGCAAATACTGTGTAGAAAAAAAAAATGCAACACCCACCATTTTATTCTGTAGGGCCTTTGCTTTAAAAATATATATAATGTTTGGGGGTTCAACATAATGTTCTTGCAAAAAAAAAATATGTTTTCATGTAAACAAAAAGTGTCAAAAAGGGCTTTGTCTTCAAGTGGTTAGAAGAGTGGATGTAAGCTTCCTAATGTTGTGTATAAAATGCCAGAACAGTTCAAAACCCCCCTAAATGACCCCATTTTGGAAAGTAGATGCCCCAAGCTATATACTGAGAGGCATGTCGAGTCCATGGAATATTTTATATGTTGACACAAGTTGCGGAAAAAATACAATTTTTTTTTTTTTTTTTTGCACAAAGTTGTCACTAAATGATATATTGCTCAAACATGCCATGGGCATATGTGGAATTACACCCCAAAATACATTCTGTTGCTTCTCCTGAGTACGGGGATACCACATGTGTGAGACTTTTTGGGAGCCTAGCCGCGTACGGGACCCCAAAAACCAAGCACCGCCTTCAGGCTTTCTAAGGGTGTCAATTTTTGATTTCACTTCTCACTGCCTATCAGTTTCGGAGGTCATGGAATGCCCAGATGGCACAAAACCCCCCCAAATGACCCCATTTTGGAAAGTAGACACCCCAAGCTATTTGCTGAGAGGTATTGTGAATATTTTGCAGATCTCGCTTTTTGTCACAAAGTTTTGAAAATTGAAAAAAAAAAGAAAAAAAAAAATGTTCTTTCTTCATTTTCAAAAACAAATGAGAGCTGTAAAATACTCACCATGCCTCTCAGCAAACAGCTTGGGGTGTCTACTTTCCAAAATGGGGTCATTTGGGGGGGTTTTGTGCTATTTTGGCATTTTATGGCCTTCAAAACTGTGATAGGTAGTGAGGAGTGAAATCAAAAATTTGCGCCCTTAGAAATCCTGAAGGCGGTGCTTGGTTTCCGGGGTCCCGTACGTGGCTAGGCTCCTAAAAAGTCCCACACATGTGGTATCCCCGTACTCAGGAGAAGCAGCAGAATGTATTTTGGGGTGCAATTCCACATATAACCATGGCATGTGTGAGCAATATATCATTTAGTGACAACTTTTTGTAATTTTTTTTTTTTTGTCATTATTCAATCACTTGGGACAAAAAAAAAATATTCAATGGGCTCAACATGCCTCTCAGCAATTTCCTTGGGGTGTCTACTTTCTAAAATGGGGTCATTTGGGGGGGTTTTGTACTGCCCTGCCATTTTAGCACCTCAAGAAATGAGATAGGCAGTCATAAATTTAAAGCTGTGTAAATTCCAGAAAATGTACCCTAGTTTGTAAACGCTATAACTTTTGCGCAAACCAATAAATATACGCTTATTGACATTTTTTTTACTAAAGACATGTGGCTGAATACATTTTGGCCTAAATGTATGACTAAAATTGAGTTTATTCGATTTTTCTTATAACAAAAAGTAGAAAATATCATTTTTTTTCAAAATTTTCGGTCTTTTTTCCGTTTATATCGCAAAAAAGAAAAATCGCAGAGGCAATCAAATACCATTAAAAGAAAGCTCTATTTGTGGGAAGAAAAGGACGCAAATTTTGTTTGGGTACAACATTGCATGTCCGCACAATTTACAGTTAAAGCAGCGCAGTGCAAAATTCTGAATTCACCTCTGGTCCTTTAGCTACCAAATGGTCCGGGGCTTAAGTGGTTAAAAATTCCCATAGGCGACACTTTAAATATTTTTACTGGTTACATGTTTTTAGTTCCAAAAGGAGGTCTAGGGCCAAAATTATTGCTCTCGCTCTAACGTTCGCAGCGATACCTCACATGTGGTTTGAAAACTGTTTTCATATGTGGGCGGGAATTACGTATGCGAGCACACGGGGACAGGGGCGCTTTAAAAAAAAAAAAAAAAAATTTATTGTTCATATTTCTTTAGTTGACACGTTTTTTCCCCCAAAAAAATTTTTTTTCATCACTTTTATTCCTATTTCAAGGAATGTAGACATCCCTTGTAATAGGAATATGGCATGACAGGTCCTCTTTACAGTGAGATATGGGGTCAATTAGACCCCACATCTCACCTCTAGGCTGGGAAGCCTGAAATAATAATAAAAAAACGATCCTGGCTTCGATCGTAGTGGTGAGTCGTCCCCTCTCGCCTCCCGTAAGAATGATCAAGCGGCGGAACAGCCACTATGATTGTTCTTATGGTGTAGGGAATCGCCAGCTGAAAAAGATGATATCTAGATTATGCCTGTAGCTGCAGGCATCATTCAGATATCCCCACACAAAATCAAGGACATCATATGACGGCCGGTGGGCGGGAAGTGGTTAAAAATAGGATTTTTTACTCACCGTAAAATCCTTTTCTCTGAGTTCATGGACCGACCCAGCTTCTCTATTGACATAGTGGGTATTATCCGTTAATTAGGAGTGACTAGGCAGAAAACTTGTAAAAAGTGTTGCATCACACCTTCTACAGTACCGCCCAGGGGGCGGACCCTCTGGATATATCCCCTCAGTCTGCATCTCGCAGATCAGTTTGTCAAAAAGCAGTACAAAAACTTAAGAGGGGTGGGTGCTGTGTCGGTCCATGAACTCAGAGAAAAGGATTTTACGGTGAGTAAAAAATCCTATTTACTCTTTCGTTCATGGACCGACACAGCTTCTCTATTGACATAGTGGGACGTCCCAAAGCAGTGTCAGAGAAAAAACGAGGGGTGATAACAGCATAAAAATAAACTTCACCCCAAACACAAAACAGCACTCCTCCAACGGAGGAGTTGCAACTCTAAACAGCCGCTTGCAAAACTTTGCGGCCGAAAGAGGCATCCGAAGATGCACCTACATCAACTTTGTAGAATTTTGTGAAAGTGTGAGTGGACGACCAAGTCGCCGCTTTACATAATTGGGAAACAGACGCTTGATGTTGGAAAGCCCAAGAGGCACCTATTGCCCTGGTCGAATGCGCCGTGACAGGAAAGGGGGGGGGGGGGCGCTTGACCCTTCTAAGGTTTAAGCCTGGATTAAAAAAACAAATGTCACTGCCCTTATCTATGACTGGTCTTCACAGCAAGGAGCATTGAATGGGCGAATCGCATATAAACAAAAAACACAAAAAGACAGACAAAACCCAAGCTCAACTAACCAACCAATCAGCAACCAACCAAAATCACCTAACAGTGCGTTTAAAAACAGGGGTTTAGTTGCACGCATTTGCAAATACATGCGTAAGCTGCAGGCCTCATCAAGGCTCCCTGTGTACTGCAGTCCTAACTCTAAAATTTAAAGTCTTCTCAGTGGAAGCACATGTATGCTGATGGATAGATAAAGGGCAGATAACTGGAGGGGGCCCACCCTCCTTAAAGGGGCAGGAGCACACTAGGCACCCAGCACATAGAAGCAGAGGTGCTAGTGCGTTGCCTGACCACAATGACAACAAATGCCAACAATACAAAAAACAAATGTCACTGCCCTTATCTATGACTGGTCTTCACAGCAAGGAGCATTGGATGGGCGAATCGCATATAAACAAAAACACAAAAAGACAGACAAAACCCAAGCTTAACTTACCAACCATCAGCATGCATGTGCTTCCACTGAGAAAACTACATTTTAGAGTTAGGACTGCAGTACACAGGGAGCCTTGACGAGGCCTGCAGCTTACGCATGTATTTGCAAATGCGTGCAACTAAACCCCTGTTTTTAAACGCACTGTTAGACAGGTGATTTTGGTTGGTTGCTGATTGGTTGGTAAGTTGAGCTTGGGTTTTGTCTGTCTTTTTGTGTTTTTGTTTGTAAGCCTGGATTACTATCTGTCGGATCCATCTAGAGATGGTGGCCGACGAGACTGCTTGGCCCTTCTTGGGACCAGCCACCGAAACAAACAGTGAGTCTGACTTCCGGAACAGGGAAGTAGCAGATAGCAACAAAGGCCTGGGGAATGCCCAGGAAAAAACCAAGCATACTTACTGACCAGCTAGCCGACAACCAATTAACCTGTCTAACAGTATGCGTTAAAAACAGGGGTTTGTCCGCACGCATTTGCAAACACATGCGTGAGCCACAGAGCCACGCCAAGGCCCCCTGGAGTCTGTGGTCCTACACTAACTGTGAGTATCCCCCACAATGGAGGCACATGCATTCTGATGGTTAGATGAGGACAGGTGGACTGAAGGGGAGCCACCCCTCCTTAAAAGGTACAGGAGCACACCAAACACCCAGCGTAGCACAATGGCAGCAAAGGTGTTGGTGCGCTGCTGGACCAATACAAACACCAATGTGATAAAACAAACATGTCCACTGCCCTCATCTATAGCTGGCCATAACAGTAAGCAGCATTGGAAGGCTAAAAGCAGATAACAACAAAGGCCTGGGGAATGCCCAGGAAAAAACCAAGCATACTTACCGACCAGCTAGCTGACAACCAATTAACCTGTCTAACAGTATGCGTTAAAAACAGGGGTTTGTCCGCACGCATTTGCAAACGCATGCGTGAGCCACAGAGCCACGCCAAGGCCCCCTGGAGTCTGTGGTCCTACACTAACTGTGAGTGTCCCCACAATGGAGGCACATGCATTAGTAGCAGATAGGTATACTCTCAAAGCTCGGACAACGTCCAAGGAATGCAACGCCGACTCCTTAGGATTCGACGGATGAGGCCACAAGGATGGAAGTGCAATGTCTTCATTGAGATGAAAAGCCGAAACGACCTTCGGAAGAAAGGAAGGCTGCGGCCGCAGCACTACCTTATGGAAAATCAAATAGGGAGCCTTGCAGGACAAGGCTGCCAGCTCAGACTCGTCTAACTGACGTAACAGCCACCAAAAAGACCACTTTCCCCGGCCAGGGGGAATATCTCTAATATTCTGAAACGATGCCTTCTGAAGCATGAGAGAACCAGGTTCAAGTCCCACGGAGGTAGCGGGGGACGGACCGGAGGAGCCACATGTCGAACCCCCTGCACAAATGTACTCACGAGAGAGTGAGTCGCCAGGGGTCGCTGAAAAAAGACAGCCAGGGCAGATATCTGTCCCTTAATCGTACTTAAGGCAAGCCTTTGGTCCACCCCATGCTGTAAAAACAGCAGGATTCTGGAAACCAAATAAGTACGCGGATGCCATTTCATTTCCTCACACATGGAGATGTAGGCCTTCCAAGTGCGGTGATAAACCTTCCTAGAGGACGGTTTCCGAGCACTTCTCATAGTAGAGATTACTGAATCTGACAGGCCCCGGTCTCTCAATACCTGGTTCTCAATAGCCATGCCGTTAAAGCCAGTGACCATAAAGCAGGATGGAGTATGGGACCTTGCGATAGCAGGTCCTCCCGTAGTGGTAGACGCCAGGGACGTCTGTTACCAGACGTACTAGATTGGCGTACCAAGGACGCTGAGGCCAATCTGGAGCAATTAGGATCATTGGAAATTCCCTCTGCCTCCACTCTACGGAGCAGAAGAGGAAGAAGCCTTAAGGGAGGGAAGGCATAGATTAGCCGATACTGACCCCACGATGCCACCAACGCGTCCGTTGCGTCTGCCCATGGGTCCCTTGACCGGGCCACAAACCTCAATACCTTCCGATTGAGTCGGGAAGCCAGAAGATCTACATCTGGCGTGCCCCATCTTTGGCAGAGGAGCTGGAACACCTCTGGGTGTAAGGACCATTCTCCCTGGTCCAGCATTTGGCGACTCAGGTAGTCCGCCTGCCAGTTTTCCACACCTGGAATGTACACGGCCGATAGTGCCGTAACGCGCCTCTCTGCCCACTTCAGGATGCGAGCGACCTCTGATGCTGCAGCAGAGCTTTTTGTTCCTCCTTGATGATTGACATATGCCACTGCTGTGGCGTTGTCTGACTGGATCCTGACTGGACGCCCTTGCAGCCTCCGAGACCATCTGAAGAGGCACAGCATGATCGCCCGGATTTCCAGGACATTGATCGGCAGGCAGGATTCCTCTGGGGTCCAGTGACCTTGCACCGACTGAACACCCCAGACTCCCCCCCCCCCCCAACCTGTAAGGCTGGCGTCCGTCGTGATCACTATCCAGTAAACCGGAAGAAATTACTTCCCGGCCAGAAGAGCCGGTGCTGTCAGCCACCATCCCAGGGATCTCCTGACTAGGTGGCTTACTCGGATTTGATAATCCAGAGATGATGGACATCTGTTCCATCTGGACAGAACTTCTTTCTGTAACACCCGAGTGTGATATTGGGCATATGGGACCGCCTCGAAGGAGGCTACCATGAGGCCTAACACTCGCATTCAAAAAACGGAGTGACGACCAACTCTTGGAAGTCAGCAGCCGCACTGCAGCCCGAAGGGTCTGAAACTTTTCCACAGGGAGGAATACTTTTGCCTCTGATGAATCCAGAATCAACCCCAGGTACACTAGGCGTTGAGTTGGCACCAATACTGACTTTTGCGTGTTTAGTATCCAACCACAGTCTCGAAGAGTCTGACAGGTAATGGATACGCTTACCTCTAATTCTGAGCTTGAAGGGGCCTTCAGAAGGTCGTCCAAGTAGCCCACGATAGCGATACCCCGCTGTCTTAGAAGTGCCAGAATCGGCGCGAGCACCTTGGTGAACATCCTGGGTGCTGAAGCAAGGCCAAACGGGAGGGCCACAAACTGATAGTGGTTCTTCCCGATTGCAAATCGCAGAAACCTCTGGTGTCTGGAGTATATGGGAACATGCAGGTATGCGTCCTTGATGGCCAAGGAGGCCAGAAAGTCCCCTGGATGGAGGGCAGTGACTACAGATCGAACCGACTCCATCCGAAATCTTTGTACCTTCACAAAGCAATTGAGGGCCCTGAGATCCAAGATTGGACGAACCCCACCCTTCTTCGGCACAATGAACAGATTTGAGTAAAAACCCTGACCCCGTTCCTGTTTTGGAACTGGAATGACTACCCTGCGTTCCAGCAGACCCTGGACCACCCCATACAGGGCCTCCCGACGGGTCGGTAGTAGCTGGAGGTGACGAATCTGTCCGGTGGACAAGAGAGAAATTCTATCTTGTAGCCTGAGGAGATTACTTCGCAAACCCACCTGTCGGAGACTAGAGCTGTCCACTGAGTTGCGAATTTGCGAAGACGTCCGCCCACCCGAGAACTGGGTGGGGGGCGGACCTTCATGCGGATGCAGATTTGTCCGCAGGCTTGTTGGGTTTGCGGGACCAAGGAGGTTTTTGTCCTTGGGCAGGCGCCTTGTCGGCCTGGGGTCTTTTCCCTGTCGCCCTAGGGGGACAAAAAAAACGCTTGCGTGCAGAAAAGGAGGGCCCTTGGCGTGGCCCCTTACCCTTGCTAGTTTGAGGAAGCAACGTGCTTTTATCTCCTGTGGCATCCTTGATGATGTCATCCAGGGAGGCCCCAAAAAGTCTGTCGCCCTTAAAGGGCAGATCCAACAGGGCCTTCTTGGAAGTCTGGTCTGCAGACCAGCCCTTTAGCCAGATCAGGCGGCGTATTGCTACTGCATAAACCAAAGCTTTTGACAGCAGGGGAATAGTATCCATTTCTGACTAGCAGACAAACCTAAGGCCCTGGACCAACTGGTCGGCCAAAGTTTTCTCATCAGGAGGAGCATCTCGCTCCTTTAACCCCTGGAGTAGCAATTTTGCCCATTCAGTAGGTGTCTGAGACACTAGGGCCCCCGCCAATGCCGGGTGTACTGCAGAGCCTACCACTGAGTATAGGTAGCGAGCGATTGCTTCAGCCTTCTTATCCACAGGGTCCTTGAAAACAGAAGCCCCTTCTACTGGAATAGTGGTAAGCTCTATTAAGTCTGGACACCGGAGGGTCCACTATAGGGGGAGAGGTCCATTTCTTCAGAAAACTCTCCTCAAAGGGGTACCGTACCGCAAACTTCTTTGGGGCTGTAAAAACCCTTAGTGGGTTCTCCCATTCCTTGTATAAGATCTTACCAAAATAAGACACACAAGGAAACACCCTAGCAGTGCGGGCAGGTTTACGAAACCCAAAGTGGACTGGAGTCTCTGCTGCTTCTGCAGTATTTTCCAATTTTAGCGTATCCCGCACTGCAGTAATAAGGTCAGATACCAAAGCCTTCTCGCGTACTGACCTGGACTTGGAGTCATCCTCACTGTCCGATCGGTCACGGTCTGCAGTCTCTGAAGAGTCAGAATCTGGGCCATGAGCCGTAGCTGGACCTGGTTCTGCATCAGAAATATCCCCAGAAGATTGCAGGGGGCAGGGGCGTTTACTACCCCCTGTATTCCCGTGTGCTGCTTCCACCCTGGCAGCAAAAGCCTCTAGGATTGCCGACAGTGTCCATAGACACCTCAGGGGCACCAGCTGCTAAATCTGGTGTCTCAGGGGAGAAAACATCTGGCTCAGATGCCATGCTGACCACGCGCTGACACCCACAGGGCTCCAGGCAAGATATCAATAGGCCACCCTCCTGTGCTGCAGAGATGCTGGGTCACCCAGAGGACTCACTACCCTTGGATCGGTACCGCTATGCTGCCGTGTGCTGTGCCTGTGATGCTGTCCCACCGCCGCTCTTTCAGTCTGCTCCTTTATCAGCGCTTTCTGTGTGAATTTTTCGCGCCAGTGTAATGCACCCTAGAGGTCGGAGACTCTCGCAAAATGGCCGCCAAACGTCTCTGTATGGAAGATAATGTGGGCTCTAAGAAAATGGCCGCCGAGCCGAAGATAGAGGCCAAAACAGCCATAGACCACAAAAAGATGGCCGCCAAACGGCGGTATATACATACAGCGTGAATCATTACAAACATGGCCACCGGTCGATAGAGGCCAGTGGGTGTGGAACTACAAGAAAATGGCGCCGAAACCACAAGAAAATGGCCACCGGGCAGTCACTAGAGGCCAAAACAGGCATGGACCACCGCAAAATGGCCGTCGACAGCATGGAGGGGGAAGCACATGCAGGTAAGCAGAAATTACATTTCTTTTAAATGTTAGTTACAGCCAGCCCCGCTCCAGTGGAACCCCTTAGGTTACCCCCAGCAACCTTAGCCAGAAGCCCAGGGAGGAGGGAAAGGCAGGGAGAGAGGGATGAAAGGGGCCACAACCACTTACTTGGTCTCTCCAGCCAAATTACCCAGCCGAGGCAGGGGAGTTTACTTACCTATCCTGCATGTATCATGCTGGAAGAATTCCAAACAGATCATCATCCGCGCACGGAAGGTGACTGTTGACCAGGCATGCTGTGATTGGACCCCAGGGGACGATCATATGTATGCCCTGGAGCGCGACGCTTACCGGACAGGCTGCTGCGACTCAGCCATAAGGTCAGCCGAAGCTGAGCGGTCCGATGCAAGCCCTGGAGCGTAGGCTCACTGGCCACCCGTGGAGCGACGGGCATGTCGTGGAAAACCCAGCGCGTAGCTAGGGTCGGCACACGCTTGATGGCCGAAACTGGGGAGACTACAAGGATCGAGGATCCAGCCTGTCACCCAGTCGGCAGTTGATCGAAGATCGCAGTAAACAAAAAATTTAGCAAAAATTGGATTTTTGTACTCACTGAAAAATCAGTTTCTCTGACGTCCATGGACTGACACAGCAAGATACTGTAAACGTGTGGGTATATGTCCCTGCTCGCAGGAGAAGATCTAGGCAGAATGTTAGAAACATACATTCTAGAACAAACCAGAGCTGAACAGCCCCGCCCAGGGGGGCGGTCCCTCCGGACATTACCCTCCCACCTGCAGCTAGCAGCCTCAGTTCGTAACAAAGCAGTACAAACCTTAAAGGAAGGGTGGGTGCTGTGTCAGCCCATGGACGTCAGAGAAACGGATTTTACGGTGAGTACAAAAATCCTATTTTCTCTTTATCGTCCATGGACTGACACAGCAATACTGTAAACGTGTGGGACGTCCCAAAGCAGTATCATAAGGGTGGGAGCAGTAGTAAAGGAACAACCAAAACTTCACTCCAAACAAGCATAACTCCTCAACGGAGGAGTTGCAACATTAAACAGCGGCCTGCAACACTTTGCGGCTGAAGGAAGCATTCGAAGATGCAGCCACATCAACCTTATAGAACTTAGAAAAGGTATGAACGGATGACCAGGTCGCCGTCTTGCACACTTGTGCAATCGACGCTTGATGTCGGAAAGCCCAGGAAGCACCAATTGCCCTGGTGGAATGCGCCGTAACCGGAAAGAGGCGCCCACCCCTTAATGGCATAGGCCTGTATAACGGCCTGTCTGATCCACCAGAAATGGTGGCAGACGACACCGCTCGGCCCTGTTTCGGACCAGAGACGGACACAACTAGTGAGTCATAGCAGGTACCACATCCAATGTGTGAAGCGCAAACCCTCTGGAATGCGATGGGTGAGGACAGGAGGACAATGTCCACATGTAGGTGAAAAGCCGAGACCACCTTTGGCAAAAGGAAGGTCGCGGACGCAACACCGCCTTATCCTAATGGATGACCAAATAGGGCGACTTGCAGGACAAAGCCGCCAACTCAGACACCCGTCTGACAGAAGTAATGGCTACCAAGAAGGCCACCTTTGGAGACAAGGTCAAGAGGGGAATATCTCTGATATTTTCAAAGTGAAGTCCCTGGAGAACCGAGAGCACCAAGTTCAAATCCCGAGGAGGTTTAACAGGAGGGAGCACATGGCGAACCCCCTGCAAAGGTGCTAACCAAGGAATGACCCGCTAGCGGACGCTGAAAGAAGACGGCCAAGGCCGAAAACTGACCCCTATGGTACTTAAGCAAGCATTTGGGTCACGCCACGCTGCAAGGACCGCAGGATACTGGGGACGGAATACATCCGTGGACGCTAGTCCAGCTCTTCGCACATAGCGATGTAAGCTTCCCAGGTACGGTGATATATCTTTCTAGCGGAAGACTTCCGTGCCCTTAAGATGGTCGAAATGACCGAATCTGAGAGACCTCGGACTCTCAGCACCTGGCTTGCAATAGCTATGCCGTTAAAACCAGAGACTGTAAAACAGGATGACAAACGGGACCTTGAGACAGAAGGTCCTTCCTCATTGGCAACCACCAAGGAACGTCCGCAATGAGACGTACCAGATCAACGTACCATGACGCCGAGGCCCATCCGGCGCAAGAGGATCACCGGAATCCCCTCGGCCACAACCCTGCGCAGCAGGCGAGGAAGCAGCTGCAGCGGAGGATAACAGATATCAGGTGATAATGACCCCATGGGCCCACCAACGGATCCGAGGCATCCGCCCAAGGATCCCTGGACCTGGCCACAAACCTTGACACCTTGCGATTGAGTCGAGAGGCCATCAGGTCCACATCCGGTACAGAATTTGAAAAAAAAACCACCTCCGGGTGTAAGGACGACTCTCCCTGGTCCAGCATCTGGCGACTCCGATAGTCCGCCTGCCACTTGTCTACGCTCGAATGTAGATGGCCGACAGAGACCACGTGGAGAGGCACAGTCTGATTGCCCGTATTTCCAGAACATCGATCGGTAAAACGGGCTTCGTCCGGAGTCCAAAGCCCTTGGGCTGACAGGACTCCCCCCCAGCCCATCAGGCTGGCGTCCGTCATGATCACCGTCCACTGGATGGGGAGGAACGACTTCCCTGGACCGAAGGGCCGGGAACCCCAACCACCACGCCAGGGACGCCCTGATTGGGTGACTCACCTGGATCTGAAGATCCAAGGACAACGGGGATTTGTCCTAAGTGGACAGGATCTCTTACTGTAATGCCCGTGTGTGTGATTGGACATACGGAACAGCCTCGAATGAGACCCCCATGAGTCCCAGGACTCTCATGCACAAAACGGGTTGACGACCATTTTCGGGACGTCAGGACCCGCACTGCAGACTGAAATGTCTAATTTCTCCAGGGGTAGGAATACCTACGCCTCCAAGGAGTCCAGGATCAGACCGAGAGACTCCGAATGCCGAGCCGGGACCAGGACCGGCTTCTGAATGTTCAGGAGCCACCCGCAGTCCCAAAGGGTCTGACTGACAATAATCACACTTCTTCTAATTCTGAGCCATTGTCTGCTCTTAGAAGAAGGTCGTCCAGATAGCCCACGATAGCAATGCCTCGCTGTTTCAGCAAAGCTAGAACCGGAGCAAGCACCTTGGTAAACACCTTTGGTGCCGAGGCTAGGCCGAAGGGAAGAGCCACAAATTGATAGTGGACTTCGCCGATCGCAAGCGCAGAAACTACTGGTACACAAGCAAGTAATGGCGCACAATATCCACGTAAACATATATTTCCCCAGTTGATCAATAGGATTAAAATAATTAAAATAAGTTAAAATAGCAAGAAATGACAAAAAAGGGTATAATCTACAACACCATATAGTATATGTGAATGGTCTAAAAGGAAGTCCATAAAGTCTATCTACATACTATGATGTATGTGGGAGAAACAGGGATGGAAGGAATCCACTTTGCACAGGGCAGCCGTCATAGATGAACAGAAACCATGTTCTGAGTGAAACTGAAAAGCAAGGAGAGAGGCGCCTCTAAGTGCAGTAGTGTAAAACAACTTTTTAATAGTAAATACATAATACACTCACATTTTGGTGAATGAATACAGGCGTATAAAACATGTCAGGATGACGACCAGCTGCTGCAGATCACAGTACACAGGTTTCCAGCTCAGCTGTGTGAGGCAGGAGTGTCTCTTATAGATAGATATGCCGGCTTCCAGGGACAGCAATCCTGTGGAGTGTAGAAAAGCGAGGCTTGGAACGCACAAGTGACTGGATGGCAGGGAGTGACTTGCGCAGATCGGAACCTGCAAGTAGGCGTCCTTGATGTCCAAGGACGCCAGAAAATCCCCTTGGAGTGTAACGAACACCATGTGAATGGATTCCATGTGGAACTTGTGCACCATTACCAAGGCATTCAGGCCGTAAGGCCCAGGATTGGCCGAACCCCGTCCCTTTTTTGGGACTACAAACAGATTCGAGTAGAAACCCTGAAAACTCTCCTATGACGGAACCGGCACAATCACTCTGGACCTGATCATTCCTGTACGGCCCCTAAGAGGGCCGCCCGACGGGAAGGAAGGAGAGGGAGGATTGAGGGAAAGAATCTGTCTGGGGTCAGGAACAGAACTATCCTGTATCCTGAGGTGACCACCTCGCACACCCACCAGAGATCCGGGAGGTCCACTGAACCGTGAACATGCAAGGACGTCCCCCCCCGCCCCTGAGTCGGGCAGGGGCAAGACTTCATGCGGCGGCGGCTTGGGAGCTAGCTTGGTAGGCTTACGCACCCAGGGATGTTTATGTCCCCCAGCCGCACTTTTCCCCTTACCCGTGGATTCTGACTGACGAAAAACTCCTTCTTTGCCGGAATGGAAGGGCCCGGCCTACAGTGGGGCTCTTTTTCCTTAACAGACTGAGGAAGGAAGGTGCTCTTTCCCCCTGTGACATCCACAATAATGTCATCCAGGGCGGCCCAAACAGTCTACCGCCCTTAAAGGGCAAGTCAGCCAGGAGCTATTTGGAAGCTAGGTCAGCACACCAGCATTTCAGCCAGATAAAGCGATGCAGCACCACAGCATAGATAGAGGCGCCAGATATTAAAGGGGCCGCATCCAAAGTGGCATCGCACACAGAGACTAAACCCTGCACAAGGTGGTGAGCCAGGGAAATGGTCTCAGGAGGGAGACTATGCTCCTGTACTGTCTGGTGCAAAATCTTTTCCCAACCTGTGAGTGTCTGAGACACAAGTGTCGCCGCCACTATAGGGCGTAAGGCAGACCCCAATAAGGTAAACATAGTTCTACTCACCACCTCTGACCTCCTGTCAATAGGATCCTTAATGCAGGAGTCCCTTCCATTGGGAGCGTGGTAGCCTTATTCAAATGGGCGACCGGTGAGTCGACCACTGGGGGGAGAGCCCACTTCTTAACCAAGTCCTCCTCAAAGGGGTACCTCATGGGTAGGCGCCGCGGGACCGTCAAAGTCTTCTGCGGCCTTTCCCAGACTTGGACAATGAATGTATCAAAAAAGGCACATATGAAAAAACCTTTTTTGAATAAACGGCTTTAAAGAAACCAAAGGAGACAGCTTCCACCTGAGGTTCCTCAGCCTCAACATTCAGCTTGATAGTGTCCCTCACAACATCAATGAGTTCACTTACAAGCACCCTGTCAGTTATTCAGAACTGGGGTCTTCCTCACAGGATTTTCATGTTTTTGAACAGGATATTCCCTCAGAGCTAGGGTCCTGAGCGGCAGTAGCTAGGCCCATATCTGAGACAGAGCACTCCCCTACAGGAGAATGTGTGGGGAGGGGGCGCTTTACAGCTCCCTTGCGCTCGCACACCGCTTCCATTCTGACAAGGAAGGATTCCAGGACTGCCGACAACTGGTCCATAGGGACCGCAGGAGCACTGCCAGTTGCCTCAGGCAAGTGTGGAGAAGCAGGTGTACCAGACTCCATATCGCCACCCTCTGAGACCTTATACACTACTGCAGTGAATATACAGTCCACCCACTGGCTACGCTCAGGCTGAGGAGGGGATACCCGGAGGACCCACCAACCTTTAAGGACCGCTCAGTTCTGCTGAGGAAACCGCGCTGTGAAGCCTGAGGAGAGTGAAGAATCTGAGGAGATTCGCGCCACCGCTAGAGGCTGAAACCGAAAGTAAAAGCACCGCGGCTTCAAGAAAATGGCCGCCGGCCGCAGATATAACTGCGCCATTGAACCACGGCAAGATGGCCGCTGGGCGCATTTATTCAAAAAAACATCCAGCGCTAATGGCGCACGCAAAAAGTCCCCACCTCACACACCAGAACACTGCCCCTCTTCCCAGAGTCCACTAACAGACATGAGCGCCCCCAGCCAGGCCAGAGTGACCCCCAAGCACCCCCACAGGGTGCAGAGAGCAGCATAACAGGGGGGAGACAGGGAGAAACCCCCCCACATAAAGAAACACAGCCAGTATGTACTCACCTGCAGCAGGAGAGACTACTTACCCGACCCAGAGGGACTACTGGCTTGTTTCAGACAGACCTATCACAGAGCAGTACTGCGTAGCTGTCGGCCCGGTCCACCGCGAAAGATAGTCAGTCAGGTACTGTTTAATCTTGAGAGGACCGCGGGAGCATAAAAGCAACCTGGCCACAACTGGAGTCATGGGTCATGTAGTGAACTGAGTCTCACGCATACAAGGCGAAGATCAGCACGCATGATGGTCGGACAGGGAAGACGAGGATACCAGTGTACCCAACCTGTTGCCCAGCCGACAGTTGATTGAAGGTCTCAAAAATAAAAGAATAAAATTCCCATAGGAATAAATTTTAAAAGTAAAATCTTCCAGGAGACTGGCTCCTAAAAGAGCCACGTCTTCTCCTTCTGCTAGGCAGAAAAAAAAAACTGAGGCTGCTAGCTGCAGGTGGGAGGGTAATGTCCGGAGGGACCGCCCCCCTGGGCGGGGCTGTTCAGCTCTGGTTTGTTCTAGAATTTATGTTTCTAACATCTAACATTCTGCCTAGATCTTCTCCTGTGAGCAGGGACATATACCCACACGTTTACAGTATCTTGCTGTGTCAGTCCATGGACGATAAGAGAAATATATTTTTCCTCCGGACCAATGGGCCCGAAGGGAGCCATGTCCTACTCCTTGCTAGACAGAAAAAAACTGATCTGCGAGATGCAGCCTGAGGGGATATATGCAACACTTTTTACAAGTTTTCTGCCTAGTCACTCCTAATTAACGGATAATACCCACTATGTCAATAGAGAAGCTGCGTCGGTCCATGAACGAAAGAGTAACTTTTATTTTATTTTTTTAACACAGTTGTCCATTTATACAATATTTCTAACACATAACATGTACATACCAAAAACGACACCCCAAAATAGATTCTCCTACTCCTCCTGAGTACGGCGATACCACATGTGTGAGACTTCCACAACCTGGCCACATACAGAGGCCGAGTATCGCAGAGTATGGCTGGGTATCGCAAAGTGTTGCAGAGTGTGGCAGGGTATTGTAGGGCAGGGATGGCTGAATCTCTCCCCTCTCACACTGTACTGATCGGTACAGAGAGGGGAGAGAGGAACCGGCATCATGTCATGACGCCGGTTTGTTTACAAGTGATCGCTCCGTCATTTGACGGACCGATCACGTGGTAAACGGCCGATATCAGCAGCTATTTAAAGCGATCCATGATGTGCCGGGTCCTCTGGACACTCCTGTGTGCGTGCGATTCTGGAAGCACGTTATACAGCGTCCTCCCAGAGTTAAGGAACCACCCTTATTCGGCGGTGGTTAAGCTAGTGCAGTGTTGGCTCACTTACCCTTTCCTTCGATTTCCCTTCTAAATTTTTTTTTCTTTGTCTGAATTTCTCACTTCCTGTAAGCTTGCCCCCATCATTCGAGCCATTCTGGCTGGGGGTTAGTCAGCGTGCTCGCCTCCTCCATTGGGACTACATCCCTGCAGGGAAATGCTGTGAACGTTCACAGCGTCTCCCCGCAGGGATGTAGTCCCAAGGGAGGGGGCGAGCACGCTGACTAACCCCCAGCCAGAACAGCTCGGATGATGGGGGCAAGCTTACAGGAAGTGAGAAATTTAGACAAGGAAAAAAAAAACATTTAGAAGGGAAATCGAAGGAAAAAGGTAAGTAAACCAACAATGCACTAGCTTAACCACTTAAGGACCGCCGCACGACGATATACGTCAACAGAATGGCACGGGCAGGCATACGGGCGTACTTGTACGTCCCTGCCTCCCAGCGGGTGGGGGGGGGCTCGATCGAGCCTCCCCCGGTGCCGACGGTCGGTATCGCTTCAGGAGCGATCCGTGATGAGGGGGGCAGCCATTGATTTCTGGCCACCCCCCTCACGATCGCTCCTGGCGAATGAGAAGCTTCCCCTGCCTGTGAACTGTAAACACAGGCAGGAGGAAGTGATGTCATCTCTCCTCGCAGCAGTCTTTTCGTCCGGAGCTCGAGGAGAGAAGACATCAAGTAAGTGCACGAACAGTACACTGACACCAGTACACGTAGGCACACATTTCACTCCCTGCACCCCCAGTCAGTGTCACTGATTGCAGTGGTCATTTTTTTTACTGATCACTGCATGCAATGTCATTTGTGACTGTAAAAAGTTGCACGGCAGTTAGTGTTAGGCCCCTTCAGGTCCAGGGTAACCCCCATCTAACAAAGGTTTAACCCCTTGATCGCCCCCCCAGGTAACCCTTTCACCCCGTCGCCAAGCAATCTTTTTTCTAATCGCCGTATTAGTGTCGCTGGTGACGCTAGGTAGCCAGTTATTTTTTTAGGTTCACCATCAGATTTTTATAGCGTCAGGTACCCCGATATATAACCTAATAAAGGTTTTAACCCCCTGATTGCCCCTAATTAACCCATTCACCAGTGATCACTGTATAAGTGTCACTGGTGACGCTAGGTAGCCAGTTAGCTATTTAGGTTCACCGCCAGGTTTTTATATAGTGTCAGGTACCCCCATATATTACCTAATAAAGGTTTTAACCTCCTGATTGCCCCCTAATTAACCCTTTCACCAGTGATTACCGTATAAGTGTTACGGGTGACGCTGGTTAGTTAGTTTTCTTTTTTATAGCATCAGGACACCCGCCATTTATTACCCAATAAAGGTTTAATCCCCTGATCGCCCGGCGGGAGATATCAATTAGGTTTAGTGTCAGATTGGGTCTGCGTTGCCCCAGGCAGCGTCAGATTAGTGCCAGTAGCGCTAACACCCACGCACGCAGCATACACCTCCCTTAGTGGTATAGTATCTGAACGGATCAATATCTGATCTGATCTATACTAGCGTCCCCAGCAGTTTAGGGTTCCCAAAAACGCAGTGTTAGCGAGATCAGCCCAGATACCTGCTAGCACCGGCGTTTTGCCCCTCCACCCAGCCCAGCGCAGCATCGATCGATCACTGTCACTTACAAAACACTAAACACATAACTGCAGCATTCGCAGTCAGGCCTGATCGCTAACAGTGTTTTTGGTAGCGTTTTACAGTTGCTGACAGTCAGGTGCTTTTTTACCTGTGAATCTTACTAGTGTTCCAGTAAATTTAGAGCCCAAAATGGCAAATCGAAGGTACACTAGTGAAGAGGCCTACACATTTCTGAGCATGACAGACAGTGAAGAGGAGGTCACGCATCTGTCAGATTCAGGCTCAGAATACTATCCTGTAGACGACAGCGGCTCCATGACAGATAGCACTGATGACGAAGGTGAGGTCCCTGCTAAGGTCAGGCGCACTGCTGCTGTTGAGGTGCAAGAACCGCAGGGCTCTCGTATGGAGCAGAGAAGTATTCGTGCCGCTCATCCTTCTGGTGAACTCGCAAGCACCAGCGGCCTAGTACACCCTGGTCGTACATCCAGCACTGCAGTAACACTTGGTGACGTAGTGAGTCCCATAAGTGCAGTTCAAGCTGGCGAGGTGGCAAGCACAAGTAGTGTCCTGCTGCCACCAAGAAGACAAAGACAGGCCTGTCGTGCCCTTCCTACAGAATTCGCCAATCCTGATTGGGTGCTCACCACTTCTGCAGAACCCGTACGTCCCCTATTCACTGGCCAACCCGGAATTCAGGGGGAAACAGTTGATTTTACAGCACTTGATTTTTATTCGCTATTTTTCACGGAAGATCTCTATAGATCTATTGTGGACCAAAGTAATTTGTATGCTGGTCAATTCATCGCCGCTAATCCCCAGGTGCCCTCCCTTGCCAGAGATTGGAAACAAATTACGTTTTCTGAATTTAAGACCTTTCTGGGCCTATCCCTCCTCATGGGCATACATAAATTGAGTAAGTTGTGGTCGTATTGGTCCAACCGCCCAATTTACCATATGCCTGTGTTCTGTGCCTTCATGGCAGGGCACGATACGAGCAGACCTTGCGGTTCATGCACTTCAATGACAATGAACTTTGTCGTCCTCATAGAGACCCTGAATACGAGCGGCTCTACAAAATTCGGCCCCTCGTAAACCACATCAACGAGCCTTTTGCAGCCTTGTTTACTCCCCATCATGTTGTCTGCATTGCTGAGTCTCGGATTAAATTTTCTGGCTGCTTGTCTTTCAAACAGTACCTTCCCAGCAAGCGTGCCAGATACAGGGTCAAGCTGTATAAATTCTGTGACAGGGCCACAGGCTAGACAGAACTGCCCAGATTACATAGGGAGCACTGGCAAGATAGTGTGGAACTTGGTGTCACCCTTATTCAGAAAGGGGTACCACTTGTATGTGGACAATTATTACACGAGCGTGCCACTTTTTAGTCACTTGTTTGATCATCAGATTGGCGCATGTGGCACCATGCGACCTAATCACCGGGGCTTATAGATTCCCCTCTTAGGCTGGGGGAGAGAGCCTGCTTAAAGTGTAATAATTTGAAGTGGAGGGATAATAAGAATGTTTTCGTTCTTACCTCCCTTCACGCAGACACGACAGTCCAAATTCCTACGGCGACTGGTGTTGGAGAAACCCCTGTGTCCACGAATATAACCAAAATATGGGAGGAATGGACCTCAACGACCAGTTGTTGGCGCCGTACCTAGTTGTCCGTAAGGCCAGACCCTGGTACAAAAAAAAAGTGACTGTATACTTATTTCAATTGGCTTTGCGGAACGCTCATGTGCTATACAGAGCTTCAGGACGGACTGGATCCTGCCTTCCAGGAAGACATTGTCACAGCCCTTCTGTATCCAGGCGGTGCTGCACCTCACCATTCCCAACCAAATGCAGTAAGCCAGCTGCATGAAAGGCATTTTCCACATGTCCTCCAGAGTACCCCTACCCCCCCCCCCCAAGAAAATGTTGCATCTGTAGAAAGCGTGGCTATAGGCGTGACACCCGTTATTATTGTCCACACTGTCCTGACAATCCTGGTACTTGCATTGGTGAATGTTTTGACCACTACCACACACTAGTGCAGTTTTAGCCTAGGGTACAGCAATTCAGACTAGGACACACTTACACAGGGTCTCCCAAGCTGCCATCGCATTTTGAGAACCAAACCGTTAGTTACAAAAAAAAGTTGTCGTTTTATTGTTCTGCTCTTTTTTACTGTATTCATTTTGCAATGTTTTGTTATGTTTTATAATTTTTGCTTTTCAGGCATGTAATTGACCCCAATTAAAAAAAGTGCCTGTCACTACATATTGCCATCATATGGGATATTTACATTCCCTTAAAGAACAATAAAAATTATATAAAAAAAAAAAAAAATGGAACGAACAGCAGTTTACGCCACGGCCCCCCCCCCCGCGCAAACGCAAGCATCGGGCTGGTGTCATATGTAAACAGCAATTGCACCATGCCTGTGAGGTATCACCGCAAAAGGTCAGATCGGGGGCAGTCATTTTAGCAGTAGACCTCCACTGTAAATCTAAAGTGGTAACCTGTAAAGGCTTTTAAAAATGTATGTAGTTTGTCGCCACTGCCCGCTTGTGCACAATTTTAAAAGCATGTCGTGTTTGTTGGTATCCATGTACTCGGCCTAAGATCATCTTTTTTACTTCATCAAACATTTGGGCAATAGAGTGTGTATTAAAAAAAGTGTTTTCCCCCAAAAAACGCGTTAAAAAATAAATAAAATAAAAAATAAAAATCGCTGCACAAATACTGTGTGTGGGGGAAAAAAAAATGCAACACCCACCATTTTAGTCTGTAGGGCCTTTGCTTTAATATATAATGTTTGGGGTTAAACTTAATTTTCTTGCAAAAAAAATAATTTTTTTTTTCATGTAAACAAAGAAGCCTTTGTCTTCAAGTGGTTAGAAGAGTGGGTGATGTGCGACATAAGCTTCTAAATGTTGTGCATAAAATGCCAGGACAGTTCAAATGACCCCCATTTTGGAAATTAGACGCTATTTGCCGAGAGGCATATCAAGTCTATGGAATATTTTGACACAAGTTGCTGGGAAAAAAAAAAAAAAAAGGATTTTTGTACTCACCGTAAAATCCTTTTCTCTGAAGTTCATGGACGGACACAGCTCCTTTTATTCTTGACATTAGGGTTTATTGGCCATCTATCAGAAGACTAGGCAGACACGTTAAACAGTTAAAACATGCAACAACTGCATGTTATGGCCAGAGGGCGGTCCCTCTGGCCATAACCCCTCCCCCTGCATCCAGCAGCTCAGTTCGTCAAAAAGCAGTACAAACATAAAAAGGAGGGGGTGGGTGCCGTGTCCGTCCATGAACTTCAGAGAAAAGGATGTTACGGGGAGTACAAAAATCCTATTTTCTCTTTCGTTTATGGACGGACACAGCTCCTTCATTCTTGACATTAGGGACATCCCCAAGCAGTGTCAAAAAACAAACAAGGGGTGGGAACAGCAAGCAAACAACTTTCACCCAAAACAACCAGAGCTCCTCAACAGAGGAGTTGCAACCTTAAACAGCCACCTGCAAAAAAAACTTTGCGGCCGAAGCAAGCTTCCGCAGATGCATGCACATTAACCTTGTGAAAGTGTGAACAGACGACCAGGTCGCTGCCTTACACACCTGGAAGACAGATGCTTGATGTCGGAAGGCGCAGGAGGCACCTATTGCCCTGGTCGAATGCGCCGTGACAGTAAAGAGAGGCGCCCGCCCTTTTAGAGCATAGGCCTGAATCACAATCTGTCTGATCGAGAAATGGTGGCCGACGAGACCACCAGGCCATTCTTTGGACCAGTCACCGACACAAACAGTGAGTCTAACCTCCGAAACTGAACCGTCGCAGACAGATACACCCGCAGAGCTCGGACCACGTCCAAGGAATGCAAATCTCTTTGGGATGAGACGGCTGAGGACACAAGGATGGAAGCACAATGTCCTCATTTAGATAAAAAGCCGAAACCTTCGGAAGAAACAAGGCTGCGGCCGTAGCATCGCTTTATCCTTGTGGAGAATCAAGTAGGGAGACTTGCAAGACAAGGCCGCCAACTCAGAAACCCTCTGGACTGATGTAATAGGTACCAGAAAGGCAACTTTCTGAGTGTCAAAAGGGAAATCTCTCTGATGTTCTCAAAACTGAGGTTTCTGACGTACCGAGAGCACCAGATTCAAAAACCACAGAGGCAGGGGTGGTCAAACTGGACGGGCCACATGTTGAACCCCTTGCACAAACGTACTCGCCAGTGAATGAGCCACCAAGGGTCGTTGGAAAAAAAAAAAAAACAGCCAAGGCTGATAACCCCTTAACCACTTCCCTACCCAGCCATAGTAATATGACGTCCACAGATGGGATCTCCCATCCTGGGTGGACGTCATATGACGTCCTCTGCTTTGTAGGGGAATATCTGAATGATGCCTGCAGCTAGAGGCATCATTCAGATATCCTTTTGTTCTGCCAGCGATTCTCTGCACCATAAGAACGATCATAGCGGCGGTTCCGCCACTTGATCGTTCTTATAGGCGGCGGGAGGGGGCACCCCCCCCTCCCGCCGCCATCCAGTGCTTCGCCGGCTCTCCCAGGTACCGTTGTGTTCCTTAGGACACAGCAGTTCCCTGATGGGGGTAAATGAGTGGCGGCGGAGCAGCAGCGGCGGGCAGCAGAGCTTTCTGTGCGGCGCGGCGGGCAGCGGAGCGGCTTACCGGCTCCCATATGCAGAGCTGCAGCAGCGGCGTGCACGGCGCCCCCGGGGGCGTGCAGCGCGGCGATCTGGGATCCGGTGTGTCCCTCTGGACACACCGATTCAAGTAATGTGGCGGCGGAGATGCCGGTATAAACTTACCGGAATTGATGATGCAGAGCTGCGCAGCGCGGCGATCGGGGCTGAGGTTTTTCCCTTGGATACAGCCCAGCCTCAATCAGGGTAAAGAGCCAATGAAAGCAGGTCACTAAATGTAAACAAAACACACAATTGTGTGTAACTCACTGTTGCCTGGTTCTCCTCTTCACACACCTGTGAGGAGGAGATCAGCTAACAGTGAGTTACACATATGTTATACACATATACATATGTACTACTGTGCCCAGATTGCCCCCCCCTAAATAAAGAGTGCCTGTCATCTAGTACCTGCCACCAGATCACCCGCCACCCACCTGTCCATCAGGAGTACCCGCCACCTCACCTGAGTACCCGCCACCTCAGAGTACCCGCCACCAGTCCATCAGGAGTACCTGTCCATCAGGAGTACCCGCCACCTCACCTGAGTACCCGCCACCTCAGAGTACTCGCCACCAGTCCATCAGGAGTACCTGTCCATCAGGAGTACCTGTCCATCAGCAGTACCCGCCACCTCACCAGAGTACCCGCCACCTCAGAGTACCCGCCACCAGTCCATCAGGAGTACCTGTCCATCAGGAGTACCCGCCACCTCACCTGAGTACCCGCCACCTCAGAGTACCCGCCACCAGTCCATCAGGAGTACCTGTCCATCAGGAGTACCTGTCCATCAGGAGTACCCGCCACCTCACCTGAGTACCCGCCACCAGTCCATCAGGAGTAACTGTCCATCAGCAGTACCCGCCACCTCACCTGAGTACCCGCCACCAGTCCATCAGGAGTACCTGTCCATCAGGAGTACCTGTCCATCAGCAGTACCCGCCACCTCACCTGAGTACCCGCCACCTCAGATTACCCGCCACCAGTCCATCAGGAGTACCTGTCCATCAGAAGTACCCGCCACCTCAGAGTACCCGCCACCAGTCCATCAGGAGTACCTGTCCATCAGCAGTACCCGCCACCTCAGAGTACCCGCCACCAGTCCATCAGGAGTACCTGCCACCTCACCTGAGTACCCGCCACCAGTCCATCAGGAGTACCTGTCCATCAGCAGTACCCGCCACCTCAGAGTACCCGCCACCAGTCCATCAGGAGTACCTGTCCATCAGGTGTACCAGCCACCTCACCAGGAGTACCCGCCACCAGTCCATCAGGAGTACCTGTCCATCAGGAGTACCCACCACCTCACCAGAGTACCCGCCACCTCACCAGAGTACCCACCACCAATCCATCAGGAGTACCTGTCCATTAGAGTACCCGCCACCTCACCAGAGTACCTGCCACCTCACCAGCGTACCCACTATGTCCAGAAAGGTGTACACCCCAGAAGAAGCATATCAAATACTCAGTCTGACCGATGAGAGCAACGGGGAGCTCTCACCGCTCAGTTCTGATTCCGATTCTGGTTCGGAATATGAACCCCCCGAAGGCAGCGCATCCGGATCCGAATTAGAGGACACAGTCCGTCCAAAAAGAAGACGGTCTGAACACCAGGCAGCGACCAGCAGTGCCAACGGCGGTAGACCCCAGGAGGCGAGGTCCAGTGCAAGCGCTGCTAGACCCCAGGAGGAAAGGCCCAGTGCAAGCGCTGCTAGACCCCAGGAGGAAATGCCCAGTGCAAGTACACGCCAAAGAAGTAGGACCCGAACCCAGCTTCCAGATGGCTTGGCAAACCCATTGTGGCTGCCTTCTACCTCAGGGTCAGCCACGATCCCCCCCTTTTACAGCACAGCCAGGTGTGCAGGTCAACACTGAGGGTTTTTCCAAACTTGATTTTTTTAATTTATTTTTCCCTGATGAATTGGTTCAAGGCATTGTGGAGCAAACTAATCTTTTTGCTCAACAATTCATTGAAAACAACCCCAGCTCCAGCTATGCCCGCCCTTTTGAATGGAGACCCCTAACAGTGGTGGAGCTTAGATTGTTTTTAGGCCTAACGTTTAACACGGGGCTTACAAAAAAAATGAAATGAATAGGTATTGGTCGAAGAAACCCATCCACCATATGCCAATTTTTACATCGGCCATGTCCAGGTCCCGATACGAACTTATAATGCTGTTCCTGCATTTCAGTGACAACTCACAGTGCCCCCCCCCGAGATCACCCAAACTTTGACAAATTATATAAAATTCGCCCCCTAATTAATTTTTTTTCCAAGAAGTTTGCCGAACTTCATGTCCCTGACCAAAACATTTCTGTGGACGAATCCCTGGTGCATTTCACAGGCCGGCTGGGAATCAAGCAATATATCCCCAGTAAGCGGGCGAGGTACGGCTTGAAGCTCAACAAGCTCTGTGAAAGCGCCACTGGTTATGTGCACTCATTCCGCATGTACGAAGGCAAAGATTCCCAGCTCGAGCCCCCTGAGTGTCCATCGTACATGGGAATAAGTGGAAAAATTGTTTGGGAGTTGGTATTTCCACTCCTCCAAAAGGGGTATCATATTTATATGGACAACTATTATACCAGCCTGCCCCTTCTCCGCCACCTCTACCTAAAAAAAACTCTGGCGTGTGGTACAACAAGAATAAACAGAAAGGGCTTCCCACAGCGTCTTGTCACCACAACCATTCAAAAGGGGGAATCGGCAAGCTTGAGGAACGAGGAAGTGTTGGCTGTGAAGTGGAGGGATAGGAAAGATGTGTACATCATGTCCACCATCCACGATGACACCTCGGTGGAACTTCACAGAAGACGCAGTACCGTTCGCAAGCCTTCCTGCATCAATGAGTACAATATTACATGGGGGGTGTGGATTTAAATGATCAAATGTTGCAGCCCTATCTTTCAACCCGAAAATCCCTCTTCTGGTATAAAAAAAAATCGCAATTTACTTTTTTCATTTGGCCCTGTTAAATTCTTTCATAGTCTACCAAAAATCCACACATAGACCCACCACCTTCATGAGATTTATTGAAGACATTGTCACTGCCCTGATCTACCAACAAACATCCCCCCCAGAAAGCATTCACTCAGATTGTGTCAGCAGACTACATGAGCGCCATTTTTCAGACCATATTCCACCATCACGATCCGGAAGACGACGCCAAAAAAAATGTCGGGTGTGCACCAGAAGAGGAATTAGGAAAGACACCAGCTTCCATTGTCCCGACTGTCCCTCCCAACCTGGCCTTTGCATCGGAAAATGCTTCAAGCGATATCACACTCTCGAAAACTATTAGCCCATATTTCTAATACTGCCATTTCCCCGTTTTCAATATGTCCTGAATATTTCCCTGCCTCAACCAACCATATCATTGTCTTCCATGTGAACTGACCCTGGCCTGTTTCTCGACTATGTCTCTGCCTACCGTCTGCATTGTTTATCCGCCATGTTTCTGCCTTTCACGTGAACTGACCCTGGACTGTATGGATTATGCCTCTGCCTACCGTTTATTTTTGCCTTTTACCTGCACTGACCTCGGCCTGTTGACCATGTTTTTGCCTGCCCCCTTGGACTGATCTTTCACCCTGCTACACAGGGGTCTCACATATGTGAGGGGCTCCAGAATAGTGTTCTGAGTTCAGAAAACCAGTTTTTGGTTTTCTGTGTTCCCAGAACAGGGTCTGGTTGTCCGGAGGCTTCAAAGCGATTTGGGTGGGAGAAGCCTCTACCCCTGTCCCCATTCTTTCCTGACCGTTGCCCTAAGCTTGATGGTCCTGCCTGCTCCCTGGACAAATACTCTGGCTGTGCTGACCATACCTCTGCCTGCTGCATGTACTAACTATGGACAGTATTCCTGCCTGCTGCATGGACGATCCTTTGTTCCTTTTGCTACTGCTGACCACATCTCTGCCTGTTATCTGGACCAATGCTTTGGCTGTGCTGACATCATCTCTACCTGTACTGACTATTCCTGCCTGCTGCCTGTTTTGCTGTCGCTGTCCACGTTCCTGCCTGCTGCCTGGACCGATGCTCTCCTCTTTGGACCACTGCACTACTAAAACCGCAGGTAATCTTTTCTTTACCCTTTTTCTCAGAAGAATGTATTTTGGTTTATAATTGGTATGTACAGTACATGCTATGTTTTAGAAATATGAAGAGCCTTCAACAATGTGATAGGTTGTCAGGAATTTATGTGTGTAATTTATGCTCCTAGAACACATGACGGTGCTACCTAGATGTTAGGCCTCTGTATTTGGCCAGGCTGTGTAAAAGTCTCACACATTTGGTATCGCCATACTCAGGAGTAGCAGAATGTATTTTGGGGTGTCATTTTTGCTATGTACATGCTATGTGTTGGTAATATCTTATAAATGGACAACTTTGTATAAAAAAAAATGCGTTTTCATTTTTTTCCCACATATTCCAAAAACTTCTGGAAAAAAAATGAACCGTTCAAAAGACTCAATATGCCTCATAGATTATACGTTGGGGTGTTAGCTTTCCAAAATGGGGTCATTTTATGGGCATTTCCATTGTCCTGGTGCTCCAGGGTCTTCAAAACTGTAATAGGTGGTTGAGAAATGAGATGTGTAATTTATGCTCCTAGAATGCCTGAAGGTGCTATTTCAATGTTGTGCCTCTGTATTTGGCCAGGCTGTGTAAAAGTCTTACACATTTGGTATCGCCATACTCAGGAGGAGTAGCAGAATGTATTTTGGGGTGTCATTGCAAGTATGCATGTGCTGTGTGAGAGAAATAACTTGTTATTATGACAATTTTGTGCAAAAAAATAAACATTTAAAAAAGTTCCCAAGAATTGTGGGAAAAAAGTACAACTTCAAAAAACTCACAATGACTCTTACTAAATACATTGGAATGTTTGCTTTCCAAAAAGGGGTAATTTGGGGGGTATTTGTACTTTCCTGGCTTGTTAGGGTCTCAAGAAATGAAATAGGCCTTCAGTACATCAGGTGTGATCAGATGTGATAATTTTTCAATGATTTGCACCATAGCTTGTAGACTCTATAACTTTCACAGAGACCAAATAATATACACTTTTTTGGTTATTTTTACTAAAGATATGTAGCAGTATACATTTTGGCCCAATTTTATGAAGAAAAATTACTTATTTGCAAAATTTTACAATAAAAACAAAAAAAAGTGTTTTTTTTTTAAAAATCTAACTTTTTTTCGCTTATATTGCAAAAAATAAAAAACCTAGCGGTGATTAAATACCACCAAAAGAAAGCTCTGTTTGTGGGGAAAAAAATGATAAAAATTTGGTTTGGGTACAGTGTAGCATGACTGAGTAATTGTCATTCAAAGTGTGAGAGCGCTGAAAGCTACAAATTGGTCTGGTAAGGAAGGGTGTACAAAAGCCCTGTATTGAAGTGGTTAATGGTGCAGAAGGCAAGTTTTTGATCCACTCCATGCTGCAAAAACAGCAGGATCCTGGAAACTGAATATGTTCGTGGACGCCACTCTATCTCCTCACACAGAGATGTAGGCCACCCACGTGCAATGATAGATCTTCCAAGAAGATGACTTCCATGCCCTCAGCATGGTGGAAATTACCGAATCTGACAGGCCTCAGTCCCTTAGTACCTGACTTTCAACAGCCATGCCATTAAAGCCAGCGACTGTAAAGCAGGATGAAGTATAGGACCTTGTGACAGAAGGTCCTCTCACATCGGCAGTCACCAAGGAACATCCGCCACCAGGCGTACTAGGTCGGCGTACCCAGGACGTCGAGGCCAACCTGGGGCAATTAGAAACACCGGAATCCCCTCGGTCTCCACTCTGCGAAGCAGACGAGGAAGAAGTAACGGGGGAAAGGCATAAAATTAGCTGATACTGTCCCCACGGAGCCACCAACGCGCGTCTTTTGCATCCGCCCAGGGATCTTTGGACCTGGCCACAAACCTCAATACCTTCCGATTGAGTCGAGAAGCCAGGAGGTCCACGTCTGGCGTGCCCCCATCTCAGGCAAAGGAGTCAAACACATCCGGGTGTAGTGACCATTCTCCTTGGTCCTGCATCTGACTTAGGTAGTCCGCTTGCCAGTTTTCTACACCCGGAATGTATACGGCCGATAGGATGTGAGCGACCTCCAATGCTGCAGCAGAGCTTCTTGTTCCTCCTTGATGGTTGACATACGCCACCGCCGTGGCGTTGTCCGACTGGATCCTGACTGGACATCCCTGCAGCCTCTGTGACCATGTGGAGAGGCACTGCCTGATCGCCCGAAGTTCCAGCACATTGATCGGCAGGCAGGATTCTTCCTGTGTCGACTGTACACCCCAAACCGGTCAGGCTTGCGTCCGTCGTGATCACCGTCCAGTGAAAGGGATGGGAAGGAACGACTTATCGGACTGAAAGGCCGGAGATCTTAGCCACCATACCAGTGAAGCCCTGACTAGCTGGCTCACCCAGATTTGACAATCCAGGGACAACGGAGATTTGTCCCATTTGGACAGGATCTCCTTCTGCAAGATTAGAGTGTGGAATTGAGCATACGGTACCGCCTCGAAGGTGGCTACCATGAGACCCAGGACTCGCATGCACAAGCGCAGCAATGACCACCTGCGGGATGCTAACAGCTTCACCGCAGTCTGAAGAGTCTGCAACTTTTCCAAAGGGAGAAAAACCCTCGCCTCTTGAGAAGTCCAGAATCAAGCCCAGGTATTCCAGGCGCCGAGTCAGCACCAACACCGACTTCTGGAGGTTCAGTACCCAAACTCTTGAAGGGTCTGACTGGCAATCGCCACATCCTTCTCTAATTCTGAGTCTGAAGCTGCTCTCAGAATGGGGGTCGTCCAGGTAGCCCACGATAGCAATTCCTCGATATCTCAGCAGAGCCAGAATCGGGGCGAGCACCTTGGTGCCGACGCCAGGCCAAAAAGGGAGAGCTACAAATTGGTAGTGATAGTCCCCAACTGCAAAGCACAGAAATCTCTGATGCCTGACATATGGGAACATGCAAGTATTGCATCCTTGATGTCCAAGGATACCAGAAAAACCCTCGGATGGAGTGCAGCGACCACAGAGCGAACCGATTCCATCCTGAACCTTCGTACTTTTACAAAGGTGTTGAAGGACTTGAGATCCAGGATTGGACGGACCCCATCCTTTTTTGGGACTACAGATTGGAGTAGAATCCCTGAAACATTTCCGGCAGCGGCAAAGGTACCATTACCCCACGCATCAGCAGGTCCTGTACTGCCCCAAACAGGGCGTCCCGACGAGCCGGAAGAAGGTTTGAGGGGGGGAAAAAAAAAAAAATCTGTTTGGTGGACAAGAAAGAAACTGTCTTGTACCCTGATGAAACCACTTTGCAAACCTACTGGTCGGAAAGCAGGGAGGCCCACCAAGCTGCAAACTCGTGAAGGCGACCCCCCACCCGAGAGTCGAGCGGGGGGCAAACCTTCATGCTGACGCAGATTTGTTTGCAGGCTTGCGAAACCAGGGACGCTTTTGTCCCTCAGCTGGCCCCTTGTCGGCCTGGAAACGCTTACCTGCGGGCCCAGGCTGACGAAAAACAGCTTCTGAGCAGAAAAAGAGGGCCCCAGCCTGCGGCGCGGCTCCTTACCTTTTCTGGATTGTGGGAGCAGCGTGCTCTTACCCCCAGTAACATTCTTATTGTCATCCAGCGAGGCTCCAAATAGCCTCTCTCGCTGGAAGGGCAAAGCCGCCAGAGCTTTCTTGGAAGTCTGGTCCGCTGACCAGCATTTTAGCCAAATCAGGCGACGTAGCATCACAGCAGATACTGAGGCTCTGGAAAGAAAGGGAGCTGTATCCAAGGCCGCATCGCAGACATACTTAAGGCCATGCACCAACTTGACGGCCAGTTCGACGCAGACCGGGGAAGATTGTTGTTCTACCAACTTGTGTTGCAACAATTTTGCCCATTCTGTAAGTGTCGGACACCAGGGCCGTGGCCAATACAGGCCGTAACGCTGACCCCACCACCGTGAACATGGACCGGGCAACCGCCTCAGCCCTTCTGTCTGCAGGGTCCCCTCTACCAGAATCGTGGTTACCTTGTTCAACCTGGATACCGGGGGGTCCACAATTGGGGGGAGATGTCCATTTTTTTCAGGAGACTCCTCAAAAGGGGTAAACAGACCGCCATGCGTTTTGGGACCGAAAAAGGCCCTCTGAGGTCCTTCCCATACTTTGTATATAAACTTATCAAAATCAGTTAGGTAGGGAACACCCCTTAGCAGTGCAGGCTGGCTTGTGGGACCCAAAAGGGACCGACACCTCAGTAGATGTCCCTGCCGTATATTCCAATTTTAGGGTCTCCTGCACTGCGGTGATAAGTGCTCCAACAAGCGCCTTTTCCTGCACTAACCCGGACACAGAGTCTTCCTTACTGTTCGAATGGTCCTGGTCCGCATCCTCCGACACGTCAGAACAGGGGCCGTGTGCCACAGCCAGGCCCGAGTCCGAATCAGAGCTTTCCCCAGAAGATGGTGGGGGGAGGGGGCGTTTTTACCCCCTTGCACCCGCACACTGCTTCCACCCTGGCAACAAATGATTGCAGGACCACCAACAGAGCGTCCACAGGTACCGCAGCACCAGTTGCTACTACAGGGATGTCTGGGGAATAAGTGCCAGCTTCTGACGCCATGCTGACCCGCACTCACCTGACAGCCACTTAGGGACTAAAGACAAAAGTACACAAAAGGTCTACCCTCCTAGCTGCTACAGACCGAGGGCCCCCCCCCCCCAGAGGACTCACCACGCTGACCCAGGTACTGCACAGTGCTGCGGTCCGCTCTCTCTCCTGCACTGCCTGAGGTGTTCTGTGCTGTTCAGAAAGACATTTCCAGCGCTAGAGGCCAAAACTAAGCTAGGGCTACAAGAACATGGCCACCTCAGGGGGAAAAAGAGCACGTGCTACAAGAACATGGCCGCCTCAGGGGGAAAAAGAGCACGTGCTACAAGAAAATGGCCACCAGCAGTATTAGAACAGCGCAGCTACAAGAAAATGGCACCGGCTCACCCAAAATGGCCTCCGGTCGTTCCTGAGGTAAAAGAAAAGGTCGCGAACACGCTGGGACTCAGAGCGGAAGCCCCCCACATGGCAGATCAGACAACACCCCACACCCAGCGCAGCACCTAGTCAGGATCCGGAGAGAAAAATTTGCACCCTTAGAAATCCTGAAGGCGGTGCTTGGTTTTCGAGGTCCTGTACGCGGCTAGACTCCCAAAAAGTCCAACACATGTGGTATCCCCGTACTCAGGAGAAGCAGAATGTATTTTGGGGTGTAATTTCACATATGCCCATGGCATGCCTGAGCAATATATCATTTAGTGACAAAATTGTGCAAAAAAAAAAAAAAAGGTTTGCAACTTATGGCAAAATATAAAATATTCCATGGACTCAACATGCCTCTCAGCAAATAGCTTGGGGTGTCTAGTTTCCAAAATGGAGTCATTTTGTGCTATTTTGGCATTTTATGGCCTTCAATACTGTGATAGGTAGTGAGGAGTGAAATCAAAAATTTGCACCCTTAGAAATCCTGAAGGTGGTGCTTGGTTTTTGGGGCCCCATACATGGCTAGGCTCACACATGTGGCATCCCCATACTCAGGAGAAGCAGCAAAATGTATTTTGGGGTGTAATTTCACATATGCCCATGGCATGTCTGAGCAATGATAGAAAAGGATTTTACGGTGAGTACAAAAATCCTCTGTTGTCCATGGACGGACACAGCTACTTAATTCTTGACCATTGGGTTATGTTCCTGTTCTATAGGAGAGGACTAGGCAGAACATGTTTGTTAATGTAACATGTGTTTAAATATCTGAGTTGAACAGCCGCACCCAGGGGGCGGTCCCTCCAGACATAACCCTGCAGTCAGCAGCTCAGTTCATATAAAGCAGTACAAAAAAAAAAAAAAAAGAAGGAGGAGGATGGGGTCCGTCCATGGACGACAGAGAAAAGGATTTCACGGGGAGTACAAAAAAAAAATCCTATTTTCTCTTTTCGTCCATGGACGGACACAGCTCCTTAATTCTTGGGACGTCCCAAAGCAGGGTCAAAAAAACCGAGGGGTGGGCACAGCAATCAAAAAAACAATTTCACCCTAAACAAGCAGCGCTCCTCAACCTCAAACAGCCACCTGCAAAACCTTGCGACCGAAGCTAGCATCCGAAGATGCACTTGCATCAACCCTGTAAAATTTTGAGAAAGTGTGAACGGACGACCAGGTCGCCGCCTTACACACTTGTGAGACAGATGCTTGATGTCGGAAAGCCCAAGAGGCACCGATAACCCTGATCGAATGCGCCGTGACAGGAAAGGGAGGCGCCCCCCCCCCCTTAAGGGCATAGGCCTGGATGATGGTCTGCCTGATTCACCAAGAAATGGTGGCCGACGAAGCCGCCAGGCCCTTCTGCGGACCACACAGCGACACAAACAGTGAGTCAGCGCTCCGGAACGGAGCCGTAGCAGACAGGTACATCCGCAAGGCACGTACCACGTCTAAAGAATGTAGCGCAACCTCCATGGAATGCGATGGAGACAAGGATGGAAGTACAATGTCCTCATTCAGGTGAAAGGCCGAAACCACCTTCGGAAGGAAGGCTGTGGGCGTAGCACCGCTTTGTCCTTATGGAGGACCAAATATGGGGACTTGCAAGACAAGGCCGCCAACTCAGAGACCCTCCTGACGGATGTGATGGCTACCAGGAAGGCCACCCTCTGAGAAAGCGTCAAAAGAGGTATTTTCCTGATGTTCTCAAAAGGAGGTTTCTGAAGCGCAGAGAGCACCAGATTCAAATCCCACGGAGGTAGTGGTGGTCGTACCAGAGGAGCCACATGTCGGGCCCCTTGCACAAAACGTACTTACCAGTGAATGAGCCCCCAGGGGTCGCTGCAAGAAAACAGTCAAGGCTGAAATCTGCCCCTTAATGGTGCAGAAGGCAAGTTTCTGATCTACTCCGCGCTGTAAAAACAGCAGGTTCCTGGGAACCGAATAAGCCAGTGGACGCCATTCCATCTCCTCACACAGAGCTGTAGGGCTCACCACGTGCGATGGTAGATCTTCCTAGAAGATTTGTGCCCTCAACATGGTAGAAATGACCGAATCCGACAGGCCTCGGTCCCTTAGTACCTGGCTTTCAATAGCCATGCCGTTAAAGCCAGTGACTGTAAGCAGGATGAAGAATAGGACCTTGCGAGAGAAGGTCCCCTGCACAAGATCGGCGTACCAGGGACGCCTAGGCCAATCTGGGGCGATTAGAATCACCAGAATTCCCTCAGTCTCTAATCTGCAGAGTAGACGAGGAAGCAACTTCAGTGGGGGGAAAGGCATAAATTAGCCGATACTGACCCCACTGGGCCACAAACGCATCTGACACGTCTGCCCAGGGATCTCTGGCCACGAACCTCGACACTTGCGATTGAGTTGAGAGGCCAGGAGATCCCCCATCTCCAGCCAAGGAGTTGAAAAACCTCTGGATGTAACGACCATTCCCCGTGGTCCAGAATCTGGCGACTCAGATAGTCCGCCTGCCAGTTTCACGCCCAGAATGTAAACTGCCAATAGGGCCGGCACGCTCCGTTCCACCCACCGTAGGATGTGAGCGACCTCCAACGCTGCAGCCGAGCTTCTTGTTCCTCCTTGACGTATGCCACAGCCGTGGCGTTGTCTGAGTGGATCCTAACTGGACACCCTCTTAGTCTCTGAGACCACTTGGAGAGGCACAGCCTGGAGTTCCAGAACATTGATCAACATTTGGGATTCGGTCAAAGTCCAGCAGCCCTGGGCCACCTGAACTCCCCAGACTGGCCCCCTACCATTCAGACTGGCATCCGTCGTGATCACAGTCCAATGAAAGGGGAGGAACAACATCCCAGGCCGAAGAGCCGGGGATCTCAGCCACCAACTCAGAGAGGACCTGACAAGATGACTTATCTGAATCTGATGATCCAGAGCCAACAGAGATTTGTTCCATTTGGGAGAGAATCTCCTTCTGCAAGACCCGAGTGTGGAATTGGGCATATGGTACTGCTTTGAAAGAGGCTACCATGAGGCCCAGGACTCGCATGCAAAAAACAGGTGACCACTTGCGAGATGTCAACAACCTCACCAGTCTGGAGCGTCTACAAATCTCCAAGGGAAGAAAGACTCCAGCCTCCGAGGAGTCCAGGATCAACCCCTGGTACTCTAAGCGCTGGATCAGTACCAACACAGACTTCGGGAGTTTAGTTGGATACTGAACCTCCAGGAGGGTTTGACTGGCTATAGACACATCCTCTAATTCTGAGCTTGAAGCAGCTCTCAGAAGGTCGTCCAAGTAGCCTACGATAGTAATGCCGCGCTATCTCAGAAAAGCTAGAATCGGGGCAAGCACCTTGGTGAAAACTCTTGATACCAATGCTAGGCCAAAAGGGAAGAGCCACAAATTGATAGTGGTCTTCGCCAATCGCAGGAACCTCTGATGCCTGACGCAGATGGGGACATGCAAGTATGCATCCTTGTTATCCAAGGACGCCAGGAAGTCCCCCGGATGGAGCGTAGCAACCACCAAACGAATCAATTCCATCCAGAACTTTTGAATTTTTACAAAAGCATTGAGGGCCTTGAGGTCCAAGATTGTGGTCCCAAAGAAGGACAGAGTCCGTCCAAACAGATTTGAGTGGAAACCCTGAAACCAGTCCTGTGGTGGTATGGGTAGGATCACCCCGCACCTCAACAAGTCTTGCAATGCCCCCTGGAGGGCAGCCCGACGAGCCAAAAGGAGGCAGCTTCTGAGGGGAAAAATCTGTTCGATGGACAAGAAAGAAACTATTTTGTAGCCCGAGGTGACCACCTCACAGACCCACCTGCAAAGCCATCCCCCCCACCCTGGAGTTGGGCGTTGGCAAAACTTCATGCGGTAGCAGGCTTGTTGGGCTTGCGCACCCAGGGACGCTTCTGTACCCCAGCTGGACCTTTGCTCGCTTGGGAGGGTATCCCCGACTGACGAAAACACCTCTTTAGTGTGGGAAAGCCCTCACCGAGCTAATCGGTTCTATCCGGAACTTTTTGGAATCTAAAGACATTGAGGGCCTTGAGGTCCAAGATTGGACGGACTCCGTCCCTCTTTGGGACCACAAACAGATTAGAGTAGAAACCCTGAAACCTGTCCTGTGGTGGTACGGGTGTGATCACCCCACACAAGTCTTGCCCTGCCCCCTGGAGGGCAACCTGACGAGCCAGGAGAGGCAGATTTAAAAAAGGGAAAAAAATCTGTTTGGTGGACAAGGAACTCTATCTTGTACCCCGAGGTGACCACCTCACAGACCCACTGGTCAGAGCAGGGAAGTCCACCTCGGTGACTGGAGTCAGGCAGGGGCAACACTTGCGGTACCAGGCTTGTTGGGCTTGTGCACCCAGGGACGCTTCTGTCCCTCAGCTGGACCCTTGTCCGCCGGAAGGTCCTGACCAACGAAAATACCGCTTCTGTGTGGGAAAAGAGGGCCCCCGGCTTATGGCGCGGTTCCTTCCTTTTAGTGGACTGAGGGAGAAGTGTGCTCTTACCTCCAGTGACATCCTTAATGATGTCGTCCAGTGAGGCACCAAAAAGCCTCCCACCTTTGAAAAGGCAAATGTGCCAGAGTTTTCCTAGAAGCTTGGTCAGCGGACCAGCATTACAGCCATATTAGGCGGCGCAATACCACCGCAGAGGCCCTGGAGATCAAAGGGGCTGCATCACAGACGTACACGAGTCCCTTTACCAACTGTTCGGCCAGTGACACGCATTCTGGAGGGAGCTGATGCTCCTCAAAAGTCTGATGCAATATTTTTGCCCACTCAGTGAGTGTCTGGGACACCAAGGTAGCAGCCAATATAGGCCGCAATGCTGACCCCAGCATGGTGAACATAGGAGGTCCGAAGCGGTGAGCTGCTCTATCAGTAGGGTCCTTAAAAGCAGAGGTCCCCTCCACCAGGATAGAGTTACTTTATTTAACCGAGAGACCGGGGGATCAACTACCGGAGGAGAAGCCCATTTTTTTCAAAAGGCTCTCCTCAAATGGGTGAGGGACCGCAAAGGACCTCTGTGGCCGTTCCGATTCCTCATCTATGAACTTGTCAAAGAAATCAACATAAGGAAAAACCTTAACAGAGCGGGTCGGTTTGTGCGACCTAAAAAGGGACAGACCCTGCAGAGGAAGTCCCAGCTGTATCTTCCAGCTTGAAAGTGTCCCTCACAGCATTGATAAGTGCACTCACAAGTGCCCGGTCTTGAGCTGACCCCGCACAAGGGGTCCTCCTCACAGGGAAAGTCCTGTGCCGCAGCCAGGCCCAAGTCTGAGTCAGACCATTCCCCAGGCGATGGCGCTTAGTGTACCCCCCTTTACACTCGCACGCACGCACGCACGCAGCTTCCACCCTGGCAACAAAAGACTCCAGGACTGCCGACAAAGCATCCATGGGAACCGCAGGGGCACTGGTTGCTGCCTCTGGAATGTGTGGGGAAGAAATGCCAGCTTCTGACTCCATATTGCCCAGACAGCCCTTAGGGACTTAGTCAAGACACCTGACAAAATTTTGTCCACCCTCCTTTCGGCACTGACCGGGGGGGACCCAGGGGACTCACTGCCTAACAAGAGACTGTTCAGCGCCGCTGCCCGCTCTCCATCCGCACACCGCGTGTGACTGAGGAACTGTGTGAGGTGAATTGCGCTGTTCAGGAAGCCAGCACTAGAGGCCAAAACCCACTCCAAAATGGCTGCCGGGTGCCTCAGAGAAAAGCGCACAGACAAGAAAATGGCCGCCCACAATGCAGACCTGCATCACAGCGCAGCCACGGCCGCCAATGGGATATGCAATACACAGGCCCCAAAAAAAATAGCGCCCAAGCAATCGAGGTGACAAGGACGCAGCGGAGGCTTCCAAAGAAATAAACTACCCCCCACAGAGAGCGGACCTGGAGCCCCCTACAGGTATTCCCCGATCGCAGCGAGCCCCGCAAGGGGAGTAGGGAAAAAAAAGGGGGTGGGGAGGGCAGGAGAACCCCCAAATGACCCCTTTAGGAATGCCCAGCTGTTCCATCCCACCGAAGCAGGAGGACCTGCTGGTGCGTTCCTGACAGACCTACAACCGAGTAGCTGTTGGCCCGGTCCACTGTGACTGAGACAGCAAGCATCCTGGTCATATGTGAACCCTGGAGCATGGCTCACCAGCCACCCCTGGAGCCATGGGGTATGTTGTGGCCAACGCCGCACGTAGCTAAGGCCTGCTTACGCTCGATGGCTGGCCTGGGGAGAATACAAGGATCTATAATATACAGCCTGTCACCCAGCCGGCAGTTGATAGATTTCTTAAAATAAATTCAGAAAAAAAAAATTCTTCCAGACCCAGGGCCCAAAAGGAGCCAAGCCAGGTCCTTTTCTACTAGCCAGAAGAAAAAAAAAACTGAGCTGCCGACTGCAGGGTTCTGTCTGGGTGGGGCTGTTCAACTCTGTTAATGTAACATGTATGTAATATCTAACATTCTGCCTAGTCCTCTCCTATAGAACAGGAACATAACCCAATAGTCAAGAATTAAGGAGCTGTGTCTGTCCATGGACGAAAAGAGAAATATAAAATTTAGTGACAACTTTGTAAAAAATAATTTATCATTCAATCACTTGGGACAAACAAAAAATATTCAATGGGCTCAACATGCCTCTCAGCAATTACCTTGGGGTGTCTACTTTCCAAAATGGGGTCATTTGGGGGGGTTTTGTGCTGCCCTTCCATTTTAGCACCTTAAGAAATGATAGGCAGTCATAAATTAAAAGCTGTGTAAATTCCCGAAAATGTACCCTAGTTTGTAGACGCTATAACTTTTGCGCAAACCAATAAATATACGCTTAGACATTTTTTAAACTAAGAACATGTGGCTGAATACATTTTGGTCTAAATGTATGTCTAAAATGGAGTTTATTCGATTTTTCATAACAAAAAAGTAGAAAATATATTTTTTTTCTTCAAAATTTTCGGTCTTTGCCCGTTTATATCGCAAAAAATAAAATCGCAGAGGCAAATACCATCAAGAAAAATCTATTTGTGGGAAAAAAAAATGACGCAAATTTCGTTTGGGTACAATATCACATGACCGCGCAATTACCAGTTAAAGCATCGCAGTGTCAAATTGTAAAAAGACGTCTGGTCTTTAAGCTGACAAATGGTCCGGGGCTGAAGTGGTTAAAGGAACCTGTTTAGAAAAAAAAACCGAACCTTTACAACCCTTTTAACACAGGGAATGCTTTAGGCTAGGTTCACACTGGAGATTGCTGCAGCAGCTCACAGCAGGAGTCCAGTGTTTCTCCATTCATCGTTTCAGGTCCAACATCAGCCCAAATTTTGGGCTGAATTCAGATCTGAAACTAACCAAAAGATGCAGTGCTCCTGCGCACTAAAGCCACTGCAGAGATTTGACCAGCTTCAGAGAGCCAGTCTCCAGCGATGGCGAAAACCTGCATTCAATTCGCAATATAGTGTGAACCTAGCCTTAAAGTTAATTATTGGGGGAGGGGCTGGACTACAAAATCCAATATTTTTTCTCAGTACATGTCATGGACGGACGGACGCACACGTTTTGCGGTGCACAGCCCATTAATTTCAATGGGCAGGGGTGTTTTTGGACTGCTGTAAAAAGCGCTCCAAAAACACCCCAAAAGATGCTGCTTGCAGAACTTTTTCCAACTTCCCACAAGCGCACCATCTGAGTAGGGAAGCACTTAAGCAAATGAATGGGATGCAGTTTTCAGGCACCATTTCTAGCACTAAAAATTCTGAAAAGTGTGAAAGGGGTCTCAATCTCTGAGTTTGAAAGTGGGGCTGGACAGTGCACCTGTGCCTTGCCTTCTTTCCCTGCACTTGAATACAGAAACTGAAAGCAGCACAGCCCCATACACACTATTGGATTTTGTGCAGATTTTTGTCTTCAGATTGATCAAAAGCATGTAGCGCAGGAGTCTGCCTACAAATTGAAACTCATGTTTTTGGTAAACCTGAAGAAAAAAAAAATCTGCAGAAAATCAAATTGTGTCCAATTTAGTCTAACTCGCTATGCATGGGATTTATATAGCTACTTTGCGACTGAACACTGGGCAAAAAAAGTTGCCTAGATTATAACCCACCCCCCCCCCCCCCCTTAATGCTCAGCAAGCAATAAGGATGAATATAAAAGAGGGAGGGGACTGTGTGCTTGTAGGGTACTCTAAGAAACATTTTACTTGTAAGTACAATTATATTTTCTTATTAGCTGTAAACAACAGAGGATCTTTAACCATGGAACATCCAAAAGCAGTCAAACCAAGACAAAAAAACTGAAAACTGCTAGCTGGCTCAAACAAATGTGTCAAGAGGGGCTTGGACAACTCAAAGCATGTGGAAAAGTCCATGAGACACCAACAGATCTAATAAAGGTGATCCTTAACAGGGAAGTGCATTAACCCTTCGGCCAGGGATTTCCAAACTACGGCCCTCCAGCTGCTGCAAAACTACACATCCCATGAGGCATTGTAAAACTCTGCCATTCACAGACATGAAAAGGCATGATAGGAATTGTTCCTGAACTAGAGGGTCATAGTTTGGAGATCCCCTGCTTTAGGCTACAGGCTGAAATAATGGGCTACTCCAACCTACTTCGCAATGATGAGAGCAAAGTAAGGAGCCCTTTTCAGGAACCTTCTGGCAAAAGGAATCCAGTTGCTAAAGAGACTAACCTCTCACAGCACATACCATGTTAATATGGTGGCAAGATCCTTGGAGTGTCTGTTGAGGACAGGAGGAGAATGTCTGTTAAGGTAAAAGGATCACACTACCTTGGATTAAGGCTGAAGTCATCGGGACAACCTTGTCCCTGTAGAACAAAAAAAAAAAAAAGGGAAGATCTTTGCCAACGCAAACTTTCTGCACAGAAGTTATGGCTATGAGAAAGGCCACATTGCAAATGAAGGTCATACAAGAGACTATCCCTAATAGGTCTGCCAGGGTAAAAGAACCAATTAAAAAAAAACAAAAAAAAAAAAACACAGAAGTCAGAGAATGGACAGGTACAGAAATGTGACACCCTGCCCAAATGAGCTTAAGGACGAGAGGTCAACAGTCTCAAACAAAATGGCATGATGAAGATTTTCCACTTGATGGTACCCAAGGCCAAAAAGCTGGTCAAGACCAGACTGCATGAAGGACAGGAAGCATCCCACAGTGCTTCCTATAATTAAAATGTATTGGTCTTACACTAAATAGGCTTCTAGGTGCGATGGTAGACAGAAGTCAACTTCCTAATGTAAAAAGTAGGGACAACAGAATCCAATAGGTCCATGTCCCTTGGCTTTAACAGTAATGCCGATGACCATAAAGCAGTAATATGGACCAGCCTTTGAGACAGAAAGTCAAGATGATTCAGAAGGGCCCAGAGTCTCTGCCAGGAGCCTGATTATGTTCAAGTACCACAGCCTCCTGGGTCAGTTCAGTGCTATGAGAATCAGCAAATGCTCTCCATCTTAATCCTACAGAGCAGCCAAGGTAGAAGCTGTAGAGTCAGAAAGGCATAAAAATCAGGTGGAACTGATCCAATAAAGTCACCAGAGCATCCACTGAAGGTCCACGAGTCCCTGGACCTAGAAACAATCCTGTCCACTTTGTTAAAACTGGATGCCATAATATCCACATGCTGAAAGGGTGGAGAGCCCATTTTCCTGAATCCTGACAGAAAGTCTACCTGCCAGTTTTCCACACCTGGAATGCAAGTGGCAACCAGAACATGCCATTCCACCCAAGCAAGAACCAAATGTTTATCTGAGTCATAACTTCTGGGGCCTTCTTGATTTAGTCCACGGCCATAGCATTTCATGACTGGATTCTTATTGGGCGACCTCACAGCCGAGAGGTCTATTTTTGGTTGTTGGAGGAAGCTTGATTCATTGTCTCCAAGTCCCCTGCACCAAGAGGGCATTCCAGGATTACTCCCCAGCCAGAAAGAATGGTATCAGTCATAAGAACCAGCCATGTCATTGAAGTGGTGGGGGGGACACAGCAAGAAGTCAAAAACTGACTCGGGAGGGGAGACTGAAGGGGCTCATTTGTGACGGATGATCTATGGCCTCAAAAAGACTAAGACCCTGCCCATATCAGAGATGGTGGCAGAACACTCATCCTCAAGGTCGGAATTATGTGGTCAGAGGAAGGCAGGGAATCAGACTGGGAACAGGGCCCTGCGGAGAGAGACTCATCAGCTGGGCCTGAGCCAACAAGGCCATACAACCCTTTACCCCTGCACTTGTGATCTGCCATGTACAGTGAAAAATGTCCCCCAAGGGGCAGTCGCAACCATTTCTTCTGTGAAAAAAAGGGAGAGTGGAACCTTTTGTGCTAGGTAATATAAGCTGTTGAACCCAGGATGGCATCCAAGCTGTACTGACAAAAAGTTCAGCGCGAGCCAAGAAGAAAAATAGCACACAAGCATATTGAAGCCACTGAAACTGAGGACTTGTAACAAATATATGGCCAAAGGCTGGTAGAGAAAGGGACCAAAATCGAAATGGCCAGCAATCCAGCTCCATGGTTGCGGCACATCAATTGAAATGACGCAGCATTAACTTTGCTGCACCCAAAGACATCAGGGCACTGGCACCCTGGAACAGAGAAGGCAGAAACCCTAAAACCAAATGTGGCATATGTCTTCATACTCTGGGCAGGATGTCGTTAGGGACCAGCCCTATTCTGGCTTCCTGCTCTACAAGAGGCACAAGTCCAAAAGGTCTCCAGAGACAGGACTCTGCCATCTGCAGTCCAGGGCTCTGTATAGCACCATGCAGGCCAATTCAACAAGATGCACCAAGTGCCAATAGCACCCACACAGGATCCAGTGCATGAAACAGATACCTACCTCCTGCATTTTTGCCAGGTGGGGTCTGGGTACAGCACCCAAAAGGTTGCACTTAAGTAAACCAATTTGAAAACTGCAGAAATTTGAGAAAAACCACAAAAAGAGACAAGCATTTCTCAGTTGAAGGATGACGTTCATTACAGGACACTAGCAAAGAATGGAGGCTTGCTGTGAGTGGGAGGGGTTATATAGGATATGTGCTTGGATACTTCATCAGTGCCAAATCAGGCTAGCTAAATAACACGTTTAAAAAATAAAGATCCCTTGTCCTGTACGACCAAGTGTAAGGAGTCTTAAAATGGTAAAAATTTTGAAGAAATCAAAAGGGAAGAGTGTACTGAAAGTAAACCTTACAAAAGTATTCTGGTCCCACATTAATCTTTCTGGACTATCAGCAGGCTAATGAGGAAGTGATATTTTATTTTAAACTAACACCAACACGTGGCTTCACATTTGACAGAATTATTGGCAATGTACACTGGCATAAAAAATATTTCCTGAAGGAAACCACAGCACGACTACACCAATCAGGAAAACAGTTTATATGGCTAAACAGCGAAAACATGGACTAGAGAGCCTTCAGTGTTGACATGTGTACTTAAAATGTATATATTTCAGCAGATAGGTTCAAAAAATATTACAAAACCAAAAAAATACACATGGCAAGCAAGTAAAAAAGGAGTGGCTTACAAAGCTCTGATCTACATTAAGAACAAGATTTTTTTTGAACCAACCAGTAAGAGAAAATAAATTATTTTCTTAATACTTCTAAGCAAAGCAAGGGTGGGGTAAATGCATAATCCAGCACTCTAAACATTTTAGCAGAAACAAATCATACTTTGTACAACATATTTCAAAACAGCACATACCCACTTCAACTGTTAGACCATGGGTGCTCAACCTGCAGCCCTCCAGCTGCTGCAGAACAACAAGTACCATCAAGCCTCTGCCTTTGGGAGTCATGCTTGTCAGCTTTGCAATGTCTCATGGGACTAGTTTTGCAACAGCTGGAGGGCCACAGGTTGAGCACCCATGTGTTAGACTATGGCAGCAATGCTGGATGCCTCGTTTCATTGGGAGACCAGCAGATGCTTAACATTTCACTTTGAGCATCAATAATGTAATCTTTGAAAGTTACCCAACAGTTAAAGCAAACCTTACCTGTGGTAGAAGAGGAACAATACTATGCATTAGAATACTGAGCGAAATTAAGTTTAATGCATCCATTTAATTTATGGGAGCATAATAAAACAGCTAGTAACAACTAGTTTCAAGATCTGCAACTTTTATGCACAATGGGCAAAATAACTGCATTTTAAGGCATAGCCATATTCACAACTCGATTTGGATTTTTGCATGCCACGTAAAATGTATCCAACTATAGGATATAAAATACAAAAATAGCAATTAGTGTAATTGCAAGTAATAAAAAAAAAAAAAAGAAAAGTCTAGGCAATCTAAAGTCTTCCCAAGTAGGGCAGCAAGTTCCAATATATGCACACTGTTGCCAGACTAAAGGGAGCAGAAACATTTACCACTGGGTAAGACCATTAAAAAAAAAAAAAAAAAAAAAAAAAAAAGACAAATCTAGTTGTCTAAAAGACAATTCACTGTACACTTTATTTACAGTTTTGTACACTGTCTTATGAATTGTGACTGCTTTGCTACTTGAGCCATTTTGTTTAACCAAAGCAAAATATAATCTAATACAAAGTTTTAAAACGCACCATAGGATATTGAAAGAACAAAACAAAGAAAAAAAAAAAAAAAAGACATACTATTTCTAGTAAGGAATGTCATAAACAGGTCACTGATTCTACTGAAATGCATAAACTTGCAAAGCTTCATAATGGCATACAAAGAAAAAAAATTTTTTTTTTTTTTTAAAGAATGTTTCTAAACACACAAAATAATAACACTTTTATTCAACCCATTTTGTTTTCTTTTCCCAGATCCATCACCAATGTTACATGAGCTAAAAAAAAAATTAAATCAGATTACTACTAATGTTAATCAAGGAGGGAAACAAATAAATTAAACCTAGCAGCCAACATCAGCACAAAATACAGCCAGAACAATGCTGTTAAAATAATGGGAAAAATAAAAACAAACCATGAATCACTAGAGAAGTTTGAATGCATTTTAATCCTCCGCCTTGCAAGATCAGCAAACTATTGTAACTGCATACAATGCAAAATGTAGAGATTTCAAGGTGGGTTATGCGAGCGCACATTTTGGATAAATAATTCTGTAATAGTAGTTAACCCCCCCCCCCCAAAAAAAAAAAAAAAAAAAAAAAAAAAAAACTATTACAGAGATAACCTGGGCAAACCACTGTGGATACTGGGAGGAAGGGTGTTGAAATGTTATGATTGGATAACTTAATCTTACCAAAAAAATAAAAAGTGAGGGAATTTGAACATTAGCACAAGACAAAAAAGGCAAATGACTTTTCACAATTCTTAGCAATATTGAGGTGGAAATCAAATCTGAATGCAGTCCACTCTGCTTTTGTAGAGGCTTTGGTACAGCTCCCAAGTCGCGATTGCTTGACGCAGTCTCCTATGAAAAAAATACTCAGAAGGCGTCTTCTTAAACAACAAATCTATTCTTGGTGGTGGAGCCGCTCTTAGTAGCCGTATCTGCATGGGACTGATATCCAATCACTACTTTTGCAGGAAGTCCTAATCTTTCCTTGTAAACCCTCCTAGATTTAAAAAGAAAAATACATAAGTGTCATTTAAGTTTTAAGAGTAAAATTTCAACAAAGTCAACCTATAACATTATTTTTATAACAGTTTTGTTTCTGTAACGCATAATAGAGTGCACCAATATGTAACCAAAAAAAAATAAAAAATTCAAGCAGTTATGAGAGCTACAATACTTGCAGCATGCCTTGCCAGCACTGTAAAGCAGTAGCTGTCTTTCATATTACAAAACTAAAGTGAACAGTCTGCTTTATAGGAAAATGGTCAGAAATCTTGGTATGACTACTGACTGTTTTTGAAAGTGCAAGCATCAATGCCAGTCTCATTTACAGATATGAAGTCTACAGAAAAACAATGAAAAAATTAGTTTTTACTCCGTTCGATTGAGGTCAATACATTTTGAAGAACCAAATTAACATCTCCAAATAATTTACCGATATCTGTGCCATGCTCTCAGTGCTGCATTCCCAAACTTCCTGTTGGGGAGAGATGCACACCGAGTACTTCACATGGGGCCAGTTACAAGGAATAGCAAAGTCTCAATCTGCTGTCAATCAGCCTGGAGGTGGGAGGACCAGGGCCGCATGGCTTGCCTTCCCTAGGTTTTGGGCCCGTGTGTTCGTACTGACGCACACAGGCAGGGACAGTCCACACAAAAGAAAGGAGCTGCTGGAATGCTTTCAGAAGCGGCGAGTGCCCCTGCTCTTGCCGTTCACTGGTGTTTTTGGGGCTTAGAGTTTATATAAAAAAATAAATAAAAAAAAAGCGCACCCATCCCTCCATACTTGCACATACATATGTTAAAAGGTGTTCGCACCACACGTGAGGTATCGATGCAAACATTACAGCGAGAGCAATAATTCTAGCGCTAGACCTCCTAACCCTAAACCGGTTAAAAAAAAAAAAAAAAAAAAACGAGAAGCGTCACTTATGGAGATTTAACCACTTGCTTACTGGGCACATATACCCCCTTCCTGCCCAGGCGAAATTTCAGCTTTCAGCACTGTCACGCTTTGAATGAAAATTGCGTGGTTGTGCGACGTTGCTCCCAAACAAAATTGACGTCCTTTTTTTCCCACGAATAGAGCTTTCTTTTGGTGGTATTTGATCACCTCTGTGGTTTTTATTTTTTGCGCTATAAAAAAGCGACAATTTTGAATAAAAAAAAAAACAATATTTTTTACTTTTTGCTATAATAAATATCCCAATTTAAAAAAAAAGTTTAACCACTTAACGACCGCCCACTGTAAATATATGTCGGCAGAATGGCACAGACAGGCAGAATCACGTATATGTACGTGACTGCCTTTGTATAGTTGGGGGGTCCGATCGGACCACCCTTCTTTACAGTGAGTGGCCGTTATTCCTTTGGGAGCGATCAGGGATGAGGGGACAGCCGTTCGATTCCGGCCACGCCCTCTCGATCGCTCCCAGCGAATCGAATAATTCCCCTGCCTGTGTAATGTAAACACAGGCAGAGGAAGTGATGTCATCTCTCCTGCGGCGCTCACATATACCGAGCGCCGTACAGGAGAAGATGCAGGTTAGTGCACAAAACACTACACTGACACCAGGACACATAGGCACATAAATCGCCCCCCCAGTCACAGTGTCACTGATTGCAGTGACCATTTATTTACTGATCACTGCAATCAGTGACATTTGTGACTGTAAAAGTGTCACTAAAGTTAGTTTTAGGTCCAGTGTAGCCCCCTAACCCCCCCTAATAAAGGTTTAACCCCCTGATCGCCCCCCAGATAACCCTTTCACCCCCTAGCACCGCCGTCGCCAAGCGATCATTTTTCTGATCGCTGTCTTAGCGTCTGATGCCGATCAGTAGCCAGTTATTTATTTTAGGTTCGCCGCAGGTTTTTATAGCGTCGGGTACCCCCCATATATTACCTAATAAAGGTTTAACCCCCTTGATCGCCCCCCAGGTAACCCTTTCACCCCCTATCACCACTGTCGCTAAGCGATCGTTTTTCTGAGCGCTGTCTTAGCGTTGGTGATGCCGATCGGTAGCCAGTAATTTTTTTTAGGTTCGCCGCAGGTTTTTATAGCGTCGGGTACCCCCATATATTATCTAATAAAGGTTTTAACCCCCTAATTGCCCCTAGTTAACCATTTCACCAGTAATCACCATATAAGTGTTACGGGTGACGCTGGTTAGTTTGCTTTTTATAGTGTCAGGGCACCCGCCGTATATAACCCAATAAAGGTTTAACCCCCTGATCGCACGGCGGGTGATATCAATTAGATTTTAGCGTCAGAGAGGGTCTGCGTCACACCCCAGGCAGCGTCAGGTTAGTGCCAGTAACGCTAACACCCACGCGTGAAGCATACACCTCCCTTAGTGGTATAGTATCTGAACAGATCAATATCTGATCAGATCTATACTAGCGTCCCCAGCAGTTTAGGGTTCCCAAAAACGCAGTGTTAGCGGGATCAGCCCAGATACCTGCTAGCACCTGCGTCCAGCCCAGGCCACCCAAGTGCAGTATCGATCACTGTCACTTGCACAACACACATAACTGCAGCGTTCGCAGAGACAGGCCTGATCCCTGCGACTCCAGTGCTGTAGGAGGTGATTTCACCACCACAGTTAAAAAAAAAAAAAAAAGCATATATGCCGAAGCATTGGTACAGCAGGTGCGAAATTCCGATGGAGGCTTGCCCGTGGAAAAGTCTGACCAGGTGTACGCGGCATAACTTTTGCGGGAAGATGCCCCCATGCTTCGGCATATATAAATGGTGCATGTATGCCCATCATTAGAAGTGGGTGGATGAAGGGCGGTATTCAAATGGTGGGCATACCCACCGATCAATCTTTTTTTTTCGTTCAGCCAACAGGCTGCATGAAAAAAAAAAAAAAAAAAAAAAAAAAAAAGATTACAATACATGTCCAACAAGGACCAGCAACGTACTGGTATGTTGCTGGACTTTGAATGTTTATACCAGAACGATGCCTGCAGGTTTAGGTATCATCTTGGTATCATTCTTTTTAGCCAGCGGCCGGCTTTCATGTAAAAGCAATCCTAGTGGCTAATTAGCCTCTGGACTGCTTTTACAAGCAGTGGGAGGGAATGTCCCCCCCACCCAGATATAAAAAGCGCCATTGGGAAATTGGGAAAGCATTTTATCACACCGATCTTAGTGTGGTCAGATGCTTTGAGGGCAGAGGAAAGATCTAGGGTCCAATAGAACCCAGTTTTTTTCAAAAAAAAAAAAAGGAGTACCTGTCACTACCTATTGCTATCATAGGGGATATTTACATTCCCTGAGATAATAAAAATGATTTAAAAAAAAAAAAAAAAAATGGAAGCAACAGTTTAAAAATAAAAAAGCAAAATTAATAAAAAAAAAAAAAAAAAAAAAAAGCACCCCTGCCCTGCTCTTGCCCAATGGCGAATGCAAGCGTCGGTCTGGCGTCATATGTAAACAGCAATTGCACGATGCATGTGAGGTATCACCGCGAAGGTCAGATCGAGGGCAGTCATTTTAGCAGTAGACCTCCTCTGTAAATCTAATGTGGTAACATATAAAGGCTTTTAAAAATGTATGTAGTTTGTCGCCAATGCGCGTTTGTGCGAAATTTTAAAGCTTGTCGTGTTTGGTATCTATGTACTCGGCCTAAGATCATCTTTTTTATTTCAAACATTTGGGCAATATAGTGTGTTTTAGTGCATTAAAATAAAAAGTGTATTTTTTCCCCAAAAAATGCGTTTGAATAATCGCTGCGCAAATACTGTGTAGAAAAAAAAAATGCAACACCCACCATTTTAATCTGTAGGGCCTTTGCTTTAAATTATATATATATATAAATAATGTTTGGGGGTTCAACATAATTTTCTTGCAAAAGAAAAAATATGTTTTCATGTAAACAAAAAGTGTCAAAAAGGGCTTTGTCTTCAAGTGGTTAGAAGAGTGGATGTAAGCTTCTTAATGTTGTGTATAAAATGCCATAACAGTTCAAAACCCCCCCCAAATGACCCAATTTTGGAAAGTAGACACCCCAAGCTATATACTGAGAGGCATGTCGAGTCCATGGAATATTTTATATGTTGACACTAGTTGTGGAAAAAAGAATTTATATTTTTTTTTTGCACAAAGTTGTCACTTAATGATATATTGCTCAAACATGTCATGGGCATATGTGGAATTACACCCCAAAATACATTCTGTTGCTTCTCCTGAGTACGGGGATACCACATGTGAGACTTTTTGGGAGCCTAGCCGCGTACGGGACCCCAAAACCAAGCACCGCCTTCAGGCTTTCTAAGGGTGTAAATTTTTGACTTCACTTCTCACTGCCTATCACAGTTTCGGAGGCCATGGAATGCCCAGATGGCACGACACCCCCCCAAATGACCCCATTTTGGAAAGTAGACACCCCAAGCTATTTGCTGAGAGGTATGGTGAGTATTTTGCAGATCTCGCTTTTTGTCACAAAGTTTTGAAAATAAAAAATTTTTTCTCTTCATTTTCAAAAACAAAATGAGAGCTGTAAAATACTCACCATGCCTCTCAGCAAATAGCTTGAGGTGTCTACTTTCCAAAATGGGGTCATTTGGGGGGGGTTTTGTGCTATTTGGCATTTTATGGCCTTCGAAACTGATAGGTAGTGAGGAGTGAAATCAAAAATTTGTGCCTAGAAATCCTGAAGGCGGTGCTTGGTTTTCGGGGTCCAGTACACGGCTAGGCTCCCAAAAAGTCCCACACATGTGGTATCCCCGTACTCAGGAGAAGCAGCAAAATGTATTTTGGGGTGTAATTCCATATATAAAAATGGCATGTGTGAGCAATATATCATTTAGTGACAACTTTTTGTAATTTTTTTTTTTTTTGTCATTCAATCACTTGGGACAAAAAAAAAATATTCAATGGGCTCAACAGGCCTCTCAGCAATTTCCTTGGGGTGTCTACCTTCTAAAATGGGGTCATTTGGGGGGGGGGGGGGTTGTGCTATTTTGGCATTTTATGGCCTTCGAAACTGTGATAGGTAGTGAGGAGTGAAATCAAAAATTTGCGCCCTTAGAAATCCTGAAGGCGGTGCTTGGTTTTCGGGGGCCCGTACGCGGCTAGGCTCCCAAAAAGTCCCACACATGTGGTATCCCCGTACTCAGAAGAAGCAGAAAAATGTATTTTGGGGTGCAATTCCACATATAACCATGGCATGTGTGAGCAATATATCATTTAGTGACAAGATTTTTGTAATTTTTTTTTTTTTTTTTAGTCAATCACTTGAGATAAAAAATAAAAATAAAATATTCAATGGGCCCAACATGCCTCAATTTCCTTGGGGTGTCTTCTTTCCAAAATGGGGTCATTTGGGGGGGGTTTGTACTGCCCTGCCATTTTAGCACCTTAAGGAATGAGATAGGCAGTCAAATTAAAAGCTGTGTAAATTCCAGAAAATGTACCCTAGTTTGTAGACGCTATAACTTTTGCGCAAACCAATAAATATACGCTTAGACATTTTTTTTACTAAAGACATGTGGCTGAATACATTTTGGCCTAAATGCATGACTAAAATTGAGTTTATTCGATTTGTCTTATAACAAAAAGTAGAAAATATCATTTTTTTCAAAATTTTCGATCTTTTTCAGTTTATATCGCAAAAAATAAAAATCGCAGAGGCAATCAAATACCATTAAAAGAAAGCCATTTGTGGGAAGAAAAGGACGCAAATTTAAATTTCGTTTCGGTACAACATTGCATGTCCGCACAATTTACAGTTAAAGCAGCGCAAAATTCTGAAAACAGCTCTGGTCCTTTAGCGGTAAAAAAAAAAAAAAAAAAAACGCAAGCGTATAGTGATTGGTTTGCGCAAAAGTTGTAGCGCCTACAAAATAGGGGATAGAATTAGGACTTTATTTTTTTACTAGTAATGGCGGTTATCTACGATTTTTGTCAGGACTACGATATTACGGCGGACATAGACACCTTTGACACATTTTTGGAACCAGTCACATTTATACAGCGAACAGTGCTATAAATATGCACTGATTACTGTATAAATGTGACTGGCAGTGAAGGGGTTAACGCTAGGGGCGAGGAAGGGGTTAAATGTGTGACCTAGGAGTGATTGTTTCTGTGGGGGGAGGGGACCGATCTGTGTCCCTATGTACAAGGGACACAGATCGGTCACCTCCCCCAATGTACAAGGGCACAGCATCGGTCTCCTCTCCCTGAAAGGACGTGGATCTGTGTGTTTACACACAGATCCACGTCCTTGGCTGTGCAACGGCCGATCGCGGGTACCCGGCGGACATCGCGGACGCCAGGCACGCGCATCGGCACCTCAGTGACGCAGCGGGCATGCGCGCCGCCGGAGGAGCCGAGGCCGTGAGGAGCCGCCTTGTGGCCGTCATTTCACTATGGCCCGGGCTCCAAGTAGTTAAGTACCGTAGTCTGTTGCCATTCCACGAGCGTGCACAATGTTAAAGCATGACATGTTCAGTATCTATTTACTCTGAACAAAATCTTTCATATTTTACAAAAAAAGTACCAGTTACTTACCGGTAATGGTCTTTCTGGTAAGTCTTCCAGGACGGCACAATGAGAGATGACTAGTCCACCTGACAGGAAACACAATCAAAGAGGTTAAAAACCCCACCCCTCCTTGTGCTCCTCAGTTTGTGAAAAAGTACTCCACACTAGTGCACGAGAGTGAAAACATACCACAACAACTCTATATATATATATATATATATACACATATATTAATATACTTAACCAGAGCGGTGGGAAGTAGGCCTGCCGTCCTGGAAGACTTACCAGAAAGACCATTACCGGTAAGTAACTGGTACTTTTCTCAAGACGTCTTCCAGGACGGCACAATGAGAGAAGCAAGTAATTTGCAGGCCTACCTTAGGGTGGGACGACCGCTTGCAGGACCTTCCTACCAAATGAGAGGTCCTGAGGCGACAGCAACTCCACTCTATAATGCTTCAAAAAAGTGTTCTGGCTTGACCATGTCACAGCTTGGCAGATTTGCTCGACCGAAGCTCCGGCCCTTTCTGCCCAGGAGGTCGCCAGAGACCGAGTGGAATGTGCCTTAACCTTCGGGGCTGTCTTAGCAGCCTGGTCATAAGCTAGGGAGATTGCTTGTTTTATCCACCTAGCTATGGTTACTCTAGAAGACTGTTGGCCCTTTTTCTGACCAGAATGATAAATAAGTGGCTGGATTTTCTGAAAATGCTAACTCTATCCAAATAAGAAAGCAGACATCGTCTGACATCCAAACAATGAAAGGAAGCCTCCCTTTCATTCTGGGGATTGGAAAAAAAAGAAGGGAGTATTATTTCCTGTGTTCTATGAAATTTTGATACTACCTTGGGAAGTTACAGGGGGTCCTGCCTGAGAACAACCCTGTCCTCAAATAAACGAAAAAAACGGCTCTTTAATTGACAGAGCCTGCATATCACCTACTCTTTTGGCTGTCGTTATCGCCAGCAGAAAGGTAAACTTAACTGTGAGAAGTTTAATAGAAATACTGTCTAAAGGCTCGAACGGAGCCTTCGTTAACTGTTCTAGAACCAAGGAGAGATCCCAGGGTGGAACCCTAGAGATCTGTACTGGAGACATTCTGTCCCTAGCTGACAAGAATCTTTTAATCAACGGGTCCTGGGACAATCTTCTGTCCAGGAAGATAAGGCTGCTACCTGAACGCATAGTGTCTTGGTAGCCAGCCCCAGATCAACTCCATCCTGGAGAAATTCCAGAATGACCGAAGTTTCCTGTTGGGAAACCTCTCTCTCTGAACACCAGCGAGAGAAGACCCCCCACACCTTAGCATAAATCCGGCTGGTGACCTCCTTTCTACTAGAGAGGAGAGTGGTGATCACTCTCTGAACAGCCCTTCTCCCGCAGGTTCTGCCTTTCAAGCACCAGGCCGTCAGTTTGAAGAAGCTGGGCTCTGGGTGGAAGACCGGACCCTGAAGAAGAAGGTCTGACCGAACTGGTAGATGGAGAGGGGGAGCTACAGACCAGTTCTCCACAGTGGGAAACCAGGCTCTCTTGGGCCACCAGGGGGTGACCAAAATGAGACAGCATTCTGAGAGGTCCAGCTTCTGCAGGATCCTCGGAATCAGACCCAGAGGGGGAAAGGCATAGGCCAGATGAAAACTCCACACCTGGGCCAGCGCATCCACTCCCTCTGAGCCCCATTCCCAGGTCAGGGAAAAGAACCTCTTTAGCTTTTTGTTTTCCCTGCGGGCGAAGAGGTCTATCTCCGGATTGCCGAACCGTTGGCACACCAGATCGAACACCTCTGTGTTCAACTCCCATTCTCCCTGGAGAATCGGGGTGGCGACTTAAAAAGTCCGCCTCTACGTTGTGAACCCCTTTTATGTGAACCGCTGTGATAGAGGGAATCCGGAGCTCTGCCCAGCTCAGGATCTCCAGAGACAAAGCCAGAAGGGTACGCGACCTGGTGCCTCCCTGATGGTTCAGGAATGCCACTGTGGTGGCATTGTCGGATAGAATCTGGACCTCTCGGCCCCTGACTCTCTCCTCGAAGGCCTTTAGAGCCTCCCGGACCGCCAACAAATTCCCGGAGGTTTGAGGAGGCGCCCCTCTGACCTCGGTTCCAGGAACCCTGAGCTCTGAGCTCGTCTAAGTGAGCCCCCCAACCCCAGGCGCTTGCGTCTGTGGTTATCCTGAGAGGGTTGGACTGACTCCACAGACGACCCACCAGTAAATTCTGAGGAAGGAGCCACCACCTCAGAGATTCCTTTGCCACAACTGGGATGGGGACCCTGTAGTCTAGAGATTCCCTTGATCCATCCCAAGAGGATAGAAGGAATTCTTGGAGAGGTCTGGAGTGGAGCTGAGCCCACGGCACCGCTGGGATGCAAGAGGTCATTAGACCCAGCACCCGCATGATGCTTCTGAAGGAGGATTCCTCTGCCTCCAACATAGACCTGACCGTTGTCATAAGACCTTGGACCTTGTCCTGGGGTAAAACAAGTTTTCTTTCCAAGGAATCCACTAGGAATCCCAAGTAAACTTTCTTCTGTTCTGGGACCATCGAGGATTTTTCTTTGTTGATGATCCACCCCAGGCTTTCCAAGGTGCTCACGACCCTGGCCAGGTCTGCAAGAAGGAGATCTCGATTCTGATTGTAGAGAAGCAGATCGTCGAGGTAGGGGACTACTGCTATACCCTGCAGGTGCAGGTAAGCAATCACCTCCGCCATGATCTTTGTAAAGACTCTTGGACTGGATGACAGTCCGAAGGGAAGCGCAGCAAACTGCCAATGCTGCACTCCCTGGGCAGAAGTGATTGCAAACCTGAGGAAGGCCTGATGTGCTGGGAATATCAGGACGTGTAGATAGGCGTCCTTTAGGTCTATGGTCACCATGAACACCCCCCTCAGAAGAAGCTTCCTGAGAGTGTACACGCTCTCCATCCGAAACCTCTTGCGACGCAGATAAGCGTTCAAGGGTCTCAAGTTTATTATAAGCCGATGTTTCCCTGACGGCTTTGGAACAACGAAAACGTGGGAATAGACGCCCAAACCTTGTTGTTCTGTAGGTACCGGGATAACTACTCCCTGCCTTTCCAGTTCTGAGACATTCTGTACCAGAACTGCAGCTTTTAAGGGGTCCCTGGGTAGATGTGTTACCAGAAACTTTGGGGGAGGGGAGTGAAGGAACTCTAGCTTGTAGCCCTCTTTTAAAATTTGGAAGACATGGGGGCTCGGAGATATGCTTTCCCATCTGGGGAGAAACTGGGAAAGCCTTCCCCCTACCCTTACGTCACTTAGAGTTCTTGTCATTAGGCTTTTGGCTGGAGAAAAGGATACCTCCCTTCTGTTTGTCCTTGCCAGCACTCCACCTCCTAGTATTGACAGGTCTTTTGTCTGAAGACCGGTTCTTACCCTGGGGGCCTCGAAAAAATCTCCTTTTTTCCTTTTTAGGTTTGGTAGGAAACTTCTTACCCTTTTCGGTGGACCTGGACAGGGCTTGGTCAAGTCCTGTACCGAAAAGAAGGGAGCCCTCAAATGGGAGACCACATAAACGGGTCTTGGATGCACTATCACCATCCCAGGTTTTGACCCATACAGCTCTTCTAGCAGAGTTTAAGAGGGCTCCAGTCTTTGCGGTGGTTCTTACGGTTTCTACCGCTGCGTCCGCTAGGTACGCCACCGCGCTACCTATTAGCTGCAACGACTCCAAGACTTCCTTGGGATTTGGAAGTGCCTGAAACATGGTCCGTTAATTTTGAGATCCATGCATCTGCATTCCTGGCTACGCATGCTGAAGCCAGCGCCGGGCTCATGGCTGCCGCATTGGCTTCCCAGGCCCTTCGCAAGGTGGTTTCAGCACGCCGGTCCATCTGATCTTTGAGGTTACCAGTATCCTCAAAGGAGAGGTCAGACTGTTTGGATACCAGGGCTAAGGAAGCATCCAATCTGGGTGTTTTGAAGAACCTATCTTCATCTTCCTCCTTGAAAGGGCACCTACGTTTCCACGTTTTTGGTCTTAAAAGCTTCCTTTCAGGATCCTTCCATTCTTGAAGGATAATGTCCTTCAGTGCCTGGTGGACGGGGAAGGTTTTGGGTTGAGACTTCAACAAACCCTGATACATTCTATCCTGTGCGGAAACCTGTTCCGCAGGCTCCTGGATCTCCTCAGAAGCATAAATTGCCCCAAGGAGGCCCTCCATATCATCGGCCGAGAAGATGTGCCTTCCTGGCCTGGAGCCCTCTTCCTTGTCCTCTGCCTGACTATCCACCAGACAGACCCTCATCAGATACTTCTCGATCGGAGATATCTGAATCCTCCTCCAGCTCCGAACCCTGTGAAGGTAGGGATTTTAGAGGCTGCGGGCGTCTTTTAATCACCCTGGGAGTCAAAGAACTCTCCTGAAAGGAAGAGCCCCCCCCACTTGTCTGAGGTTCTGGTTCCCTAGACCTGAGTGAGGATTGAAACTCCTTAAGCGTAGTTAGCATCTGGGTCTGGACAGACAGGAAGTCTTTCATGACCTGAGATGTTTCTTTTCCAGCCAATTTCTGAATGCATTTAAAGCAGAAAGGTCTGGAATAGTCTGGAGGCAACCTATCGTTGCAGTAGCCACATCTTTTGATGCGAGCAGGGGCTTTAGAGGGACGGCTGGTAGACCCCTGGGCCGTGACGTCCCCTCCTGCAGAAAAAACAAATATACACAGGGAATTTTTTAGTACCAAACACCCCTGTGCAGAGCAAAAAGGGGGAAGAGTCGGGGTACCTCCCCCATCATAACCCCTGCTGGCTGGGTAGGACTCACCTCCTGTGGCCTCCTCTGTAGCCTTGGCCGTACCAGACCTTTCCTCATGCTCCATGCGCCGTCCGGGCTCGAACCGTGTCGCTAAGAGCAAACAGGAGGAATGGGCGCCTCTTTTCCTGGCATCTTAATAGTGGAAGCTGGCTGAAAAGACGGCGACCGTCGCCATCTTGCCGTAGACCGGAAGTGGCGCGGCGACGTCATTCCGGGCGCTAGAGGAGGAAATCAATGAGTCCTCCAGGCCATGGGAAAATGGCGCCGCACATGCCTGAGCGGCACCAATAGCCAGAACAGCGCTTCATCGCTGGGTTCACCACCGCATCTGCGGGAGACCTGCCAGCCCCCCCTCCGAAGTGGACACCCACCAGGTAGGGAGAAAAAAGAGGAAACATTTGGCCCCTGAAGCTTCCAGGTACCCTGTACCTTAGGGCTTCAGAAAACTCAGGGGGGTTCTTCAAGGCTATTCCTTCCCCCCTGAGTATGTTACAACAAAAGGGGGACCCCCCAGGAAGGATGAGCCCGTCCTGCTAGGTCCAGAGGCTTCCTAAGCGTTCGACCTAGGTCCCAGGGGGAGACCTCCAGCACCAGGCCTTTAGAAAATAAACGGTTTCGCTGTGGGGAAACACAATCAAAAACTGAGGAGCACAGGGAGGGGTGGGGTTTTTAACCTCTGATTGTGTTTCCTGTCAGGTGGACTAGTCATCTCTCATTGTGCTGTCCTGGAAGACGTCTTGAGAAAAATAGGATTTTCTGTACTCACCGTAAAATCCTTTTCTCTGACATCCATGGACTGACACGGTGTCTCTTTACACTTTACACGTGGGTTATGTCCCTGCTTGCAGGAGAAGACCTAGGCAGAATGTGAAATGTTATACATACATTCTAAAAGCCAGAGCTGAACAGCCCCACCAAGGGGGCGGTCCCTCCGGACATAACCCTCCCACTACAGTCAGCAGACTTCAGTTCGTAACAAAGCAGTACAAACTTAAAAAGGAAGGGTGGGTGCCGTGTCAGTCCATGGATGTCAGAGAAAAGGATTTTACGGCGAGTACAAAAAATCCTATTTTCTCTTACCATCCATGGACTGACACGGTGTCTCTTTACACTTTTACACGTGGGATGTCCCAAAGCAGTGTCAAGAGGGATGGGAGCAGTATAAATGGAAAAACCAAAACTTCACTCCAATAAGGCAGAGCTCCTCAACGGAGGAGTCGCAACTTTAAACAGCGGCCTGCAGCACCCTGCGGCCGAAGGAAGCATCCGAAGATGCAGCCACATTAACCTTATAAAACTTAAAAGGCATGAACAGACGACCAGGTCGCCGCCTTGCACACTTGTGCAACCGACGCTTGATGTCGGAAAACCCAGGAAGCACCAATTGCCCTGGTGGAATGCGCCGTAACCGGAAAGGGAGGCGCCCGCCCTTTGAGAGCATAGGCTTGAATGACGGTTTGTCTGATTCCCCTAAAAATGATGGCAGACGAAACCGCTTGGCCCTGTTATGGACCAGAGAGTCACAAACAGTGAGTCGGACTTCCGAATAGAAGCAGTAGCAGACAGGTACACCCGTAAGGCTCGTACCACCTCCAATATGTGCAGCGCAAACTCTCTGGGATGCGATGGGTGAGGACACAAGGACGGGAGGGCAATGTCCTCATAGAGGTGAAAGGTAGACACCGCCTTATCCTTATGGATGACTAAATATGGCGACTTGCAGGACAAAGCCGCCAACTCAGACACTCGTCAAACAGAAGTGATTGCCACTAAAAAGGCCACCTTCTTAGACAAGACAAGAGGGGAATATCCCGGATATCCCCAAAAGGAGGTGCCTGGAGGACCAAGAGCACCAAATTCAGATCCCACGGTGGGAGAGGAGGCTTGACAGGAGGGAGCACATGGCGAACCCCCAACACAAGGTGCTAAGAAAAATGACCCGCTAGAGGTCGCTGAAAGAAGACGGCCAAGGCCGAAATCTGATCCTTGATGGTACTCAAAGCAAGCTTTTGGGTCACTCCACACTGCAGAGGACGCAGGATTCTGGGGACGGAATACGTCCAAGGATGCCAGTCCAGCGCTTCGCACATGGCGATATAAGCTTTCCAGGCACGGTGATAGATCTGCCTGGAGGAAGACTTCCGTGTCCTTAACATGGTCAAAATGACCGAGTCCGAGAGACCTCGGTCCCTCAACACCTGGCTTTTAACAGCCCTGCCGTTAAAGCCAGAGACTAAGCCGGATGAAACATAGGACCTTGAGACTGAAGGTCCTCCCTCACCGGCAACCGCCAGGGAACGTCCGCGACGAGATGTACCAGATCAGCGTACCAGTGATGCTGAGGCCAATCCGGAACAATTAGGATCGCCAGAGTTTATATCAGGCGATAAGGACCCTATGGGGCCACCAACGCATCCGAGGCATCGCCCAAGGATCCCTGGATCTGGCCACAACCTCGACCCTTGCGATTGAGTCGAGAGGCCATCAGGTCCACATCCGGCGTGCCCCACCGTCGGTAAAGGAGTTGAAATATGCAAGGACCACTCTTCTTGGTCCGGTGTCTGGCGATTGGCGACTCAGATAGTTCGCCTGCCCATTGTAGGCCATTTTACATTCTGGGCATAGACAGAGCCAGCACGTTTCTTCCGGCCCACTTCAGGATACGGACTACCTCGGAAGCCGCAGCTGAGCTCCGAGTTCCCCCTTGATGGTTTACATACGCCACCGCCGTGGCGGTGTCCGACTGGCTCCTGATGGAGCGACCCCGTACTCTCTCTCCAACCTGAGGAGAGACAGTACGATGGCCCGTATTTCCAGAACAGTGATTGGTAAAACGGGCTCGTCCGGAGTCCAAGGCCTGAGCCGACAGGACACCCCAGACTCCACCCCAGCCCGTCAGGCTGGTGTCCGTCGTGAGTACCGTCCATTGGATGGGAGGGGAACGACTTTCCGGACCGAAGAGCCGAGGATCTCAACCACCATGTCAGGGGCGCCCTGACCAGGTGAATCACCTGGATCTGAAGATCCAAGGACAACGGGGATTTGTCCCAGGTTGACAAGATCTCCTTCTGCAATGCCCTGGTGTGTGATTGGGCATACGGAACGGCCGCGAAGGAGGCCACCACGAGTCTCGGGACTCATGCAAAAAAAATGGATTGACAACCATTTTTGGGATGTCAGCACCAGCACCGCAGACTGAAGTGTCAGCAACTTCTCCAGAGGTAGGATACCTTTGTCTCCAAGGAGTCCAGAATCAGAACTAGATACTCCAGACACTAATTCGGGACCAGGACTGACTCCTGAATGTTCAGGAACCACCCGAGTCCCTGAGGGTCTAATTGACGATAGTCACCTTTCCTCTAAGTCTGATCCACTTTCTGCTCTTAGCAGAAGATCGTCCAGATAGCCCACGACAGCAATACCTCGCTGTAACAGAAGGCTAGAACCGGAGCAAGCACCTTGGTGAACACCCTTGGTGCCGAGGCTAGGCCGAAAGGAAGAGCCACAATCGATGCAGAAACTTCTGGTGACTTGCGCAGATCGGAACTTGCAAGTAGGCGTCCTTGAAGTCCAAGGACGCCAGAAGAAAATCCCTTTGGTGGAGTGTAGCGATCACCGTGCGAATGGATTCCATGCGGAATTTCTGCACCTTCTCGAAGGCATTCAGGGCCTTGAGGTCCAGGATAGGTCAAACCACATCCAATTTTTGGGACGACAAACAGATTCGAGTAGAATCCCTGAAAACTCTCCTGTGACGGAACCGGCACAATCACTCTGGACCTGATCAAATCCTGTACAGCCCCCAAGAGGGCTGCCCGACAGGTAGGAAGGAGAGGAAGATTTGAGGGAAAGAATCTGTCTGGGGGCCAGGATTGGAATACTATCCTGTATCCTGAGGTGACCACATCGCACACCCACCAGTCGGAGATTCGGAAGGACCACCAATTCGTGACCTGCAAAGTCGTCCCCCCACCCCAGAGTCGGGCGGAGGCAAGACTTCACGCGGAGGCGGGCTTGGGAGCCGCTTGTTCGGCTTACGCACCCAGGAGCACTTGTGCCCACCAGCCGCACTGCCGTCAGTCTGAGAGGGCCTACCCGTGGACTCTGACTGACGAAAAAACCCTGTTTTGCTGGAAAGGAAGGCCCCTGTTTGCGGCGGGCCTCCTCACCCTTGCTAGTCTAAGGAAGAAGAGTGCTTTTACCTCCCATGACATCCATGACGATGTCATCCAGAGCAGCACCGAAAGGTCTACCACCTTTAAATGGTAGATCCGTCAGGAGCTTCCTAAGGCTAGGTCAGCACTTCAACCAGATAAGACGACGCAATACCACCGCCGAGACAGAGGCCCTGGATATTAAAGGGGCCGCGTCCTATTAAAGGGGCCGCGTCCAACGTGGCGTCGCACACATAAACCAGGCCCTGAACCAGTTGGTGGGCCAAAGCAACTGTGTCTGGAGGAAGATTATGCTCCTGTACAGCTAGGTGCAACATTTTTGCCCAACCTGTAAGTGTTTAAGACACAAGGGTCGTCGCTACCACAGGCCGTAAGGCAGATCCCAACAAGGCAAACATGGCTCTGCTCACCACTTCTGACCTCCTGTCAGTGGGGTCCTCAAATGCAGGATTCCACTCCATCGGGAGAGTGATGGCCTTGGTTAACCGGGCGACTGGAGGGTCGACCCTGGGGGAGAAGCCCACTTTTTAAGTAGGGCATCTTCAAGGGGTATCTGATAGACAAACGCCGCGGGACAATAAAAAAAATTCTTCTGCGGCTTTTCCCAGACCTTATCAATGAGCTGGTCAAAGAAAGTACATATGGAAAAACCTCTTTAGAAGGCCTGGCCAAAGGAGACTGTATCCGCCTGAGGTTCTGCATCCGCAGCATTTTAGCTTGAGTGTCCTTCACCGCAGTCATGAGTACACTAACAAGCGCCCTGTCATTTACTGACTCAGAACTGGAGTTTTCCTCATAAGGAATGTCCTGTTCAAAACCATCCAATACATTCAGAACTAGGGTCCTGAGCGGTAGTGGCTAGGCCCATATCTGAATCAGCGCACTACCCTCATGAAGTAAAGTGGGGAGAGGGCGCTTTTTTGCTCGCTTGCACACAGCTCCCATTCTGGTCAGAAATGATTCCAGGACTGCCCACAACTGGTCCCTAGGGACCGCAGGTGCTGAAGCACTGCCTGTTGTCCACTGACATTTAGGGGAAGCTGGTGACCGAGTCTCCATATTGCCCCCCTCTGAGACTCCTTAGATAAAAAGTCCACCCACAGGCTGTGCTGACTGAGGAGGGGGCGCCCAGGGGTCTCACCAAACCGGACCAGGGACCGCTCAGTTCCGCTGTCTGTACCGCGCTGTGTCAGCGCTGGTGAGCTGTGAGGAGATTGTGAGGAGATTCGCGCTGTTACAGCAGCGCTAGAGGCCAAAACTAGTGCTGAAGAGCACGTGGGCTACAAGAAAATGGCCGCCGCACTTCACTGAGGCGATCCGCGGCAAGATGGCCGCCATGACTCAGCAAAAGTGAAAAAAACAACACACACACACAGCGCCACTCGGCGCTCAGGCCCCAAAACACACAAAAAAAGGCCCCAAGCATATCTGCAGACCAGCATTAGCCCCTCCAAGAACAGTGTGACCCCCAGGTACCCCACACAGCACAGCAATGGTGACAGAGTGACAAAGAAATACCGGGGGAGACAGGGAAAATCCCCCACAGAGAAACACACAGCCTTTTGTACTCACCTGCAGGCAGGAGAGACTACTTACCCGTCCCCTGAGGGACCCACTGGTGTGTTTCTGACAGGACTATCACAGTGCAGTACTGAGTAGCTGTCGGCCCAGTCCACCGCGAAAGATAGAGTCAGTCAGGAACTATTCAGTCTTGAGAGGACCGTGGGAGCATGAAAGCAAACCCGGCCACCCCTGGAGTCATGGGGCCTGTCGTGAACTGAGTCTCATGCACACAAGGCGAGGATCAGCACGCTCGATGGTCGGACAGGGAAGACTACGAGGATATCTTGTACCCAACCTGTTGCCCAGCCGACAGTTGATAGAAAATTCTCAAAAATAAAATAAAAAAGAATTCCAGAAAAGGAATAAAAATAGGTCAGGAGACTGGCTCCTGAGAGAGCCACGTCTTCTGCTTCTTCTAGGCAGAAAAAAACTGAAGTCTGCTGACTGTAGTGGGAGGGTTATGTCTGGAGGGACCGCCCCCTGGGTGGGGCTGTTCAGCTCTGGCTTTTAGAATGTATGTATAACTTTTCACATTCTGCCTAGGTCTTCTCCTGCAAGCAGGGACATAACCCACGTGTAAAGTGTAAAGAGACACCGTGTCAGTCCATGGATGGTAAGAGAAATTGGGGTATACAGTTAGACGTGGAATACTTGGGTTTTGCAAAAGCGTTCGATACAGTTCCGCACACACTGCTAATGAGTAAGGTAAAGTCTACAGGCTTGGAAATAGTTTGTAAATGGATAGAAAAGTGTCTAAAAAGACAGAATTCAGAGAGTAGTGGTTATGATTCTTACTCTGAATAGTCTAAGGCAGTGGTTCTCAACCTTTCTAGTGCCGTGACCCCTTGATAAAATTTCCCAAGTTGTGGAGACCAACAAAAAAATTATTTTCATAGCGTGGGTTGTCAGCACCCAAGGCAAGACAAATAATTTGCGCCCCTAACCCACGGACATTTAGCGCTCCGAGTCCCTTCCACTCGTACAGTATTAAAACTCATGTTACATTTTAGGATGTACCACTTTTTGTTCTTTCCTTTTTATCTCGCTCTATCCTAATTTTTTTTTTTTTTCCCCATCCCTCTCTAGCCGTCTTTGTTCTATTTTCTCTCCTTTTCTTTGTTCCTCCCACTCTTTTAGGTATTATCTATTTTTATTCCTTCTCTTACTCCTTGGTGGGGGGAATGGGATAAGTGGCAGTGCTGGGGGGGGAGTTCTGATCAGCCAACTTGGATGATCTTGATCAAGGTCATCTGCTGATCTGAGAACTATAGTGGGGACTTTTAATGGCAACTATAATCACTACTACTGTGTATCCGGCTTCACTGTATCTCTGACTTTGTGGTGTCTCGTAGCAGTGACATCTATGCCGAAATCAGGAGATAAGGTCTCCTCCAGCCCCTCCCACGTCACATTCCTCACCAGTCAGCGGGTGAGTGGGCGGCCGCGGGCTCCAGGAACAGCCCTGCTGGGCGGCCACAAAAAGGCTGGGAGAGTGGTGCGGGCTTCAGGAACAGTCCAGGATTTGGTGACCCCTGGCAAATCATCATTCGACCCCTAGGTCTAAGTTTATCAGTGGTGTACCCCAAGGCTCAGGATTGGGACCCTTACTTTTTAATATCTTTATAAATTATATTGGGTCTGGGATCAAAAATAAAAATTTCTGTCTTTGCAGATGACACTAACCACTTAGCTACCGCCATATTGTTGAAAGACGTGGCGGACGTCATATGTCTTTTCTTCCTGGCATTGTGGCGAGCGCTCGCCGCATCACTGTGGTCCCGAGGCCGCCGGGCACCCGCGATTGCTCTTCACAGAGCATGGACGTGGATCTGTGTGTGTAAACACACAGATCCAGGTCCTGTCAGGGAAGAGAACTGATCGCATGTTCCTTGTATATAGGAACAACGATCAGTCCCCCCCTCGCCCCCCCAGTTAGAATCACTCCCTAGGACACACAATTAACCCCTTGATTGCCCGCTAGTGTTAACCCCTTCCCTGCGAGTGGCATTTATACAGTATTCAGTGCATTTTTATAGCACTGATCGCTTTATAAATGTCAATGGTCCCAAAATAGTGTCAAAAGTGTCCGATATGTCCACTGCAATGTCATGATAAAAATCGCAGATCGCCGCTATTCGTAGTGTAAAAAAAAAAAAAAATAATCATAAAAAAATGACAGAAATCTATCCCCTATTTTCTAGATGCTATAACTTTTGCGCAAATCAATATACACTTATTGCAATTTTTTTTACCAAAAATATGTAGAATACATATCTGCCTAAACTGAGGAAAAAAATGTTTTAAAAAGAAAAATTGGGATATTATACCAAAAAAAAAGGGTTTTCAAAATTGACACTTTTTATAGCGCAAAAAAACAAAAAACAAAAACGCAGGTGATCAAATACCACCAAAAGAAATCTATTTGTGGGGAAAAAAAAATCAAAATTTAATTTGGGTACGACGTCGCATGACCGCACAATTGTCAAAGTGTGACAGCGCTGAAAGCTGAAAATTGGCCTGGGCAGGAAGGGGATGAAAATGCCCTAATTGTGCGACTATGTAGAGGCATGGAGGAACTCGGCTATGAAGAAAGATTAGAGGAACTGAATTAATTCACTCTTGAGAAGGAGGAGATTAAGGGGGGATATGATCAACATGTACAAATATATAAGGGGTCCATATAGTGAACTTGGTGGAGTTATTCCCTGTACGGTCACCACATGTCTAAAGGAAAATAAAAATACAGAAAGGTTTCTTCACAGTAAGAGCTGTGAAAATGTGGAATAGACTCCCTGCAGAGGTGGTTCTGGCCAGCTCGGTAGATTGCTTTACAGAGGAAGTAAACCCCTGCCAATTTTTTCTATTTTTCAATTGTTACAGTACACCAGCTCAGCGCAATGCATTCTACAAAGAACACTTTTAAAAACGAGTCCTGTAAATACCCTTTTTATGCTGTTTTTATTAGCAGCATTTCCGGGTACTGAAAGCCCCATTGCGACTGTTTTGGTGATTCCTTTTCATACGTAATTTCCGCCCTGTTTCCCTGTTATCAGGAACAGGAAGAGGACTATAACATCGCAAGACTTCTCCTCTGTGCCGGACAGAGGGGAAGCTCGCTCACATTCAGTTCCGGAAAGAATGAAAATGAAATCCAAGCAAACTTCAGATGCCGGTTTTAAGGGGCTACAATGCGCAAGCGCGGTGACGTCATCAAAACGAAATAGGATTTTTGTACTCACCGTAAAAACCTTCTTGACTTGTGGGTTATGTTCCGTCTATTAGGAGAGGACTAGGCAGACATGTTAGTTATTTAAATACATGCAACTTTAACAGAGTTGAACAGCCCTGCCCAGGGAACGGTCCCTCTGGTCATAACCCCTCACCCTGGCAGCTAGCAGCTCAGTTTGTCAAAAAGCAGTACAAACTTAAAAAGGAGGGGTGGGTGCTGTGTCCGTCCATGGACGGCCGAGAAAAGGATTTTACGGTGAGTACAAAAATCCTATTTTCTCTTTTCACAGCTCCTTAATTCTTGACTTGTGGGACGTCCCCAAACAGTGTCAGAAAAATTGAGGGGTGGGAACAGCAATCAAAAAACCAACTTCACCCCAAACAGCAGAGCTCCTCAACGGAGGAGTTGCAACCTCAACTAGCCGCCTGTAAAACCTTGCGGCCAAAAGACACATCCGAAGGTAGTAGCAGACAGGTACACCCGTAGGGCACGTACCACGTTCAAAGTATGTAGCGCAGTCTCCTTGGGATGCGATGGCCGAGGACAAAAGGATGGAAGTACAATGTCCTTGTTTAGGTGAAAAGCCGAAACTACCTTAGGAAGGCATGAGGGTTGCGGGAGTAGCACCGCTTTATTCTTATGAAGGACCAAGTAAGGAGACTTGCAGGACAAGGCCACCAATTCAGAAACCCTGCTGACCGATGTAATGGCTACTAGGAAGGCAACTTTCTGAGAAAGTGTCGAGAGGAATCTCCCTGATGTTCTCAAAATTAGATTCCTGAACCACTGAGAGCACCAGATTCAAGTCCCACGGAGGGAGCGGTGGTCTAATCAGGGGAATCACGTGTCTGACTCCCTGCACAAACGTGCTTACCAGTGAATGAGCCGCCAGGGGTCATTGGAAGAAAACCGCTAAGGCTGAAATCTGCCCCTTAATAGCGCTTAAGGCCAGTTTCTGATCCACTCCACGCTGTAAGAACAGCAGGATCAGAGAAACCGAATACACCCGTTTGCGCCAATCCATTTCTTCACAAAGATTGTAGGCCTTCCAAGTGCGATTGTAGATCTTCCGGGAAGAGGACTTCCGAGCCCTCAACATGGAGATTACCGAGTCCGACAGACCACGGTCCCTTAGTACCTGGCTTTCAATAGCCATGCTGTTAAAGCCAGCGACTGTAAAGCAGGATGAAGTATGGGACCTTGAGACAGAAGGTCCTCCCACATTGGCAGACGCCAGGGAGCTTCCGCCACCAGGCGCACCTGGTCGGCATACCAGGGCCGCCGAGGCCAGTCTGGGGCGATTAGAATCACCGGAATCCCCTCGGCCTCCACTCTGCGGAACAGACGAGGAAGCAACTTCAGTGGGGGAAAGGCATAGATTAGCGGATAGTGACCCCATGGAGCCACCAACTTGTCTGCCTAGGGATCTCTGGACCTGGCCACAAACCTTGACACCTTGCGATTGAGTCGACAGGCCAGGAGATCCACATCTGGTGTGCCCCATTTCTGACAAAGGAGTTGAAACACCTCCGAGACAGACTCCGAGGAGTCCAGAATCAGCCCCAGGTATTCCAGGCACTGAGTCGGTACTAACACTGACTTCTGGAGGTTCAATACCCAACCAAATTCTCGGAGAGTCTGACTGGCTATAGACACGTCGTCCTCTACATCTGAGCGTGAAGCAGCTCTCAGAAGGACATTGTCTAAGTAGCCCACGACAGCAATGCCTCGCTGTCTCAGCAAAGCCAGAATCGGGGCAAGCATCTTGGTGAAAACTCTTGGTGCCGATGCTAGGCCAAAGGGGAGAGCCACAAATTGATAGTGGTCTTCCCCGACCGCGAAACGCAGGAACCTCCGATGCCCAACGCAGATGGGGACATGCAAGTATGCGTCCTTGATGTCCAATGACACCAGAAGGTCCCCCGGATGGAGCGCAGCAACCACCGAGCGAATCGATTCCATCCTGAATTTCCGAACCTTCACAAAGGCATTGAGGGCCTTGAGGTCTAGGATTGGACGAACTCCGTCCTTCTTTGGGACCATGAAGAGATTCCAGTAGAACCCCTGAAACCTGTCCTGCGGTGGCACGGGTATGATCACCCCGCATCTCAACAGGTCTTGGCAGCCCGATGAGATGGAAGGAGAGGAAGATTTGAGGGAAAGAATCTGTTTGGTCGTCAAGAAACGCGATCTTGTACCCTGAAGTGATCACTTCGCAAACCCACTGGTCGGAAAGCAGGGAGGTCCACCGAGCTGCGAACTCGCCAAGGCGGCCCCCCACCCAAGAATCGGGTGGGGGCAAGACTTCATGCTGAAGCGGGCTTGTTTACGGGCTTGGATTGCCTGCGCACCCAGGGACGCTTCTGTCCCCCAGTTGAAGCCTTATCGGCTTGGGAGGGTCTGCTAGCGGGCACGGACTGACGAAAATACCACTTGTGCGGGAAAGGAGGGCCCCGGCTACTTACCTTTAGTGGACTGAGGTAGAAGTGTACTCATACCTCCAGTGACATCTTTAAGAATGTTGTCCAGTGAGGCACCAAAGAGCCCGCCACCTTTGAAAGGCAAGTCTGTCAGAGCTTTCATAGAAGCTTGGTACGCAGACCAGCATTTCAGCCATATCAGGCGGCGCAAGACCACCACGGATACAGAGGCCCTGGAGATTAAAGGGGCCGCATCCAGTGTTGCATCACAGACGTACCCAAGACCCTGCACCAGCTGGTTGGCCAGTGTCACGATTTCCTATGGGAGCTGATGCTCCTCCACTGCCTGGTGCAAAAGTTTAGCCCATTCAGTGAGTGTCTGAGACACCAAAGTCGCAGCCATTAATTGGCCGCAATGCTGACCCCAGCATGGTTTACACTGTCCGACTCACCGATTCAGACCTCTTATCAGTAGGCTCTTACACAGGGGCTCACCACCCAGCCAGAGACTGCTCAGCGTCGTTGTCCACTCTGCCTCACACACAGCGTGCGACAGGTGTTCTGTGAGTCGATTCGCGCCGTTCAGGAAGCCTCAAGCACTAGAGGCCAAGTCATATAGTAAAAACAAACAAAAAAAAAAAAAAAACAGTAAAACGGCCGCTGGACTCAGGGGGGAAAAAAAAGGGAGCGGCCACAAGAAAAAGTCCGCAATGAAGACCTGCGCCACAGCGCGGCCACAACAAAATGGCCACCAATGGGAATTTTCACTATAGAAAAAGCCCACAGGAAAATGGCGCCGGCGCTACCCAAAATGGCGGCCGAGCACAATGAGGTGGACGAGAAGGCCACAGGGACGCTGAGCAGAGGCCCCCCCAAAAAAAATTAAAAAAAGACACCCCCCCCCCACAGGAGCAGACCCGGGCACCCCCACAACACCCAACCGGGACACGGAGGCCCCCTACAGGTATACCCCGCCGACGCAGTAGGCCCCGCAATGGGGAGGAAAGAGTGGGGAAAAGAGGGAAAGGGGACCCCCTAATGACCCTCCAGGAAGCCCAGCTGTTCCAAACTGCCCAAAACAGGAGGAACTGTACTTACCCGTCCATGTGTGGACTTGCTGGTGCGCTCCAGACAGACTCACCGCCGGACAGTACGGAGTGGCTGTCGGCCATGGACCACTGTGACTGAGACACAAATAGCCTCAGTCATATGTGGACCCCGAAGTAAAAAAAAACAAAACAAAACCAAAACCAAACCAAACAAAACCAAACAAAACCAAACAAAACCCCAAAAACACACCGGCCACCCCTGGAGAAAACAGGGCATGTCGTGGCCGACCCAGCGCTTAGCCAAGGTCTGCTCACGCTCGATGGCCGGGGAGACTACAGGATCTATAATATCCAGCTTGTTGCCCAGCCGGCAAATTGATAGAAGATCTCTTGATCAAAAAGTAAAATAATAAAACTCTCCTAGTAGACAGAACATAACCCACAAGTCAAGAATTAAGGAGCGGTGTCCATCCATGGACGAAAAGAGAGACGATTTTACAGCTAATGACGACGGTGAGTACACTTTCACAGGCAGCGATCAGCTGCCTGTATTATGCATAGTTTGGAAAAACCTGCGCTAAACCGAAAGTATATTTTAAAAAATGGTGAATAAATAAATGATCCAAAAAATGTGGTGCTGCTGCAAGTAAAAAGTTAAAAATACTAAAACTCAAAAGACATGTGTAAAAGGACAAGCGCGCAACCACTGACATTAAATAAAAAATGATGAATATATTACTAATAACACACTATGTGAAAAAAAACACGAGAATATATACTGAATCTCAATAGTGAAAGTGAAATTGTTCTCCAAAGGCAAATATTAATTTAAAAATTAAAATTATAAAGGTGAGATTGAAAAAAATGTCCACAACACATTTAAATTCCAAAGGTGAAATCCACTTGCTTCATATGGATAAGGGATATCCAAAGGGAGCCTTACTCTATAGATGTTCAGCGATAACAGATGATCTTAAAGCCGCTTACCAGATGGACGGGACCTCAGATCATAGAGGTCACAAAGGCGTGTGCATCAGCCTGCCGGCAGCGATGGCATTCACCTTTTCCTTTATCCCAGGTGGCCTGTCCTCACTCCACCAGGTAATCAGATGTCTTGACACACAGTATCCAAAACTAAAAAGGTAGGCGGGAATAGAATCGCTCCAGCTTCCAAGTGTACTCCTAAGAGCTTGTTCAACTCAGCAAGGAAGGATTAAAAAAAGTACTTCATGGTGCAGTATTTTCCAAAAATTCAAAAGGATTTATTGTAAAAACACACAGCAAAAAAGCAAAAATCAAAAAGTCCACATCCAATCCACAAATAGTAAAATAGGCAAAATAGGCAAGGAAACAGCAACGTAACAAGGGTAAAAAAGGTTTCTAATGTTTCCGTATGCTAGTCAGAGAGCAAACAGACTGCATCAATACATCAATACCCAATACGTGATGACGTTAGGAATCTTGGCTCCACCCATCTCATCCCAAATGAGTACGCATCACTCCTGGGTGGAGCCAAGATTCAAAACGTCATCACGTATTGGATATTGATGCAGTCTATGTTTGCTCTCTGACTAGCATACGGAAACATTAGAAACCTTTTTTACCCTTGTTACGTTGCTGTTTCCTTGCCTATTTTACTATTTGTGGATTGGATGTGGACTTTTTGATTTTGGCTTTTTTGCTGTGTGTTTTTACAATAAATCCTTTTGAATTTTTGGAAAATACTGCACCATGAAGTCCTTTTTTTAATCCTTCCTTGCTGAGTTGAACAAGCTCTTAGGAGTACACTTGGAAGCTGGAGCGATTATATTCCCGCCTACCTTTTTCGTTTTGGATACTGTGTGTCAAGACATCTGATTACCTGGTGGAGTGAGGACAGGCCACCTGGGATAAAGGAACAGGTGAATACCATCGCTGCCGGCAGGCTGATGCACACGCCTTTGTGACCTCTATGATCTGAGGGCCCGTCCATCTGGTAAGCGGCTTTAAGATCATCTGTTATCACTGAACATCTATAGAGTAAGGCTCCCTTTGGATATCCCTTATCCATATGAAGCAAGTGGATTTCACCTTTGGAATTTAAATGTGTTGGACATTTTTTTCAATCTCACCTTTATAATTTTAATTTTTAAATTAATATTTGCCTTTGGAGAACAATTTCACTTTCACTATTAAGATTCAGTATATATTCTCTTGTGTTTTTTTTCACTATTGAGATTCAGTATATATTCTCTTGTGGTTTTTTTCACATAGTTATTAGTAATATATTCATCATTTTTTATTTAATCAATGTCAGTGGTTGCGCGCTTGTCCTTTTACACATGCCTGTATTATGCGCCAATTTTTAAGAATGTTATATCCAAGGGTTTACCACCACTTTAAAAGGTCTTGATACTTTCCTAAATGTACATAATATAACTGGGTACTAACCATTATAGGCAATGTTGATCTGGGGTAAATCCGATTCCCTCTCGGGGGATCGGGAAGGAATTTCTCACACACACACACACACACACACACACACACTTTCATACTTTTGGCTTTGTGTGCCACCAGAATAAAATTAAAACAAACAAAATGAATTTGAAGTGCAGACTTTCAGCTTTAATTTAAGGGGGCAGACACAAGTAAAAAAAATTAGAAACTACAACCATTTTTATACCCCCCCCCCTCCCATTTTCAGGGGCTCAAATGTAATTGGACAAATCATAAATATGTTAATTTTGTTGAAAATCCTTTGCTGGCAATGACTGCCTTAAGTCTGGAACCCATGGACATGGTTTCCTCCTTTCTGATGCTTTGCCAGGCTCCAACTGCAGCTTCTTCAGTTTTGTTTGTGGGTCTTTCTGCTTATAGTTTTGCCTTCAGCAAGTGAAATGCATACTCATTTGGGATGAGATCAGGTGACTGACTCAGCCATTGCAAAATGTTCCACTTTTCCTTCAAAAGCTCCTATGTTGCTTATACAGTGCGTTCTTGATCATTGTCCATCTTTACTGTGAAACGCTGTCCAATCAACTTTGCTGCATTTGGCTGAATCTGGCCTGACCATATATATCTCTCGCAACACTGCAGAATTCATCTGGCTGCTTTTGTCACATCAATAAAAACCAGTGACCCAGTGCCACTGAAAGCCAATGCATGCCCATGCCATCACACTGTCTTCACCATGTTTTATAGATGGACGTGTGTATTCCAAGCCTTCTCCACACTTTTCTTCCCATCATTCTGGTACAGATTAATCTTAGGGCTCTTTCACACGGAGGTCCGTTCAGGTCCGCCTGTCAGTTTTTTAGGCGGACCTGAAACGGATCCTCCATGCACCCCTATGGAAGCACGGATGTCAGCGGTGACATGTCCGCTGACATCCGCTCCGAAAAAGTGTGACGGAGGAAAATCCTATTTTTCCTTCCGTCTGCGGAGCGGATCAGATGACAACGGACTCTACGGTCCGTCGTCATCCGATTACCCATAGGGGAGAGCGGCGATCTGACATGGCGGTCCCTGCACAGTGTGCGGGGACCGCCCAGTCATCCGTCGGCTCAGCGGGGATCAACGGAGCGATCCCTGCTGAGCAAGCGGAGCTTCACGGGGCAGATCTTCACGGATCCGCCCCGTGTGAAACAGGCCTTAGTGTCATCCGTCCAAAGAATGCTTTTCCAGAACTGGTCAGGCTTTTTTATATAATTTTTTTGGAAATGTCTAATTTCAAAACCCTTCCTCCGATTTGGATGTACATATCCTCAAAACAAACCTTATTGCGCACTTTTAGCCCATATCCATTATACTATAGCTTAAATAGGTTTTGGTAAATACGTGAAAAAAACAAAAAAAATGTCCAAATACATATGGGTTTAACTGTATATTGTTCCCCCCCCCCCAAATATTTGCATTTGAAATACAGCAGCGCAAATACTGTGACCAAAAAAACTAACAATAGCCATTTTATTCCCTAGGGTGTCTGCTTAAAAAAAAAACTTAAAGGACCTCTCTGAGATTTGGTGTTTGCAAGGTAAAATCATTTTTTGCTAGAAAATTACTGTACCCCCAAACATTATTTGGTTTTTTTCCTAACACCCTAGAGAATAAAATGGCGGTCGTTGCAATATTAGGTCACACCCTATTTGCGCAGCGGTCTTACAAAGCGCACTTTTTTGGGGGAAAAATTGGATTTTTGTACTCACCGTAAAATCAGTCAGCGAAAAGGATTTTACCGTGAGTACAAAAATCCCATTTTCTCTTATCGTCCATGGACTGACACAGCTCTAATACTGAAACACGTGGGACGTCCCAAAGCAGCATCAGAAAAGGGTGGGAGCAGTAGTAAAGGAAAAACCAAACTCCACTCCAAACAAGCAGAACTCAACGGAGGAGTTGCAACTTTTTTTTTTTAAATCAAATATTAATTTTCCACATAATACATACATGTCATTTGTGTGTTACCATACACATATAAATTAATACAGCCATTCTACTACTCTCCTTCCCCATCTATCCATCCCCCACCCTTAAACGTGACTCCACTTCTATCCATTTTTCCACATATTAAATTTGTTTCCTCTCGGTGTATATGAATTCTTCTTTTGCTACAATATAATTTACCACCCTCTCCTATGGTCACTGTGGGGGGGGGGGTTTACTGCGTGCCACTTCTGTGCAATAAGTTACTTTCCTTGAAACAAACATCTCGTTATTGCCGTTCGCTCATCTCCTGAAGGTCCCCTCTCTTCCAGGAGACCCAGCACACATAACCTGGCCTCTGGCTGCAAAGATGTCACGAATACTGTGTTTCTCTTTTCAACTATTTGCTTCCAGTATTGGTATAACTTGGGGAAGCTCCAGACCATGTGTACTAGGTCTCCCCTTTTATCCCCACATCTGACCGCTTGGGTCCGACCTCTTACCGAACTGAAAGTCTTTGGGGCGTATAATACGCCCTATGTATCAGATAAAGATGGGACATTATTTGGGAAGATGACATTGACACTAGGCCCTATTGCAAATATTTGTTCCAATTGTTCCTGTGAAATTGGGCCCATATCCCCCTCCCATTTAGCCATATTTTTTAACTAATACCTCCCCCTAATCAGCCCTTTCTAAGGAATCATTTGAAATGACCCCTCTGGAGGCCTCTGCATTTACTAAGCTACGAAGGAGGAGCATATCATTCCATTCCGGCGAGCTCTGCCCAAACTGTGCATTCAACGCGTGCCTAATTTGCAAATATCTATAAAAAAAGATTTGGGACCACGTAATCCTCCCTTATTTCTTGGAATGTTTTTATTCTACCTGTCGTAAAAAGCCGCGCCAATAAATGCATGCCTAATCTGTCCCACTCCTCAACCCTCCCCATAGCTTTAAGTTTCTGCAGGTTACTGTTATCCCAAATGGGAGAGAATTCAGAAAAACCTGTATATCCCAGAATCTTCTTGACCTCTTTCCAGCATTTTACCATTAGTTGAACTGTAGGACATTTAGAACAAACAAGGAATCCGCCTCAACTGCCTCTACTTCGGAGTCGTGGCTTGCATCATTCAGAACTAGTCCTTTTACCGCGTCTCTTCCTACCATCCGGTTACTACCCCTCAAATGCTGCAACTGAGCAGATAGAAAGTAATATCTAGGGTTCGGAAGGGCCAACCCCTCCTTCACCCTTGGTTGTTGTAGAACTCAGAGGGAGATCCTTGCTGTTCCCCTCCTCCAAATCAACTCCCTAAACACCCTGTCAATTTTTTTAAACCACTGTTGAGATCCTTACTGGGGAGTTATGAAGAATGTATAAGATTTGCAGCATCCACACCATTTTTACCAAATTGCTCCTACCGGCCACTGAGAGGGGAAGTCTGTTCCAGACCCTTCATTTTTGTCTAAGCTTTGCCAATAATGGCTCTAGATTTCCGGCTATATATTGCCCTGGGTCCTTTGTTACATTTATTCCCAAGTATCTCATTTGAGTCACCACCTTCACTTGATCCATCTTCCCTAGCAAAGGGTCCATCGGCAGAAGTGCAGATTTATCCCAATTTATTGTTAGCCCCGAAAATTTACCAAATTCCCCTATAATGTCCATTGCTGTCTCCAATGAGGCCTGCGTGTCCCCTAAAAAAAAAAAAAAATAAATAAAAAAGAGGAGTACATCATCCGCATACATAGCGACTTTCTCCTCCCTTAGCCTCCTTTTGAACCCCCTTATACCCGGTGATGTCCTTATAGCAATGGCCAGTGGCTCCATGCCAAGGGCGAAGAGCAGGGGTGACAATGGGCATCCCTGCCTTGTCCCCCCTTGCCAAATGGAACCAATCTGAGCACTCGCCATTTATCCCTATCTTTGGCCTGGGACTTTCATACAGTATCTTAATCATTGAGTAAATTTAGGGCCAAACTGATACTCTGCCAGAACCTTCCACAGATAATGCCACTCAAGGCTATCAAACACATTTGTTGTATCCAAGGATAAAATTACTCTCGACCCTATTGGCAACTGGGTATTTAGAAATGCTCTTATGCTAGAACTGGTGGACCTGCCTGGGATAAATCCCGTCTGGTCCGGATGTACCAATTTTGAAACTCTTAAACTCGTTGCCAATATTTTGGCCAGAATTTTTACATCTGCACACAGAAGAGAAAGCGGTCTGTATGAGGCCGCCTCCAATTGATCTTTCCCTTCTTTCAATAATACTATGATTGTTGCCTCCGTCATAGACCTGGGCAACTTCCCCTCCTCGGCTGCCCAGTTAAATACCTCCAGGAGTCTTGGAAGCAACGCTTTACCGTATGTTTTATATATTTCTATTGGCAAGCCATCGGGCCCTGGTGCCTTTTGGCTTGCCATCTCTGTTGCTAGTTGTATCTCTTCCAATGTGAGCGGTGCCTCCAACCCCTCTGTCTTCCCCCGACAGCCGGGGGATCTTCAGGCCTACAAAAAAGGTGTCCAGCTCTCCTATATTACTATGCGGAGTGCTACTATACAGGTTCTGATAGTATTTTTTAAAGACTTCAGTTATTTCTGGCATGCCTCTCTTAATTTCTCCCTCATCACAGACCACCAGGATAACAGATGGGGGATCACCGGCCCTGGCAATTAAGGCCAAAATTCTCCCCACTCTCTCCATAAAAATTCTGTTTCTGAAATATTTTTGTTTTCCGCCTTTTTTTTTTTTATATTCTTCCTGTGCCTCTAGCCATTCCTTATATTCCCCCCTGGTTGGGTTTCTTATGTACTTAAGCTCTGACCTCCACCTTTTCACTTGCTGAAATTTCCTTGGCACGCGTTTTATTTTATTTTATTTTATTTTTTTTAATAAATATTTTTTGAATCAGAATTCCCTGCAAAAACACCTTCAGGGTGTCACAAATCACTCCAGTTGAGGCTGAGCCGAGGTTTACTGCTATAAATTCCTTCAGACTACCACCTATTCCCCCCGGGTCTTTAATTACCTCTAACCAGAATGGATTTATCTTCCAATCCCCTTTATTATGCCCTCTATTCATCTTTATTTCAAAAGTCACTGAAGAATGGTCCGAGATACTTCTTGGTTCATATACCTCCTCCACCAACTTACCCAACGCCTCTAATTACAGAGTACAAGGTCTATCCTGGACAAGGTTGAGTGTGTCCTTGAGTGGCAAGAGAATTGTTTTTCCTGCGGGTGTCTCCTCCTCCACACATCAGTCCCACCTCTCCCCACAAAATTGGAGGAGAAGAGGACTGCCAATCACTTGTCCAACGGAGGCACCTGGGAATCTGTCCAGTTTGTTATTCATAGTAATATTAAAGTCACCGGCCACCATTACGGGCACACCCGACCTGTCCATGACCAACTCAGAGATAGATAGAGATAGAGATATAGATATAGATATAGATATAGATATATCTCTATCTATCTATCTTGCTCTGTCTGCAGGAAAACGCCATACCTGAATCTATCAACACTCACACCCCATGAATAAGAGGTGCGAGTGGAATGATATTGAATTTGATATTTCCTGTGCTTGAATATATTAATGGTTTCTTTATCCAAATGCGTTTCCTGCAGACATAGCATTTTAATATTAGTGTTAGCTGTTGAAAAAATTGCTTGCCTTTTAGTTGGATCTTTTACCCCTGACATTCCATGAACACACCTTTATGCTTTTACCTTGGTTTGGGGTTCTATTTCTGTTCTCTACTATACATAGTCTACCCCCATTTTAATTCCTCCCTTATCGATATACCTCCCACCTTGACAGTGTATACCTTAATATCTGCTTACATAAGCGTTTTTAGTGGATCTTCCCCTTCTAGTGCCCCACTCAAACATACCTACCTTCCCTCCCACCCCCAACACCTCCGCCCGCTCCCCCCCTCCTCACTTGCCCCCTTGGGGCCCATATAGAGGGCTTCTAAAGTGACCGTGTCCTACTTTGGAGGTGAGACCTCTCCCCTTCACCCCTATTGATTCCCATTTTTTAAGTATTATTCCCTCTCACCCATCTTTTCCACCTATTTTGATATGTATGCTTATTTCTCCATCTTTGTGAAACTCTCCACAAGAAATACACTTTTGACAACCCTTATGTCTGGAGGAACCGCCCCCCTGGTCAGGGCTGTTCTGCTCTGGTTTTTTCTAGAATGTATGTATCTAACATTCTGCCTAGATCTTCTCCTGCGAGCAAGGACATGTACCCACGTGTTTCAGTATTAGAGCTGTGTCAGTCCATGGACGATAAGAAAAATACTTTTTAAAATTAAATAAAACCGTAAAGTTAGCCCAACTTTTTTTTCATATTGTGAAAGATGTTATACCGAGTAAATGGATACCCAACATGTCGTGGAATGGTGATAAACTTTTACCCTTAAAAATCGCCATAGGCGACGTTTAAAAAAATTCTACAGGTTGCATGTTTTAGAGTTAGAGGAGATCTAGTGCTAAAATGATTGCTCTCGCTAGGATCGCAGCGATACCTCACGTGTGGTTTGAACACAGTTTTCATATGCGGGCGCTACTCACGTATGCGGTCACTTCTGCACACGAGTTCGACGGGGCGCCTCAATTTTTTTATTATCATTTTACTTTAGTTTTTACACGGTTCTTTTAAAAAAAAAAAATTTACACTTTTATTCCTATTACAAGGAATGTAAACATCCCTTGTAATAGAAAAACGCACGGCAGGACCTCTTAAATATGAGATCAAAAATACCTCAGATCTCATACACAAAAATGCAATAATAAAAAAATAAAAAATAAGTCACTTTAAGAGCCAAGTGACATTTTGTCGTAGCTTCCGCCCTGCAATGGTATGAAGCTGGATGGGGGCCATCTTCCTCTCAGCTTAATGTCAAGCATGAAGGAGAATCCGATCGCCTCGGCCGGCGGCTCCAGTAAGCAGCGGAGGGCACCAGAGCACGGCGGCCCTCTCCTGTCCCGTCACTGATAAAAGTAATCTTGTGGCCGGACCGCTCACTGAAGAGGATAACTGGGTTATGGTAGCTAGCTGCTGCCATAACGATATCCCACTTCAAAGTGCCGACGTACGCCGCTCCGGAAGTGGTTAAAGCAGAGTACCAGCCTGTATTTACCCACTTAAAGCCCCGGACCATGTGGCTGGCCAAAGACCAGAGCACTTTTTGCGATTCGGCACTGCGTCGCTTGAACTCACAATTGAGCGGTCGTGCAACGTGGCTCCCAAGCAAAATTGACGTCCTTTTTTCCCCACAAAGAGATTTCTTTTGGTGGTATTTGATCACCTCTGCGGTTTTTATTTTGGCCGCTATAAACAAAAATAGAGCGACAATTTTGAATTTTTTTTTTTTTTTTTACTTTTTGCTATAATAAAATGTCCCCCAAAAATATATAAACACATTTTTTCCTCAGCTTAGGCCGATACGTATTCTTCTACATATTTTTGGTAAAAAAAAAAAAAAAAAAAAAAAACGCAATAAGCATTTATCGATTGGTTTGCGCAAAAGTTATAGCACCTACAAAATAGGGGATGTTATGGCATTAAGATTTTTTTCTACTAGTAATGGTGGCGATCAGCGATTTTTATCGCAACTGCAATCGGACACTTTAGCCGCCATTTTGGGACCATTCACATAGCGATCAGTGCTATAAATATGCCCACTAGGGGGCTAGGAAGGGGCTAAGTGTGTCCTAAGGGGGATTCTGTTAGGAGGCGTGGCTACGAGTGACACGTCACTGATCGTTGTTCACGATGAGGGAACAGACGATCAGTGACATGTCACTAGGAAGAACGGGGACACTGGGACACTGACATCTCCCCGTTCCTCAGCTCTGTGACACGATCGCGGGACACTAGCGGAGTCCGCAGGTCCCACGGTCATGAAGCGCGCGACCACACGGCAGTAAATTTAAAGGGCCGTACCTGTACGCCCATTTGCCGATCCGCGCCCTTCTGTTGTGTGCGCTGGTCCTTAAGTGGTTAAAAAAAAAAAACAATTCAAATTCTGTAGCTGCTGACTTCTAATAGGTCACTTGCCTGTCCAGGTATCCCGCAATGTCGGCACCCCTAGCCGATTCGTCCATCGGCTTCGGGTGCAGGCACCCTTACTAAGGGGGCTTGACAGCCTGATTCCTACTGTGCATACACGAGTTGTGCTGCGATTTCTGAATGGTCCCGCTATCTTCTGAGACCTGTGTCTCCCCCAGAAGGCGGCGGGGGGGTTAGGAGGGACCAGAAATTTTGTAGATCGCCACATTGTTGTGCGACGATCTTACCCGGAAGTGGGAGCAGGTACCTGGTTGACAGGTATCTCGCTCCCCCCTAAAAGTGCCAAATGTGGCTGTGGAGTGGGGGAGGGTGTGAACAAACCCATGACTAAGTCACGTGAGGAGTGATGTAACGCGTAGGGGGAGGAGCCTAATCACGCTAGCGGTGTTCGGAGGGACTGAAGCCGCAGCAAGTGAAGGAAATCGCTCCAACTGAGCTGGATAGTGGCTACTGTGCGCATACTTTGTCTATGGTCACGTGAGTGAGATGAGTAATTGGAATATCATTGCTTGTAGTATCTGCAGCGCTGCGCAATGAATGTTTTTTTCTTCATTCCAAGATTCGTTTGTTCTGTCTAAACTACCCATCGTACTGCTCAAGCAATTAACCTGATAGCTGTTTTAGACCTATGTACAGCTGAGAAGGAGAGACATTGAGGGATTCTCCAGCTGGTTGCTGTTAGGTCTGAGAAGTGCAGGTGTGGGATTCTCCTGGCTGTTTTTAGATAGCCATCCACGTTTAGAGGCTGCTCAGCACTGGTATTGGGAGTCTTATGGACACAGTATTTCAAGTTTGAGTATTGCTTTTTTGCACTGGTTTTTACACTGTGGATATCACTTATGTTTTATTAGTCACATTTGTTTTATTTGTGTATCTTTTGGATAGTCATCCAGTTATACTGTATTCACTAAGGGTTGATTCTAGAGGTCGACCGATATGGGTTTTTCTCTGGCCGATGCCGATATTTTGAAATTGGGGCGGCCGATGGCCGATATATGATGCCGATTTTTGTGGCCGATATTTTAGGCCGATTAAAAAACAAAAAAAAAACCCTCACCCACTCTATTCCTTCCTGCTTACTCCTGTCACTCTAGCACACACTTGATGTCCTCAGTACAGATGGCACTGGTTTGGAACTGGCAGGTGGCACTGGTTTGGAACTGACAGATTGCACTGGCAGGTGGCACTATTGGAACTGACAGATGGCACTGGTTTGGAACTGACAGATGGCACTGGCAGGTGGTACTGGTTCGGAACTGACAGATGGCACCGATTGGCAGCAGGGGGCACTGGTTTGGAACGGACAGATGGCACTGATTGGCAGTGGCACTTGCAATTGGAACTGGGTGACACTGGTTGGCACTGGCTGGTGGCACTGACAGATGGCACCGATTGGCACTGGCTTGTGGCACTGACAGATGGCACTGGCTGGGGGCACTGACAGATGGCACTGGCTGGGGGCACTGACAGATGGCACCGATTGGCGGTGGCACTGATTTGGGTGGCACTGACAGATGGCCCTGATTGACACTGGCTGGTGGCACTGACAGATGGCACCGATTGGCGGTGACACTGACACTGGCTGGGGGCACTGACAGATGGCACTGGCTGGGGGCACTGGCTGGGGGCACTGACAGATGGCACTGACAGATGGCACTGATTTGGGTGACACTGATTGGCACTGGCTGGTGGCACTAACAGATGGCACCGATTGGCGGTGGCACTGATTGGCACTGGCTGGGGGCACTGACAGATGGCACTGGCTGGGGGAACTGACAGATGGCACTGGCTGGGGGCACTGGCTGGGGGCACTGACAGATGGCACTGATTGGCGGTGGCACTGATTGGCACTGGCTTGTGGCACTGACAGGTGGCACTGGCTGGGGGCACTGACAGATGGCACTGGCTGGGGGCACTGACAGATGGCACTGGCTGGGGGAACTGACAGATGGCACTGGCTGGGGGCACTGGCTGGGGGCACTGGCTGGTGGCACTAACAGATGGCACCGATTGGCGGTGGCACTGATTGGCACTGGCTTGTGGCACTGACAGATGGCACTGGCTGGGGGCACTGACAGATGGCACTGGCTGGGGGCACTGACAGATGGCACTGGCTGGGGGCACTGACAGATGGCACTGGCTGGGGGCACTGACAGATGGCACTGACAGATGGCACTGGCTGGGGGCACTGATTTGGGTGACACTGATTGGCACTGGCTGGTGGCACTAACAGATGGCACCGATTGGCGGGGGCACTGACAGATGGCACTGGCTGGGGGCACTGATTTGGGTGGCACTGGCTGGGGGCACTGACAGATGGCACTGGCTGGGGGCACTGACAGATGGCACTGGCTGGGGGCACTGACAGATGGCACTGGCTGGGGGCACTGACAGATGGCACTGGCTGGGGGCACTGACAGATGGCACTGGCTGGGGGCACTGACAGATGGCACTGGCTTGGGCACTGACAGATGGCACTGGCAGGTTTCACACTAAGCCGAGTGTAATGTGTGAAACTGACAGAGAGGAGAGAGAGAGAGAGAGCTGTTAGAATTGAGCTCGATGTGGGGGTGGGCGGGCCAGCAGCTAAATTACACCAGCCAATGATTGGGCTGCTTTAGACGTAGTGGCCCGCCCAGATACCATCCCATTGGCTGGTGTAATATCTGCTGGGTCCCGCCCGCCCACCCCCGACATCAAGCTGACACATCCTCTCTCTCTCCTCTTACTTTCAGTTTCACACACACACACACACACAGCACGGCGCTTGATGCTGCTGAGTGTGGAGAAGTGTGGAGGAGGGGGGAGGAAGTGCAGCCAGTGAATAATATCGGCCAGTTTTGATATTAATCGGCCAAAGCCGATTTATCAAAAATGCCTAAATATCGGCCGATATATCGGCCAGCCGATATATCGGTCGACCTCTAGTTGATTCACAGCGCACCAATATTGTTATTAATTTACACATATGTTTGAGTTTCAGATCATTTTGATTGAGTGCAGCTAAAATCATTTAGGTATCCTTCGTTGATTGTTTTACCACTATTTAAGCACCATTGTTTGCACCATTTTTGCGCTTTAGTATTTTATATAATTTGTGAACAAGCAAAACTTTCACTTTTGGGTGGAGCTCCGCTTTAAAAAACGCAAGATATTAATACTAAAAAAAAGGCAAACATTTACAGATTTTACAAGCAATATACTGAAATCTGGCTCTTAGAAAAAATTAAAAGGCTGGAAAACATCTACAATAGTTACTGAAACATCTTCCACTAGTAGCAAACATTTTCAGTTCCTTTCGACAACACAATTTATGAATATATTGTTACCTGCAAGTTATGAATACAGTGCTTTAGTGTTTAGACTTGATCAACTGTTTGAGCTTTCCATGCAAGTTTCAGTAAAATGGTAACATAACTTACCCTATATGTGTGACTGCGTCCCTGTTTTCAAATTCAGTAGTCCAGATTGCTATTTTGTCTCCTTTTGCTCTAACATTTACAACAGCTCCACATACATCATCACTGTGTTCATCAAATGACTCTCCAATAAGGCACATGAGCTGAAAAGGTAAATCAGGAATTGGAAATATTGTATAAAATTCCTCTCCGATCCACATTGTATCTTATAAAAGCCATAAAGAAAACTCATGGACAACAAAGACCATGAGCAAAAAGTAGCAAACACACAAATGTAGTATCTATTGCTGTCCCAGGAATGTATAGCCAGTAACCCCCCCCCCCCCCCACACACACAGACTCGCAGCACAGCCATTGCAATAGTCAGCTGCCTGGGACCAGCCCTCTCCACCTCCTGCCGCACATCCCGCAGAGCGTGCCGTTTAATAGGCATTAAAGAGCCTCTTGGGACCGCCCACCTCTCCTGCTGCACTTCCCTGCCCAGGCAAGCAGACCGTGCACTTCAATAGGCATTAAAGAGCCGCCTGGGACCACCCCTCTCTACCTCCCTCCTGCTGCACATCTTGGTCTGCCCTCAGTGTGTACCAATGACTGACCCACGTGGCTGCAGAATGGCAAATATGACAGTGTGCTGGAGGTATTGGTACAATGGGGCATTAAACAGGCTGTGTGTTGGAAGGAAGGAGGGGCGTGGGATTGAGAGCAAGCATGTTCTGGATTGGAGAAGTGGTTAGTTGGAGGCATAGGCAAGATGGATTGGGAAGGGGGGGATGGAATTGGAGGCATAGATATGATAGGTTGAGAATAAGGGGGAGGGGGGCGGATGGAATTGGAGGTCTGAATCATGTCTATGCCTCCACCCCCTCCAATCCATCATGCCTATTCCTTTAAAAGGGGAGTGGTCTGGAATTGGAAAAATAGGTATGATGGAAAGTTTTGAGTCCTGAGCTACTAGCCAGGCCTTAAGAATTACTCACCACCATTTGTCCCACCCAAACCCTACCCTGCCCGCCCCTAAACATGCCCTTGTAAATTTATCTCACAAAATTACACTGTTAAAAATGCTTTATTCAGGATTAAGTTACAAAAATAAATATTAACAACTTTACCAATATTAATCCCCCCCCCCCCCAATCCAGCGCATCTGTCTCCAAATATCATACCTATGCCTTTAAATCAATTCCTCCCCCACTAATCCATCATACCTATGCATAGGTATGATGGGATTGGAGGCATAGATGCGCTTGATGCGGGGGGGGGGGGGGGGAGAATATTGGTAAAGTTGTTATTAAATTTTTGTAACAATCATGAAGCATTTAACAGTGTAATTTCATGATACATTTTCGAGGGCGTGTTTAGGGGCGGGCAGGGTTTGGTTGGGGCAACTGGCAGCAGGTAATTCTTAAGGCCTGGCTAGTAGCTCAGGACTTGAAATTTTGAGCCCTGATATATGGTATAGTAATATAGTAAACCCAAAAATATTCTTGTTCTATGTCGAGCTGACATAGCTCAGTCAGGATCTGCCGCCTTTTACATCTTGGGTACTCTAAAGGAGTTCTCCCTGCCAACATTTTCAACAGATCTTGCCCACATGGGAGCTTTGTATTTTAACTTCTCCTGTTGATACGCCATGAAATAGAAACACAAATTCCAACAAGCAGAATAGGACCCCCCTTCATAAAGGGAACAGCAGGTCTGCAGAGATCAACAAAGTTATTTAGAGATATAGTAAACGGTCGGCTGATTTAAAGGGATTGCAAAGGTTTTTTCCATTAACCGCTTAAGGACCGCCGCACACAGATTTACATCGACAGAATGGCATGGACAGGCAAATGGGCGTACAGGTATGTGCCCTTTAATTTGCAGCCATGTGGTCACGCGCCGCCACACTCGCCACCCTGTCGCGAGCTCCGTGCCCGCGGACCATGTCCACCGGTGTGAGCCGCCGCATTCTCCAGTACCTACCAAAAGCTGAAAAATTAGTTCTGGAAGGATGGACCCTTTATTCTCACAATAACCCTATACTCCTATAAAGAATTAGAGATATAAATCTCTATCTTAAAAGGAAAAGCACACTGTATATTGTCTATTACCAACAATGTTGGAGTCACAGGTGTCACCAACATTGCTGCACACACATGGAATCATTAGAATAATGGTGTTGACTACATACAGACATCCCAATCTTTTTGGTATGAATGGCTATACTCTACAGGTTGAAACATCTGCATATAATGACAGTGTTGATAGATTAAGTAGGTCCTTCACACAACTTGTAGTCAGACCTGTTCTACTATCATTTTCTTTAGGAGGATAGTATCAGTAAAATCCAAATAACTTCTCTGGATTTACTTTCTTAGTCCTCCATTCAGTCAGAGCATTTTCAAGAAAGACATCCAGCATATAAAGCAGATTCAATTATAAAAAAAATTACACTGACTAAACATTTTCTCTGGGAGAAGTACAGTAGGTTATGATTGTACCACTCGCACAAATGCTCTGCTTGTAGATAAAAAAAAAAAAACATAAAAATGAAGGTAACAATGGTTAAAAGAGCAAAAAATTGTATGACAAACCAACTGAAGTTATGAAACAATTAAACTACTAAACACCAAAACCCAAGGGCACATTTATGCAAATACAAAAAATGGCACCTCACTTCTGGTCTTGAACGTGTCAAGAAAGGTTACCAGCCCAGTAAAACGCAGGATGGAGTCTGCCACAGTTCAGGTGCAGAAACCAAAGTTGTTGTATGCTAAGCCTTGCACTCCAGGTTTTGCAGATGCCAGCTTTACAGAGCAAGTGACACTTTCTTTTTTTTATCCCAATGTGGTCACAGATTAAGAGTAAACTGAGAAAGTGATTTGCAAGTTTGACTGCGGGGAGATGATGTAGTTGGGGATTGTTTGGCAAGTTGCACAATATAAAATGGTCAGAAAAACAAAATTGCAGAAAATACAACTTCAGATTACCATAATTCAGGAAAACCCGATAACTAAACAAAAACCAAGAAAACCCACCGTTTCTAACCAAAAGCGGTCAAGGTCATTTCTCCTTTGCTGCTTATTAAGTGTAATTAGCCATCTTCCCCCACGCTTATTTCTTTCATCTTCCCACATGGGCTCAATACCATCCTGGTAAAAAAAAAAAAAAAAAAAAAGTTCATAAATATATAATTTTAAAAATGTTAGGACGATGAAATAAAGCACTTACCTTAAAGAGTGAGTAGTCACAACCCGACATTAGGTTACTAGACAACTGGATATGATTGTAAAGCCTAGAATGGGGAAAAAATAAAAAATAATTTTAGATAACCTCAGATGCGTCTCATATCAGATCCAAATCCTTAAAAGCTCTCTGCAAAACATTCTACACCTTGCTGCTGCTACCAGAATTGCCATGTGTTATTTTGAAAATCAGAGAATCCTGCAGCACAATGTAGAATTTTTACCATACAGAACTAGGTAAAAAAAAAAAAAAAAAGAAGAAGAAGAAAAAGAAAAAGAAAAAGAAAAAGAAAAAGAAAAAGAAAAAGAAAAAGAAAAAGAAAAAGAAAAAGAGAAAAAGAAGAAGAAGAAGAAATGCCAAGGCAAATATGTTACAACCTAAAGCACCCTCCATAATTTAATTAATACATCTGGATGAATGTTATTGCATATACAAAGTTAACTACACTACAAAAAAGTAACCCGATTCTAGATTAAAATTCTGTACCAATACTTACATACAGTATACTGAAATGGCTAAGCTTGGTCTAAAAAGACGAAACCAGTGAGGTCAAAATATTTTGATCTTTTTTCTGAGATCTGAGTGGTTCCTTGCCAACAGCACTACAGTAATATATATATATATATATATATATATATATATATATATATATATATCCCCACATACTATGAGCAAACCATAGCAAAAAAAAAGCGTAGTGAATTTAATTCTACTAAATTGTTAGTTTTAGAAATAAAAATAAAAAAAAGGACAAAGCATTCACCAAGAACTGTCTCATCTAAGAAAACACTGGCAGTTTGGATACTGTTTGGCTGGAACCTTGACTGCTGACTCATTCAATGTGTGTACATTGCACCTTCAGCTACTGAGCTCTGTTAATGACTTTTCACAACAGGTGGTAAAAATAAGGAAAGTGGTGAGAAGCATTAATGCTTTACTGAATAGATAAGAGATTTAATTGTTCTGTCTCCCTTTGTTTTGTAAAAATTATGCACAAACTGTTGGCACAATACAACATAATAAATCATGTATGAACATTTAAATGTATACACAGTGTGAATACACACACACACACACACACACACACCTTTTCATGTGATAACACTGAAGAAATGACCCTTTGCTACAATGTAAAGTAGTGGGTGTGCAGCTTGTATAATCCTGTTAATTTGTTGTTCCCTCAAAATAACTCACAGACATTCAGGTCTAAACCGCTGTCAACAAAAGTGAATACACCCAAGTGAAAATGTCCAAATTGAGCCCAAATTGTCAATATTTTCTGTGGCCACCATTATTTTCCAGCACTGCCTTAACCCTCTTGAGCATGGAGTTCACTAGAGCTTCACAGGTTACCACTGGAGTCCTCTTCCACTCCATGATGACATCACAGAGCTGGTGGATGTTAGAGACCTTGTGCTCCTGCACCTTCCGTTTGAGAATGCCCCACAGATGCTCAATAGGGTTTGGGTATGGAGACATGCTTGGCCAGTCCATCACCTTTACCCTCAGCTTCTTTAGCAAGGCAGTGGTTGCCTTGGAGGCGTGTTTGGGGTTGTTACCATGTTGGAATACTGCTCTGCGGCCCAGTCTCCAAACGGAGGGGGATCATGCTCTGCTTCAGTATATCACAGTACATGTTGGCATTCATGGTTCCCTCAATGAACTGTAGCCCCCCAGTGCCAGCAGCAATCATGCAACCCCAGACCTTGACTCAACACCATGCTTGACTATAGGCAGGACACACTTGTCTTTGTACTCCTCACCTGGTTGCCGTCACACTTACTTGACACCATCTAAACCAAATAAGTTTATCTTGGTCTCATCAGACCACAGGACATGGTTCCACGAATCCATGTCCTTAGTCTGCTTGTCTTCAGCAAACTGTATGCAGGCTTTGTGCATTATTTTTAGAAAAGGTTTCCTTCTGGGACAACAGCCATGCATACCAATTTGATGCAGTGTGTGGTCTGAGCACTGACAGGCTGACCACCCCCCACCCCTTCAACCTCTGGCAGCACTCATACACCTATTTTACAAAGAAAAGACAACCTCTGGATATGACACTGAGCACGTGCACGCAACTTCTTTGGGTCGACCATAGCGAGGCCTGTTCTGAGTGCTGTCCTGTTAAACCATTGTATGGTCTTGGCCACCGTGCTGCAGCCCAGTTTCAGGGTCTTGGCAATCTTCTTATAGCCTAGGCCAGTGATGGCGAACCTCGGCACTCCAGATGTTTTGGAACTACATTTTCCACGATGCTCAACTACACTGCAGAGTGCATGAGCATCATGGGAAATGTATTTCTAAAACATCTGAGGTGCTGAGGTTCGCCATCACTGGCCTAGGCCATCTTTGTATAGAGCAACAATTCTTTTTTTCAGATCCTCAGTTCTTTGCTATGAGGTGCCATGAACTTCCAGTAACCAGTATGAGCGAGAGCACCAAAATTTACCACCTGCTCCCCATTCACGAGTCACATGATACCGGGGAGGGAAAATGGCCAATTGTACCCAATTTGGACATTTTCACTTAGGGGTGTACTCACTTTTGTTGCCAGCGGTTTACACATTAATGGCTGTGTGTTGAGTTATTTTGAGGGAACAAATTTACACTGTTATACAAGCTGTACACTCCCTGCTTTACATGGTAGCAAAGTGTAATTTCTTCAGTGTTGTCACATGAAAAGATAATAAAATATTTACAAAAAAGTGAGGGGTGTACTCACTTGTGAGATATATACTGTATTTAGTGTATGTTTGCAAAGACAACATAAATTTTGATACTTACGCCCAAAAATCTTCAACAGTGTCAAACTTTGAAATTAATCGAAGGTTGGCTTGCCAGGTTTTGCTTTTGTCATTTTTGAAGAACCACAAGGCCCATCTGCAACAAATATTGATCATGCCAAAATGTGATTTTATGGTCTAATCTACAACAAAACACTACACCTAGATCTTGCAAAAGGGAGCAAGAACAAGGCATCAATATTCTCCAATTAAAAAATAAAGGGGAAAAAACATGCTTAACATATTCTGGATGTCTGACAAACGCAAATAGAAACTCCTTTCACAATTAAATATATTTTGGATAGTTGCTGGCAAGCTCCTTATTTTTTTTACCCTCTGAACGAGCAACTGGAGTAACCCTCCAATAAATGTATAATAAAAAAAAAACACCTTGTAGAAGATCAGAGGACACACCCAGCTTTAACAATTTGGCAGGTGATCCAATACTCATGATAAAACAAAAAAATAGGATTTTTTGTACTCACCGTAAAAACCTTCTCTGTCGTCCATGGAAGGACAGCTCCTTAATTCTTGACAGTTGGGTTATGTTCCTGTTCTATAGTAGAGGACTAGGCAGAACATATTAGATATTTAAATACATGTTACTTTAACAGAGTAACAGCCCCGCCCAGGGGGCGGTCCCTCTGTACATAACCCTCCACCCTGCAGTCAGCAGCCTCAGTTCGTAACAAGCAGTACAAATTTAAAAAAAAAGAGGCGTGGGTGCTGTGTCCGTCCATGGACGACAGAGAAAAGGATTTTACGGTGAGTACAAAAAAGCCTATTTTCTCTTTTCGTCCATGGACGGACACAGCTCCTTAATTCTTGCGAGTTGGGATGTCCCAAAGCAGTGTCAAAAAACGGAGGGGTGGGCACAGCAAACAAACATTTTCACCCCAAACAAGCAGAGCTCCTCAACGGAGTTGCAACCTTAAAACAGCCGCCTGCAAAATTGCGGCCGAAGCTAGCATTCGAAGATGCACTCGCATCAACCTTGTAAAATTTTGAAGTGTAAACGGACGACCAGGTCGCTGCCTTACACACATGAGATACTAATGCTTTATGTCGGAACGCCCAAGAGGCACCAAAAAGCCCTGGTCGAATGCGCCGTAACGGGAAAGAGGCGCCCGCCCTTTAGGGGCATAGGCCTGGATGACTGTCTGCCTGATCCACCGAGAAATGGTGGCCAACGAGACCCGGCAGGCCCTTCTGCGGACCAAACACTGACAGAAACAGCGAGTCCAACCTCCGAAACATACCCGTAGCAGTCAGGTACACCCGCAAGGCACGTACCAAGCCTAAAAAAAATGTAGCCCAACCTCCTTGGAATGCGATGGCCGAGGACACAAGGATGGAAGTACAATGTCCTCATTCAGGCGAAAGACCGAAAAGGACCTTCGGAAGAAAAGAAGGCTGCAGGCGTAGCCCCGCTTTGTCCTCACGGAGGACCAAATATGGGGGACTTGTGGAACAAGGCCGCCAATTCAGAAACCCTCTTGACGGATGTGATGGCTACCAAAAAGACCACCTTCTGAGAGAGCGTCTAAAGGATTTTCCTTGACGTTCTCAAAAGGTTTCTAAAGCGCCGAGAGCACCAGATTCAAATCCCACGGAGGCAATGGTGGTCGCACCAGAGGAGCCACATGCCGGACCCCTTGCACAAACGTACTTACCAGTGAATGAGCCACCAGGGGTCGCTGAAAGAAAACAGACAAAGCTGAAACCTGCCCCTTAATGGTGCTTAAGGCAAGTTTCTGATCTATTCTGCGCTGTAAAAACAGCAGGATCCTGGAAACCAAATAAGTCCGTGGACGCCATTTCATCTCACACAGATGTAGGCTCCCCATGTGCGACGGTAGAACTTCCCTAGAAGATGATTTTCCGTGCCCTCAACATGGTTGAAATTACCGAATTTGACAGGCCTCGGTCCCTTAGTGCCTGGCCATCAATAGCCATGCCGCTAAAGCCAGAGACTGTAAAGCAGGATGAAGAATGGGACCATGCGAGAGAAGGTCCCCCCCCCCCATTGGCAGTCGCCAGGGCCCATCCGCCACCAGTCGCACGAGGTCGGCGTACCAGAGACGCCCGGGCCAATCTGGGGCGATTAGAATCACCAGAATTCCCTCGGTCTCTACTCAAAGTAGACGAGGAAGCAACTTCAGTGGGGGAAAGGCATAAATTAGCCGATACTGACCCCACGGGGCCACCAACGCATCTGCCCAGGGATCTCTGGACCTGGCCACGAACCTCGACACTTGCGATTGAGTCGAGAGACCAGGCGATCCACGTCTAGCATGCCCCACAAAACGAGTTGAAAAACCTCTGCATGTAACGACCATTCCCCGTGGTCCAGCATCTGGCGACTCAAATAGTCCGCCTGCCAGTTTCCCACGCCGGAAAGTAAACTGACGACAGGGCCGGCACGTTCCGGTCCGCCCATCGTAGGATGTGAGCCACCTCAGACACTGCAGCCTCTTGTTCGACGGTTGACGTATGCCACAGTCGTGGTGTTGTCTGACTGGATCCTGACTGGACGCCCTCAGTCTGAGACCACCTGGAAAGGCACAGCATGATCACCCAGAGTTCCAGAACATTGATCGGCAGTTTGGATTCGGCCGAAGTCCGGCGGCCCAGGGGCGCCTGAACCCTCTGACTCCCCCCCCCCCCCCCCCAACCGGTCAGACAGGCGTCCGTCGTGATCACAGTCTATGAAAAGGGAGGAACGACTTCGAGGACCGAAGAGCCGGGGATCTCAGCCACCAACTCAGAGGACCTGACAAGATGACTTATCTGAATCTGATGATCCAGAGACAATGGAGATCTGCTCGATTCTCAGAGAATCTCCATCTGTAAGACCCGAGTGTGGAATTGGGCATACATATGGTACTGCCTTGAAGAGGCTACCATGAGGCCCAGGACTTGCATGCAAAAAAAAAAAAACACGGAGAGACGACCATTTGCGGGATTTTATCAACCTCACCGCAGATTGGAGTGCCTGCAACTTCTCCAAGAGAGGAAAGACTCTGGCCTCCAAGGTGTCTAGAATTAACCCCAGGTACTCCAGGCTCTGGGTCGGTACCAAACACAGACTTCTGGAGGTTCAGTATCCAAACCCCCGAAGGGTCTGACTGGCTATAGACACGTCCTCTAATTCTGAGCTCGAAGCAGCTCTCAGAAAAAGGTCGTCCAAGTAGCCAACAATGGCAATGCCGCGCTGTCTCAGCAAAGCTAGAATCGGGGCTAGCACCTAGGTGAAAAACTCTTGGTGCCGAAGCTAGGCCAAAGGGAAGAGCCACAAATTGATGGTGGTCTATGCCTATCGCAAAGCGCAGGAACCTCTGATGCCTGACGCAGATGGGGACATGCAAGCATGCGTCCCTGATATCCAAGGACGCAGGAAGTCCCCCAGATGGAGCGCAGCCCTCACCGAACTAAATCGATTCCATCCGGAACTTTTTGGAATCTAGATAAAGACATTGAGGGCCTTGAGGTCCAAGATTGGATGGACTCCGTCCCTCTTTGGGACCACAGATTAGAGTAGAAACCCTGAAACCTGTCCTGTGGTGGTACGTGTGTGATCACCCCGCACCTCAACAAGTCTTGCAATGCCCCCTGGAGGGCAGCCCGACGAGCCAGGAGAGGCAGCTTGTGAGGGGAAAAATCTGTTCGGTGGACAAGAAAGAAACTATTTTGTACCCCCGAGGTGACCACCTCACAGACCCACTGGTCGGAGAGCAGGGAGACCCACCGAGCTGCAAACCTGCAAAGTCGTCCCCCCACCCTGGAGTCGGGCGGGGGCAAAACTTCATGCGGTAGCAGGCTTGTTGGGCTTGAGCACCCAGGGACGCTTCTGTCCCCCAGCTGGACCTTTGTTCGCTTGGGAGGGTATCCCCGACTGACGAAAAAGCTGAGTTAGGCTTACCGGTAACTCCTTTTCTGAGAGTCTTCCAGGACAGTCCATGAGACCTAGGGCTCCTCCTACCAGGACAGGAAACACGTTACTCCCACCAGATAAAAGGGCGGTCCTCCAGGCCCCACATCAGTCTTCTCGAGAACCGTAGGACAACCCTGAAAAACACATGCATAACATACATAACTTCCAGACAACACCGGGTGGGAATCCGGCTGTCCTGGAAGACTCTCAGAAAAGGAGTTACCGGTAAGCCTAACTCAGCTTTTCTCTCAAGTGTCTTCCAGGACAGCCCATGAGACGATGAGCCAGAACTTACCAGTCTAGGGTGGGACAACTGCCTGAAGGACCTTTCGACCTAACGCCTGCTCCTGCGCAGATAGGAGATCCAGGCGATAATGTTTCATGAAGGTCAAAAAACTGGACCATGTGGCAGCTTTTGCAAATTTGTTCCGGTGAGGCACCAGCCCTCTCAGCCCAAGACGCAGCCAAGGCTTTTGTTGAATGCGCAGTGACAAAAGGTGGAAGAACTTCTCTAATTTTGTAAGCTTCCGAGATGGCTTGCTTTATCCATCTAGCCAATGTGGCTTTAGATGCACTCTTACCTCTATGCTTACCTGCAAAAAGGACAAACAAGGCATCTGTTTTCCTAAAGGTCTTCGTGACCTCAAGATAGACGAGGAGAATCCTCCTCACATCTAAAAAACGAAACTTCCTTTCTTGGTCGCCCTGCGGTGAACTACAAAAGGTTGGCAGCACAATGTCCTGAGATCTGTGGAATGTACTGGCCACTTTAGGCAAAAAACCAGGATCCGTTTTTAACACAACTCGATCCTCAAAAATCGTGAGGAACGGCTCCCTTACCGATGAGGCCTGTAATTCGCTTACTCTACGAGCTGAGGTAATTGCTACCAAAAAAAATGTTTTTAAAGTAAGTAATTTAACAGAAATATCCTCTAGGGGCTCAAAAGGAAATTCTACCAGAGTTTGAAGCACCAGGGACAGGTCCCAAGTTGGACAACTTCTCACCACTACTGGCCTGGCCCTAGAAATGGATTTAAAAAAATCTAGCTATAGTGGGATTTTCCAGGAGAGAAAACTGGAGGAAAAACACTGATAGCTGCCGCTAGTACCTTAAAAAAGGTACAAGCGGCAGCTAACTGAAATACCTTTGTCGACACCCTCTTGAAAAAAAATTCCAAAATAGAAGGAACATCATGAGTTAATCTTTGATTTTCAGATAACCATGAGTTAAACTTTTTCCAAACCTTGGAATATATGGCTCTAGTGACTGGTTTCCTGCAATTGACCAGGGTCTTGACTACTTTGTCAGAGAACCCCTGGGCCCTTAGTATCTTCTCTTCAGATACCAAGCTGTCAAGTTTAAGGCAACCACCTGTGGGTGCGACACTGGACCCTGTGATAGCAAGTCCTCTCTTCGGAAGCCTCAGCGGAGGCTTCGAGACCAGAGTCTGTAACAGGAAAAACCATGGCCTCTTGGGCCAGAAAGGGGCGATCAGAATGAGGTCTGTTTCTTCTAGGAGAAACTTCCGGAATAAGTCTGATTGGCGGAAGGCGTAACAGAGGCTGAATGTCCACGGATTCGCCAGAGCATCGACCCCCAATGATTGATCTGCTGGGTTCAGAGAAAGTAACTCCTCTGTCTTGCGGTTGTCCTCGTTTGCGAACAGATCTGCTTTGGGACAACCCCATTTGTCGTGAGCTCAGCAAACACCTGGGGATGAAGAGACCAATTGTCTCGATCCACCCTGTAGCGACTGAGATAGTCTGCCAAGCAGTTTTGTGTCCCCTTCAGGTGCACTGCCGTAATTGAGGCTAGATTCCCTTCTGCCCATGATAAAATCTCCTGGGCAATTGACTGAAGAATCCGACTCCTCGTACCTCCCTGTTCGTTGAGGTAAGCAACCGTTGCGATGTTGTCGGATAGAATCTGGAGTTTGTGACCCCTGATCTCCGTCTGAAAAACTAGCAAGGCTCTCTGAACTGCTAGCCGCTCTCTCTGGTTCGATGAAGCTCTTGCTTCCTTCAAGGACCATTCTCCCTGTGCGATTTTGTTGCCGAGGTGGGCTCCAACCCCAGGAACTCGCATCTGTAGTGATCCTCTGGGATATAGGAATGGACCAAGGTAGACCTCTTGTTAGATGAAGGTTTGTCCTCCACCACCACAAGCTTCTTTTTACTCTGGTAGGTAATAAAACCCTTGACTCCAGAGACCTTGCGTCCCCGTCCCAATTTCTCAAAAGAAACCTCTGTAATGGTCTTTGATGGAATCTGCAGGAAAGCATGAGGTCATCAGACCTAATGCTCTTGCCACCTCTCTCAGTGAGACCGATTGGTCTGCAAAGCTGAGACTGTTTGCACCATCTTTGAGGCCTTCTCTTGTGGGAGAAAAACTTTAGCCTACTGAGCAAAAGTCGTATCCCAAATATGTCACCTTCTGGGCCGGAATCAAGGAAGACTTCTCTGTTTATCAACCAACCCAGGGATTGAAGGAAGTCCTGTACAGTCTGGAGATCCGCTGATAACTTTTGGTAAGACTCCGCTACCACTAGGAGGTCGTCCAGGTAGGGGATAATAGTTATCGCCCTTAACCTTAGCGGAGCCAGCGCCTCCCCCAACACTTGTGAAAATGCGCGGGGATGAGGACAGACCGAAGGGGAGGGCTTGAAACTGGAAGTGCCGAATCTCTGTTCCCATTTTGACTGCTAGTCTCAAGAATTTTTGGAAGGCTGGATGGACAGGGATGTGAAGATAAGCATCCCTTAAATCCAGAGTGGCCATGAAGCAGTTTGGGTAAAGCAGGTTCTTGATTGTGAACACTGTCTCCATACGGAAGTGCTTGTACCTGATCAATCGGTTTAGAGACCGAAGGTTCAGAATAAGCCGATACTTTACTGATGGCTTTCTGATAACAAAAATATGGGAATAAAACCCCTTGTTCTGAGCAGGGAACAGGGATCAAGACTTTCTGATCTAGCAAGTCTCCAATTTGGAGACCCAGCGCCCTCACTTTTTCCCGATCTCGGGGAAGGGAGGTGACCAATAGTTGCTCTGGTGGTTGGCAAGCAAATTCCAGCCTGTACCCCTTGGCCACTAGATCCAGAATAAATGGACTCGAGGTGGCTGCTGCCCACTGTGGGAGAAAGGCCCTCAATCTTCCTCCCACTGGGAGACTAGCGTCACTGTGGCTTGGCGGGTTGTTGAGGAGGGTTAAATAAGACGCCCCCTCTACCTCTGTGACCGGTCCAATGCTTCTTGGGCCCATTGTCCTCTCTAGGACCTTGCTGCCTACTTTGGCCACAATTTTTTTTTCTGGCTGTGGGCTCTCTTGTTTTCTGGAAAGGCCTTCTTGTCGGCCGTACGTTCCAGTGCCTCCTGCAGACCTGGGCCAAAAAGATGATCCCCGTTAAGGGAAGCCCACAAAGGCGCAACTTAGAGGTTGCATCACCTGACCAGGTTTTAAGCCACAAGCTTCTTCTGGCCGAATTCACTAAGGCCGAATTCCTGGCTGACATTCTTACCGACTCTGCGGAAGAATCAGCTAGATACCCTACGGCCTGAAAAAGGAGAGGGAAAGATTTTAGAATCTGCTCTCTAGAGGTACCTGCCAACAAGTGGGCTTGTATCTGTGTCAGCCATACTTCCAAATTCCTGGCTACACAGGTGGAGGCCAGAGCTGGTTTAAGATTCCACACAGCTGAATCCCATGCCCTGTGAAGGAGGATATCTCCTTTCTTGTCCATCGGGTCCTTAAGTGTGCCCATATCGTCAAACGCTAGGTCCGAGTTCTTTGAAACTTTTGAAAAAGAGGTGCGTCCGTCGGATTTTTATTCCGCGGCTGTGCTGCATCCTCATCAAATGGAAACCTTTTTAGGCTACCAGAAAAGAAAGGCTTTCTCTCTGGATTTTCCCACTCCAGCTTGATGGTATCAAGGAGGGAACTATGCACTGGAAAGATTTTAATTTTTCTGGGCAGACCTTTGTACATAAGGTCATGTTTGGACAATTGCACCTCCTCCTCCATTTCAAGAGGAATGTAGATAGCCTTTAATAAGTCATCTACATCCTCCAGAGATAACTTATATCTCGAGCCCCTAGAGGATTCTCTATCCCTGGGCCCTGTCTCTGACCCTGATTCTTCTGGAGAAGAACGGGCAGATCTGGCTTCAGTCTCAGAGTCCTCACTCTCCGCTCTCTGCTGAGAGGCGCTACTGACTGAAGCCTTTCTACGAAGGCTCTGCGGGAGCCTGAAATCTGCCAGATTTTTAAAAGAGCTGAATGTAGATACAAGTTCATCTCTAACGGATGTCAGCATCTTCTGACAGGAGGCTGCTGGGTCATCCTTTACTATGCTCTCTATACAGGTGCGGCAAACTGCTTTGCTCCACGAGAAGCTCAGTTTGTTTCCGCAAACCGCACATTTTCTCTTAGGTGGCTGCACTTGGGCCTTGTCCTGGGTCTTGGTCTGCAAGATAAAACAAAAATGACCCAAAATAAACATCTAAACCACCAAACACTCCATAACACCACGTGCAGGAGGGAGAAAAATGTGTCCCAACACCAAAATTCTATGGATTGGGAGGGGGGGGGGTAAACACACTCACCAGGGTAGCAAGAGAGTGACAAGACAAACACTCCAGGCTTACCTGAGAGGTGCTGGTGTTGGAAAATGCATCCGCTGCCTGTGCAGGTACTGCAGCAGAGTCCATCTCTCCAGAGGTCGTCCACAGCCTGTGCTGCTACTACCAAAAAACACCAGCAGGCCAGCGTCCCCTGTTCGCGCCATTTGAGACAGGAACCAGCGTCTCTGGCGCCCGATGATGACGTTGTATGACCCGGAAGTGACCCTCGCCGGATACTTCCTGTGGGCCAGCTTGGAGCACAGAAGCTCCGCCCCTCAAGCGCCGCGGCTTCCTCTTTCCCTTGCACAGACCAGCCACGCTGTCGGCGGGGAAAGGATGCCACTATGCTGCTTTTGCAGTGCGCGCTCTGAGGCCCGACATTACCACGGTCCTGGCCCTCCCCAGGCACAGGGGACAGCAGATACAACCGGCTTCCCCAGCGGAGACACTGCTTCTGGCGAGGAGGAGGTTAGTACACAAATAGTAACCCACCGTCATTTTAGAGCCCCTGCTCATGAGACCTAGGGTACTGTGTTCCAGGAAACATGTTACCCCCCCGTCCGGAGGAAACACTAATACTGATGTGGGGCCTGGAGGACCGCCCTTTTATCTGGTGGGGGTAACGCGTTTCCTGTCTTGGTAGGAGGAGCCCTAGGTCTCATGGGCTGTCCTGGAAGACACTTGAGAGAAACACCTCTTCAGTGTGGGAAAGGAGGGCCCTGGCTTACGGCGCGGCTCCTTCCCTGTAGTGGACTGAGGGAGAAGTGTGCTCCTACCCCCCCCCCCCGTGACATCCTTCATGTCGTCGTCCAGTGAGGCACCAAAAATTCTCCCACCTGATGCTCCTCCACAGTCCGGTGCAATATTTTTGCCCACTCCGTGAGCGCCTGGGACACCAAGGTAGCAGCCACAATAGGCCAGAATGCTGGCCCCAGCATTATGAACATAGGAGGTCTGAAGCGGTGAGCCTATCAGTACGCTCCCTCAAAACAGTGGTCCCCTCCCCTGGGAGAAGAGGTTACTTATTTTACCCGAGACACCGGGGTACGCTGAGGGACCCCGCCTCTGCGGCCGTTCCCATTCTAACTATGAACTTGTCAAAGAAATCAACATAAGGAAAAACCTTAACAGTGTGTGTCAGTTTGTGCGACCCAAAAGGGACAGACGCTTCTGTGGAAGTCCCAGCTGCATCTTCCAGCTTGAGAGTGTCCCCTCACAGCATTGATAAGTGCGGTCTTGAGCTGACCTAGACGAGGGGTCCTCCTCACAGGGAAGGTCCTGGTCCGCCTCTTATGACATATCAGAACCGGGTCCTGAGCCACAGCCAGGCCTGAGTCTGAACAATTTCCCAGGAGATGGCGCTTAGTACCCTTTTTACGCTCGCACGCCGCTTCCACCTTGGCAACAATGACTCCAGGACTGCCTATAAAGCGTCCATGGGAACTGCAGGTGCATGGGCACCGGTTGCTGCCTCTGGAATGTCTAGGGAAAATGCCAGCTTCTGGCTCCAGATTGCCCACTGACAGCCCTTAGGGACCTAGTCAAGTTACCTGACAATTTTTGCCCACCCTCCTTGCAGCGTTGACCGGGGGGGGGGGGGGGGGATACCCAGGGGACTCACCGCCAGCCAGGGACTGTTCAGCGCCGCTGCCCGATTTCCATCCTCACACCGCGTGTGACTGAGGAACTGTGTGAGGTGAATGGCGCCGTTCAGGAAGTCAGTCAGGAAGGCAGTCAGCACTAGAGGCCAAAACCCACTCCAAAAAAATGGCCGCCGGGTGCCTCAAAGCGTGCGGACCACAAGAAAATGTCCGCCAGCCTGCATCATAGCGCGGCCACGGCAAAATGGCCGCCAATGCAAAGGCCCCAGAAAAATGGCGCCAGTGCTTCAAAAAATGGTGCCCAGCAAGCGAGGTGGACGAGAAGGCCAGCAGCGGAGGCTTCCAAGAAATAACCACCCCCCCCACACAGAGCGGGCCTTGACACCCCCCACAGCCCCCCGTCGGGACCTGGAGCCTCCCTAAGGGTATTCCCTGGTCGCGAGCCCCGCAAGGGGAGGAGGAAAAAAGGGAGACAGGGAGAGAGGGGAGGGCAGGAGAACCCCCTTACGACCCCCCTTAGGAATGCCCAGCTGTTCCATCCCACCGAAGTAGGAGGAACAGTACTTACCCGTCCTTGCGAGGACCCGCTGGTGCGTTCCTGACAGACCTACAACCGAGCAGTACGGAGTAGCTGTCGGCCCGGTCCACTGTGACTGAGACGGCAAGCCGCCCAGTCATATGTGAACCCTGGAGCATAGCTCACCGGCCACCCCTGGAGCCATGGGGTATGTCGTGGCCAACCCTGCACGTAGCCAAGGTCTGCTCGCGGGGGTGGGGGGGCTTGGGGACTACAAGGATCTATAATATCCTGCCTGTCATGCCCAGCCGGCAGTTGATAGAAGATTCTCAAATAAAAATTTCAAGACTCAAGGCCCAAAGGGAGCCAGGTCCCTCTCTACTAGGCAGAAAGAAAAAAAAATGAGGCTGCTGACTGCACGATGGAGGGTTATGTACGGAGGTACCGCTCCCTGGGCGGGGCTGTTCAACTCTGTTAAAGTAACATGTATTAAATATCCAACATGTTCTGCCTAGTCCTCTCCTATAGAACAGGAACATAACCCAACTGTCAAGAATTAAGGAGCTGTGTCTGTCCATGGAGGACAGAGAAATCAGTTTTCAGTAGCAATGGACTCAAATTAGGGTTTATGTATTCCCCATAAAATCCACTGAGGGACACAGGAAGACATTTACCTTGAAGTTATCCTACCACCTGCAAAAGGAATGGACACCAAATAATTGAACGTAAATGATTTCCAATGTTCAATTTTTTTTAGGTTTAAAATCACTTTAAAATTGATGGGTATCGTTATATGCTAATTTTAGTGTTTCAGATTTAATAAAGCTATGCAAATGTAATTGCTACCTGTTCTGTAGTGGATGCTTAATGTAGTGCTCAGGGTTTACAATTTCCTGACAAGTCTCAGTTTTTTCTTCTTCTTGCGTCTGGACAATTTCCTGCAATGATACAAGACAACAGAATGAATTAACAATTTGATCTACCTTTGGTGATAATTTGGCAGAGAGGGTTATGGAGTTTTGGGGAGAGATGGTGAGTTGGGGAGAGACGCAGAGCTGCCAGAGGGCTGTGCAATAGCAGCATTGAAGCAGGGAAGACATGCACAAACACCAATTTAAAAAACATGCAAACAATGGAAAAACTAAAATGACCTCAAGCCACTATAGTTTCCCTTTAAAAATGTTGCAGATGCATTAGAATTGTGGTTTAAAAAGCATGCATTGTAAACTGTCTCTGAAAAAACAAAAACAAAAGCCACCTGAACAGAAACTTCACATTAAGGCGACATGGTGATGGAGGCCGTCACTGCACCACTCTTGGAGGCAGCACTCGTTCTGGGCAAAACATCTTTCAACATTGGCACCTTTCCTGCCTGGCACCAACTAAGCAGCTAAAGCAAACCTTGCAATAAAAATGCAAGGTCCTCTTACACTGATTGCGCCACATTCACCTTTACAAATAACCTACTAGAAGTAGGTATAAAATGAAAAAAAAAAAAAAAAAAAAAAGTTAAGGTTTATACTTGGCTCATCACTTCCACCCACGGAGTCTAGGAACATATGACATAACACTGCTACTGGCTAGACACTGAATAAAGAGCGGCAAAAATCAGAGAAGATGCTAGTGCAATGGACTGGACTATACTTTGCATTCCTTAATAGTCTAAGGCTCGGTTCACACTTGTGCGATGCCAGACATCGCATGTAATTCAGAAGTAATATGCAGCGCACTGCTGTTCACATTACATGCGATGTCTGTGCGGTACGATTTTAGCCATGCAGATAGTATGGCGGATATCGCAGCGCATCCGGTCCAAAAACGCACAGGACCCTTTTTTCTGTTCGGACCAGAATCGGATCGCATGTCTGTTCACACACGCGATCCGATTCATGTCCGAACTGTCAGTTCGCAGTGCGATACGCAAGCTGAAATGGGGGTGTCGTTAAGATAATAGGATTTTTGTACTCACCGTAAAATCCGTTTCTCTGGCATCCATGGACTGACACAGCGTGTCTTATACACCTTTACACGTGGGTTATGTCCCTGCTTGCAGGAGAAGACCTAGGCAGAATGTGAGATGTTATACATACATTCTAAACAGCCAGAGCTGAACAGCCCCGCCCAGGGGGGCGGTCCCTCCGGCATAACCCTCCCACTGCAGTCAGCAGACCTCAGTTCATAACAAAGCAGTACAAACTCGAAAAGAAGGGTGGGTGTCAGTCCATGGATGCCAGAGAAACGGATTTTACGGTGAGTACAAAAATCCTATTTTCTCTTGTCATCCATGGACTGACACAGCGTGTCTTATACACCTTTACACGTGGGATGTCCCAAAGCAGTGTCAAGAGGGATGGGAGCAGTATAAATGAAAAACCAAAAACTTCACTCCAAACAAGGCAGAGCTCCTCAACGGAGGAGTTGCAACATCAAACAGCGGCCTGCAACACCTTGCGGCCGAAGGAAGCATCCGAAGATGCAGCCACATCAACCTTATAAAACTTAGAAAAGGTATGAACAGACGACCAGGTCGCCGCCTTGCACACTTGTGCAACCGACGCTTGATGTCGGAAAGCCCAGGAAGCACCAATTGCCCTGGTGGAATGTGCCGTAACCGGAAAGGGAGGCGCCCGCCCCTTGAGAGCATAAGCTTGAATGACGGTTTGTCTGATCCACCTAGAAATGGTGGCAGACGAAACCGCTTGGCCCTGTTTTGGACCAGAGACAGCCACAAATAGTGAGTCAGACTTCCGAATAGAAGCAGTAGCAGACAGGTACACCCGCAAGGCTCGTACCACCTCCAAAGTGTGAAGCGCAAACTCTCTGGGATGCGATGGGTGAGGACACAAGGACGGGAGGACAAGGTCCTCGTTTAAGTGGAAGGCCGAGACCACCTTTGGCAGAAAAGAAGGTCGCGGACGTAACACCGCCTTATCCTTATGGATGACCAAAAAGGGCGACTTGCAGGACAAGGCCACCAAATCAGACACTCGTCTAATGGAAGTAATGGCCACCAAGAAGGCCACCTTCTGAGACAAAGTCAAGAGGGGAATATCTCTAATATTTTCAAAGGGAGGTTCCTGGAGGACCGAGAGCACCAAATTCAGATCCCACGGGGGGAGAGGAGGCTTGACAGGGGGGAGCACATGGCGAACCCCCTGCACAAAGGTGCTAACCAAGGGATGACCCGCCAGCGGTCGCTGAAAGAAGATGGCCAAGGCCGAAATCTGACCCTTAATGGTACTCAAAGCGAGCTTTTGGGTCACGCCACGCTGCAGAAAATGCAGGATTCTGGGAACGGAATACGTTCGTGGGCGCCAGTCCAGCTCTTCGCACATGGCGATGTAAGCTCTCCAAGTACGGTGATAGATCTTTCTGGAGGAAGACTTCCGTGCCCTTAACATGGTCGAAATGACCGAATCCGAGAGACCTCGGTCTCTCAGCACCTGGCTTTCAATAACCATGCCGTTAAAGCCAGAGACTAAAGCAGGATGAAATAAATATAGGACCTCGAGACAGAAGGTCCCCCCGTATTGGTAACCGCCAGGGAACGTCTGCGACGAGACGTACCAGATCGGCGTACCAGTGACGCCGAGGCCAATCCGGAGCAATGAGGATCACCGGAATTCCCTCGGTCGCTACCCTGCGGAGCAGGTGAGGGAGCAACTGCAGCGGAGGATAAACCTATATCAGGTGATACTGACCCCATGGGGCCACCAATGCATCCGAGGCATCCGCCCAGGGATCCCTGGATCTGGCCACAAACCGACACCTTGCGATTGAGTCGAGAGGCCATCAGGTCCACATCCGGCGTGCCCCACCGTCCGCAAAGGAGTTGAAAGACCTCCGGGTGCAAGGACCACTCTCCCTGGTCCAGCGTCTGGCGACTTAGATAGTCCACCTGCCAATTGCCTACGCCCAGAATGTAGACGGCCGACAGAGCCGGCACGCTTCTTTCGGCCCACCTCAGGATGCGGGCGACCTCGGAAGCCGCAGCTGAGCTCCGAGTCCCCCCTTGATGGTTGACATACGCCACTGCTGTGGCGTTGTCCGATTGGATCCTGATGGAGTGACCCTGTAGTTTCTCCGACCATGAGGAGAGGCACAGTCTGATTGCCCGTATCTCCAGCACATTGATCGGTAAGAGGGCTTCGTCCGGAGTCCAAAGCCCTTGGGCCGAAAGGACTCCCCAGACTCCCCCCCCAGCCCGTCAGGCTGGCGTCCGTCGTGAAACGACTTCCCGGACCGAAGAGCCGGGGACCTCAACCACCACGTCAGGGACGCCCTGACCAGGTGACTCACCTGGATCTGAAGATCCAAGGACAACGGGGATTTGTCCCAAGTGAACAAGATCTTTCTGTAAAGCCCTGGTGTGCGGCGCTTGGGCATAAGGAACGGCCTCGAAGGAGGCCACCATGAGTCCCAGGACTCTCATGCAAAAGCGGATTGACGACCATTTTCGGGACGTCAGCACCCGTACTGCAAACTGAAGTGTCAGTTTGTCTGGAGGTAGGAAGACTCTTGCCTCCAAGGAGTCCAGAATCAGACCTAGATACTCCAGACGCTGAGTCGGGACTAGAACCGGCTTCTGAACGTTCAGGAGCCACCCAAACTCCCTGAGGGTCTGACTGACGATAGTCACACTTTCTTCCAATTCTGAGCCACTGTCTGCTCTTAGAAGAAAATCGTCCAGATAGCCCACGATAGCAATGCCTCGCTGTCTCAGCAAAGCTAGGACCGGAGCAAGCACCTTGGTGAACACCCTCGGTGCCGAGGCTAGGGCCACAAATTGATAGTGGACTTCGCCGACCGCAAAGCGCAGAAACTTCTGGTGGCTTGCGCAGATCGGAACATGCAAGTAGGCGTCCTTGATGTCCAAGGATGCCAGAAAATCCCGATGGAGTGTAGCAATCACCGTGCGAATGGATTCCATGCGGAATTTTTGCACCTTCAAGAAGGCATTCAGGGCCTTGAGGTCCAGGATTGGCCGAACCCCGTCTTTTTTTGGAACAAACAGATTCGAGTAGAACCCCTGAAACCTCTCCTGGGACGGAACCGGCACAATTACTCCGGACCCGATCAAATCCTGTACAGCCCCCAAGAGGGCTGCCCGACGGGCAGGAAGGAGAGGGAGATTTGAGGGAAAGAATCTGTCTGGGGGCCAGGAGCGGAACTCTATTCTGTATCCTGAGGTGACCACCTCGCACACCCACCGGTCGGAGATCCGGGAGGTCCACCGATCCGTGAACCTGCAAAGTCGTCCCCCCACCCCAGAGACGGGCGGGGCCAAGACTTCACGCGGAGGCAGGCTTGGGAGCCGGCTTGTTCGGCTTACGCACCCAGGGGCGCTTGTGCCCGCCAGCCGCACTGTTGTCAGTCTGGGATGGCTTACCCGTGGACTCTGACGGACGAAAAAAAAAACCCTTTTTTGCTGGAAAGGAAGGACCCGGTTTACGTCGGGCCTCCTTACCCTTGATAGTTTGAGGAAGGAGAGTGCTTTTACCTCCCGTGACATCCTTGATGTCATCCAGAGCAGCACCAAAAAGTCTACCACCCTTAAAACGTAGATCCGTCAGGAGCTTCTTAGAGGCTAGGTCAGCAGACCAGCATTTCAACCAGATGAGACGACGCAATACCACCGCCGAGACAGAGGCCCTGGATATTAAAAGGGGCCGCGTCCAACGTGGCGTCGCACACATATATCAGACCCTGCACCATCTGGTGGGCCAGAGCACTAGTGTCTGGAAGGTTATACTCCGGCACAGTTTGGTGCAAAATTTTTGCCCATTCCGTGAGTGTCTGAGACACAAGGGTCGCCGCTGCTACGGGCCGTAGGGCAGATCCCAACAAAGCGAACATGGCTCTACTCACCACTTCTGACCTCCTGTCAGTGGGGTCCTTAAACGCAGGAGTCCCCTCCATCGGGAGAGTGGTGGCCTTGTTTAAACGGGCGACTGGAGGGTCGACCACCGGGGGAGAAGCCCACTGTTTAAGCAGGGCGTCTTCAAAGGGGTATCTAATAGACAAACGCCGCAGGACCATGAAAGTCTTCTGCGGCTTTTCCCAGACCTGGTCAATGAGCTGGTCAAAGAAAGATACATATGGAAAAACCTTTTTAGAAGGCTTGGTCTTAAAAGAACCAAAGGAGACTGTATCCGCCTGAGGTTCTGCGGTCGCAGCATTTAGCTTGAGAGTGTCCCTCACAGCATCAATGAGTTCACTAACAAGCGCCCTGTCATTTACTGACTCAGAACTGGAGTCTTCCTCACAAGGAATGTCCTGTTCAAAACCATCCAAATATTCAGAGCTAGGGTCCTGAGCAGCAATAGCTAGGCCCATATCTGAATCAGAGCACTCCCCTTGTGGAGATAAAGTGGGGAGAGGGCACTTTTTTGCTCCCTTGTGCTCACACACAGCTTCCATCCTGGTCAGAAATGATTCCAGGACTGCCGACAACTGGTCCATAGGGACCGCAGGTGCTGGAGCACTGGCTGCTGCCTCTGGCATGTGAGGGGAAGCTGGTGACTCTGACTCCATAATGTCCCTCTCTGAGACCACCCACAGGCTGTGCTGACTGAAGTAGGGGAATGCCCAGGGAACCCACCAACCTGACCAGGACCGCTCGGTTCCGCTGCTCTCTCACTGCGCCGCGCTGCTCAGCGTGAGTGAGCTGAGAGGAGAGAGTGTGAGGAGATTCGCGCCGCTCCCAGCGGTGCTAGAGGCCAAACTAGTGCTAGAAAAACGTGCGGCTACAAGAAAATGGCCGCCGCAATGTGCTCCGGCGGGCCACGGCAATATGGCCGCCAATGTAAAATCAGCACACACACTAAACATGGCGCCGAACGGCGCCCAGGCCCCTCACACCCAAAAACAAAACGGCCCCAGCGAATGCAGAGCAGCATGAGCCCCCCCCCCAGGACAGTATGGCCCCCCACACAGTACAGCGCCAGCACTAGTGACCAGAGAGTGACATTAAAAAAACACAGGGGGAGACAGGGAAATCCCCCACACAAGAAACACACAGCATGTACTCACCTGCAGCCAGGAGAGACTACATACCCGTCCCCTGAGGGACCCACTGGTGTGTTTCTGACAGAACTATCACAGTGCGGTACTGAGTAGCTGTCGGCCCGGTCCACCGCGAAAGATACAGCCGGACTGTTCTATCTTGAGAGGACCGCGGAGCTGGAAGCCCACCGGCCACCCCTGGAGTCATGGGGCATGTCGTGAACTGAGTCTCACGCACACAAGGCGAGGATCAGCACGCTCGATGGTCGGACAGGGAAGACTACGAGGATATCTTGTACCCAACCTGTTGCCCAGCCGACAGTTGATAGAAGATCTCAAAAGAATAAAATAGTAAAAAAAATTCCAAAAGGAATAAAAATAGGTCAGGAGACTGGCTCCTGAGAGAGCCACGTCTTCTCCTTCTGCTAGGCAGAAAAAAACTGGGGTCTGCTGACTGCAGTGGGAGGGTTATGCCGGAGGGACCGCCCCCCTGGGCGGGGCTGTTCAGCTCTGGCTGTTTAGAATGTATGTATAACATCTCACATTCTGCCTAGGTCTTCTCCTGCAAGCAGGGACATAACCCACGTGTAAAGGTGTATAAGACACGCTGTGTCAGTCCATGGATGACAAGAGAAATAATGGCACACCCCAGCAGTTCACATATGGCAGTGTGAACTGTCGTGGGTGTCGGTACAATGCAGGAACCCACAGTGGATTCGCAGGGTTCCGTTTGTTCCAACCTGAAGGGCACAAGCTTTACAGCCCAAAACTGTTTAACTATAAGCAATTTGTATATGAATATACTTGAATAAATAATTTTTAGGTGCAGCAAATCTTTGGACTCGTCTATATATGGCCGTTTCGGTAGGCCCGATTGCATGCACCGGAAGATTGCTGTGGTCTTTATTTTACTATAGATGCAGCCGATGACATCACCATAATACGCGCTCTGAAGGAACAGCCGCCCGAGTCCTGTGCCATAGATGGCGGCTCCCTAACGCTTGTGCGGGAGTGACATCATTGCGGCTCCGGCCAGTCACAGCTGGAGTCTGCGGACCCGGAAGGAAGTCTGGTGAAGATCGAATCTGCCTCCAGCGTGACATCGCATCTCTTGAACGCTTCTTTCAGGTACGTTTCACATAATGTGCTGGGGGGGGGGGGTGTCGGAGAACACCCAGAGGTTTGCTACCGCTTTAAGACCAGGCCTTTTCTGGCACTTTGTTTCAAAGTTTATTAGTTCAGTATTTTCTACAAGAAAATTACTTATAACCCACACATTGTATTACACACATTGTATTACACACACCGTTTTCTGTAAAATATGAAAGATGATGTAATGCCGAGTAAATAGATGCCCAACATGTCACGCTTTAAAATTGTGCACTCTCGTTGAATGGCAACAAACTGCGGTAGTTAAAAAAATCTCCATAGGCAACGCCTTAAATTATTTTTACATGTTACAGAAGAGATGTAGCGCTAGAATTATTGCACTTGCTCCAACGTTCATGGCGATACCGCATGTGTAGTGCGAACACCGTTTACTGTGCGACTTTTGTTAAATTAAAAAAGGAAAAAAAAAATAGGATTTTTTGTACTCACCGTAAAATCCTTTTCTCTGACATCCATGGACTGACACGGTGTCTCTTTACACGTGGGTTATGTCCCTGCTTGCAGGAGAAGACCTAGGCAGAATGTGAGATGTTATACATACATTCTAAAAGCCAGAGCTGAACAGCCCCACCCAGGGGGCGGTCCCTCCGGGCATAACCCTCCCACTACAGTCAGCAGACTTCAGTTCGTAACAAAGCAGTACAAACTTAAAAAGGAAGGGTGGGTGCCGTGTCAGTCCATGGATGTCAGAGAAAAGGATTTTACGGCGAGTACAAAAAATCCTATTTTCTCTTATCATCCATGGACTGACACTGTGTCTCTTTACACTTTACACGTGGGATGTCCCAAAGCAGTGTCAAGAGGGATGGGAGCAGTATAAATGGAAAAACCAAACTTTCACTCCAAGAAGGCAGATCTCCTCAACGGAGGAGTCACAACTTTAAACAGCGGCCTGCAGCACCCTGCGGCCGAAGGAAGCATCCGAAGATGCAGCCACATTAACCTTATAAAACTTAAAAGGCATGAACAGACGACCAGGTCGCCGCCTTGCACACTTGTGCAACCGACGCTTGATGTCGGAAAACCCAGGAAGCACCAATTGCCCTGGTGGAATGCGCCGTTACCGGAAAGGGAGGCGCCCGCCCTTTGAGAGCATAGGCTTGAATGACGGTTTGTCTGATTCCCCTAGAAATGATGGCAGACGAAACCACTTGGCCCTGTTATGGACCAGGGACAGTCACAAACAGTGAGTCGGACTTCCGAATAGAAGCAGTAGCAGACAGGTACACCCGTAAGGCTCGTACCACATCCAATATGTGCAGCGCAAACCCTCTGGGATGCGATGGGTGAGGACACAAGGACGGGAGGACAATGTCCTCATGTAGGTGAAAGGTAGACGACACCTTTGGCAAAAAGGAAGGTCGCGGATGCAACACCGCCTTATCTTTATGGATGACTAAATATGGCGACTTGCAGGACAAAGCCGCCAACTCAGACACTCGTCAAACAGAAGTGATTGCCACTAAAAGGCCACCTTCTGAGACAAGACAAGAGAGGAATATCCCGTATATTCTCAAAAGGAGGTTCCTGGAGGACCGAGAGCACCAAATTCAGATCCCACGGTGGGAGAGAAGGCTTGACAGGAGGGAGCACATGGCGAACCCCCAACACAAGGTGCTAACCAAGAAATGACCCGCTAGAGGTCGTTGAAAGAAGACGGCCAAGGCCGAAATCTGATCCTTGATGGTACTCAAAGCAAGCTTTTGGGTCACTCCACACTGCAGAGGACGCAGGATTCTGGGGACGGAATACGTCCGAGGACGCCAGTCCAGCGCTTTGCATATGGCGATATAAGCATTCCAGGCACGGTAATAGATCTGCCTGGAGGAAGACTTCCGTGTCCTTAACATGGTCAAAATGACAGAGTCCGAGAGACCTCGGTCCCTCAACACCTGGCTTTTAACAGCCCTGCCGCTAAAGCCAGAGACTGTAAGCCGAATGAAACATAGGACCTTGAGACTGAAGGTCCTCCCTCATCGGCAACCGCCAGGGAACGTCCGCAACGAGACGTACCAGATCAGCATACCAGTGACGCTGAGGCCAATCCGGAACAATTAGGATCACCGGAGTTTATATCAGGCGATAAGGACCCTATGGGGCCACCAACGCATCGCCCAAGGATCCCTGGATCTGGCCACAACCTCGACCCTTGCGACGGAGTCGAGAGGCCATCAGGTCCACATCCGGCGTGCCCCACCGTCGGCAAAGGAGTTGAAATATGCAAGGACCACTCTTCCTGGTCCGGCAATTGGCGACTCAGATAGTCCGCCCCTACAGAGCCGGCACGTTTCTTCCGGCCCACTTCAGGATACGGACTACCCCGTAAGCCACAGCTGAGCTCCGAGTCCCCCCGTGACGGTTTACATACGCCACGGCGTTGTCCGACTGGCTCCTGATGGAGCGACCCCGTACTCTCTCCGACCTGAGGAGAGACAGTCTGATGGCCCGTATTTCCAGAACAGTGATTGGTAAACGGGCCCGTCCGGAGTCCAAGGCCTTGAGCCGACAGGACTCCCCAGACTCCACCCCAGACCGTCAGGCTGGTGTCCGTCGTGAGTACCGTCCATTGGATGGGAGGGGAACGACTTTCCTAACCGAAGAGCCGAGGGTCTCAACCCCCATGTCAGGGACACCCTGACCAGGTGAATCACCTGGATCCGAAGATCCAAGGACAACAGGGATTTGTCCCAGGTGGACAAGATCTCCTTCTGCAATGCCCTGGTGTGTGATTGGGCATATGGAATGGCCGCGAAGGAGGCCACCACGAGTCCCGGGACTCTCATGCAAAAAACGGATTGACAACCATTTTCGGGATGTCAGCACCCGCACCGCAGACTGAAGTGTCAGCAACTTCTCCAGAGGTAGGATACCTTTGCCTCCAAGGAGTCCAGAACCAGAACTAGATACTCCAGACACTGAGTCGGGACCAGGACTGACTCCTGAATGTTCAGGAACCACCCGAAGTCCCTGAGGGTTTAATTGACGATAGTCACCTTTCCTCTAAGTCTGAGCCACTTTTTGCTCATAGCAGAAGACCGTCCAGATAACCCACGACAGCAATACCTCGCTGTAACAGAAGGCTAGAACCGGAGTAAGCACCTTGGTGAACACCCTTGGTGCCGAGGCAAGGACGAAAGGAAGAGCCACAATCGATAGTGGACTTCGCTGATCGCAAGGCGCAGAAACTTCTTGTGACTTGCGCAGATCGGAACATGCAAGTAGGCGTCCTTGAAGTCCAAGGACTCCAGAAGAAAATCCCTTTGGTGGAGTGTAGCGATCACCGTGCGAATGGATTCCATGTGGAATTTCTGCACCTTCTCGAAGGCATTCAGGGCCTTGAGGTCCAGGATAGGTCGAACCACGTCCTATTTTTGGGACGACAAACAGATTCGAGTAGAATCCTTGAAAACTCTCCTGTGACGGAACCGGCACAATCACTCCGGACCTGATCAAATCCTGTACAGCCCCCAAGAGGGCTGCCCGACAGGTAGGAAGGAGAGAAAGATTCAAGGGAAAGAATCTGTGTGGGGGCCAGGATCGGAATACCTATATCCTGAGGTGACCACCTCGCACACCCACCAGTCGGAGATTCGGGAGGTCCACCGATCCGTGAACCTGCGAAGTCGTCCCCCACCCCAGAGTCGGGCGGAGGCAAGACTTCACGCGGAGGCGGGCTTGGGAGCCGCTTGTTTGGCTTACGCACCCAGGGGCACTTGTGCCCACCAGCCGCACTGCCGTCAGTCTGAGAGGGCCTACCTGTGGACTCTGACTGACGAAAAAACCCCGTTTTGCTGGAAAGGAAGGCCCCTGTTTGCGGCGGGCCTCCTCACCCTTGCTAGTCTAAGGAAGAAGAGTGCGTTTACCTCCCGTGACAACCATGACGATGTCATCCAGAGCAGCACCGAAAGGTCTACCGCCTTTAAATGGTAGATCCGTCAGGAGCTTCCTAAGGCTAGGTCAGCAGACCAGCATTTCAACCAGATAAGACGACGCAATACCACCGCCGAGACAGAGGCCCTGGATATTAAAGGGGCCGCGTTCAGCGTGGCGTCGCACACAGAAACCAGGCCCTGAACCAGTTGGTGGGCCAGAGCAACTGTGTCTGGAGGAAGAATATGCTCCTGTACAGCTAGGTGCAACATTTTTGCCCAACCTGTAAGTGTTTAAGACACAAGGGTCGCCGCTACCACAGGTCGTAGGGCGGATCCCAACAAGGCAAACATGGCTCTGCTCACCACTTCTGACCTCCTGTCAGTGGGGTCCTCAAATGCAGGAGTCCCCTCCATCGGGAGAGTGATGGCCTTGTTCAACCGGGCGACTGGAGGGTCGACCACTGGGGGAGAAGCCCACTTTTTAAGTAGGGCATCTTCAAGGGGTATCTGATAGACAAACGCCGCGGGACCATAAAAAAATTCTTCCGCGGCTTTTCCCAGACCTTATCAATGAGCTGGTCAAAGAAAGTACATATGGAAAAACCTCTTTAGAAGTCCTGGCCTTAAAAGAACCAAAAGGAGACTATCAGCCTGAGGTTCTGCATCCGCAGCATTTTAGCCTGAGAGTGTCCCTCACCGCAGTCATGAGTACACTAACAAGCGCCCTGTCATTTACTGACTCAGAACTGGAGTTTTCCACATAAGGAATGTCCTGTTCAAAACCATCCAATACATTCAGAACTAGGGTCCTGAGCGGTAGTGGCTAGGCCCATATCTGAATCAGCGCACTGCCCTCATGTAGTAAAGTGGGGAGAGGGCGCTTTTTGCTCCCTTGCGCTTGCACACAGCTCCAATCCTGGTCAGAAATGATTCCAGGACTGCCCACAACTGGTCCCTAGGGACCGCAGGTGCTGAAGCACTGCCTGTTGTCCACTGACATTTAGGGGAAGCTGGTGACCGAGACTCCACATTGCCCCCCTCTGAGACTCCTCAGATTAAAAGTCCACCCACAGGCTGTGCTGACTGAGGAGGGGGCGCCCAGGGGACTCACCAAACCGGACCAGGGACCGCTCAGTTCCGCTGTCTGTACCGCGCAGTGTCAGCTCTGGTGAGCTGTGAGGAGATTGTGAGGAGATTCGCGCTGTTACAGCAGCGCTAGAGGCCAAAACTAGTGCTGAAGAGCGCGCGGGCTACAAGAAAATGGCTGCCGCACTTCACTGAGGCGATCCGCGGCAAGATGGCCGCCATGACGCAGCTAGAGTGAAACAACAGCACACACACACACAGCGCCACTCGGCGCTCAGGCCCCAAAACTCACAAAAAAAGGCCCCAAGCATGTCTGCAGACCAGCATGAGCCCCTCCAAGAACAGTGTGACCCCTAGGCACCCCACACAGCACAGCGCCAGCAATGGTGACAGAGAGCGACAATGAAATACAGGGGGAGACAGGGAAAATCCCCCACAGAGAAACACACAGCTTTTTGTACTCACCTGCAGGCAGGAGAGACTACTTACCCGTCCCCTGAGGGACCCACTGGTGTGTTTCTGACAGAACTATCACAGTGCAGTACTGAGTAGCTGTCGGCCCGGTCCACCGCGAAAGATACAGTCAGTCAGGAACTGTTCAGTCTTGAGGACCGTGGGAGCATGAAAGCAAACGCGGCCACCCCTGGAGTCATGGGGCCTGTCGTGAACTGAGTCTCACGCACACAAGGCGAGGATCAGCACGCTCGATGTTCGGACAGGGAAGACGAGGATATCTTGTATCCAACCTGTTGCCCAGCCGACAGTTGATAGAAGATTCTCAAATATAAAATAAAAAAGAATTCCAGAAAAGGAATAAAAAATAGGTCAGGAGACTGGCTCCTGAGAGAGCCACGTCTTCTTCTGCTAGGCAGAAAAAAAACTGAAGTCTGCTGACTGTAGTGGGAGGGTTATGCCCGGAGGGACCGCCCCCTGGGTGGGGCTGTTCAGCTCTGGCTTTTAGAATGTATGTATAACATCTCACATTCTGCCTAGGTCTTCTCCTGCAAGCAGGGACATAACCCACGTGTAAAGTGTAAAGAGACAACGTGTCAGTCCATGGATAAGAGAAATATGGTTTTGCAGAGCAGCCCTGATCAACCTCTTCTCCCTCCAGCACTCCTGGCACCTCCCATCCCATAGCAAGCAGCTTGCTATAGGGGCACTTTCAAGTGCTCACTCCGAAGCCCAGTCACTGGCTGTATCTGAGCCAATGAGGGAGCTGAAAGCCCCGGTTCTCATGCACATCACTGAATAGCGATTGAGCTCAGGTATGTATCTTGGGTGGGGTAATATGGGTGTTTTTAAAATCCAGAAGGAGGAAAAATAAATAAAAAGTCTGCCTTTACTACCACCAATTTCTATAGAACTAAAAATTTACTAGTAAATATGAAATAAAGCATATACATATTTTAAAGCGGACCTTTAGTAATTCTCTCAACTCTCCATCTATTAAATCTTCTGCCCTTGTTGTATTAACGTTGGATAGTAAAACATTTTTCTGCCAGTAAATACCTTATACAGCCCACTGCCTGTTTTTCTGGTAAAAAGCCTAGGCTTATGACTAGTACAGCTCTCTCACTCGTGAGCTGGTCAGGAAGGGAGGGGGGGGGTGAGTCATAAAAGGGCCAATGAAAGCTGCAGGTGTAACGCCGTAAATCCAGGAAGTGAACAGGCAGCAGCTTCAGGTGCCCAGTTGAAATGGATGCACAGCCAGACAGAGATTTTTGCAGCATATTTGGAAAGTAGAGAATCACAGTATATATAAAATATGCAACATGGTTGAGGGAAGCTTCAAAATGGCAAAAGATGGTATTACAAATTATGGGAGCAGACTGCAGTTCCTCCCCAAAAAGAAATTACATGTATTATCCCAAACTGTAAATTTGGCTAAACACAAGGAAAGGGTGGTTGCAAAACTTTTAAAGTTTTAAAAACGACCTAAATGCATTTGTTTCTAAAGTAAATGTAACCATAGATTAAACTTATTTGCCATTCTTTAATTCTTAAAAATTTGAATATACAAAAGTAACATTATGATTCTGTTTGAGCATGCATAACAAGACGGAATTTTTACTTCCCAAGGTCTACAATACAGTAACTGAGCAGTGTTTGAGAGGCTTAGTCTTACTTCCTCAGTGTGTAAGAAGCGTCCATAGGAATTTTGGCAAGCAAGGCCTGGATATTTTAGTAGCAGTGACCTATGCTCTCAGGCTAAAATTGTCTAATTTTAGCCACACAAGTATGTTCTATGCAACTGCATAACAGTGGTGTACAGTTAGGACCTGAAATACAGACTGATAAGTGTTCTACTAATAGACTCCGGCTCAGTTCACACTGTTGCAATGTGCAATTTTCAGTGCGACTTTGCATATTCTGTGGGGCCAAATCATCCTAAAAATTGCACCAAAGTAGCAAAAAAGGAACATTTTCCATCGTGCTGTGTCACATTGATGACAACGGGCACGATTGAATATGTTTTCCCTTGTCACGCGAATCACATCAGAAGTCACTAGTGTAAAAAAGCGCCATTAATGTTTAAGACAGGGCTCGACAATCCCCAGGCGCCAGGTCGCAAATGCGACTAGAATTAGCGACCTGGCACCTGGGGCAGCACAGCTGAGGTTACCTGTATCTCCGTGCGAACCCCCTCCGCGATCGCGTGATCTCGTCGGGGCGCGCCGGCCGTTAATTTAGGCCGCGGCTTTGCAGCCTTCTGCAGGCCTAGGCTTCATTCTGTAATCTGGCGCCATCTTGTGGTGGCCGTTGGTATGACAAGTCAACCAGCAATGCTTGCCTGTTTCACTGCCCGCCCATCTCCTTCCCTTTACTTAGAATAAAAAATATATATATATAATGTTTGGGGGTTAACTTCTAACACCCTAGAGAACAAAATGGTGGTCGTTGCAATACTCTGTCACACCGTATTTGCGCAGCGGTCTTACAAGCGCACTTGGAGGAAAAAAAAAAAAACACACTTTTAAATTAAAAAATAGGACAACAGTAAAGTTAGCCGAATTTTTTTTTATATCGTGAAAGAATGTTACGCTGAGTAAATTTGATACCCAACATGTCACGCTTCAAAATTGCGACAAACTTTTACCCTTTAAAATCTCCATAGGTGACATTTAAAAAAATTCTACAGGTTGGATGTTTTGAGTTAGAGGATGTCTAGGGCTAGAATTATTGCTCTCGCTCTACCAATCGTGGCAATACCTCACATGTGTCGTTTAAACACTGCTTTCATATGCGGGCGCTACTCGCGTATGCGTTCGTTTCTGCACGCATTGGTCGTAAAAAAAAAAAAAACCTGGCTCCTAACTTTTTTAGCTGGCTCCTAGATTCCAAGCAAATTTGTCAAGCCCTGGTTTAAGACCCCTTTCATACAAGCAGACTGATCAGGTCTGCCTGTCAGTTTTTCATGAGGACCTGATCAGACACTCCATTCTTCTCTATAGGAGCAGCAGGTGTAAGCAGATATGTCTGTTTACACCCACTGAGATCCGATAAAAACCAAACGGATGGGGAGCTGTTCCCCATACTTTGCTGAGGAGTGACTAGAAGCAAATTGTCCAGGGTAGGACTGTGCTTAACAAAAAGGTGAGTTTCTCCCACCACCTTGAAGAATATCCATGGGTCAGAGCACAGGTCAAAGGGGGGGGATATGAAATGAAAGTGCAGCACCTTCATGGCTCAATGCAGGAACCTGTGAGCTTTTCCTTCAGTTTCATATGCTCAAAATTTCAAGTCCTGAGCTACTAGCCAGGCCTTAAGAGTCACACGCCACCTGTTTACCCACCCTGCCCCGTCCCTAATTCCACCACTAAACACGCCCTCGTAAATGATCTTGTGAAATGATACTGTTAAATGTTTTTTTCAGTATTAAGTTATAAAAAATAATTACCAACAACTTTAACAATATTAACATAAAGCATCAGACTACAGAGTTCCCCTTTACATCACAGTCCACAAAGTTGTCCGTTACATCAGAGTCTACAGCATCCCCCCAACATTATGGTCTGCAGCGTTTCCCTTTAACCACTTAAGCCCCGGACCATTTGGTAGCTAAAGGACCAGAGGTGAATTCAGAATTTTGCACTGCGCTGCTTTAACTGTAAATTGTGCGGACATGCAATGTTGTACCCAAACGAAATTTGCGTCCTTTTCTTCCCACAAATAGAGCTTTCTTTTAATGGTATTTGATTGCCTCTGCGATTTTTATTTTTTGCGATATAAACGGAAAAAGACCGAAAATTTTGGGGAAAAAAAATGATATTTTCTACTTTTTGTTATAAGAAAAATCGAATAAACTCAATTTTAGTCATACATTTAGGCCAAAATGTATTCAGCCACATGTCTTTAGTAAAAAAAAAAAAAATGTCAATAAGCGTATATTTATTGGTTTGCGCAAAAGTTATAGAGTTTACAAACTAGGGTACATTTTCTGAAATTTACACAGCTTTAAATTTATGACTGCCTATCTCATTTCTTGAGGTGCTAAAATGACAGGGCAGTACAAAACCCCCCTAAATGACCCCATTTTAGAAAGTAGACACCCCAAGGAAATTGCTGAGAGACATGTTGAGCCCATTGAATATTTTTTTTTGTCCCAAGTGATTGAATGACAAAAAAAAAAAAAAAAAAAAATTACAAAAAAAGTTGTCACTAAATGATATATTGCTCACACATGCCATGGTTATATGTGGAATTACACCCCAAAATACATTTTGCTGCTTCTCCTGAGTACAGGGATACCACATGTGTGGGACTTTTTGGGAGCCTAGCCGCGTACAGGACCCCGGAAACCAAGCACCGCCTTCAGGATTTCTAAGGGCGCAAATTTTTGATTTCACTCCTCACTACCTATCACAGTTTCGAAGGCCATAAAATGCCAAAATAGCACAAAACCCCCCCCAAATGACCCCATTTTAGAAAGTAGACACCCCAAGGAAATTGCTGAGAGGCCTGTTGAGCCCATTGAATATATTTTTTTTTGTCCCAAGTGATTGAATAATGACAAAAAAAAAAAAAAAAATTACAAAAAGTTGTCACTAAATGATATATTGCTCACACATGCCATGGTTATATGTGGAATTACACCCCAAAATACATTTTTCTGCTTCTCCTGAGTACGGGGATACCACATGTGTGGGACTTTTTAGGAGCCTAGCCGCGTACGGGACCCCGAAAACCAAGCACCGCCTTCAGGATTTCTAGGCACAAATTTTTGATTTCACTCCTCACTACCTATCACAGTTTTGAAGGCCATAAAATGCCAAAATCGCACAAAACCCCCCCAAATGACCCAATTTTGGAATATAGACACCCCAAGCTATTTGCTGAGAGGAATGGCGAGTATTTTACAGCTCTCATTTGTTTTTGAAAATGAAGAAAGAAAATTTTATATATAAAATATATATATATATATATATATATATATATATATATATATATATATATTTTTTTCAATTTTCAAAACTTTGTGACAAAAAGCGAGATCTGCAAAATACTCACAATACCTCTCAGCAAATAGCTTGGGGTGTCTACTTTCCAAAATGGGGTCATTTGGGGGGGGTTTTGTGCTATCTGGGCATTCCATGGCCTCCGAAACTGTGATAGGCAGTGAGAAGTGAAATCAAAAATTTACACCCTTAGAAAGCCTGAAGGCGGTGCTTGGTTTTTGGGGTCCCGTACGTGGCTAGGCTCCCAAAAAGTCTCACACATGTGGTATCCCCGTACGCAGGAGAAGCAACAGAATGTATTTTGGGGTGTAATTCCACATATGCCCATGGCATGTTTGAGCAATATATCATTTAGTGACAACTTTGGGCAAAAAAAAAAAATTGTCTTTTTTCCGCAACTTGTGTCAACATATAAAATATTCCATGGACTCGACATGCCTCTCAGTATATAGCTTGGGGTGTCTACTTTCCAAAATGGGGTCATTTGGGGGGGTTTTGAACTGTTCTGGCATTTTATACACAACATTAGGAAGCTTACATCCACTCTTCTAACCACTTGAAGACAAAGCCCTTTTTGACACTTTGTTTACATGAAAACTTTTTTTTTTGCAAGAAAATTATGTTGAACCCCCAAACATATTTTTAAAGCAAAGGCCCTACAGATTAAAATGGTGGGTGTTGCATTTTTTTTTTCTACACAGTATTTGCGCAGCGATTTTTCAAACGCATTTTTTGGGTTAAAAAATACACTTTTTAATTTTAATACACTAAAACACACTATATTGCCCAAATGTTTGATGAAATAAAAAAGATGATCTTAGGCCGAGTACATAGATACCAAACACGACATGCTTTAAAATTTCGCACAAACGCGCATTGGCGACAAACTACATACATTTTTAAAAGCCTTTAAAAGCCTTTACAGGTTACCCCAGTAGATTTACAGAGGAGGTCTACTGCTAAAATGATTGCCCTCGATCTGACCTTCGCGGCGATACCTCACATGCATGGTGCAATTGCTGTTTACATATGACGCCAGACCGACGCTTGCGTTCGCCATTGGGCAAGAGCAGGGCAGGACAGGGGTGCTTTTTTTTTATTATTAATTTTGCTTTTTTATTTTATTTTTAAATTGTTCCTTCCAAGTATTTTATTTTTTTTTTATCATTTTTATTGTTATCTCAGGGAATGTAAATATCCCCTATGATAGCAATAGGTAGTGACAGGTACTCTTTTTTTGAAAAAACTGGGGTCTATTAGACCCTAGATCTTTCCTCTGCCCTCAAATCATCTGACCACACCAAGATCGGTGTGATAAAATGCTTTCCCAATGGCGCTTTTTATATCCGGGGGGGGGGGGCATTCCCTCCCACTGCTTGTAAAAGCAGTCCAGAGGCTAATTAGCCGCTAGGATTGCTTTTACATGAAAGCCGGCCGCAGGCTGAAAAGAATGATACCAAGATGATACCTAAACCCGCAGGCATCATTCTGGTATAAACATTCAAAGTCCAGCAACATACCAGTACGTTGCTGGTCCTTGTTGGACATGTATTGTAATCTTTTTATTTCATGCAGCCAGTTGGCTGAACGAAAAAAGCGATTGATTGGTGGGTATGCCCACCATTAGAATACCGCCCTTCATCGACCCACTTCCAATGATGGGCATACACGCACCATTTATATATGCCGAAGCATGGGGGCATCCTCCCGCAAAAAAGTTATGCCGCACACACATGGTCGGACTTTTCCACGGGCAAGCCTCCGTCGGAATTTCGACCGTATGTACGCGGCATTAGGAGCAAAATCGCTCCTCCGCCCCTGCTGCCCCAATGCTTCGGCATATTTGCTTTTTTTTTTTTTTTTAACTGTGGTGGTGAAATCACCTCCTACAGCACTTGAGTCGCAGGGATCAGGCCTGTCTCTGCGAACGCTGCAGTTGTGTTTTTGTTTTGTAAGTGACAGTGATCGATCGATACTGCACTTGGGTGGCCTGGGCGGAGGGGCAAAACGCAGGTGCCAGCAGGTATCTGGGCTGATCCCGCTAACACTGCGTTTTGGGAACCCTAAACTGCTGGGGACGCTAGTATAGATCAGATCAGATATTGATCTGTTCAGATACTATACCACTAAGGGGGGTGTATGCTTGACGCGTGGGTGTTAGCGCTACTGGCACTAACCTGACGCTGCCTGGGGTGCGACGCAGACCCTCTCTGACGCTAAAACCTAATTGATATCACCCACCGGGCGATCAGGGGGTTAAACCTTTATTGGGTTATATACACGGCGGGTGCCCTGACACTATAAAAAGCAAACTAACTAACCAGCGTCACCCGCAACACTTATATGGTGATCACTGGTGAAAGGGTTAACTAGGGGCAATCAGGGGGTTAAAACCTTTATTAGATAATATATGGGGGTACCTGACGCTATAAAAACCTGCGGCGAACCTAAAAAAAAATTACCAGCTACCGATCTGCATCACCGACACTAAGACAGCGTTTAGAAAAATGATCGCTTAGCGACAGTGGTGATGGGGGTGAAAGGGTTACCTGGGGGGCGATCAAGGGGGTTAAACCTTTATTAGATAATATATTGGGGTACCTGACGCTATAAAAACCTGCGGCGAACCTAAACAAAAATTACTGGCTGCCGATCGGCATCACTGACGCCAAGACAGCGATCAGAAAAATGATCGCTAAGCGACAGTGGTGATAGGCGGTGAAAGGGTTATCTGGGGGTTAAACCTTTATTAGGGGGGGTTAGGGGGCTACACTGGACCTAAGACTAAACTTTGGTGACACTTTTACAGTCACAAATGTCACTGATCACTAAATAAATGGTCACTGCAATCAGTGACACTGTGACTGGGGGCTGGGGGGGTGATCTGGGGTGTCTGGGGGGGCGATTTATGTCCCCATGTGTCCTGGTGTCAGTGTAGTGTTGTGTTCACTGACCTGATGTCTTCTCTTGTACGGCGCTCGGTATATGTGAGCGCCGCACCAGAGATGACATCACTTCCTTCTGCTCCCTCTGACACAGACAGAGGGGGCATTTCCATTCGCCGGGAGCGATCGCGAGGGGGTGGCCAGAAACGAATGGCTGCCCCCTCATCCCGGAACGCTCCCGGACACTTAGCCACCGCTCACTGTATAGGAGGGGGGTCCGATTGGACCCCCCAACTATACAAAGGCAATCACGTATGCTCTACGTGATTGTGCCCGTCGGTGCCATTCTGCCGACGTATATATACAGTGAGCAGTCGTTAAGTGGTTAAAGAGTTTCCACTTACAGCAGAGTCTGCTCTCTGCAGTATTGCCCTTCACATAAGAGTTCCCCTTTATGCCCGAATCCTTTCCAGTCCTTGTGTGTGGGCAGATGTGCCCAGCTGGTTCTTTCATCGGCACATCTACCGGGCACCAGAAGGGCAGGAGGCTGTCCAGAGCGTGACTGAAAATCCACTTTAAAAGAGATTGTACAGTGTATGGCCATCTTACAGGAGATATCTCCCTCTCCCCCCAGATCTCTCTCTCTCTCTCTCCCTCTCCCCCCCAGATCTCTCTCCCCCCCTCTCTCTCTCCCTCCCTCCCCCCCCAGATCTCTCTCCCCCGATCTCTCTCCCTCCCCCCCCAGATCTCTCTCCCCCGATCTCTCTCCCTCCCCCCCCAGATCTCTCTCCCCCGATCTCTCTCCCTCCCTCCCCCCCCCAGATCTCTCTCCCCCGATCTCTCTCCCTCCCTCCCCCCCCAGATCTCTCTCCCCCGATCTCTCTCCCTCCCTCCCCCCCCAGATCTCTCTCCCCCGATCTCTCTCCCTCCCTCCCCCCCCCAGATCTCTCTCCCCAGATCTCCCCCTCTCCCCCCAGATCTCTCTCTCCCCCTCTCCCCCCAGATCCCTCTCCCCCCAGATCCCTCTCCCCCCAGATCCCTCTCCCCCCAGATCCCTCTCCCCCCAGATCCCTCTCCCCCCAGATCCCTCTCCCTCTCTCCCGATGGAACTACAAGTCCCAGCACTCCACAGGCAGGTAGGGGTAGAAGCACAGCTCCTGTACACTCAGAATGGACATTAGTAGTGATCTACAATCCCCCACCATACCTTGGCACTGTTATGCACGCATGGCCGTCTGGGACTTGCATTCCTCCTTCTCCCCTTCGGTGGGGATGATAGCTGTACCGCCTCCGCCCGGTCTCTGCTCCCCGCCTCTCCTTTACTTGGCATGCTTTGGGCACACCGTCCACTGCTCCGAGGAGGCAGCCGGAACTCATACGATACCTCCGCACTCGGGCTGCCGTTTCCCGGGGACGTCCCAGCTACCCCTGCGGTAGCCTGTAACTCGTAAAAGGCGCCGCCGTGATGTCATCAACTACGCGTCCAGCTGTCCGCCCCTTGTCTGAGCTGGCCTCAGCACGGAGCTTGCACACGTCATGCTCGCCCTCAACTTATTTCAACTCGCCAAACGCGAGTTGAAATTTTGAGGGCTGCTGTAAAGGACACGTCACTAAGCCTAAGCTTTGATACTGAAAGCTGGATTCCAACTTACTTTTCACTAGAACTGAATGAGCAATACATCGGCCGCTTTTGGAACTCTGGGGGGGGGGGCGCACGACATCGGAGCCGATTACCGTGGCCGGGATGTCCGCCGATCACTCCTGAGAGACAGAATTGGGTTCTGTCAATGTAAAGAGGAAGAAGAGAGATCTGCTGTTACTAGTGATTAGGGACAGCGATCTTTCTCCTCCAGTAACTACGGGGGGGGGGGGGACATCAATTTTGTTTGGGTACAGTGTCGCACGACCGCGCAATTGTCAGTTAAAGTGATGCAGTGCCGAATTGCAAAAATGCTGTGGTCATTGAGCAGCCAATTCTTCTGGGGCTAAAAATATAATTCAATTCACTTTTTTGGGGATATTATAGCAAACTTTTTTTTTTTTTTGCGCTATAAACAGATAAACCAACACCAAAAGAAAGATCCATTTTAAAAAAAAAAAAACATAAATTTTGTTTGGGTACAGCGTTGCACAACCGCAAAATTGTCAGTTAAAGCAACAGTGCTGTCTAGCAAAAAAGGGCCTGGTCATTAAGGGGGAAAATCCGTCGACTCCCAGAACTGGTACAAGTGACTCAGAGTCCTATAGCCAACCCTGAAACTACAGATGCTCAAAAAGGATAATACGAAATGTAGTAGGACGACAAAAAAAAAAAAAAAAAAAAAAAGGGAACTCAAGTCCGAGAACTGAGCCAGGAGTGACCACCAGACAGAACTTTAACCACTTCCCTACCCAACCATAGTCAAATGACGTCCACAGATGGGATCTGGGTGGACGTCATATGACGTCCTCAGCTTTGTAAAGGGATATCTGAATGATGCCTGCAGCTAGAGGCATCATTCAGATATCCTTTTGACGTGACGGCGATTCTGTGCACCATAAGAACGATCATAGCGGCGGTTCCGCCGCTTGATCGTTCTTATAGGCGGCAGGAGGGGACCACACCCCCCCTCCCGCCGCCATCCAGTGCTTCTCCGGCTCTCCCGTGAGATCGGAGACCCGGAGCGAATCTTCAGGCGCCGGTGGTAGGTCACGTGACAAGCATAGAGATGACTGGTGACCAGGTGGTCACCAGTCATCTATGATAGTCGGAGGCCCAGGCGCGATGTGATGACGTCACGCCCGGGTCCTCAAATGTAAAACTAAGCCGCCATTGCGGCTAGTAAGTATGAGATCGGTGAAAAAAAATGTCACTGATCTCATGCTTTCCAGCCTGGAGGAGAGATGTGGGGTCTTATTGACCCCGCATCTCTCAATAAAGAGGACCTGTCACACACATTCCTATTACAAGGGATGTTTACATTCCTTGTAATAGGAATAAAAGTGATCCAAAAAAAAAAAAAGTAAAAAAATAAATAAATAATAATAAAAAAAATTTAAACGCCCCTGTCTCCGGTAGCTCGCAATCAGAAGCGAATGAACACGCAAGTCGCCCACATATGTAAACGCCGTTCAAACCACATATGTGGAGGTATCGCCGCGTGCGTTAGAGCGCGTGTAACAACAATTCTAGCACTAGAACTCTAATTCTAACCTGGTAACCTGTAAAAATAAAAATGTAAAGCGTCGCCTATGGAGATTTTTAAGTACCGAAGTTTGGCGCCATTCCATAAGTGTGCGCAATTTTAAAGCGTGACATGTTAGGTATCTATTTACTCAGCGTAACATCTTTCATATTTTCCCCCAAAAATTGGGCTAACTTTACAGTTTTGTTATTTAATTCATGAAACCATTTTTTTTTTTTTTTTAAAAAGGCATTTGAAAAATTATTGCGCAAATACCGTATCACCGACACAAACAGTGAGTCTGACCTACAAAACGGAGCCGTAGCAGACAGATGCACCCGCAGGAGCACGTACCACGTCCAAGGAATGTAACGCAACCTCTTTGGAATGCGACGGCCGAGGACACAAAGATGGAACAATGTCCTCATGGAGGATCAAGTAGGGGGACTTTCAAGACAAGGCCGACAACTCAGAAACCCTCCTGACAGATATAATGGCCACCAGAAAGGCAACTTTGAGTGTGTCAAGAGGGGAATCTGTCTGAAGCTCTCAAACTGAGGTTTCTGAAGTACCGAGAGAACCAGATTCAAATCCCACGAAGGTAGTGGTGGTCGAACCAGAGGAGCCACATGCCGGACCCCTTGCACAAACGTACTCACCAGTGAATGAGCCGCCAAGGGTCATTGAAAGAAAACAGTCAAGGCTGAAATCTGCCCCTTAATGCTGCTTAAAGGCGAGTTTTTGATCCACTCCACGCTGTAAAAACAGCAGGATCTTGGAAACCGAATATGCCCGTGGATGCCACCCCATATCCTCACTCAGATGTAGGCCTTCCACGTGCGATGATAGATCCTCCGAGAAGATGACTTCCGTGCCCTTAGCATGGTGGAAATTACTGAATCCGACAGGCCTTGGTCCCTTAGAACCTGACTTTCAACAGCCGTTAAAGCCAGCGACTGTAAAAGCAGGATTAAGTATAGGACCTTGCGACAGAAGGTCCTCTCGCATCGGCAGTCGCCAAGGGACATCCGCTACCAGGCGTACTAGGTCGGCATACCAGGGACGCCGAGGCCAATCTGGGGCAATTAAAATCACCGGAATTCCCCTCGGTCTCCACTCTGCGGAGCAGACGAGGAAGAAGTTTCAGTGGGGGGGGGGGGAAGGCATAAATTAGCCAATACTGTCCCCACGGAGCCACCAACGCGTCTGTCGCGTCCGCACAGGGATCTTTGGACCTGGCCACAAACCTTCCGATTGAGTCGAGAAGCCAGGAGGTCCACATCTGGCGTGCCCCATCTCAGGCACAGGAGTCGAAGAAACACATCCGGGTGTACTGACCATTCTCCCTGGTCCAGCATCTGGCGACTTAGGGAGTCCACTTGCCAGTTTTCTACACCCGGAATGTATATGGCCGATGGAACGGAGCGTGCCAGCTCTGCCCACCGCAGGATGTGAGCGACCTCCAATGCTGTAGCCGAGCTTCTTGTTCCTCCTTGATGGTTGACATACACCACCGCCGTGGCGTTGTCCGACTGGATCCTGACTGACGTCCCTGCAGCCTCTGTGACCATGTGGAGAGGCACTGCCTGATCGCCCGAAGTTCCAGCACATTGATCGGCAGGAGGGATTCTTCCTGTGTCCAGCGACCTTGTGTCGACTGTACACCCCAAACTACCCCCCAACCGGTCAGGCTGGCGTCGGTCGTGATCACCATCCAGTGAAAGGGAAGGAGGAACGACTTTCTGGACTGAAGGGACGCAGATCTCAGCCACTAGACCAGGGAAGCCCCGACTAGCTGGCTCACCCGGATTTGACAATCCAGGGACAATGGAGATCTGTCCCATTTGGACAGGATCTCCTTTTGTAAGACTCGAGTGTGGAATGGAGCATACAGTACTGCCTCAAAAGGAGGCTACCATGAGACCCAAGACTCGCATGCAAAAGCGCAGCGACGACCACCTGCGGGATGCCAACAGCTTCACCGCAGCCCGAAGAGTCTACAATTTTACCAAATGAAGAAAAACTCTTGCCTCTTGAGAAGTCCAGAATCAAGCCCAGGTATTCCAAGCGCTGAGTCGCCACCAACACCGACTTATGGAGGTTCAGTACCAAAACTAAATTCTTGAAGGGTCTGACTGGCAATCGCCACATCCTCCTCTAATTCCGAGTCTGAAGCTGCTCTCATAAGGAGGTCGTCCAGGTAGCCCATGATAGCGATTCCTTGCTGTCTCAGCAAGGTCAGAATCGGGGCGAGCTCCTTCGTGAAAACCCTTGGTGCCGATGTCAGGCCAAAAAGGAGAGCCACAAATTGGTAGTGGTCGTCCCTGAATGCAAAGCGCAAAAAACTATGATGCCTGACAAATATGGGGGCATGCAAGTATGCCTCCTTGATGTCCAAGGATGCCAGAAAATCCCCCGGATGGAGTGCCGCGACCACAGAGCGAACTGATTCCATCCTGAACCTTCACAAAGGAGTTGAGGGCCTTGAGGTCCAGGATTGGACGGACCCCGTCCTTTGGGACTACAAGCAGATGAGTAGAATCCCTGAAACCTTTCCGGCAGCGGCACAGGTACTATTACCCCACGCCTCAGCAAGTCTTGCACTGCCCCAAACAAGGCGTCCTGACGAGTCGGGAGAAGATGAAGGTTTGAGGGAAAAAATCTGTTTGGTGGACAAGAAATAAATGCCATCTTGTACCCTTCGCAAACCCACTGGTCAGAAAGCAGGGAGGTCCATCAAGCTGCAAACTCGCGAAGATGACACCCCACCCGAGAGTCAGGTGGGGGCAAACCTTCATGCAGTAGCAGATTTGTTCGCCGGCTTGTTTGGCTTGGGAACCCAGGGACGCTTTTGTCCCTCAGATGTCCCCTTGTTGGCCTGGGAACGCTTACCCGAGGGTCCAGACTGACGGGAAAAAAAAATGCTCCCGAGTGGAAAAGGAGGGCCCTGGCCTACGGCGTGGCTCATTACATTTGCTGGATTGTGGGAGGAGCGTGCTTTTACCCCCGGTGACATTTTTAATAATGTCATCCAGCGAGGCTCCAAATAGCTTCTCTCCCTGGAAGGGCAAATCCGCCAGAGCCTTCTTGGAAGTCTGGTCCGCAGACCAGCATTTTAGCCAAATCAGGCGACGCAGTACCACAGCAGATACTGAGGCTCTGGAAATCAGGGGAGCTGTATCTAGGGCTGCATCGCAGACATATTTAAGGCCATGCACCAACTGGTTGGCCAGTTCTACGCAGACCGGGGAAGCCTGTTACTTCTCCAACTCACCATGCAACAATTTTGCCCATTCTGCAAGTGTGACACAGGGCCGCAGCCAATACTGGACGTAATGCTGACCCCAGCATGGTGAACATGGACCGGGCCACCGCTTCGGACCTCCTTTCTGCAGGATCCTTAAATTCAGGAGTCCCTCTACCGGAATCGTGGTTATCTTGTTTAACCTTGATACCGAGGGTCCACAACAGGGGGAGAAGCCCATTTTTTCAGAAGGCTCTAATCAAAAGGGTAACGGACGGCCATGCATTTTGGGACCGAAAAAGGTACTCTGCTGTCGTTTCCATTCCTGGTCTATAAAATTATCAAAATAAGTTACGCAAGGAAACACCTTAGCAGTGCAGGCCGGCTTGTGGGACCCAAAAGGGACCGACACCTAGATGCCCCAGCCGCATCCTCAAGCTTTAGGGTTTCCTGCACTGAGGTGATAAGTGCTCCAACAAGCACCTTTTCTTGCGCAGACACAGAGTCTTCCTCACTGTCCTGGTCCGCATACTCTGACACTTCATAACAGGGCTGTGTCACAGCCAGGCCAGAGTGAGCCAGAGCTTTCCCCAGAAGATAGTGGGGGGGCGTTTTTTTACCCCCCCCTTTCGCCCGCACACCCCCTCCACCCTGGCAACAAATGATTCCAGGACCGCCGTCAAAGCGTCCATAGGTACCGCTCAGGCACCGGTTGCTACCACCGGAATGTCTGGGGAAGAAGCGCCAGCTTCTGACACCATGCTGACCCGCTCACCTGACAGCCACTCAGGGACTAAAGTCAAGGTACAAAAAAGGCCCACCCTCCTAGCTGCTACAGACCGAGGGGTATTCCCAGGAGACTAGCCACCCTGACCCAGGCACTGCTCAGTGCTGCGGTCCGCTCTATCTCCTGCAGTGTGTGCCTGTGGTGTCTGAGGTGTCCTGTGCCGTTCAGAATGACAAAACCAGCGCTAGAGGCCAAAACCAATGTTAAAGCCACAAAAAGATGGCCGCCGGCTGCCTCAGGAAAAAGTGCTAGCTACAAGAAAATGGCCACCTGCTGTATTAGCAATAGAAACAGCGTGGCTACAAGAAAATGGCCGCCAGCTGTAATAGAATTAGGAACAGCGCGGCTACAGGAAAATGGCGCAGACGCATCCCGAGGTAAAAATAAAAGGCCGCGAAAACACTGGGCCCTCTGAGCGGAGGCCCCCCACATGGCAGACCACCCACACTAGAGCAGACCTGGACACATCGCACAGCCCCCAGCCAGGACTCGGAGCACCCCCGGTGAAGTACACAGCAGGCCCAACAAATGCATGGGGAGGGGGGGGGGGATGGACAGGGAGAGAGGAAAGGGGGGGAGAGAGACCCCCCAATCGACCACCCCAGGAATGCCCAGCTGTTCTATCCTGCCAAGACAGGAGGAACCTTACTTACCCGTCCCTGCGAGGACGTGTTCCTGACAGACCCATCACCGAGCAGTACGGAGTGGCTGTCAGCCAATGCCCACTGTGACTCGGACAGCAGTAGCCCGGTCATATGTGAGCCCCGGAGCATATAGCTCACCGGCCACCCCTGGAGCAAACGGGGTATGTCGTTGGGCGACCCAGCGTGTAGCTAAAGGTCTGCTCACGCTCAATGGCCGGACTGGGGAGACTACAAGGATCTATATTAAAAAGTCTGTCACCCAGCCGGCAGTTGATAATAGATTTCAGGATCAAAAAGTAGAAATAAAAAATAAAAAAAAAGTTCTCCAGGACCAATGAGCCCCTAGGGAGCCAGGTACTTCTACACTAGGCAGAAAAAAACTGGAGCTGTCGAGTGCAGGGTGAGGGGTTATGACCAGAGGGACCGCCCCCTGGGCGGTACGGTTTCAGCTTTGCTTGATTACATGTTTTTAAATGTTAACATGTCTGCCTAGTCCTCTCCTAATAGATGGGAACATAACCCTACTGTCAAGATTATAAGGAAGCTGTGTCCGTCCATGGACGAAAGAGAAAAACGGATTCCCATACTTCTTTACGTTCGTGTGGGGAAATTAATTGAGATCGCAGTTTTTTTTAACGGTTAATCGTGCAGCTCTACTTTAGGCTCTAAAGTGGTTGTAATGGCACAAAGTAGCATGCTGGATTACTGTGCAGATATAGAAGGAATACACATACCTCTTCTATTTGGACACCATTTGCTTATCCCAAGGTTTAGCTTACATTTTAGTTACGCTGGATATTGGTCTAGCCCCAAAATAAAAAAATAAGAAATACAACCTTGTAATTGGAAGCCCTTTTACAAATGTACACATTTGATAACCTGTCACACAGAAAACCAGGCGATTACAACATGGGCGCAATTCAGTTCAGACTGTCAAGGTCACCTGTGGCCAGGTGACAGATGCACACCGTAGGGGGACAGGAGTGCACCGCAAGGTAGTGAACCCTATGGCTGACTGCTGCGGATAGGAAACTGGGTGGTTGTGGAAAGCGGGACCAGAGGAGCACAACCGGGATCCTAACGGAAGCTAGAGCCAAGATTCCCCAGGGCGCGGAGTCTAAGACCCAGCAGGTCTTCTCCAGGGCCTCTAGTGGTGAGGATGTTATGCTGCAGGCTGGGACCAGGTCGCGGCCCCTGGAGTTTCCTAGCTCACGCCCCGTAGGATAAGGGGAAAAGAGGGGAAGCAGCAGCACAAGATATGAGAGAACCGAATAACAAGCTGAAGGTCAGGGGCCACAAGCAGACAAGGATAACGAAAGAACGAGCCGAAGGTCAAGGGTCACGAGCAGACAGGGATAGTCAGGGACAAGCCAAATATGTAACAGAGAGACAGACGTAGCACACGGCAGGCAGGAACCCAAACACACAATGCCTAACAAACACGTTGATCAGCAAAGCAGGCTTGCAGTGCACAGGTTAATGTAGTGTTCTGTGATAGAGCCTGGGGTGGAGTCTGGCTGGGAGGAGATTATAAAGGAAGCCAGGTGAAAGGGCTCAGGCCTCTAAGATGAACACATGGGAAGGAAGGTAAGCTGACAGACAAACACTACTGCATATCCATGACACAGACGCAAAAAATTCCAAATTTCAGACGCAAAACGCGGTACCGGCATTTAGTCTCGTTTTAGTTTATAAGCATTTTTAAAGGTGACCTATTTTTTTTACATCTCTTAGAAATATCAAAAATGATGGCAAATGATGAAAAACCATAAAAAAAAAAAACGAATTGCTTGCATTGCAGACAATCCACAACTTGTGGCAGGTGACGTGGCTAGCGGACAATCCACAACTTGTGGCAAGTGGACGTGGCCAGGTGAACAATCCACAAAAAAATCTGCGATTTAAAAAAAAAAAAAAAAAAAAAAAAAAAACACGATTCAAGTTTTTTTTTTTGATGGACACCACGCCGGTCCTGAAGAGCTGCGGGCAGGAGTTTTTAGGCGAGGCCACGGCTTTGGCCTAGTCTGCAGCATCCGGCCTCATGGACTAGGCCAAAGCTGCAGCCTCACCTAAACTCCTGCCCGCAGCTCCTCATCACCGGCGTGGTGTCAGCGCCGGTCCTGGTAAAAAAAAAAAAAAAAAAAAAACAAGAATCTAAAAAAAAATCGATTTGCTGAAAATCTGAAATAGATTTGACCTCTCAACTCGATTCAAATCGATTTTTTCCCCAGCCATAGGCAGGCGACGTGGCAAGTGGACAATCCACAGCTTGTGGCAGGTGACGTGGCTATGTGAGGTGGTCATCAAACTTAAAAAAGCTGAGTTAGGCTTACCAGTAACTCCTTTTCTGAGAGTCTTCCAGGACAGCCCATGAGACCTAGGGCTCCTCCTACCAGGACAGGAAACACGTTACCCCCACCAGATAAAAGGGCGGTCCTCCAGGCCACACATCAGTCTTCTTAAGAACCGTAGGACAACCCTGAAACACATGCAACATATACATAACTTCCAGACAGAAACCGGGTGGGAATCCGGCTGTCCTGGAAGACTCTCAGAAAAGGAGTTACCGGTAAGCCTAACTCAGCTTTTCTCTCAAGTGTCTTCCAGGACAGCCCATGAGACGATGAGCCAGAACTTACCAGTCTAGGGTGGGACAACTGCCTGAAGGACCTTTCAACCAAACGCCTGCTCCTGCGCAGATAGGAGATCCAGGCGATAATGTTTCATGAAGGTCGAAAAACTGGACCATGTGGCAGCCTTGCAAATTTGTTCCGACCAGCCCTCTCAGCCCAAGACGCAGACAAGGCTCTTGTTGAATGCGCAGTGACAAAAGGTGGAGGAATTTCTCTAATTCTGTAAGCTTCCGAGATGGCTTGCTTTATCCATCTAGCCAATGTGGCTTTAGATGCACTCTTACCTCTATGCTTACCTGCAAAAAGGACAAACAAGGCATCTGTTTTCCTAAAGGTCTTCGTGACCTCAAGATAGACGAGGAGAATCCTCCTCACATCTAAAAAACGAAACTTCCTTTCTTGGTCGCCCTGCGGTGAACTACAAAAGGTTGGCAGCACAATGTCCTGAGATCTGTGGAATGTACTGGCCACTTTAGGCAAAAAACCAGGATCCGTTTTTAACACAACTCGATCCTCAAAAATCGTGAGGAACGGCTCCCTTACCGATGAGGCCTGTAATTCGCTTACTCTACGAGCTGAGGTAATTGCTACCAAAAAAAATGTTTTTAAAGTAAGTAATTTAACAGAAATATCCTCTAGGGGCTCAAAAGGAAATTCTACCAGAGTTTGAAGCACCAGGGACAGGTCCCAAGTTGGACAACTTCTCACCACTACTGGCCTGGCCCTAGAAATGGATCTGAAAAATCTAGCTATGGTGGGATTTTCCAGAAGAGAAAACTGGAGGAAAACACTAGTACCTTAAAGGTACAAGCGGCTGCTAACTGAAATACCTTTGTCAACACCCTCTTGAAAAAATTCCAAAATAGAAGGAACATCATGAGTTAATCTTTGATTTTCCGATAACCATGAGTTAAACTTTTTCCAAACCTTGGAATATATGGCTCTAGTGACTGGTTTCCGGCAATTGACCAGGGTCTTGACTACTTTGTCAGAGAATCCCTGGGCCCTTAGTATCTTCTCTTCAGATACCAAGCCGTCAAGTTTAAGGAAACCACCTGCGGGTGCGACACTGGACCCTGCGATAGCAAGTCCTCTCTCTTCGGAAACCTCAGCGGAGGCTTCGAGACCAGAGTCTGTAACAGGGAAAACCATGGCCTCTTGGGCCAGAAAGGGGCAATCAGAATAAGGTCTGTTTCTTCTTGGAGAAACTTCCGGAATAAGTCTGATTGGCGGGAAGGCGTAACAGAGACTGAATGTCCACGGATTTGCCAGAGCATCTACCCGTAATGATTGATCTGCTGGGTTCAGAGAAAAGAACCCCCATGTCTTGCGGTTGTCCTGGTTTGCGAACAGATCCACCTCGGGACAACCCCATTTGTCGTTGAACTCCGCAAATATCTCGGGATGAAGAGACCAATTGTCTCGATCCGCCCTGAAGCGACTGAGATAGTCTGCCAAGCAGTTTTGAGTCCCTTTCAGGTGTACTGCTGTAATTGAGGCTAGATACCCTTCTGCCCATGACAACATTTCCTGGGCAATAGCCTGAAGAATCCGACTCCTCGTACCTCCCTGCTTGTTGAGGTACGCCACTGTCGCGATGTTTGGGAGAAAAAGAAACCCTGGACTGCCGCACTCTGTATAGACAGTTATTTATTCCAAAATTTCAGGTAAAAAAATCCAAATTCAAAATAAATCCATGAATCCAAAACAACAAATGCAGATGTGTGCATGCAGGGAAGGGTGGCTAACGCGTTTCACGTCACGAATTGACGCTTACTCATAGCTGTCGCGATGTTGGACAGAATTTGAAGATTGTGACCCCTGATCTCCCACTGGAAAACTTGCAAGGCTCTCTGAACTGCTAGAAGCTCTCTCTGGTTCGATGAAGCTCTTGCTTCTCTCAAGGACCATTGTCCCTGTGCGACAATGTTGCTGAGGTGGGCTCCCCAACCCCAGGAACTCGCATCCGTCATGATCCTCTGGGATATGGGAATGGACCAAGGAAGACCTCGTTAGGTGAAGGTTTAACCTCCACCACCACAAGCTTCTTTTTACCTTGGTAGGCAAAAAGACCCTTGACTCCAGAGACCTTGCGTCTCCATTCCACTTCCTTAAAAGAAACGTCTAATGGTCTTTGATGGAATCTTGCCCATGGTACTGCAGGGAAGCATGAGGTCATCAGACCTACTGCTCTTGCAAGCTCTCTTAGTGAGACCGATTGATTGTTGGTCTGTAAAGCTGAGACTGTTTGCACCATCTTTGAGACCTTCTCTTGTGGGAGAACAACTTTTTGGTCTATTGAGCAAAAGTCGTATCCCAAATATGTCACCTTCTGGGCTGGAATCAAGGAAGACTTCTCTCTGTTTATCAACCAACCCAGGGATTGAAGGAAGTCCTGTACCGTCTGGAGATCTGCTGATAACTTTTGGAAAGACTCCGCCACCACTAGGAGGTCGTCCAGGTAGGGGATAATAGTTATCGCCCTTAACCTTAGCGGAGCCAGCGCCTCCCCCAACACTTTTGTGAAAATGCGTGGGGATGAGGACAGACCGAAGGGGAGGGCTTGAAATTGGAAGTGCCGAATTTCTGTTCCTATTTTGACTGCTATTCAAGAATTTTTGGAAGGCTGGATGGATAGGGATGTGAAGATAAGCATCCCTCAAATCCAGCGTGGCCATGAAGCAGTTTGGGTAAAGCAGGTTCTTGATTGTGAACACTGTCTCCATACGGAAGTGCTTGTACCTGATCGATCGGTTTAGAGACCGAAGGTTCAGAATAAGCCGATACTTTCCTGAAGGCTTTCTGATCGCAAAAATATGGGAATAAAACCCCTTGTTCTGTTCTGAGCGGGGAACAGGGATCAAGACTTTCTGATCTAGCAAATCTCCAATTTGGAGACCCAGAGCCCTCGCTTTTTCTCGATCTCGGGGAAGGGAGGTGACCAATAGTTGCTCTGGTGGTTGGCAAGCAAATTTCAGCCTGTACCCATTTGGCCACTAGATCCAGGATAAAAGGACTGGAGGTGGCTGCTGCCCACTGTGGGAGAAAGGCCTTCAATCTTCCTCCCACTGGGAGACACGCGTCACTGTGGCTTGGCGGGTTGTTGAGGAGGGTTAAATAAGACACCCCCTCTACCTCTGCCTTTGTGGCCGGTCCAATGCTTCTTGGGCCTAATGTCTTTCTCTCTGGGACCTTGCTGCCTACTTTGGCCACGAATTTTTTTTCTAGCAGTTAGCTTTTTCTTGTTTTCTGGAAAGGCCTTCTTGTCGGCCGTACGTTCCAGTGCCTCCTGCATACCTGGGCCAAAAATGATGATCCCCTGTTAAGGGAAGCCCACACAGGCGCAACTTAGAGGCTGCATCACCTGACCAGGTTTTAAGCCACAGGCTTCTTCTGGCCGAATTCACTAAGGCCGAAGTCCTGGCTGACATTCTTACCGACTCTGCGGAAGAATCAGCAAGATACCCTACGGCCTGAAAAAGGATAGGGAAAGATTTTAGAATCTGCTCTCTCGAAGTACCAGCCAACAAATGGGCTTGTATCTGTGTTAGCCATACCTCCAAATTCCTGGCTACACAGGTGGAGGCCAGAGCTGGTTTAAAGATTCCCCACAGCTGAATCCCATGCTCTGTGAAGGAGGATATCTCCCTTCTTGTCCATTGGGTCCTTAAGCGTGCCCATATCGTCAAACGCCAGGTCCGAGTTCTTTGAAACTTTTGAAAGAGGCGCGTCCAACTTTGGATTTTTATTCCACGGCTGCGCTGCATCCTCATCAAATGGGAACCTTCTTTTTAGGCTACCAGAACAGAAAGGCTTTCTTTCTGGATTTTCCCACTCAAGGAGGGAACTATGCACAGGAAAGACTTTAGATTTCTTTCTGTGCAGACCCTTGTACATAAAAGGTCATGTTTGGACAATTGTACCTCCTCCTCTTCCATTTCCAGAGTGGTGTAGATAGCTTAACAAATCATCTACATCCTCCAGAGATAACTTATATCTCGAGCCCCTAGAGGATTCTCTATCCCTGGGCCCCGTCTCTGACCCCGATTCTTCTGGAGAAGAACGGGCAGATCTGGCTTCAGTCTCAGAGTCCTCACTCTCCGCTCTCTGCTGAGGGGCGCTACTGACTGAAGCCTTTCTACTAAGGGACTGACCCTCTGCGGGAGCCTGAAATCTGTCAATTAGATTTTTAAAAGAGCTGAATGTAGAAGCAATCTCATCTCTAACAGACGTCAGCATCTTCTGACAGGAGGCTGCAGGATCATCCCTTACTAGGCTCTCTATACAAGTGCGGCAAACTGCTTTGCTCCAAGAGGAGCTCAGTTCGTTTCCGCAAACCGCACATTTTCTCTTAGGTGGCTGTGCTTGGGCCTTGTCCTGAGTCTTGGTCTGTAAGACAAAACAAATGGCCCAAAGTAAACATTTAAACCACCACACACTCCGAAACACCACGTGCAGGAGGGAGAAAAATGTGTCCCCTAACACCAAAATCCTATGATTGGGAGGGGGGGGGGGTAAAAACACTCACCGGGATAGCAAGAGAGTGACAAAACAAAAACACTCCAGGCTTACCTGAGAGGTGCTGGTGTTGGATACCGCATCCGCTGCCTGTGCAGGTACTGCAGAAGAGTCCATCCGTCCACTGGTCGTCCACAGCCTGTGCTGCTATAACCAGAAACACCAGCAGGCCAGCGTCCCCTGTTCACGCCATTTATGGAGACAGGAACCAGCGTCTCCGGCGCCCGACGATGACGTCGTATGACCCGGAAGTGACCCTCGCCAGATACTTCCTGTGGGCCAGCTTGGAGCGCAGAAGCTCCGCCCCTTCGAGCGCCGCGGCTTCCTGTTTCCCCTACACAGATCAGCCTGGCTGTCGGTGGGGAAAGGATACCAACATGCTGCTTTATGCAGGCGCACGCTGTGGAGCCTGACATCACCGCGGTCGTGGCCCTCCCCAGGCACAGAGGACAGCAGATGCTACCAACCTCCCCAGCGGAGATACTGCTTCTGGCGAGGAGAGAGGTTAGTACAAAAAAATACCCTACCCATTTAGAGCCCCTGCTCATGAGATCCAGGGTACCAGGTTCCAGGAAACATGTTACCCCCGTCCGGAGGAAACACTAATACTGATGTGGCGCCTGGAGGACCGCCCTTTTATCTGGTGGGGGTAACGTGTTTCCTGTCCTGGTAGGAGGAGCCCTAGGTCTCATGGGCTGTCCTGGAAGACGCTTGAGAGAAATTATGATTTAAATCAAGCCTTTTACCTAGTGATTTAAATCAGGATTCAAATCATGCTTTAATTAGACTTTATTTAAATCAAATCAACCCTGGTCACCATAGTAACACTGTACTACTCTTGGGGGGGGGGGGGGTTTACTTTTTTTACATTGTTTGTCATTACAATGAAGATCAGTTTAACCATTCATGTGATCACTAGCTGTAGCTAATCACATGGTACAGGGTGCGGTGATTGACCCAGGTAGGTGATAGCTGTGGGCCAATCACCTCATAGGCAACAACTTGTGAATTTATTCATAACAGCTTTGTTGACATTGTGAACTCCTCCCGAGTACCGGTATCCACCGAACACAACAGTCGTGCGCTCCTAAACCGTGTTGGCACATGATGTATGCGATTATGCCTGCACGGCACCCAGTGTACTTCCGCATGGCGGGCAAGTGGTTAGGCAAAAATAAAGTAAACCCTGTTTCTTGCCCACAGCAGGGATAAACATAAAAAAAAAAACCCACACACCTGCCCAAAGCCTGGGACACATAGTAATATGATTAGCTCATTCCTGTAGTGTGAACAAACCATTACACAGGTGTGTGACTGACCAGATCACTGGGTGACAAAAAACAAAATGAATTGGTAAGCTGCAACACATTACAATTTTGGGGGGTTAATAGCTCTGTTACGTTGGGTACATGCTAAGAAAATCAGGCGAACGATCGTCTGGTTTCACAGCAAGTCAGAACTGAGAAAGGAAAAAATGTACGAAAATTCTCGAAGGACAGCCTTTTTTGTTGTTTGATGTTTCTCATACGAAAACTGCAAAAATTTAACAAAAATTGTTTGTTCTTTTTTGTACGAGAAAGATATTGGAGTTTGTCCCTTCGGAAATTTGTTTGGAAAGGTCAGAATCGGCTGTTTGAAAGTTGTGTACATATCAGATAATCATAAGATCGTTCCTCAGATGAAAATGTACACCCAATTTTCTTCACAAGCCTTAAAGCGGAGTTCCACCCAAAAGTGGAACTTCCACTTAAACCACTCCTCGCCCCCTTACATGCCACATTTGGCATGTAATGTTTTTTTTTGGGGGGGGGGGGCATTTCAGTAGGAGTGGGACTTTCTGTTCTCCTTCCGCCCAGGGACTGCTTAGGCGACGGCAAATCGCCTTTTGGTGGCCCCTCCCTGTAGGCGATCACCTGGGACACGTGACATGTCCCAGACGATCGCCTGTCAGCTCAGGGAGCGCAGCACCGCATGCACAGTGAGTGCCTGGCCGTGAAGCCGAAAGCTGTCACAGCCGGGTGCCCAGTTAGAATGGAGGCGCCGGCGAAGAGGGGGTGGGGGGAGGACCAAAGCACCGGCGCTGGACAGTGGAACAGGCAAGTGTCTATTAAAAGCCAGCAGCTACACTTTTGTAGCTGCTGACGTTTAACATAAAAAGGGCTGGAACTCCCCTTTAAAGTGGATGTAAACACGATTTATAAAAATTTGAGCTGGGCACATTTATCTGTAGTGTTTTGTTACCTCTCTTCAAAGCACTGAGTTCCGTAGCCGTCTCCTGCTTCATTCTTCTGTTATCAGCCTGATCACTTCTGACAAGTTGTCACATATGATGAAAGCAGCCAGAGTTTTGTGTTGGGCCCCTTTCACACAGGCGTTTTCGCAGTAAAAATAGCGCTGTAAAAATGCCTGAAATAATCCTGCCCCATCATTCTCAATGTGAAAGCCCTGAGGGATTTCACATTGAGGCATTTTGCTGGCTGTGCGTTGTAGAAAATCCTGCAAACAGCTTTTTTGGAGCATCTGTAGGGCGCTAAAAATAGCGCTGTAAAAACACCTATCTCCATTTAAATAAGTAACGGGGTAAAACACATAGGCGTTAGCACCATTTTATCGCAAACGCGGGAAAAAAGCTCATCAATTTTTTGTGTTTTTTTCAATGCCTCAGTGTGAAAAGGGCTTTAGGGAGGATGCTATAAAAAGATTAGTTGAGCCCTGAACTATTCAACGATCAGCTCAGAAAGTCTCCACGCCTTTCCTCCAATCAGCTGTCTTGGCTGTATGCCCAAGGCTTCGCTGCAGTGTTGAAAAGGAAGAAAATCTAACACAATCTGAACTTTCTAAACAGTATATAAAGCTGAAGATAGCAGATATACATGTAAAAAAACTTATGTAGGGAGATTTGTTTAATTTCTGTGTATCATCTAAGAGACTGTTCACTTTATTGGGTATATGTGAGGGTTTACAACCACTTTAAAGTGGTTGTAAACACTTAAAACACACTTTCACCTACAGGTAAACCTAGATTAAGGCTTACCTATAGGTGCTGTAAATATCTCCTAAACCTACACGGTTTAGGAGGTATTTACAATTCCCTGTACGAGGATTTCTTTGGCGCATGCGCGGAAGTGGCGTCACGTGGCTCCGGCCAGTCAAAGAGCAAGAGTCCGTGAACCCAGAAGGAAGATGGACGCATCCAGCCAGCGAGGAAATTGGGGACATCGCAGGCTTCGGTTTCAGGTGACACAATGGGCTATGTGATGCATAGTAGCCCATTATGCTTTACCTTTGCAGGGAAACAAAGAGGAAGTAAAACCCATCAGGGTTTACTTCTTTTTAAGGCTACGTTTACACTAGCTTCAAAACCGTATGTTTCACGAGTGTTTTTGTAGCTTCACAAACGCCTGCCAAAACTGTGCATTGCAGCGGCCATGGTCGTGTCAAAATTAACCCAAGGTGTTTGCCAGTGTTCTTTCAAGAATTTCTCTCCATCAAAAAATGCCTCAAATGGATCTGCATATGCGCAGTACACAATGTCACTCCAGTCGATATGTTGATTAGCTGGCGTGACGTCAACGCCGCAAATGCGCAGATTATCGGAGCATTATCCAACGATCTGCTAAGAGCAGAGGGAGAATGCAATTGCCAGATTTTGCCTCACTATTGCGGGACGGGTTTTGTGTGTGTAATGCGCCCTTACACATAGCCAAAACCCGCCATTTAACACTCAAGCCGCCTTGCAACAGACAGAAAACACGCCGTTCAATACAACCAAAACCCTCCCTGCAACAGTGAGGCAGAATCTGACAATTTCATTCTCTAATCGCTCAGCAGATTGTCAGATACTGCATCAGACGATCTGTGCATTGCGCTGCGTTGACGTCACTCCAGCTGATCAACAGCTGGAGCAATGTTGCAAACTGGGCATGCCCAGACCCATCGGGGCATTTTTGACAGAACGCCGGGCTTCAACACTTCTGAAATTCATGCGTTGAAGTGGTTGTATAGTCTATTTTTTTACTTTTACCTACAGGTAAGCCTATAATAAGGCTTACCTGTAAGTAAAAAGAATATCTCCTAAACCTGTATGGTTTAGGGGATATTCCCCTTGCAATGCGCTGCTGACTTCAGCGACGCATCGGGATTCTCGGCTGAAAGCCCCGCAGACGCCGGACGTTACCGGAAAGAAGTTTCCCGCGCGCATGCGCCGGAGTGACATCACGGCTCCAGCCATTAAGCGCTGGACCAGCGACACTCCGAGGCAAAACATCTCCCTCGGCGTGGACCGGCTGAGATACCGACGCCTCGTTCTAAGGCAAGTAGTTCATAATGAGCTAGTATGGGGGTGCATACTAGCGCATTATGCCTTTTAGATGTATCCAAAAAAAAAAAAGTGTCAGCGGTTATACAACCGCTTTAATGTAAGTGTGCCGCAAACGCATGAAACTCCAATGACGTTAACAGCGTGTTTGGAAAGTGTTTCTAGCCAAGATGACAAAACAAATGTCCACTTCAGGGGTAGTCAACCAGTAGCCCTCCAGCTGTTGTGAAACTATGAGGCATCGCATCCCATGAGGCATCGTAAGGCTGGCAGTTACAATTACTCCCAGAGGCATGATGGGACTTGTAGTTCTGCAACAGCTGGCGGGCCCCAGGTTGTCTACACAATAAAAAACAACAGAGGGGGCATTTAGTAAGCATTGCTAGCCGAGATGACAAAACAAAAGTCTATACAATATAAAAAAACAAGAGGGGCATCCAGTAAGAGTTTTTAATGCCATTAGCGGGTGATTTGCAATGCCATAAACTAGAAAGATGCATAGAGCTCAGGTAGAAAAGAGACTAGTACAAAGTTCCTGAGAGGCCAGAGCTAGGCCGGGAATGATAGAACGCACATTTCATAAAGCAGTTAGGCCCAGCTAGAGAATGGAAAGAGAAAGCTTGTAGCGCCCTGACATGTGTGCCCCCCTGGAGGTGACACCACACGAGGAAGGAAGTGCCCAGCTGAAGAGACAGAAGGAGGCTCGTGCTGAGGGGGCGGAGGAAGCAGGACACGGGGGAAAGGAGGAGGGGGGGCTCGGCTCTTCCATATGTGACGGCCGCATTCCCACCCTCCTCAGGCGCCCGCCACGCGGCTCTGTTTCCGCGCCTCTCGTACTGCCCGAACGGCGGAGACTCCTCAGGCGTGGCCATGGCGGCCTCCTATGGGAAGCGCGAGTCTCTCCTCAGTTCAGAGACACGCTGCTCCGGGCTCCGCCTCCTTTAAACCCTCCGCTATGTCCACAGCCAGCACATTCCAACCTATATCGGCGCCTTCTCGCCTCCCCCCCACCAGCCTCACTAAGCCCACCTATCGCTCCCCGCACCATGTGGCTGCGTTCAGTAACGGCCCCGGCGTCGCGGCTTTACTCACCGGTTCCACGGTCGCCATTTTAGATAGATCTGACTGCACAGCAGCCGCTGGCAGGGAAGAAGAGGAGAGGCGAGAGAAAAAAAACTATTCAAACCGGGTTGGTTTGGGGCGGGTCACGTGACGTCCGGCCGCTTCTGGGCCTGCGTGGCCCTGCCCGGTCCGCCTCCCTCCTTGCTCGCAGGGAGTTGTAGTCGCATTTCCCTAATTGGCATTCGCGTCATGTGGGAAAGTGGAAGCGCTGAGTGGGCGGTGACGTCAGTTTGGGTGGGCGGGGATGATGGTGATTGGTGGGGTGAAGGGTAAAGGGAGCGTGTTTCCCTATCCAGGACTGAGCAGACAGAGAGTGGCCTTGTATAGGGCTAGGAAGCGCTTTGTATTGCCGGGATTAGAATGGAGAAATGCAGCTTTAGAAAAGACTCCTCAGCACGGTCCACGTGGTTAGTTGGGACATTCGCTCTCATTGAAGCTGGGGCTGTGCACAAAGGATGGTTCTATTGTTACTTTGCATACATGTGAGGAAGGAAGGACACGTGTAGTAAGAGAAACATGGGGGCTGGTATTGTGAAGAACTTCCACAGGACTAGCAAGCATATCAGTGTTGTGCATATAGATAGGGAGTGGGTGAAGGTCAGAGCATAGGGGGGAGGGGGAGATGGGCAGGAATTCTAAAAGTGATCACATAGAGGGGAAACGTACAGGTGTGACTGGGCCTTATACTAAATACCACCACTGCTCTAGTTGTGCGTCTGCAAATGCACGTAAAATCGTACATGTGTGAACCTGGACTAAAGCTGGCCCTACGATCATCAAAATACAACTGCTTCTGTTTAGCCAGGCATTTTTTTTTAGATGGAGGGCATTTCTCAATAGAACACTGGGCTTCAACATTTCTGAAATGCGTCCGTAAATGTACTGCAAGCACATCATACTCCCCTATGACGTTTGGAAAGCGTTGCTAGCCAAGATAACAAAGCGAAGATCTACACCAGTGTTTCTCAACTCCAGTCTCCAACAGGTCATGTTTTCAGGATTTCCCTCAGATGGAAACAGCTGTGGTAATTACTAAGGCATTGAACATGATCAAATCACCTGTGAAAAATTAATTGAAAGCCTGAAAACATGTCCTGTTGGGGCGCCTTGAGGACTGCAGTTGAGAAACGCTGGTCTACACAATATAAAAACCAACAGTGGGGCATCCAGTAAGCATTTTTAATGCCATTAGTGGGTGCTCTGCAATATTGAAAGAATTCATAAAACTAGAATGATGCATAGAGCTCAAGTAGATGGTACCACAGCCCAAACTAGTACAAAGTTATTGAGGGGCCAGAGCTAGGCCGGGAATGGTAGAATGCCAATTCTAAACAGAAATGAACTTCTGTCGAAGTACCATGTTGGAGAAATTTTCCTCACTCGGTGGCTTCAGCCAATCCGCTGTAGCCCTTGCTCAGGGGGTTCTGAAAGCAGTGGGTGCCACTGTCTGATTCCAGTGTCTCAATAGGGAATTTTATTATACAGCGCCAACACTTTATGCAGCCCTTTACAACATGAAGGCAGACCTTGCAATACAATTTAAAGGGAGTTGTAAAGGCAGAAGGTTATTTATCGTAACCACTTCCGGACTGCACATATATGGTGGTCGACATACCTGTATGTCGATCCGTGCATTAGATACAGAGGGGGTGCATGCGTGCTGCAGGAGCTTGCCCACAAAATCAATGTCCGCTGGCCACCTGAGATCGCGGTGAATAGAGGACGAATGGGGATCTGCCTATGTAAACAAGGCTGGTCACGTTCTGACAGGGGAGGAGAGAGAGATCAGCTGTTCCTAGTGATCAGCAACAGCAATCTCTCTCTACTCCCAGTCAGTCTGTCCCCCTGACAGTCAGAAAGCACCTCCCTAAGAAACACTTAACCCTTGGATCACACCTAGTGTTAACACCTTCCCTGGATTTGTCTGCAGCAATGTCGCAGTCCCGCTAAAAATCGCTGATCCTAGCCATTGCTAGTAAAAAAATAAATAAAAAGTCCCTAAATCTTTCCCCTATTTTGTAGACGCTATAACCTTTGCGCAAACCAATCAATATATCCTTATTGCGATTTTTTTTTTTTTTTTTTTTTTTTTTTTTTTTTTTTTTTAAATATGTAGCAGAATACACATTGGCCTAAACTGATGAATAAATTAGTTTAAATATTTTTTTGTATTATAGCAGAAAGTAAAAAATATATTTTTTTTCAAAATTGTCAGTCTTTGCTTGTTTATATCGCAAATAAAAACCGTAGAGGTGATCAAATACCACCAAAAGAAAGCTCTATTTGTGGGGAAAAAAAAGGGACAATAATTTTGTTTGGGTACAATGTTGCACGACTGCTCAATTGTCAGTTAAAGTGGCGCAGTGCCGTATCACAAAAAACAGTGTTATTACCTGATAACTTCTTTTTCCAGGAATCTTCCAGGACGGCTTACAGAGAGATAGGCTCCTCACACCTAGCACAGGAAACACATGATCCACATCATAAAAAGCACTGCACATGCATCAGCTCCTCAGTATTTAACAAATAACTGAAGGCTTCAGAATAAGTATCATTAAACCGTCATTAGCGCAGCTTTATTCTTACTCCATGTTCTACATTGCCACTCACCAACACATAAGGGAGGGAACCGACGCCGTCCTGGAAGATTCCTGGAAAAAGTAGTTTATCAGTTATCAAGTCATCTTCCAGGACGGCTTACAGAGAGGACAAAATAGGACTATTCGATCAGGGCGGAACCTCAGCTTTAAGCACCTACTTCCCAACACCCTGTTTCTGGTTAGAGAAGAGGCCCGGTAGGTAATGTCTATGAAGTTTTTGGAAACTGGACCCGGATGCGGTCTTAAAGAACCTGGAAAGAGAAGCGCTAACCTTTCCAGCTCGGGAAATGGCCCCTGCTCTGTGTGAATGAGCTTCGATGTTTTCCAGGGGAAACAGCAATGATGCCTGGCAGGCTTCCATCATTGCATATTTCAATCACCCTGTGATAGTAATAATTTGACGTCAATAATTTTAACTCTTCTTGCCTTCACCTGGTCTACAGAACAAGCAAGGCTAGAGGTTGATCTCCAAACTATGGATCTCATCTTACACAATTTTCATTCAATGGGATGTCTACCCATGGAAATTTAGATAATAGTAAGGTGACCAGATCTTTTCCTTTTTTTTTTTTTTAAAGAAATCCGGGGACATATGTAGCGGCCTCACTCTTTCTCTCTCTTGTATCGGACACATTCGTATCATGGACCCCAAACATAAAGTGAATAGAGAGGGGCAAGCCAATAGCGTAACTCCGTTTGGAACAATTTATTTTAAAAACGTAAGTTATACTTACAAAATAAGAAGATAAAAGCAGCTTTATGGTAAAAGATACAGTATAGGTGACTCCCGAACTCCACGTGTCCAGGCCTAGGCCGCCTGGACACCGACCGCTGGACAGCAGCCCTCAGGCTAAAGGTGCCTGGGACTCGGACCTCGTGGCGAAGATGTCCCAACCCTTTTTAGCAAAAAGTTCGTCTATGACGACGTCTCCCAAATCGGAGAGCGACTAGGTCGGAGGTGTCACACTCCTCCGCGGGTAGGTAGCCTGTAGTAGAGACTGAATCGCTACCTCCCGTGAACACACAGGGCCGTGACTCCCCGACACCTCCGCCCGAACACCAAGTCCCTTTGCCCGGCTTACCTCGGCCCATACTTGCGGAGGGATGTCCGGGACTCTTCCTACCAGATCCATCCGGGCCGGGCGTAGGCGGGCAGGATGATCACCGCGACCGCTGGATGGGGCTACCATGCCGGTCTTCCTCTTCGGCGGTGGACCGAGTCAGCATCCTCGGATTTCTCCCGTGTCTCTCTAACCACGACCTCCCCCGCGGTCGCTGCAGTGCGCACAGGGACGGCTGTCAAAGCAGTGATTCCTCCTTCCTGAGTGGTGGTGCCTGTAGTGCGGTTGAGGTGGATGGTTTTTGGCTTCTCGACAGGTGGCTCCACCTCAAATAAGAACTCCCCTCAGACCTCGCAGCGCCCGAACGGCTTCAGCTGACATACCAGTCCCAAACAGCCGGGACAAATCAAACCCAGGGCCTCAACGTCCATGCATTAGTACAGGGCGAATCGTCCCCGGGGCCTTAGCCAGATCCCCGTATCCGTTATCGGAGCAGCAGTAGTAGTCAAACTCGTGGTAGAAGGATGAAATGGAATCCACGATGTATTTCCGAACATGGCGACCCTCTGCTGATCCATTGCGCACTGCAAGGTTGGCGCCAAAGTCCCCACGTGTAGTCCTTCACACGACTGGACTCCTCCCCTTTTCCGCCCCAGTTCGCGGGCTTTCCTCTCTCGGCCCAGGTCACGCCCACGAACTGAGCAGGGAGGGTGTGCCTCTTGACGCAGTGGCCAACATGGCCGACCTACTCGGAACTCTTCCGGGCAGACACATTCAAATTCCACAACTTCAGCTCCATAGTAACACGAACACATCCCGGACGAGCCCCCACATGTAGCGGCCTCACTCTCTCTCTCTCTTGTATCGGTTGTTTGTGGCTGTTGTCTAGGGGTACTCTGGAGGAGAGAGTGCAGGACACTACGCCAAGCTCTCACCCTCTGTGTATGTGAGGTTTGAGCAAAGTCTTTCCTGAATTACCTTCGGGTCTGCATCCTGCATATGGAGCCTCCGCTTCTTCCGTGGAGGTGTATCTGCCAGTAATAGAGCCCCACACCATTCAAAGTTCAACACTCCTTTATTTCTTCAATGCCAGAATGAACATAATCAGTTGAACTTCCATAACAGACAGACAGGGGTGTGGATACGAGTAGGCCCAGGCACAATGAACTCTCCTATCCCTTTCTCGTGCGGATAGGCCTGGCGCACGGTCTCTGCCACCGACCGTGAAGTTGGTAGCTGCCACCTACCGGATGAACTGTTTGGGGCCCCTGTCACGGGCCTAAGAGTAACGGTCTCTGCCACCGAACTTAGAGTAACGGTCTCTGTCACGACCTTAGAGTAACGGTCTCTGCCACCGACCTTAGAGTAACGGTCTCTGCCACCGACCTTAGAGTAACGGTCTCTGCCACCGACCTTAGAGTAATGGTCTCTGCCACCGACCTTAGAACATGGACCACCTTCCGTGTGAATATGGCCCCTGTTTGGCGAGGACATCCATCCCGACAGTCTCCGGCGGCCCTATCCCGGCACTGGCAATCTGCTGCACCAGATCTATGGGAAGGTCACCTGCGCGGTCCCTTACGCCTGGATTCAGACACCCGATTCTGTGGGTGCCTTAGGATGGTTCCTCCCGGGCGGATCCCAATGGAAGAAGCTGGACCCCAGGCCTGAACGATGCACCTCACCCCAGACTGAGGGTGTCTGGGGTGACTCCCGAACTCCACGTGTCCAGGCCTAGGCCGCCTGGACACCGACCGCTGGACAGCAGCCCTCAGGCTAAAGGTGCCTGGGACTCGGACCTCGTGGCGAAGATGTCCGCCCCCTTTATAGCCTCTACCAGCTAGCACAGCGGGTTCCCCGCCGTACAACCACTGCGAGAGACCAAAAAGGGTACGGCACTTCAGCGATGGTTCAACCCCGGCCCAAAGTGACAGCGCCACCTGCTGGGCCGCAGGGAACTGAACATCACTGATGTCTCCACCCGAATCAACATACTGAAAAGTACCTACCCGCTACACATAATTTTACTAGGAATGGCGGCCATAGGCGACTCTGCCCGACACCGCCGCCGGCCCCACAACTTGTCAAGTCTTAATCTCCGGACCCCGGCTACTACTGGGTGGGGAACGAAGGAAGATCACTCTGCCAGGGAAGGCAAGGAGATAATCTGACAAGCGGTTGGCCGGTACTTGAGCCAAGGCAGAAAAAGACATGCGAGCGGAGCTGAATGGGCATGCACCCGAAACTGAAGAAATATTCTTTCCGCTCCAACCTGCACCTGATCATCAGAAAGGGGCACAGATAATGGAAAAAAAATACACCCCCTAAGCTAGTGGGAGCGGGGGTGTGCAATTCAGATTTTTATTCTGCACTGACCGTCTTTGAAATTGACCCAGCCCCTGTTCAAAACCAATCCAGGGACAAAACCGAGTACAGACTTGGTCCGGGGAAAGTGTCCTGATTTCGGGGACTGTCCCTGGAAACCAGGGATGTGTGGTCCCCCTAGATAATAGGCCCTATCAATTATCCAGCAAGATTTCTGCCCTAATGCTAGATATATCGATATCTTCATCCATAGCAAAAATGCATATGCCCATACTGATGACTAGGGATGAGCTCGGTGTTCGAGTCGAACATAGGTTCGACTCGAACATCGGCTGTTCGCTGCGTTCGGCGAACAACGAACGATTTGGGCCGTTCGCGCCAAATTCGAGTGACGCGAACGGCCCACAATACACTGCGCCATCGCAGTGTAATCCCGGCACTGTGATTGGCCAAGCATGCACTGTGACCCTGCATGCTTGGCCAATCACAGCGCCGGCAGCGAGGAGAGCAATGATTGGCCACAGGCAGAATGCCTGCGCGGCGGCCTCGTGTAGTGTGTTCCGGAGCAGGGAAAGTGAAGGATAGGCAGGGACAGTGTCAAATCTTGTCAAATCTATTCTTTGCTAAACCTTGTGTGTAGGGACAGAGAAGGATAGGCAGGGAGAGTGTCAGTGTCATATTCTTTGCTAAACCTTGTGTGTAGGGAGAGAGAAGGATAGGCAGGGAGAGTGTCAGTGTCATATACTTTGATAAACCTTGTGTGCAGGGAGAGAGAAGGATAGGCAGGGGACAGTGTCAGTGTCATATACTTTGATAAACCTTGTGTGCAGGGAGAGAGAAGGATAGGCAGGGGACAGTGTCAGTGTCATTGTTGCTAAGCCTCCTGCACATTATACACCTGAAGTTAGCCCGTATTGCTGCTTTTTCCTGGTGTGTTACACCAACAGGATTTTACGGCACTTACAGCGGGCGGAGTGTGCCTCCTGACCATATTACACCTGAACTTAGCCTGTATTGCTGCTTTTTCCTGGTGTGTTACACCAACAGGATTTTGCGGCACTTACAGCGGGCGGAGTGTGCCTCCTGACCATATTACACCTTAACTTAGCCTGTATTGCTGCTTTTTCCTGGTGTGTTACACCAACAGGATTTTGCGGCACTTACAGCGGGCGGAGTGTGCCTCCTGACCATATTACACCTTAACTTAGCCTGTATTGCTGCTTTTTCCTGGTGTGTTACACCAACAGGATTTTGCGGCACTTACAGCGGGCGGAGTGTGCCTCCTGACCATATTACACCTGAACTTAGCCTGTATTGCTGCTTTTTCCTGTTGTGTTACACCAACAGGATTTTGCGGCACTTACAGCGGGCGGAGTGTACCTCCTGACCATATTACACCTTAACTTAGCCTGTATTGCTGCTTTTTCCTGGTGTGTTACACCAACAGGATTTTGCGGCACTTACAGCGGGCGGAGTGTGCCTCCTGACCATATTACACCTGAACTTAGCCTGTATTGCTGCTTTTTCCTGGTGTGTTACACCAACAGGATTTTGCGGCACTTACAGCGGGCGGAGTGTGCCTCCTGACCATATTACACCTGAACTTAGCCTGTATTGCTGCTTTTTCCTGGTGTGTTACACCAACAGGATTTTGCGGCACTTACAGCGGGCGGAGTGTGCCTCCTGACCATATTACACCTTAACTTAGCCTGTATTGCTGCTTTTCCCATTTCCCTGCAGGCCATTAGAATGTCTGGAAGGCAAACAAGGAGAGGCAGACAGTCAGGAGCCAATAAAAGAGGGCAAGCAGGCTCTGTGTCTAGAGACAACAGTGCTGGTCGTGGACGCGGTGCATCGCCATCAGCACGTGGCCATGGGACACGTTTGTCCTTCTTTTCGGCAGCTGGACGTGTTGAGCCGCATCATGCCGAAGACTTGGTAGAGTGGATGACCAAGCCCTCCTCATCCTCTCACCCAGGCTCAGGGTACTGGCAAAGCAGCTGCCAAAGCGTCCTCTTCCCTGGTATCAATGTCATCATCAGTCACTCCTTCCCTAGACCAACCATGTCCTCCTGAGGAGTCCCCCGAACTGTTTGAGCGCAGTGTTGGGTACATGCTCCAGGAGGATGCCCAGCGTTTCGAAGGGTCTGATGATGATACCCAGCTAGAGGAAGGCAGTAGCGTGAGAGCAGAGAGAGGGGATGCTCAAGAAGGACACCAATCTGGCAGTCATGTTCCAGCAGCTGCAGCATACTGCCAGATTGGCTCCAGTGATGAGGGAGGGGATGATGAGGTCACTGACTCCACGTGGGTGCCTAATAGGAGAGAGGAGGAGGAGGCACATCTCCAACGAGGCAGGATGCCCTCAGGGGGCCAGCGTAAGGGCAGCACACCGACGGAATCACCGCGCAGAGCTCCGCCTGTGCAGGGCGCTGCCTCTGCCCGGTATTCAAAAAGTTCTTTGGTGTGGGCCTTTTTTGAGTCCAGTGCATCAGATCGCACAGCTGCTGTTTGCAACATATGTCTCAAGCGTATATCGCGTGGCCAAAACATCACCCGCTTGGGCACCACATGCTTGACCAGACATATGTTGACCTGCCATGCAGCTCGTTGGCAAGCCTACCTTAAAGACCCACACCAAAGAACAAAGCTGACCTCTTCTTGCACCGCATCAGCTGGGATCTCCAACCCCACTATACCTTCAGTCCTCTCTAAAACCTGCTCTGAGAGGAATGAAGGTGTAGAATTAGGTGTGTCACAGCCAAGTACTTGCGGGCACTCTGCTAGCAGTACACCAACGTCCGATTTTAGCAGGCAAATTTCCCTGCCCCAGCTGCTGGACCATCGAAAGAAGTTCACTCCCAGCCATCCACATGCCCAGCGGTTGAATGCTAGCTTGGCTAAATTGCTAGCGCTTCAACTGCTGCCTTTTCAGTTGGTAGACTCGGCCCCCTTCCGTGAGTTTGTGCAATGTGCGGTTCCTCAGTGGCAGGTTCTCAAACGCCACTTTTTCTCACGGAAGGTGATTCCGGCTCTCTATCGGCATGTGGAAGGCAATGTCTTGGCCTCGCTGGACAGGGCGGTCAGCGGTAAGGTGCATATTACCGCTGACTCATGGTCCAGCAGGCATGGACAGGGACGTTACCTTTCTTTCACGGCCCATTGGGTCACTCTTTTGGCAGCTGGGAAGGATGCAGGACAAGGTGCAGTAGTGTTGGAGGTTGTTCCACCGCCACGCCTCCAAAATGCTACTACTGTTTGTGACACACCTCTGTCCTCCACCCCCTCCTCTTCTTCTTCCTCCGTGGCCTCTTCCTGTGCTTTGTCCTCGGAACCAGCGGTGCTCCGTAGGCGTTCAAGGGGCTACGCAAGTACGCAGGCAAAAAGATGCCATGCCGTGCTTGCGCTGGTGTGTTTGGGGGACAGGAGCCACACTGGGGCAGAGGTTCTGTCTGCTCTGCAGGGGCAGGCCGAGAGGTGGTTGACGCCATGCCAGCTTAAGCCAGGAATGGTAGTTTACGACAATGGCACCAACCTCCTCTCCGCTCTCCGACAGGGACAACTGACCCATGTGCCCTGTGTGGCTCACGTCCTTAACCTGGTGGTGCAGCGGTTCTTGGGCAGGTACCCGGGCTTACAGGATGTCCTGAGGCAGGCCAGGAAAGTCTGTGTGCATTTCCGCAGATCTTATAATGCCAGTGCTCGCCTGGCTGAGCTGCAAAAGGAGTTGAACCTGCCCAAGAACCGCCTTATATGTGACATGCCCACCAGGTGGAACTCAACGTTGGCCATGCTGCAGCGGCTGCACACGCAGCAGAGGGCCATCAATGAGTACCTGTGCGACTACGGCACCAGGACAGGGTCAGGGGAGCTCGGGTTTTTTTCACCACGCCAGTGGGGCATGATCAGGGATGCATGCACTGTCCTGGCACCATTTGAGGAGGCCACGAGGATGGTGAGCAGTGACAGTGCATGCATCAGTGACACTGTACCTCTTGTCCACCTGTTGGAACATACGCTGCGTGGAATAATGGACAGGGCACTTGAGGCAGAACAGAGGCAGGAAGAGGGGGACATCCTTGCCTCTCAAGGCCCCCTTTACCCAGACAGTGTTCCTTCTGTCCCACCCATCGCACAGGAAGAAGAGGAGGAGGAGGATTGTGTCAGCATGGAGGTGGAGCCTGGCACTCAGCATCATCAGCAGCAGTCTTTTAGGGATGATTTACAGTTCCAAGAAACCAGTGGACTTGTACGTGGCTGGGAGGAGGTGGCTGCGGATCATGTCGTCCTTAGTGACCCAGAGGACTCCGGACCGAATGCCTCAGCTAACCTACGCTGCATGGCCTCCCTAATCCTGCAAAGTCTGCGGAACGATCCTCGTATTCTTCGGATCTAGGAGAGGGACCATTACTGGCTGGCCACTCTCCTTGATCCACGGTACAAGGGTAAGGTTGCGGACCTTATCTTACCGTCGCAGAGGGAGCAGAGGATGAGACAACTCCGGGAGGCCTTGCAGAAAGGTCTGTGCAACGCGTTCCCAGAGACTGGGAGATTACAAACTCCTGGTCCTGGACAACGAGTTGCTGAGGCTTCGGTCAGTCAAAGAAGGAGCGGTGGGGAAGGTGGCCGTCTGACCGATGCGTTCAGACAATTCTTTAGTCCGCAGCCCAAAGGTATGATCGGTTCCAGCAACCATCGGAAGCGTCTGATATACATGGTGCAGGAATACCTAGGGGCAAGGTCAGACTTGGACACCTTCCCCACCGAAAATCCTCTGGCTTACTGGGTCTTGAGGATGGATCACTGGCCAGAGCTTGCACAGTATGCAATTGAGCTACTGGCCTGTCCTGCATCCAGCGTTCTTTCAGAACGCACATTCAGTGCTGCTGGAGGATTTGTCACGGATCACAGGGTGCGCCTGTCCACCGACTCTGTTGATCGACTGACCTTCATAAAGATGAACCAGTCTTGGATCACCACCAGCTACCAAACACCTGAAGCTGATATAACAGACTAATTTATTTTCAAATGTCACATCCCTTCAAGACTGATGCTGATGCTGAGAGACTGTCCTGTTATGTTGACTGACTATCCTCCTCCTCCTCAATGATCCGATTGATGATGATAGCTTGGAAGAACATTTTTGTTTCTGGGTGCCGCCACCAGTGGCTAAGGCCCAATTTTTCAGCCCCTGTTTAACAGGGGCGTGTTATTACAATTTTTTATGCAATGCTTTGCAGCAGGGCTCATTCCTGCACTCCAACTAGAGTATCTGGGAGAGGTTGCAGTGTCGTGGCACCAGCACCAGTGGCTAAGGCCCAATTTTTCAGCCCCTGTTTAACAGGGGCGTGTAATTACAATTTTTGATGCAATACTTTGCAACAGGGCTCATTGCTGTGCTCCAAGTACAGTATCTGTGAGGGGTTGCAGTGTTGTGGCACCAGTGCCTAAGGCCCAATTTTTATGCCCCTGTTTAACAGGGGCATGTAATTACAATTCTTGATCTAATAATTCACAGCAGGGCCCATTCATGCGCCCACCAAGAGTAACTGTGAGGGCTCACAGTGTTGTGGCAACACCAACATGTAAGGGGCAAATTTCAGCTGAGTATATACGGCAGGCCCCTACTTTCAAACATCCAACTTACAAACGACTCCTCCTTGCAAACGGAAGGATACAACAGGAAGTGAGAGGAAATCTACCCCTAGGAAGGCAAATTCTCTCCTGTAAGAGTTAATATGGGAAAAAAAGTGTCTCCTCTCCACTGATGCTTTATCACCAAGTCTTGTTTCAATAAAAACCCCAAATTTTCAAAAAACATTTGTCATTAGGACGGAAAGTGAGGTGAACTGTTCTGAACAGGTGCACACTGCACAGACAGCAAAACAAATGTTACAGGGGTGATAACCCTTCCCTATGTTTTCCAAAAAGCTTAAAAATAGATTTTTTGCCTGGAGCTACACTTAAACAATGTACCTGTTCAAAATTACAAACAGATTCTACATAAGAACAAACCTACAGTCCCTGTCTTGTATGCACCGCCTGTATACGGCTGTTCAGAGTATATAGGGCCTTTTTTATTTTGTGTGCGGGGTTCCCCTTAATATCCATACAAGACCCTAATGGGCTGGGGTAGGGGGTGTGTGATGGGGTAGCTATGCCATTTTTCTTAAAGATTTTCATCCATATTACCGGGACCAGACATTACATTAAAGCCGCAAGCAGTTTTAAATGGCTTTTTTTCCTTTAGAAATGTAATTTTGTGCAGGGACAGTTCTAAACACAGGAAACACGTGGCACTTCACAGGCATACTTTAGACACCCCCCAGGTACGATATTTAAAGGAATATTTGACTTTTTTTTTTCACTTTATGCATCATTAACCACTTCAATACCATGCACTTATGCACCTTCCCGCCCAGACCAATTTTCAGCTTTCAGTACTCTCACATTTTGAATGACAATTACTTAGTCATGCTACACTGTATCCAAACAAAATTTTTATCATTTTCTTCTCACAAATAGAGCTTTCTTTTGGTGGTATTTAATCGCCACTGGGTTTTTTATTTTTTGCGATATAAGCAAAAAAACAGCAATTTTTTAAAAAAAAAAACACTTTTTTTTAGTTTCTATTGTAAAATTTTGCAAATAAGTAATTTTTCTTCATAAATTTGTGCCAAAATGTATACTGCTACATATCTTTGGTAAAATGAACCCAAATTAGTGTATATTATTTGGTCTTTGTGAAAGTTATAGAGTCTACAAACTATGGTGGCAATCACTGAAAATTTATCACATCTGATCACGCCTGATGTACTGAAGGGATATCTCATTTCTTGAGACACTAACAAGCGAGGAAAGTACAAATACCCCAAAATTACCCCTTTTTGGAAAGTAGACAGTCCAAGGTATTTACTAAGAGGCGTGGTGAGTTTTTTGAAGTTGTATTTTTTTCCCACAATTCTTGGGAAAATTACTTTTTTTTTTTTTTTTTTTACACAAACTGGTCATATTAACAGTTTTTTTCTCTCACACAGCATATGCATAATTGCAACTACACCCCAAAATACATTCTGCTACTCCTCCTGAGTGTAGCGATACCACATGTGTGAGACTTTTACACAGCCTGGCCACATACAGAGGCCCAACATTGAAGTAGCACTTTCAGGCGTTCTACAAGCATAAATCGCACATATCCTTTCTCAACCACCTATTACAATTTTGAAGGCCTTGGAGCACCAGGACAATAGAATTTTCCACAAAATGACCCCATTTTTGAAAGCACACACCCCAACGTATAATCTATGAGGCATTATGAGTCTTTTGAACGGTTCATTTTTTTCCAGAAGGTTTTGGAAAATGTGGAGAAAAAATTAAAATGCATTTTTTTTACACAAAGTTGTCAATTTATAAGATATTTCTAACACATAATATGTACATAGCAAAAATTACACCCCAAAATGCATTCTGCTACTCCTCCTGAGTATGGCGATATCACATGTTTGAGACTTTTACACAGCCTGGCCACATACAGAGGCCCAACATCCAAGTAGCACCTCCAGGCATTCTAGCAGCATTAATTGCACATATCATTTTCTGACTACCGATCACATTTTTGAAGGCCCTTCATATATCTAACACATAGCAGGTACATACCAAATAACAAAAGATTACCTATGGTTTTAGAAGTGCAGTGGTCCACAGAGGAGAGCATCGGTCCAGGCAGCAGGCAGGGATGAGGTCAGCAAAAGCAATCATCCAGGCAGCAGGCAGGAATACTGTCCATAGTTCGCACAGGCAGAGATACTGTCAGCACAGCCAGAGCACAGCCAAAGCACAGGTCCAGGTAGCAGGCAGAGGTGTCCCGGCAGAAATGCTGTCCAAAGTCAGTAGAGGCAGCAGGCAGATATATGGTCAGCCAAAGTATTGGTCCAAGCAGCAGGAAGAAACATGGTCCATAATGTCATGGGTCATTACAGGCAGTAATATGGTCAGCACAGCCAAATTATTGGTCCAGGCAGCAGGAAGGACCATCAAGCTTAGGGCCAGGGGGACAGGGGTAGAGGCTTCTCCCACCCAAATCGCTTTGAAGCCTCCGGGCAACCAGACCCTGTTCTTGGAGCACAGAAAACGAAAAACTGGTTTTCTCTACTCAGAACGCTATTCTGAAGCCCCTCACATATGTGAGACCCCTGTGTACTAAAAGTAGATGGCTAAAAGATCAGTCCAAGTGGCAGGCAAAAACATGGTCGATTAACAGGCCAAGGTCGGTACACGTGGAAGTCAGAAACGTGGTTTAAATCGGCAGGCAGAGGCATCGTCGGTAAACAGGCTGAGGTTGGTGCACGTGGAGGTCAGAAACGTGGTTTAAATCGGCAAGCAAAGACATCGTCGGTAAACAGGCCAGGGTCAGTTAATTGACATGGAAGGTAGTTAGTAACATGGTAGCAGGCAAATAGGGAAATGGCAGTCTGTTAATAATAAGGGGAACTAATGGGTGTATGATAATTTTTGAAGCAATTTCCGATGCACAGGCCAGGTTGGGAGGGACAATCGGGACAATAATAGCTGGTGTCTCTTCTTACTCCTCCTCTGCTGCATACACGGCATTTCTTTTGGCGTCTTCTTCCAGATTCTGTGGGGGGGATGCTAAAGGGATAGTGTCGCTCGTGAAGCCGACTCACACTATCAGAGCGAATGCTTCCTGGGGCGGGATCTTGTTGGTAAATGAGGGCATCGATGATATCTTCGATATATTGGAGGTAGTGGAGTCGGTGATTTTGAGTTGCTTTTTGGTAGCAGACAAACGAATTAAAAAGGGCCATGTGAAACAGGTGAAACGCAACTTTTTTGTGCCAATAATGGGACTTTCTGGTTGATAAGTAGGGCTGTAGCATCTGGTTGTTTAAATCCACCCCCCCCCATGTACAAATTGTAGTCGTGGACACATTCAGGCTTTACAATGGAGCCGCGTCTTCTTGGGATCTCCACCATGGTGTCATTGTGGATCGTAGAGAGGATGTGGACATCTTTCTTGTCCCTCCACTTCATGGCCAACACCTCCTCGTTCCTCATGGATGCCGATTCTCCAGGTCGCAATTTTTTTGTCAATAAATTTTGTGGGAATCCCTTCCGTTTTTTTTTGAAGGTACCGCAGGCCGGGGTTTGTTTACTGTAAAGGTGGCGAAAAAGGGGCAGGCTGGTATAATAATTATCAACATATAAATGGTAACCTTTTCCGAACAGGGGGTATGCCAACTCCCAGACAATTTTCCCACTGGTTCCAATATATGTGGGGCAATCACGGGGCTGGAGCTGGGAGTCTTTGCCTTCGTAGATCCTGAATTTGCAGACGTATCCAGTGGCTCGATCACATAATTTATTTAATTTTAACCCATACCTGGCTCTCTTGCTTGGTATGTACTGCTTGAACTGCAGTCGGCCGGTGAAATGTACGAGGGACTCGTCCACACAAATTTTTTGGTCTGGGATGAAAACTTTTTCAAATCGCTGGGAAAAGGCATTGATTAGGGGGCGTATCTTGTACAATTTGTCGTAGTTGGGATGATCTCGGGGAGGGCACTGTGAATTGTCATTGAAGTGGAGAAAGCGCATAATCATGTCGTATCTTTTCCTGGACATGACAGCGGAATATATGGGCATGTGTTGGATGGGGCGTTTGGACCAATATGAATGGACTTCGTTCTTTTTTGTAAGCCCCATATTGAACATAAGGCCCAAAAATAATTTCAATTCCTCCAATGTTAGACGCCGCCACTGGAACATGCGGGCGTAGGAAGAATCGGGGTTGGCAGCAATAAATTGGGATGCATACAGATTCGTTTGATCCACTATATTCTGCAGCAAATCTTGTGGGAAAAATAAACAAAAATAATCAAATTTAGAAAAATTTGTAGTGTCGGGCTGCACACCTGGCTGTGCGGTGAAAGGGGGGATGATAGCGGATCCTGAGTTGGCAGGCAACCATAAGGGGTTTGCCAGGGCATCGGGAAGGTAGGATTGGGGCTGGATTCTTCGGGTTGGGCGTGCATTTCCATTGCTTGTACTGGGCTCCTCTTCCTGGGGTATGGCGCTGCTGGTGGTGGGCAGTTCTCCTGATCTTGGTGCTGATCTTGGTGCTGATCTTGGTGCCGATCGCATTCTTTTGGGAGGGACGGTTTCCTCCGGGGACTCGGACTCTGAGCCACTATCCTCCACTGGCTCGTATTCCGAACCAGAATCGGATAATGGGAGCTCCCCGCTGCTCTCATCATCCGACATGGCAAGAATGGCATATGCCTCCTCAGGTGTGTAAACCCTTTGGGACATTATGGCAGTGCTTATTGGTGGGCCTGTGTAATGGTACTGCTGGTGGTAGTGGTGGCGGTCTGTGTGGTAGTACCGATGGAGGTATTAGTGGTGGGCCTGTGTGGTGGTACCGATGGCGGTATGGGTGGTGGTGGTACCAATGGCGGTACAGGTGGTGGTGGTACCAATGGCGGTACGGGTGGTGGTGGTGGCGGCGGTACCGATGGCGGTACGGGTGGTGGTGGTAGCGATGGCGGTATGGGTGGTGGTGGTACCGATGGCGGTACAGGTGGTGGTGGTACCGATGGCGTTACAGGTGGTGGTGGTACCAATGGCGGTACGGGTGGTGATGGTACCGATGGCGGTACAGGTGGTGGTACAGGTGGTGGTGGCACTACCGACGGTGGTACGGGTGGTGGTACTGGTGGTGGTACCGATGGCGGCACTAGTGGTGATACTGGTAGCGGGCCTGTGTGGCAGTATAGATGCTGGGCCTGGTGGCGGTACTGGTGGTGGTACTGGTACAGATGGCGGTACTGGTAGCCTGTGTGGCGGTGCCAATGGCGGTACCGATGGAGGTGGGCCTGTGACAGATGATTGACAGATGGGCTGATTGATTGACAGATGGGCTGATTGATTGATGGGCTGATTGATTGATTGACAGATGGGTTGATTGATTGACAGATGGGGTGATTGATTGACAGGTGGGGTGATTGATTGACAGATGGGCTGATTGATTGACAGATGGGCTGATTGATTGACAGATGGGCTGATTGACAGATGGGCTGATTGACAGATGGGCTGATTGATGTGCTGGGCTGTGTGACAGGTCCTCTTTATGGGGGGGGGGGCGTGTTGTGCACTGTAAACTTATGTAGACAAACTACACTGAGCTAACTTACTGATCTCTTCTCTCTCCTCACAGATCGGTGTGTGAGGAGAGAGCAGGGATCAGGTAGTAACTCCTGTGGAGTTTGTTTACATTTGTGACCGGCTGTGATTGGACACAGCCGGTCACGTGGTAAACAGCCAATTCATTGGCTGTTTACTCTGATCGGGGACGCGCTGTGTCCAAGGGACACTCGCCTTCCCCGATCCCCGCTCTGCAAGCCTGTGGCGGCGCGCACGGAGCGTGCCGCCGAGTTTGTTTTGACAGGTGATCGGCTGTGACTTTGACACAGCCGATCACATGGTAAACAGCCAATGAAACACATGCCGTCCCCGATCACCGCGCTGCGCGCCCCCGCGGGCGCGCGCAAGGCATTATCCTGCAGGACGTCATATGACGTCCAGTATCGATATTGCAACCACTTCCCGGACGTCAATTCACTATTGGCTGGGCGGGAAGTGGTTAAAATGACTGCTCCAGAAAAACGGCAGTTTTTAAAACTTCTTTTTGCATTGATACATGTCCCCTGGTGCAGAACCCGGGTTCCCAAACCCTTTTTAGGACAATAACATGCATAATAGTCATTATAATTAGCACTTTAGATTTCGAACGTTCACATCCATTGTATTTAATAGGGTTCTAAAGTTTGTGCGATCTTTCGGTCCGTTCGCGGGTTCTGGTGCGAACCGAACCCGGGGGTGTTCGGCTCATCACTACTGATGACCTTTCTCCCCTCTGAATGCTGGAATGGCAGCTATCAGTGTCTGGAAAGGAACTGGGTAAAAGTGGCCATCTACCAAAATTAAAGCAGGTGTCATGGTGGAACCAGAGTACATGGTGTAGCTTTGTAAATCAGAAAAAAGTCTGCTGTAATACTCCTGGGAAGTTTGAGGTCAGTGAACTGCTTCCCTGAACCTGCTTCCTCCCTGGTGTCAGTTGATGATGGCACCAGAGAATAATTCACAAAATGACCCTATAGCTGTCCATTCAGTGGGGTCTGCAGCATAGCAGGCTGCATACTGTCCTGGTTGCCAACCTAGTTTACCTGCCTCGGCAGACATGTACCCCTCCCCCCGTCTGGGAGGTAGACAGGGACGCTGGATGCCTCTGCTCCAGCCATGTAATACTCCCATCAAAAGATTTTGGGGAAGCTAGCAGCCATGCTCCATCTTTTAAAGTGATTTGACCAAGGTCATAGGCCGACGCTAGGATAACATCCAACGTCTTCCAGGAAGTTTTCCATGGCTGCACTGACCTTCAGAGTACCTAACCTGCAAGTTGTTAACCTGTAGGCTATGGCTGTTACACCACATAATAATCAGCAGCAAATATTGCATGCTGAACGAAAGGGATTTGATCCTCTCCGAATTAAGGCTCAGCAGCAAAAAAAAATAGAACATGTATGCAAAAGGCATTTTCACACCTGCTGTCTATGAGCATCTAAGACAATCTATTGAAGATTGTCTCGAACAAGGCAAAGGTCAGGTAAAAGCCTCCCGATTCCTACAGCCACATAGACAAATAAGGGCAAGACCTTAAGAAGGACATTAGGTTCAGTTTCCACTAGTGCAACATGCCGTGCGACCCTGGATACAAAGTCGCATGACGAGTCACGGCCCATTGATTTCAATGGCACCTGTTCCAATCTATGCGACTCAGCGTTGCAACAACCTAGAAAAAGGTCCCAGCACAACCCCGATCCAGAGGCTGTAAAGTTGGATCAAAGCTGCATTCCAAAGTCACCACAGTGGAAACGTAGCCTCGGAGAGTCCAAACATTGGATCATATATGAGGCATGAACTACAAATGGTACCAAAATAATATACAATAACACAAACATAAGCTCCAATGTCTGTGTATTTAAATACATAGATGTATAACATGCTTGCAACAGTGTGAGGTCCGAGACCGAGTATTAGTCTAATACCCCACACACACAATTCATGCGCAAATAATACGAACCGTTCGTATAAACATGTGTCATAGATATAGCCTAACCTCTGGCTACCAATCTATTATACATCTATTCAGTGGAGGAACCCAGGGAGCTCCAGGTGATAGAAGTCTGGGCACACCAACTGGAGTGCATAGCAGATACTGTTACCCCATAATAGGTGCAGCTTCAGCAATTAGACATAACAAAATATTTTGTCTGGAACAGAAGTAAAAAGTGAGTCTCCTTAAAACTACATATTTAAACAATGTATGTTAACAGAGATCGCTGTACACTTATCCTTGCTTTATATAGCCCACACTTAGGTTGGAGACAGTGATAAATGCAAGCTTCTGATACCTTTGGATACGCCCTGCAGTGTGCAATAGGAGCAATCAGAAGGCAAACACCTGCAGGTATTAACGATCAATCGTTAAACCAGGGGCGGATCCAGAGTCTTTTCTCGGGACGGGCACTGCCAAAAAATATGTTTTTTTTGTGGGAAATTTATCGGGGAAATGGCTGGTGTCGGCGCTTCAATCATCCCGGCACCATGGTTGGTATGGTGTCAGGATGATTGAAGCGCATTATTTCTATTATTACATTGTAATCTAAAATTAAATAGTTCAAAGCAGAATCAGTGGGAGCCCCGAGTGTGTCACTTGCCACCGTCGCCTGCAATTAGTGGGAGCCCTGAGCGTGTCATTTGCCACACATTGCGGATTGTCACTTGCCACGTCACCTGCCACATCTTGTGGATTGTCACTTGCCACACCCTGTGGATTGTCACTTGCCACATCACCTGCCACACCTTGCTGATTGTCACTTGCTTGCCACCAGAAGCAGATTGTCATTTGCCCCGTCACCTGACACAATTTGCGGATTGTCACTTGCCACACCCTGTGGATTGTCACTTGCCACGTCACCTGCCACACCTTGCTGATTGTCACTTGCCTGCCACCAGATGCAGATTGTCATTTTCCACGTCACCTGACACAATTTGCGGATTGTCACTTGCCACACCTTGCAGATTGTCACTAACTTGCCTGCTAAGGTGTAGTTTTGGTTGTCTCTTGCTGTGTCCCAGACTCCCAGAGTCAGGCAGAAGAGAGATAATGTAATCTCTCTGCTGCCTGCACAGTGAGGGCGGAAGTCACTGCAGGAATGCAGGGCAGGCACGGGCGGTGAGAGATGATCTCATCTCTCTGCTCCCCCACTCCCGGCTAGCTGATTGGCCAGCTGCCACACTGAGCCTGCTCTCTCACTCTCACCTGCGCTGCCAACACACTGAGCAGCACGGTCTGCCCACGAACCGCGCCGCCCGCCCACAAACCGCGCCACAAGCGGAGCCGCACACTATCGCACCTGCCCGCAGAGCGGCCCGACGTGACTCACTGACGTCACTCGTTGCTAGACGCCAAGCGGCCCAGGCGTTAGCAACGAGTGAAGGGAAGAGGCTCCACCCACCTCCTCCTCCGCTCCTGGTATTGTGTCAGTGCGCCGCGTAACTACATTAGATGAGTCTCTCTCTCTCGCTGATCGGCTGATGTGAGAAACTGAGAGAGAGACTCAGAGAGGCAGCGGCAGCAGCAGAACAAGTACTGTATATACTCGAGTATAAGCCGACCCGAATATAAGCCGAGGCACCTAATTTTACCCCAAAAAACTGGGAAAACTTCTTGACTCAAGTATAAGCTTAGGGTGTCCATCTGCATGCCTCACTTTGCCTCACTGTGCCCATGACTAGACTGATGTTTAACATGGCAGTCTATGGAAGGAGTGCCCGGGTTTGAAAAATCGGTTCTCCCCGGCCGTAGGTCTCCCAGACACCAAACTTTGGACACTTGTAGAGGAGACATAGGGCTACACGTGTGCCACGTTTGGGGTACAGAGGACCTACGACCGGCCGGTACCGGGTCTGCAAATTCACCGGAGAAATGACCGTTTAACATTGGAGTCTATGGAAGGGGTGCCGGCTTTAAAAGATCAGTGCTCCCTGCCCGTAGGTCCCCCAGACACCAAACTTTGCACACTTGTAGAGGAGACATGGGGCTACACGTGTGCCACGTTTGGGGTCCAGGGGACCTATAGCTGGCCGGTACCGGGTCCCCAAAGTCTGGGAGATCAGGCGCAAAAAAAAAAAAACAGAGCAAGCGAGTGTGACAGATGGTCTCGGGGGGGGGGCAATTGCCCTGTTGCCCCCCCCTGGATCCGCCCCTGCGTTAAACACGGGTTTTTCCATGCAAGCCTTGCATGGAGGTTACACCCAGGAGAGCTGTACACTTAACCCTTTAGGGCCTCTGCCTCCAAATGACCACATTACTAGTGGACAGGATTTCAGCCAGTAACAGCGAATATGGTGTTTTACCAAAACGTGAGTAAGGGAGGGCTCCCCTTGAGCCTCAGCACTCATGAGGATAGCTACTTCTCCGGTGGAGAAGGAGCCTTTGTGAAAAAATCTGGAAAAAAAGGTTTGTCATATATTTTTCCCCCAACGCTCTTTAGGAATCCCTTAACCTTCCAAAAGCATTGCAGCACTGGAGCTGGTATCCAGGTAGTGGATAACTTGTACTTGCAGGCTGTGCATCTGTCCCTTAGGTGGCTCCACTCTTGCTACAATCCTCGGTCATAGAGGGAGAATACACAAGGCAGAATGAGCATTTTACCAAGAGAGACAAGGTGCAGCTGGTGACCTCTGACCAGCACCCGTCCACCTAGGGAGACCCAAATGGAGCCCCACAACTAGTAGGGAAAACATAGAGGATACCCACACAGCCCTGTCGGTCTGTGGATAGTACAGAGAATAATCTCAAAAGCCCCGTTGACCCCTTCACCAGGGAGCAAGAAAGGAGTTACCTCCATCTGCCTCTTTCTTACGCTAGGGCCAGAGTCTGCAGGTGTCCTTCCTGGTGACTCTGTGTGGAACAGTGCATGGAGCTTGTAGCCCTGACCACCTGGTCAGTGTCTGCTACCAAACTATACAGTTCTGACATGCACCTTTCTTCCACCCATGAGGCATTTTCTTGGTGCACATCAGGCACCTTTTTCTGGATGTCTCCGTTTTGTTATCTTTGGGCTTGTGGGCTTTTATCAGTAATGAATCAAAAGACAACTGCCAGCCCATTACTTCCACTGAAGTAAATACCCGTTAACAGAAAAACACCCTGTGGATAACAAAAAATTTGAATCTAGTTTTTTTTTTTAAAAGTACCCACCACCAGAGCCTATGCTAGTATGTGTGACACCTGTCCACCCTAAGCATACACCATAAACCGGCTCTGGCATAACGCCCCCTGTGCCCCCACCATAGGAGGATACGAAAAGGAAGCGAGCAGTCTGCCCCCTATTTTCTTATCTTAGGGCCTGCATCAACAGATGGTGCTGCTTCCATGGATTGGTATCTCCATGTTGCTTGGAAGCCTGTTATTCAGGCCCCTATTTCGGGAGGTGTGGAGAATCCAGGTCGGTGCTGTGGATCCGACGCCGCCCTATGGCACAGCGTGCCTGTTTATCCTTGGATACCCTAGCTAGGGTTTTCAAGATGGCCGCCGTCCTTTCTGGAGCCAGCAGCTACCTCCTCACTCTGCACCACCAGCACAGCCACATGCTGGGGATAGAGAAGCCCTGTAACGTGAGGATCTCTTGAAATGGCAGAAAAAAAAGGCATCCTGACCATGTGGCGGCCTCTGCTGTGCCATTCTGGATGGACCCACTGGATCACCTCCTCCACTCCTCAAAGGCAACCTCACTGAGGATACAGCCATAAATCGGGAGAGGGGGTCCCTTATTTTCACCCCAGACCGCTTCCTTCAGGTCTCTGGGTGGCCCAAACTGACTCATACCCCAGGAGAACTACTCCTGTTGCACTGGGTATGGACGTCGGGAGGCCCCTGCCGTCTAGCACGAAGGCCTGGGAAAATAACAAACATCCGTTTGGTTTTAGTTCCTGTCTGGCCTGAGGAAACAAAAATACTGAGAAGCTGATGCATGTGCAGTGCTTTTTATGATGTGGGTCATGTGTTTCCTGTGCTAGGTGGGAGGAGCCTATCTCTCTGTAAGCCGTCCTGGAAGATGACTGAGGAAAAATGGTTTGGTCATTAAGGGGGTAAATTCTTCCCGGTCTGAAGTGGTTCATGCATTAAGATAAAAAACCTGTGTGTAGCAGCCTCCCCAGTACCCCCTGATACTTACCTGAGCCCCATCTCTCTCCAGCGATGTCCACAAGTGCCTTGGCTGTCCAAGACGTTCCTCCTCCTGATTGGCTGAGACACGGGAGCGGCGCCATTGTCTCGCACTGCTGTCAATCAAAGTCAGCTAGCCAATCGAAAGGGGGGGTGGGTCCGGGCTCCATATCTGAATGGACACAGGGAGCTGTGACTTGGTTTGGGTGCCCCATAGCAAGCTGCTTGCTGTGAGGTTACTGTACAGGAGGGAGGGGCCAGGATCGCGGAAGAGGGACCCGAGAAGAGAAGGATCCACTGTGACAGAGCGGGTAAGTATAACATGTTTGTTATTTTTAGAGAAAAGAAAACAAGACTTTGTAATCACTTTAATATAGGAGGAATCAGAGAGCCCTGCTCATTAGAACTTACATTTTAAGAGGGAGGGTCAAGAGATACAAGAGGTAATAACTGAGGGATGGGCTGATGGAGAAAAAAAAATGTGCAGCTGTTAGGTGGAGGCCAGATTCTCTGAAGAGATGAATTTTCATATATCCTGCATCCCAAAGATGGAGCCAATCTGGGTTGGGGGACTGGGAACTGAGTATCGGGAGGGGGGTGGGGGGGGTCATACTTGTTGTAGCTGTCAAATGGATGGCATAGTTATGGTTGATTGACTTACCGGCCATGTTGGCTGACTGTTAGTTTGGTGGTGTGCCAAGCTATGTATGTTTTATGTGTCAAAATTTCAATAAAAAGAATAAAAAAAAAAAAAAAGAGATGAATTTTCAGGGATCGTCTAAAAGTGAACAGAATAAGAGATAGTTAGACAGATAGGGGTAGAGAGTTCCAGAGGATGGGAGAGGCCCTGGTAAAGTCCTGGAGGCGAGCATGGGATGAGGTGACAAGGGAGCTAGAGAGCAGAAGGTCTTGGGAGGAACAAAGAGAACAATTAGGTTGGTATTTTGAGACTAGGTTAGTGATGTAGCTGGGGGCAGACTTGTGGATGGATTTGTAAGTTGTTAGTATTTTTAATTTAATTTGTTGGGTGAGTGGAAGCCAGTAGAGGGATTGTCAGAGAGTGGTAGCAGACAGCTAGCGGTTTGTAAGGTGGATGAGCCCACGTAGAGGAGTATTTTTTTTTTCTTTAACCACTTCAATACTGGGCCAATTCTGACACTTTTCATATACATGTAAAAATTGTATTTTTTTTTTAATAGAAAATTACCTAGAACCCCCAAACATGTTTTATATATATATATATATATATATATATTATATATATATATATATATACACACACACACACACACACACACACACACACACACACAATTTTATGCTATACGGGCCTCTGCTAATAAATATATGTATATATTTTAGTAGAGGCCCAATAAAATGATGGGTGTTGCAAATTTTTAAGACACAATTTGTTTGGGAAAAAATACACTTTAATGAGTTTTATTAAACACAAACACAATATACACTGTTTAAAAAATAAATAAAGGGACACTTAAAACACATCAGATCTCAATGGACAAATATATCATTCTGGATATCTATACTGATATGGAATGGGTAATGTGTTAGGAACAAAAGGATGCCACATTGTTTGATGGAAATTAGTCGTTTGTATGGCCCCCACATGCTTGTATGCATGCCTGACAACATTGGGGCATGCTCCTGAGACAACAGATGGTGTCCTGGGGTAATTCCTCCCAGATCTGGACCAGGGCATCATTGAGCTCCTGAACAGACTGAGGTGCAACCTTGTGGTGTCGGATAGACTGAAACAATGTCCCAGAGGTGTTCTATTGGATTTAGGTCAGGCGAGCGTGGAGGCTATTCAATGGCATCAATTTCGTCATCCTCCAGGAACTGGCTGCATACTCTTGCCACATGAGGCTGGGCATTGTCATGCACCAAGAGGAACCCAGGACCCACTGCACCAGCGTATGGACTGGCAATGGGTCCAAGGATTTCATCCCGATTTCATTAAAACTTAAAGCGGAGGTCCGGCGGTAAAAAAAAATAAAAGTCAGCGATTTTTAATAAGCACACTTACCTGCGATGTCGGCCGCCTGAGGCAGATCCATCCCTCAGACCGGGTCCCGGCGCCGCCATCCTCACTTGCGGCTTCACTGCCCATTTCCTACCGTGCATGTGCAAGACGCGCGGCTCTTTGTGAATGGGCACACCGTCCTGTGTGTCCCAGAAGGCAGCGCGCCTCCATTTCCCAGGAGGCAACACGAGGAGGAGAACACAGAACCTCACAGAGGAAGAGGCAGATTAGGACGATCTGCCTAGTAACAGCCATTTCTGGTAAGTATAATTTATTTTTTTAATTTTTTTTGCGCATTTTTGGCTATTTTTTTTTTAGGATGGACCTTCACTTTAAGCAGCTGAAACTGGTTAACAACCCCCTCTCCTCTTTAACCACTTCCAGACCACCTCACATACATATACTGCAGCAGGGCGGCTCGGCTGCTCAAAATAACATACCTGTACGTGATTCGCCCACAGCTAGAGGGCACATGCCAGCCGTCCCCACAGTGATCGGATTCGATTCAGAACTGATTAATCAGTTTCAGGTCAATGATTTATGACCTGGACCTGCTAATTGGTTCTGACGAATGGCAGAACCTCATGTGCCAGTGTAATGTAAACACAGTCGCAGGAAATTATGCTCCTCTCCTGGAGCCCTTTTTGGTTCCAGCGTGGGAGGAGAGAGCATCTACTGTACAAGCACTACGCTGACACCAGTTCACTTAGTTAGGCACATTTAACCCCCCTGATCGCCCCCCCCCAGTTAACCCTTTTTACTCCTTGTCAGTGTCACTAGGTACAGTGTACAGATTTTTACTGACCACTGTATTAGTGTCACTGAGCGGTTAGTAAGGTGGATGAGTCTGGCAGGAACATTCATGATGGACTGAACAGGGGATAGCCTATGTCAGTGTTTCTCAACCTTTTTTCAGTCAAGGCACCCTTTAAAATTATGTATAGCTTTGAGGCACCCCATTCTAAAATATCGTGAAAGCATCCACACACATGGGCCACCCAACGTTAGAGGTAATTTATTCCTCCACTTTTTTACACTGATATTGAGTAGTATTCTAGTGTTCTTCTCCATCAGTTTATCTCCCCCTCACTGCTAATGTGGCAGAGTGGGGCAAACCAAGAACGATGTGCAGGTTCCTGATGTCCTCCTTATCAACTGATGACATAATTGGATGTTAAGATGCCAGTGGCTGGCAAGCACAATGCTAAAGGTTGTAATACTGCACAAAATTGTGGCTTTGTGTAACAAAAAAGCATGCTTGATCCCCTTGCTGGCTTGTTGCCAATTTTTGAGCAATTTTGTGGCAGATTTTAGGCATTTTGCCGAGGTACCGCTGAAAAACTCATAAGGCACCCGGGTTGAAAGAGGCTGGCCTATGTAAAGGTAATTCAATGAGGAGGGAGTTGCAGTATTTAGCGCGAGAGATAACCAGGGAGTGAATTAGAAGCTTTGCAGTGTTATTGATTAGGAAGGGATGTTGTAGATGTTGAGGTGGCAAGCTTTGGACATTGATTGGATGTAGGACTGAAAGGAGAGTTCAGAGTCCAGAATAACACCTATCTCCTTGGCATGTGGGGATGGGTTGATAGTTGTGCCATCAATATTGCCAAGTCTCTCATGCACATCGCTGGATCGAGATCGGGCCCAGGTAAGTATTAGGGGGGCTGCTACACACAGAAGGTTTTTTATCTTCATGCATAGAATGCATGAAAGTAAAAAAAAACTTGAGTCTTCAGAACCACTTTCAAGTGGAGGTCCACCCTAAAAAAAAAAAATTGCCAAAAAGGCTCAAAAAAATAAATAAAAATTATACTTACCAGAAATGGCTGTTACTAGGCAGATCGTCCTAATCTGCTTCTTTCGCAGTGAGGTTCTGTGTTCTCCTCCTCGCGTTGCCTCCTGGGAAACGGAGGTGCGCTGCCTTCTGGGACACATAGGACGGTGTGCCCATTCACAAAGAGGCACGTGACTCGCGCATGCGCAGTAGGGAACGGACAGTGAAGCCGCAAGGCTTCACTGCCTGTTTCCCTTAGTGGGGATGGCGGCGCCGGGACCCGGTCCGAGGGACGGATCTGCCTTGGGCGGCCGACATCGCGGGAAACCTGGACAGGGAAGTGTGCTTATTAAAAGTCAGCAGCTACAGTGTTTGTAGCTGCTGACTTTATTTTTATTTTTATTTTTACCGCCGGACCTCTGCTTTAAGTGCAATACAACTCTCAAGAGCACTAAGAAAATATTTACCATGTTAGGAACCTGTTTGAACATACAAGACCAGATCTATAATCATATATGAAGCTAAAGCTTTCAGAAAAATACATTCCCATAATCTATTGAACACCAGTTGACGTTTCAGATCAGTCTGCACTTGGGAGTATCTGCGCTGGTACCTGACATGGAAAGGAAGAAAGCATAGCTAGGACGACTGATATAACATTATATCTACTGCTGCTGACAGCTCTGTTTGTGTATTACATATAAAGGCAGCTGCTAGATCAGGCCGTTGTTTGTGCAGAAAACTATTGGCCAAGCATGTGTGAGGTGGTGAAGCGGAGAATACCTAGTGATAGCTGTAGCTTCAAAGAAAAGGAGCACTTAGAGTTCAGAGTAAAGAAAAGTCCTATTTCACAGTGTAATGTTCTTGCTTTACAGAAAAAAGATTTTACAGTGCTACATAGTGTCAGTAATTCCAGCTAAACCGTTTCAGTTCAGGTCTTTATGACCTAGCTGTGCTAGGCTTGAAATAACTCCAAAAAGCTGTATAAAGAGAAACCCTAATACCTGGGGGCACAGCCATATTAGAATGGTAAAAATCTTAATTTATTGAATATTATTAGCCATAACAAAGACATTCCAAACCATTAAAGCAGGGGTCTCCAAAATTTCGAAACAAAGGTCCTGTTTACTGTCTTTCAGACTTAAGGGGGGGCAGACTGTGTACATTGGGAGTAGAAAAGGCCCTGACGTCAGTGGGAATAAACAATGCCCCATCTTTGGTGTCAGTGGGAGGAACAGTGCCCCATCGTTGGTGTCAGTGGGAGGAATTGCGCCCCATTGTTGGTGTCAGTGGGAGGAATTGCGCCCCATTGTTGGTGTCATTGAAAGGAATTGCTCCCCATTGTTGGTGTCATTGAAAGGAATTATGCCCCATCGTTGCCATCAGTAGATGAAAATATTGCCCCAGGAGGCGCATGCGCGGGGGCTCCTAAGATGGCCGCTTTGGACCGGAGCTCCATACAGCGCCTACAACAGCGGGCAGCGGCTCCCCAGAGACCCAAAATTTTCGGGTTACAGCAGCAGAGACACCCGGGCACCTTTCTATGCCAGGAAAAAAAAAAAAGCCCTGGGGACTCAATACAAGCCCGTGGAAAAACTGGAGTTTTCCAAAATGGCGACCGCGCCTCAGATAAGAGCACAGACTGCAGCTGAGGGCACTTCAACAAGCAGGCAGGTTGTATACCCAGCGACCCTTCCTTATGCTTCTTATGCCTCAAAACTACAGGGTTCAGCTCCCTCTCCTAAAATATTGACACCTGAGCCTACTGTGAACACTTTAGATAACTCTATGCGGTCTATGGAACTCCCACCTCTGGAAGGAGACCTTCCTGATACAGGCTCTTTTTCTGCACAAATAGAACAGGCTCCTGAGGTAACATTTAATGTCTCTGAGTTATTTACCAGAATATCTGAAATGCTGGATAAAGGACTGGCTCAAAATGCTGACAGGATTACTGGAGAGATTAGAGCAGACTTCCAGAGCCTGGGAAATAGGATTGCACATATTGAACAAAAATTGGACATTACCATTGCTAAAGCAAACCAGAATTCTGATCATTTACAGTTTTTACGGGATCAGCTTGATACTGCTCAGGCAAGGATCGATGATCATGAGAATCGTTCAAGAAGAGACAATTTTCGGATCAGAGGACTGCCGGAATCCATAACTGAGGTACACGCTGCTGTACAAGAGGTTATAAAAATCCTGATCCCTACCATTTCAGTTCAGAAATTGGAGTTGGATAGAGCACATAGGTCTCTGGGCCCTCTTAGGAAGGATGGTTCTCCAAGGGACATTGTAGTGAAACCGCACTATTACTCTGTTAAGGAGGAAGTGATGAAGCAATCCCGCTAACAGGAACAGATACAGTACAAAGGCACATCTATACAAATCTTCTCTGATATCTCTCTCTATACTATACAAAAAAGGAGATCTTTGAAACCATTCCTGGCTGCTCTTTCCAATAAAGATATAAAATACAGATGGGCCTTCCCATTTGCCCTGAAATTTACATACAATGGTAGATATGCTTTCCATAACTTTCCAGAAGGTGAACGTATGTTACTAGAGCTAAAGCCAATTTCTCTGGACACAGACATGGACATTTCACCAGCACAACAGGGCTCAGCTAAACGCCAATCTCCTCCTAGCCACACCTCTTCTCTTTGGAACAAAACCAAACATAAGAGAGTCAAGGATAACCTCCCACCCTGAAGAGGGATAGATTGCTCTCCACTGCGGAATTTTTTTTCCTTCATTACTTTCTCTTTTACCCAATTTTTTTTTGGGGTTAATATGGTTTAATATGAACTAACTTTGTATCTACAATTGTGCCTTGTCATATGAGATTATAGCTTGGTCTCTAAGTAGTAATTTTTTAATATTGTTTGCTATGCTACGATATGTTTTGTCAAGAGAAGGAAAGCTTTTCAGGACTACAGATCTCGTCATATAGACATGGTGCTTTTACAGGAAACCCATTTCCCACAACAGTACACCCCCTCGTTCATACACGCTCACTTCCCGGTGTTTTATTTAGCCAATGCGGAAAATAAGACAAGGGGTGTGGCAATATTATTCTCTAAAAACTGCAAATTTTATTTTAAGATGAAGCATAGAGACCGGGAGGGAAGGTTCTTGTTGATTAAAGGAACAATTAATGATAGATTGTATACTTTCATATCTTATTATGCACCTAACAAGGGACAAACACTGTTTTTTCAGAGATTATTTCAGGTTCTTAGTCCATATGTGGAGGGTGCCAGAATTATGGGAGGCAACTCCAATACAGCCTTTGATTTAAGTCTAGACAAATCTAAACCATTACGGACACAATTAGTTTGACCAAACAAAACAAGCTTACAGATCGCTAGGTTAATTTTTCAATCTAGACTAACTGATATCTTTAGGGAATTAAACCCCAAAAAATTAGATTTTACACACTACTCTAATCCGCACCAGTCCTATTCCCGTATAGATCACATTTTGGTCTCTACTAAACATATTCCTTTGACACTATCTTCCTCTATTATTGAAGCTGCTTGGTCGGACCATTCGATAATCTTATTGACAATTAGAAGAGATGTTCTTAGCCAACAGGTGTCTCATTGGACTCTCAATCAATCTTTGTTTAAAGATCCTATGATAGTTGCTGATATTCAGGATGCTTTGAAAGATTACTTCCGCTTTAATGATATAGATGATATTTCTTCAGAAACTTTATGGGCAGCCCACAAAGTGACTATCAGGGGTAAACTGATACAAATAGCAGCTAATAGGAAGAAAGAGAGGGCCTTAGAAGTGGAGAGACTAGAGAGAAATTTTGTTGATTTAAGCAAAAAAGCATAAAATAAGTCCTTCCAGTGTCCCTGTTTCCAGTTTAGATGCTGCAAGGGTAGCCCTTAATTTAGCCCTCACATTGAAAGCTGAACTGTCCATTAAATTAATACAAAAAAGGGGGGGGGGGAAAGGGCATAAATGTGTGCACGAAGCACAATAGTATAATACTTACTAGCACTGTGAACACAATGTGGGCGGTGTCTCTCTGGTCAGAAAATCGCATATGACAAAAAGGGAGGGTTGTCCCATACCAGACCAGTAAGGGACCAAAAGACCAAATGAGTGACACCAATATCAGTAAGTAAGTGAAAAAAGTAGAAATTTTATTAATAAATAGAAAAAAATTATTCCATAAAACATCTCTCGATAGAGAGAATGAATGATGCTAAATACTGACAGTACACATGAAAAGGGAAGCATGAACCGATATCCATGTGTGGCCACCAATATAACAAAAACACGGACACAGGACCATAGACAAACAACATAAAACAAAATAGATCGTCCGGACGCCTAGTATTTCTGTGTGGGTGGCCTGTGAGGACAAAACGTCGCAAAAATCAGGAAAGGAATAACTAGAATAAAACAGGCAAACCACACAGGGATCCCAGGAAGGCTATAGCCCGTGGAGAAGGAGATGGGAGGGGAAAAGGCAGTGGGAAAGGAAAGGGGGGGGAAGGGGAATGGGCCTCAGAGGAACAAAAAAGTGTGGGAGGGATCCCCAATGACACTGCAGTCCAAAAAGGGAGGGAAGAGAGTGGCAAGGGGCAGAAACAGGCACCACCAACCCTGTATAGTCCAATTCCACAAATGCCAAGATGGAATTCCGAGCAGATGGAGAGTGGTGTGGGATGGAAGGTACCAAGCAAATTGTCCTCATGGAATGGATGATGAATAGCAGATAGAAATTTGCAGCATGGGGTGACAGACAGGAATCATGCAGACACAACAGTATGAATGCCAATGTGAACGGAAGAGCACTGCAGCAGATCAATCAGACTAATCAGTAGCATGTAAATTGCTGCATACGATACCCATAAAGTATTGGGAGCCTGGAAGCAAGTCACCGTCCATATAGTGTCACTGCATCCGTAAACATTCCGGATCTACTGTATCAATGGGTACCTATAGCAGAGTGGTATGGTGGATGTAAAAGCCGTCCCTCCTGATGGACAGCGGTAGTGTAGTAATACGCGGCTTGTAGTATCCGCTGTAGAAAAAATTGGGTCCCTCCGAGTTCCCCGTGCCCTCCACGGGCTGTCTTCCGGGATGCGATGGAGCACAGGCGTCACGTGACGCAGATGACGTCAACGCGTTTCGCGGGGGTGGTTTTCGCGTAGCTTCGTCTGGTTGAAAGATCCTATGATAGTTGCTGATATTCAGGATGCTTTGAAAGATTAATTCCGCTTTAATCATATAGATTATATTTCTTCAGAAACTTTATGGGCAGCCCACAAAGTGACTATCAGGGGTAAACTGATACAAATAGCAGCTAATATGAAGAAAGAGAGGGCCTTAGAAGTGGAGAGACTAGAGAGAGATTTTTTAGAAGTGGAGAGACTAGAGAGAGATTTTGTTGATTTGAGCAATAAGCATAAAAGAAGTCCTTCCTGTGTCCCTGTTTCCAGTTTAGATGCTGCGAGGGTAGCCCTTAATTTAGCCCTCACAGTGAAAGCTGAACAGTCCATTAAATGGTCTGGAGCTCCACGTACCCTTTCTTTGTTCTATGTTATTGAATTTAATTTTCACCGTTACTGGGGGTGTAATCTGAGATTGATTTTACCCCTATCTACTACATCTACTACATTTTCCAGAAGCCCATGGTCCACAAGCATATAATCTAATCTCGAATACGTGTCGTGCACTGATGAATAATACATATAATCTTTTTTGCTTGGATGTGCCACTCTCCAAGGGTCTACTAATTGATGATTATGTATTTTTTTTTTTGACCAATTGTAATTGTTTGCTGTCTCGTATCGGAGCACCAGACGTACTGTCTAGCCTGTGATCCATTGAGAAATTGAAATCTCCAGCGAGAATTACATATCCTTGCTTAAAATCCATTAAAGTATTTAGGATTCCATTCAGGTATTTTTTAGGGTAACTATTTGGACAATATACATTTGCTAGCGTATATTTTTTTCCCTGTAGATTTCCTTTTAGGAATAGGTACCGGCCCTCTGGGTCGACTTTTCTATCTTCTACTGTAAACTTTATATTCTTCCCTATACCTATAGCTACTCCCTTTGCTCTTTTATTTGGGGAGTCTCCGTAATACCAGATAGGAATCGCACGCGAATAAATTTTTGTATTAGAGTCTAGTGCTAAATGTGTCTCCTGAAGAAACACAATTTCTGCGGAATACCTTTCAAGCTCCCTTAATATCATGTGCCTTATTTCTGGGGAGTTCAAACCTCTTACATTGTATGTAATAAAATTTACGTCAGTCATATGTATTTCCATTCTCTTTTTTTCCCTTTTTTCCTTCCCCTTCCGCCCTTCCTCTTTCTCCTTTCTTAAATTGAACAGATCCTATCTCCTTCCTCCCTGTCACCTCCCCACTCCCCTCCCTCTCCCTCCCCACCTCCACTTCCCCACTCACATAATAATTAAGAGGGGTCAACTCAGAGACGTGATGGCACAAGAAACCAGAAAAGTATTTAAGAACGTAGTAAAGGAAAGGTATAAATGGGGGAACAAGCCCGAGAAGTACCTTGCAAGAGTAGTAAGAGAGAAAAAAAACCTAAATTATATAGACAAAATAAAGAACCAGAGAGGAGAGATGAAATTCAAAACATCTGAAATTGCAGAAGCGTTTAAGACATACTATAGCGCACTATATGACATTAGAGCAAAAGAGACACGTCAGGAAGAGGAAGCTAGGAAAATAAGAATACAGGAAAACTTGAGCAAACTAATCTACCAAAGATAACAGCGGAAAGTGCAGAGCTCTTAGAAGACCCAATTACACAGGATGAAATAAATAAAGCTCTCCAAGAAACAACAGGGGGGAAAAGCCCAGGACTAGATGGGTTTCAGATTAAATACTATAAAAAATTTAAAGATCAGCTAGTCCCAGAATTGTGTAACTACTTTAACAGAATAGGGGAAGACCTAGAAATAAGGAAATAATCTCTCCTTGCCAATATCTCTGTCATACCAAAAGCAGGAAAGGATGGAACAATATGTTCCAACCAGGGCCGATCCGCCCTATACGCGGACTACGCACGCTGCGTAGGGCCCCGAGTAATACTCGGGGCCCCGCCGCCGCCGCTAAAGGTCCGCGGCCGGCGGAGATAATGTCTCCGCCGGCCGCCATTTTCCCGAAGACCAGGATGAGAAGAAGGAAGGGATCCTGCTGAAATAGCGCTGCGGCGCCGCCCACCCCCGCCCCCGGTCTGTCTGTCATCTGAGACTGTGACCTGTGGGGGGAAAGGGGTGGGCGGTGCCGCAGCTCACTGTAGCCGGCCGGCTCCGCCTCCACCTCTAATTTGTTCCCCCTCGCCGTTGCTGAGCTATAGAAGGGCTCAAAGGGGGAGGGGGAGTGTGCTCCTAACTCTCTGAGTGTTACTATCGCCTGAGGTCCGTCTCTCTCATCCTCTCTGTCAACCGCCCCCCCTCCTCAATGTCAGCCGCCCCCCCCTCCTCAATGTCAGCCGCCCCCCCCTCCTCAATGTCAGACGCCCCCCTCCTCAATGTCAGACGCCCCCCCTCCTCAATGTCAGCCCCCCCCCTCCTCAGTGTCAGCCCCCCCCTCCTCAAGGTCAGCCGCCCCCCCTCCTCCTCAATGTCACCCGCCCCCCCTCCTCCATGTCAGCTGCCCCCCCTCCTCAATGTCAGCCGCCCCCCCCCTCCTCAATGTCAGCCGCCCCCCCCCTCCTCAATGTCAGCCGCCCCCCCTCCTCAATGTCAGCCGCCCCCCTCCTCAGTGTCAGCCGCCCCCCCTCCTCAGTGTCAGCCGCCCCCCCTCCTCAATGTCAGCCGCCCCCCCTCCTCATCAATGTCAGCCGCCCCCCCTCCTCAATGTCAGCCGCCCCCCCTCCTCCATGTCAGCCGCCCCCCCTCCTCCATGTCAGCCGCCCCCCCTTCTCAATGTCAGCCGCCCCCCTCCCTCCTCAATGTCAGCCGCCCCCCCTCCTCCTCAATGTCAGCCGCCCCCCCTCCTCCATGTCAGCCGCCCCCCCTCCTCCATGTCAGCCGCCCCCCCTCCTCAATGTCAGCCGCCCCTCCTCCGCAATGTCAGCCGCCCCCCCTCCTCAATGTCAGCCGCCCCCCTCCTCAATGTCAGCCGCCCCCCTCCTCTCTGTCAGCAGACCCCCCTCCTCTCTGTCAGCAGACCCCCCCCTCTTCTCTGTCAGCAGACCCCCCCCTTCTCTGTCAGCAGACCCCCCCTCTTCTCTGTCATCTCTCTCCTGCCTGCCTTCACTCTGGGACACAGCAAATGGCAATCTGCTACATGTGGCAGGTGAAGTGGCAAGTGACAATCCGCAATGTGTGGCAAGTGACGTTGTGGCAAGTGACAAAACGCAATGTGTGACGTCGTAGCAAGTGACAATCCGCAACGTGTGGCAGGTGAAGTGGCAAGTGACAATCCGCAACGTGTGGCAAGTGACAACCCGCAATATGTGGCAGGTGGCGTCGTGGCAAGTGACAATCCGCAACATGTGGCAAGTGACAATCCGCATCTGGTGGCAGGTGACGTTGGCAAGAGACACGCTCAGGCTCCCACTGATTCTGCATTATGGTGAGTTGAACTATTTTATATATTATATAACAATGTAATAATAGAAATGATGCACTTCACTAATTTTGTTTTGCGAAACGGCACTGCGTCGACTTAACTGACAATTGTGCGGTCGTGCGATGGTGTACTCAAACAAAATTTACGTCTTTTTTTTCCCACAAATAGAGCTTTCTGTTAGTGGTATTTCTATATCAGTTTAGGCCAATATGTATTCTTCTACATATGTTTGGTAAAAAAAAAATGCAATAAGTGTTTATTGATTAGTTTGCACAAAGGTTATAGCATTTACAAAATAGGGGATAGACTTATGGCATTTCTATTAATATTTTTTTTTTTACTAGTAATGGCGGCGATCTGCGATTTTCAGTGAGACTGTGACATTGCGGTGAACAAATCGAACACTTTTGACACATTTTTGGGACCAGTGACATTTATACAGCGATTTGTGCTATAAAAATGCACTGATTACTGTGTAAATGTCACTGGCAGGAAAGGGGTTAAATGTGTTCCCTGGGAGGTGTTTCTAACTGGGGGGATGGGACTGACTGAAGGAGGAGAGAGCTCTGTTCCCAATCACTAGGAACAGCAGATCTGTCTCTCCTCCCCTGTCAGAATGGGGATCTGTCTGTTTACATTGACAGATCCCCGTTCTGGCTCTCTGCGGAGCGATCGCGGGTGGCCGGCTGACATCGCGGCCACACACAGGTCCTTTTATACTCCTATATACATGTATGGAGCCATGACAGGTCCTCTTTATACTTCTACATACACGTATAGTGCCATGACCGCTATACTCCTATACATGAATAAAGCCATGACAGGTCCTCTTTATTTTCCTACATACATGTATAGAGCCATGACAGGTCCTCTTTATTTTCCTACATACATGTATAGAGCCATGACAGGTCCTCTTTATACTCGTATACATGAATACAGCCATGACAGGTCCTCTTTATTTTCCTACATACATGAATAGAGCCATGACAGGTCCTCTTTATTTTCCTACATACATGTATAGAGCCATGACAGGTCCTCTTTATACTCCTATACATGAATACAGCCATGACAGGTCCTCTTTATTTTCCTACATAAATGTATAGAGCCATGACAGGTCCTCTTTATACTCCTATACATGAATATAGCCATGACAAGTCCTCTTTATACAGCTACATGCATGTATAGAGCCATGACAGATCCTCTTAAGTTATCATGATATAAAATTATATCCTTTTGGTGGGCGTATTTTTTTTTTTTTTTGGGGGGGCAGCATTTAATTCTTGGTACCAGGCAGCACAATGTCTTAGGCCGGCACTGGGGGGGGGACACCTGAAATGTAAGGAAGCACTCAGCTGGCTGGGGACACCTGAGATGTAAGGAAGCACTCCGCTGGCTGGGGACACCTGAGATGTAAAGAGGCAGTCCGCTGGGGACACCTGAAATGTAAGGAGGCACTCCACTGGGGACACCTGAAATGTAAGGAGGCACTCCGCTGGCTGGGGACACCTGAGATGTAAGGAGGCACTCCGCTGGCTGGGGACACCTGAGATGTAAGGAGGCACTCCGCTGGCTGGGGACACCTGAGATGTAAGGAGGCACTCCGCTGGCTGGGGACAGTGACATCAGGGCTCCCACTGATTGATTCTGCATTATGGTGAGTTGAATGATTTCATTTTATATTACAATGTAATAATAGAAATAATGCGCTTTAATCACCCTGACACCATAACAACCTTGGTGCCGGGATGATTGAAGCGCTAACACCAGGTGTTTGGAGAATCTTGAGCTGCTGATTGTTAAACTTTCTGGAATACTCATATTTCTATTGCGGTGTAGGATCTGGGCCTGCTCTCTCTCTCTCTCTCTCTCGTTCATCTCAGACTCTAACCACACCCCTTTGAGTCACGCCCCTTTAAGCCACGTTCAATATTACGCTTAAACAATGCCCATTATTCACGGGTCAGGTAGAGGGCCCCTTTGCAGAATTTTGCTTAGGGCCCCAGGGAGGTCAGGATCGGCACTGGTTCCAACTATCGGCCTATAGCCCTATTGAATACAGATACCAAGTTATACGCAAAAGTATTGGCAACGAGATTAAAAAACTTAATGCCAGAATTAATCAATCAACGCAGATCAGGTGGGCTTTGTAGCAGGGAGAGAAGGTAGAGATAACAGCATAAGAACCCTATTACTAATCCGGAAAAAGAAGGAAAGGAAACCCCCAGTCGTACTCGTGTCGATAGATGCTGAAAAAGCATTCGACCGAGTCGACTGGGGGTTTATGATGGATACACTTCGGTATGTTGGTGTAGGACCAAAGTACAGGAAATGGGTTAAAAACCTATATACCCACCCGACAGCCAATGTAAAGGTCAATGATAGTGTGTCGTCGGTGTTTGAGATGCATAATGGAACGAGACAAGGGTGCCCGCTCTCACCCCTCCTATATGTGTTAGCGTTGGAACCGTTGTTGATAAACATACGGAATAATCGAGACATGGGGGGGGGGGCGAGAATAGGCGATGAAAGTGGCTGCATATGCAGACGACATACTCCTATACCTAACGAAACCAAGATTGTCTTTGCCCAATGTAGTAAAGGAAATAAAAAAAATATGGGGACCTCTCAAACTTTAAGATTAACCCAATAAAAACTGTAATCTTGAATTTAGGAATAGACAAAATGGAAGAAAGATTACTACAGAAAGAATTCCCGTTCACTTGGGTGACAAAAAATGAACATATCTAGGAATCAAAATAACAACAACGTTAGAAGAACTGTATCCTGACAATTTTATCCCCTTATTGAATTAAAAAACATCTCCAAGAGACCCATTTCATGGACAGGAAGAATTAACATATTAAAAATGTTGTTCCTCCCGAAAGTGACATATAGGCTGCAGATGCTCCCAATAGATATACCCCAACCGTTCTTTAAGGCAATGAAAACAATGATTTTGAAATATATATGGTAGGGTAAAAAGGCCAGAATAAAGTATACACTATTAACCCGAGGGAAAAAAAACGGGGGCATGTCCTTACCAGACATAAAAAGATACCATAAGGTGGATAATTTTAGCTACACTAGCGGAATGAGCAAACCCACATACAAAAAAGAATTGGGCACAAATGGAAGATATATTAAGCACAACGCATTTACAAAAAACTATATGGGTACCACCGAAATTCAGAACACTGGGTGCAGATACACACAATATAACTAGGAAGGTATTTAAAATATGGCACACATTGCACCGGCACAAAAAATGGAAATATAACTCTCCATTAATTCCGTTAGCAGGCACAGCATTTTTTACACCAGGAAACAGGACACGATTGGGAAAGCTACTGGGAACTGCACAATTAAAAGACATATTCACATTAGGTAAAATAAGAACGAGACAAGATTTAAACACGAAGTATGGGTAGAGTCAGCTTAGTGACTGGGAATATTTTCAATTAAAGCACTTAGTGAGCAATATCCCACAACCAATAAGAAACGAAAATGCACTAACCCCAATGGAAAAAATATGTTAAAAAGGAAAGCCCCCTGAGACATGGTATATCACAGGTGTATAAAATGTTAACAGAATTAGAAACAAAAGGACCGTTATCCTTCATAGGAAAATGAGGGCAAGACCTGGGCAAAGAAATTGAGGAAAAGCAAATGATAGAAGCAGTATACAGTTTTGCCTCTGACTCAACCACAATAGAAGCAAATTATAAGAACATGGTACGCTGGCACCTTACGCCAGAGAGAATGTATAAAATTCATCCTAATAATTCCCCATTATGTGGGAGGGGCTGTAAGCAACTGGGAACAACAATGCATATGTGGTGGGATTGCCCAATAATAAAGGAGTACTGGGAAGAGATTCTGGACTATATTGAAGCAGTAACTGAGGAAAAAAATCTTACAAAATGCCTGGACATGTTTATTTCATGGCACAAACAAAACAAAAAAGCAATATCGGAAAACATTAGTCCCACCCCTGCTTAACGCGGCAAAGGGGCTAATCCCAAAAAACTGGATATCAACAAAAAAAACGGCCATAAAAGAATGGATACAGCGGGTGGATCACATCTCCGAGATGGAATATCTGAGCCAGGGAGAGCAGGGAAAGGGGGAAAACTATAGAGCAATATGGGAAAAATTGAGAATCTTTAAAATGTCAGATAAATATGTTCAGGGAATGACAGAAAAAGATAAGGAATAAAGTAAAATAAGAAAGGAAAGAGACAGATCGGGGAGGGGGAGGTGAGAGGGGGGTGGGGAGCGGGGGGGGGAGGGTAAGAGAGAAGGGAGAGGGGGTGGGGAAGGGGTAAAAGGGAATGTAAAGAAATATGTAAAAGTACTTTGTTTTGTACCAAGTTTTTTCACCATTGTGGCTGTGTGTTGTAAATGATAAATAATTTCCCAATAAAGAATAAATAATAAAAAAAAAAAATGGTCTGGAGCTAAAATTTTATCAGATGAGAGACAGGGTGGGCCCCATGTTGGCACGTCGATTATCACCCAGGCTCCATTCACATGCTCTTCCCAAAATCAAACTAGCTGATGGTTCTTTTACTTTGAATTCGCAACGTATAATGGGGGCTTTCCAGGAGTTCTATTCTTCATTATATAAGACGGAGGATCTATCTATCTCTAGTGGGCTAGATGAATTCCTGGACGGCTTACATTTACCGACTTTATCAGACACACAGAGCGGACTTGGATGCTCCTTTCTCAGTTGAGGAAGTGTCAGATGTTATAAAAACTTTAAAAGCGGGTACGGCTCCGGGTCCGAATAGTTTTTCCTCACCATACTATAAAACTTTCTCAGATATTTTGTCTCCCTATTTAACCCATTTTTTTTAATTCCATGAATAAGGGTTCTCCATTAGGTAATAAGCTCAATATGGCTTATATTTCTGTTATTCCAAAACCAGATAAAGATACGAGTCAGATTAAAAATTATAGACCAATTTCATTGATCAATAATGACCTCAAAATTTTGACCAAATTATTAGCTAACAGAATGGCTACACTTATAAGACATTATATTCATAAAGATCAGGTCGGATTTATTCCTGGTAGGCAAGAGCCTGACCAAGTACGTCGGACAGTAGATCTCATATCCATTTTGCAATCGGGATGGACAGGAGGGTGCAAGCAAGAGGGTATGCTGTTGTCGCTGGACCTTCAGAAGGCCTTTGATTCAGTTTTGTGGTCCTATTTGTTTGCAGTCCTTGGGCGTTGGGGATTTGGTCAGAACTTCCTTGGAATTTTAGAAGCCCTCTATTCCACCCCTCAAGCTAGAATCAGACTACAGGGAATCTTCTCAGATCCAATTAAGATTGGCAGGGGTAAACATCAGGGTTGCCCCCTTTCCCCCCTGATATTTGCTATTGTTATGGAGTCTTTGGCAATTGCCATTCGTAGTAACCCAAATATCGGGGTAGTTCAGTGTAGCCAACATACTCATAAATGCGCTCTATTCGCAGATGACCTATTACTATTCATTACCTCTCTATTATCCTCCTTATCTGAGATATGCTCATTACTCGATAAATTCTCAGTGCTATCAGGACTCAAAGTTAATATGTCTAAGTCACAAGCTCTTAATGTGTCTCTCCCAGACTCTATAGTCTCCCACTTACAAGAAACCTACAAATTCTGTTGCAATAGCACATCTATTAAGTACTTGGGCATTAATGTTACCTCAAAGATTGAGAATTTATATCAAGCTAACTACCCTCCTATGTACACGAAACTAGAGGCCGATCTTGGGGACTGGGGGTCACACAGTATTTCTTGGATTGGCAGAATTAACTAATTTAACCACTTAAGCCCCGGACCATTTCGGGCCATTAGGACCAGGCCTGTTTTTGGGATTCGGCACTGCACTGCTTTAACTGTAAATTGTGCGGACATGCAATGTTGTACCCAAATGAAATTTGCGTCCTTTTCTTCCCACAAATAGAGCTTTCTTTTAATGGTATTTGATTGCCTCTGCGATTTTTATTTTTTGCGATATAAACAGAAAAAGACCGAAAATTTTGAAAAAAAATGATATTTTCTACTTTTTGTTATAAGAAAAATCGAATAAACTCAATTTTAGTCATACATTTAGGCCAAAATGTATTCAGCCACATGTCTTTAGTAAAAAAAATGTCAATAAGCGTATATTTATTGGTTTGCGCAAAAGTTATAGCGTTTACAAACTAGGGTACATTTTCTGAAATTTACACAGCTTTAAATTTATGACTGCCTATCTCATTTCTTGAGGTGCTAAAATGGCAGGGCAGTACAAAACCCCCCCAAATGACCCCATTTTGGAAAGTAGACACCCCAAGGAAATTGCTGAGAGGCATGTTGAGCCCATTGAATATTTTTTTTTTTGTCCCAAGTGATTGAATAATGACAAAAAAAAATAAAAATTACAAAAAGTTGTCACTAAATGATATATTGCTCACACATGCCATGGTTATATGTGGAATTGCACCCCAAAATACATTCTGCTGCTTCTCCTGAGTACGGGGATACCACATGTGTGGGACTTTTTAGGAGCCTAGCCACGTACGGGACCCCGGAAACCAAGCACCGCCTTCAGGATTTCTAAGGGCGCAAATTTTTGATTTCACTCCTCACTACCTATCACAGTTTCGAAGGCCATAAAATGCCAAAATAGCACAAAACCCCCCCAAATGACCCCATTTTGGAAAGTAGACACCCCAAGCTATTTACTGAGAGGCATGTTCAGTCCATGGAATATTTTATATTTTGCCACAAGTTGCGGGAATATGACAAACTTTATTTTTTTTGCACAAAGTTGTCACTAAATGATATATTGCTCACACATGCCATGGGCATATGTGAAATTACACCCCAAAATACATTCTGCTGCTTCTCCTGAGTACGGGGATACCACATGTGTGGGACTTTTTGGGAGCCTAGCCGCGTACGGGACCCCAAAAACCAAGCACCGCCTTCAAGGTTTCTAAGGGCATAAATTTTTGATTTCACTCCTCACTACCTATCACAGTTTTGAAGGCCATAAATTGCCAAGATGGCACAAAACCCCCCCAAATGACCCCATTTTGGAAAGTAGACACCCCAAGCTATTTGCTGAGAGGCATGTTGACCCCATTGAATATTTTTTTTTTGTCCCAAATGATTGAATAATGACAAAAAGAAAAAAAAAATGTACAAAAAGTTGTCACTAAATGATATATTGCTCACACATGCCATGGTTATATGTGGAATTGCACCCCAAAATACATTCTGCTGCTTTTCCTGAGTACGGGGATACCACATGTGTGGGACTTTTTGGGAGCCTAGCCGCGTACGGGACCCCGAAAACCAAGCACTGCGAACGCTGCAGTTATGTGTGTTGTGTTTGGTAAGTGACAGTGATCGATCGATACTGCACTTGGGTGGGCTGGGCTGGGCTGGGCGGAGGGGCTAAACGCAGGCGCTAGCAGGTATCTGGGCTGATCCCGCTAACACTGCGTTTTTGGGAACCCTAAACCGCTGGGGATGCTAGTATAGATCTGATCAGATCTGATCAGATACTATACCACTAAGAGGGGTGTATGCTTTGCGCGTGGGTGTTAGCGTTACTGTCACTAACCTAACACTGCCTGGGGCGACGCAGACCCTCTCTGGCGCTAAAACCTAATTGATCTCACCCGCCGGGCGATCAGGGGGGTTAAACCTTTATTGGGTTATATACGGCGGGTGCCCTGATGCTATAAAAAGCAAACTAATCAACCAGCGTCACCCGTAACCTTTATATGGTGATCACTGGTGAAAGGGTTAACTAGGGGCAATCAGGGGGTTAAAACCTTTATTAGGTTAAATATGGGGGTACCTGACACTATATAAAAACCTGACGGGTAACCTAAATAACTAAATAACTTACTGGCTAACCAGTGACACCAGTGACGCTTATACGGCGATCACTGGTGAAAGGGTTAACTCTAGGGGCAATCAGGGGGTTAAAATAATATATGGGGGTACCTGACACTAAAAAAAACCTGCGGCGAACTTAAAAAAAAATAACTGCCTATCTAAAACACCAGCGACACGAATACAGCGATCGGAAAAACAATCGCTTAGTGACGCTGAAGTTAGGGGGTGAAAGGGTTACCTGGGGGGTGATCAAGGGGTTAAACCTTTATTAGGGGGGGTTAGGGGGCTACCCTGGACCTAAAGGGGCCTAATCCTAACTGCCCTGCAGCTTTTTACAATCACAGATGACACTAAATGCAGTGATCAGTAAAATAAATGATCACTGCAATCAGTGACACTGTGATTGGGGGCTTTGGGGTGACCTGGGGGGTGATCTGGGGGTGACTGGGGGGTGATTTGTGTGCCTATGTGTACCTACGTGTCAGTGGACTGTTGGTGCACTAACCTGCTTCTTCTCTGCTCGGCGCCGGGAACGAAAAGACCGCGGCGAGGGAGATGACATCACTTCCTCCAGCCTGTGTTTACATCACATGGCGGAGGAAGCATTTTCATTGGCCGGGAGCGATCGCGAGGGGGGGGGCGGAATCGAGCGGCCGCCCCCTCATGCCTGATCGCTCCCGAACACTTAACGGCCGCTCACTGCAGTGAAGGGGGGTCCGGATGGACCCCCCAACTGCACAAAGGCGATCACGTAGATCTACGTGATTCTGCCTGTCGGTGCCATTCTGCCGACGTAAATCGGCGGTGGGCGGTCGTTAAGTGGTTAAGATGACCCTTTTGCCCAGACTATTGTTCTTATTTCGTTTTCTTCCTATTCCGATCAAAAGGGACCACCTAAAATCATTTCAAGGCAAACTCACTAAATTTATTTGGAATAAGAAAGGCCCACATTTTTTATAACGGCAGCCTATATAATCTTCCCAAACAAGGAGGTTTAGGCCTTCCTAATCTTCTATGGTATTACCAAGCTGCGCGACTGGCACAAATGTCCGTTATATACTGTAAAACAGAGCAACCAGACTGAGTGTTGATCGAGGGTCACGCGGCCCCCTCTTTCTCTCTGGAACATTTAATGTGGTGCCCTCCCAAAAGCAGACCTACTATCCTATCACCAACCCTCTCTCAGTCACTCTGTCTGTGGGACTCTCTTCGAAAGCGTCCTTCTTTGGTCTCTAGGATCCAACCACTGGCCTCTCTGCTCCAGAATCCTCTTTTCCAGCAGGGTTTGGATGCCGAAGCCTTCAAATGGTGGCAGGACAAGGGGGTGTACCGTATTGGCCAATTCCTGTCCCCCACAGGCCCTCTGCCTCTTAAACACTTTATTGATATACTGAAACTCCCCTCCACTAAATATTCAAAATTTCAGATTTTTTGTTTTGTTCAGGCCTTGTGGGATTGTGATCCTTCTTTACGCAGCTTTACTATATATGAAGTCTGGTGTGGGCAGGCCATGGAGTGGAAGGGGGGGGGGATCTCTGTGATCTACAAGTCACTGGCTTCCCATTCTGTGAAGTTACCACACATGTTGGCCTCCAGACTGACAGGGATATTGAGGATTGGCATGCAAGCTATTCTCGCTCGGTATCAGGTTGTTTTATTACCTCTCTCATAGAAGCCAATATAATTTTTTTACGAGATGGTACATGGTTCCAGCGAGACTGGCGATAATGTATCCCTCTACCTCACCTCTATGTTTTAGAGGCTGCCAGAGCTTAGGTTCTATGATTCACATATGGTGGGAATGTCCCAAAATTCGAGGATTTTGGAATAGGGCGTTTCACATTTTACGAAAGGTTACAGGTTGTATTATACATCAAACACCAGCGATTGCTTTGCTCAATGGATTTTTACCACATATTCCTAAGATCACCCGTAAACTGATTCTGTTCATTCTGACAGGAGCCAAGATGACCATTGCTAAGGCATGGAAAATGCCATCGGTCTCTCTATTGTCCATGAAAAGAAAAAGTTTATTGGATAATGGAAAAGGAAAAAATGGTCAGTTCTTTATTAGACAAATCATCACAATTTGAAGCTATTTGGGATCCCTGGGCTCGATTCTTGGGAATATCGCTGGTACCTTGTGTTGGCAGCAACACTAGTTACTGATCTTTGTATTTCCTATCTGGCACGTAGGCTTTCTATTTCCTTCGTTTCTCTATGTATTTTTTCTTTATTTTTTTTCTTCTTTTTATGTGTAATTTTATTTTTAATTCATAATTCATTCGATTTTCAGATTTTGACGCTAGATAAAAGTAATAGAGTTAGGTAGTCTGATGTTGCTCTAACATGATGACAACATGTTTTTGTTCTAGTTAAGAGCTTTAGTGTCTTTTCATTTATGGGGGAAAAAAAAGGGGTTCCCAATATTATTTCCCTTCATATCTATGCAGATAACTCCTAACGGATACTGGTTGATGACACAGTTTGATCACTTTAGGGGTGTCGGGGGGGATGGGGACCTTCTTTATTATTTATCTATAATTGGAGTTAGATTTTTCTTGTGGAGTTTAATACAGGTATGTGGATTATTCCATAAGTTATATAATTATCTATAACAAAGCCATATATATATATTTTTTTGTGTCAACTGGACAGTTATGATCTCGTTAAAGTGCTACTACATATTTGAGTCTATTGTAATGGTCTCTTAATTCTACAAGAAGTTTATTGTAATAATTTCTGAATGTTTCCTATCCTGTAATGATTATTTTTTTATGAAAAAAAAATAAAAAATATTGCCCCAAAGGCCGGATAAAAGCTAGCAAAAGGCCACAGTTTGGAGATCACTGCATTAAAGCAACCAAAAACATTCCCATGATAAATACATATCTATCACTTACATATAAGATAAGTCCTATGATATAAAAATATAATACTGCAACAAGATTAAAGTGAAGCCTTACCAGTGCAAACCAGAAACATGAAAGTGACTATTATATTAAAAAAAAAGTTGAATAAAATACAGAATAGCAATCCTTCAAATTGCTACAATAATACAATAAATGAGTGAAAATGATATTATTAAACAAATGGCAACATTCTACAAAGGGTGTGGTATTAAAGCTTAAATAAACAAACATGCCATGCTTACCTTCTCTGTGCAGTATACTTGCACAGAGCAGCCCCAATCCTCCTCTTCTCCTTGGAGACCCTGCCAGTTCTCCTGGCCCCTCCCCCTTGACCATTGCCCCCAATAGCAAGCATCTTGCTATGGGGTGAATGGTGCGTGCTCACTCCTGAACCTTGCTTTATGCGTCCATAAGACACATAGAGCCACAGATAGGCTCCGCCCCCACTCTCTTGTCATTGGCTATGATTGACAGCAGTGGAAGCCAATGGCTCCCGCTGCTGTCTCAAACAATGAGGAGAGGGAGTCCTGGGCCAGCCAAGGCTCTCATGCACGTCGCTAGATAGAGAGGGAGCTCAGGTAAGTATTGGGGAGGGGGCTGTGCGGGGAGCAGCACAAAGAAGGTTTTTTTACCTTCATGCGTAGAAGGCATAAAGGTAAAAAACATTTAGACTTTACAACCACTTTAAAGGATAAAGAAACCCAAGAACAAAAATGCAATCTATTGCAACTTACAGTCCTTAGATACGATAACTGCAATAGTTTTCTTTTTTAAGCTAAGAACATTTTCTGCAATTAAAGAAATACATGTTGTTTTTGCTAGAAATGTAGCATCCTTGTCATTCCTGTTAGCTGTATCAAAGAATATCTTTCTTCCTAGCTATCTTCTGTAAATTACTAAATTCCCTGTGCCCAATGTACTGGAGATGAAGATATAAGATCATGTTTGTAGTCCATACCAGAACAGCAGCCTAAGGTGACAACCGTGTCTTCCTCTGTAGATGCTGTGGAGGAGTGACATAGCCACCCAGGAACAGGTATTTGTGGTATTTCCAGGATAAGCATGTGGAAATACAGCAAAGGAAGCTTGAAAAAGTGAAAGAGATGCAGGCATGACACCAAGGACTAGTCAGCTGCAAAATATTATATTTCTGGTTGTGGGTTTAGATACACTTTCAGTCTGGGTTCACACTGAGCAGCTCGCAGCAGGGGTCCGGTGCATCCCTGTTCCCCATTTCAGGTCCGAATTTGGTCCAAATTTTTGGCAGAATTCGGACCTGAAATGGACCAGAAGATGCATAGGACTCTTCTACAAACCTCTCTGCAGCTGCCCCAGAATGGTGTGAGTCAGCTCCATTGAGAGCCGGTCACAGTCTCCTAACATGCGAATTGGATGTGGGAAATCTGCTGCGGAGTATATGATCACAAATCAGTCAAGTAGCCTGATAGACTCTGTTTAAACCCTTATACAATATTTATGTCAGGAATATCATGGGTATCTAACCCGAATTAGGACATTACTCTTAATCACTATATCATTTTAGCATGACTCATTGCTTTAAAGTTTCTTCCTTAATTCCAATTTAAAATTATGGAATGTTGATAGTATCCTTTATTAATTTAATTACTTCTAAAGTTTCATACTGATTCATCTTTAATTATATGTATATCTAGCAGTATAGGGAGTGGCAGTTGCAGTTCTATATATAAAGAGATGGTTGGTCTTTTATGCCTATGTAATTTGTAGGCATATAATGTGTAGTTAAATGCACTGACATAACATTTCATAGGTAAATGTATGAAATAAAACAGGAATTAAAATGCTTTGTATTTTACAGTATGATAGGAATCTACTCTTTAGTTTCTATTAACAGAGCTGTGTATCTATGATTCTTTCCTTTTGACAGTGCTGCCAGTTTCTGTATCAGCTATGGCTAGTAATATGCATACTAGCTGATCTAAGCAAGACACCTAAAAATAATTTTAGTTTGTGTCAGCCCTAAAATAAATCTGAACCTCCTCGACTGTGGACTGAATACAACTCAGTACCTACGGTGCATTGAAACAATATTCACACCCCTTGAAATTTTCCACATTTTGTCATACTACAACCAAAAAAAACGTAAAATGTATTATATTGGGATTTTATGTGATAGATAGACCAACACAAAGTGGCACATAACTGTGAAGTGGAAGAAAAAATGATAAATGGTTTTCAAAATGTTTTACAAATAAATATCTGAAAGTGTGGCATGCATTTCTTTAGGGTTGTTGTCTTGCTGAAAGGTGAACCTCAGTCTCAAGTCTTTTGCAGACTCTTATGCCTTAAAGTCCGACGGATTGTCTGATGGAGTTCCGACGAAATTCCGCTCAAGCTGTCTTGCATACACACGGTCACACAAAAGTCAGATCGTCAAAAACGCGGTGACGTACAACACATACGATGAGCCAAGGTTAATGAAGTTCAATAGGAAGTTCGGCTCTTCTGCTTGATTCTGAGCATGCATGGTTTTTAGTCCGTCGTAATTGCGTGCAGACGAATGGACTTTCCGATATAAATTTTTGTACGTCGGAAAAAAAGAAAACAAGTTCTCTATCCAAGTCCGTCGGAATTTCAGAAGGAAAAAGTCCGATGGGGCATACACACGGACGGAATATCCGATGAAAAGAGCCCGTCAGACTTTTTCCATCGAAAAATCCGGTCGTGTGTACAAGACATAACAGGTTTTCTTCTAAGATTGCCCTGTATTTGGCTCCATCCATCTTCCCATCAACTCTGACCAGCTTCTCTGTCCCTGCTGATAAAAAGCATCCCCACAACATGATGCTGCCACTACCATATTTCACGGTGGGGATGTATGTTCAGGGTGATGTGCAGTGTTAGTTTTCTGCCACACAATGTGCAGTGTCATCAGTGCCCAAAAGTGTGGTCTCCTCAGAGCCCAAATGTGCAGTCTCATCAGTGCCCAAATGTGCGGTCTCATCAGTGCCCAAATGTGCGGTCTCATCAGTGCCCAAATGTGCGGTCTCATCAGTGCCCAAATGTGCGGCCTCATCAGAGCCCAAATGTGCGGCCTCATCAGAGCCCAACTGTGCCGTCTCATCAGAGCCCAAATGTGCCGTCTCATCAGAGCCCAAATGTGCCGTCTCATCAGAGCTCAAATGTGCCCTCTCATCAGAGCTCAAATGTGCCGTCTCATCAGAGCTCAAATGTGCCGTCTCATCAGAGCTCAAATGTGCCGTCTCATCAGAGCTCAAATGTGCCGTCTCATCAGAGCTCAAATGTGCCGTCTCATCAGAGCTCAAATGTGCCGTCTCATCAGAGCTCAAATGTGCAGCAGGGATTGTAGGAGACACAAGCCGGATGACAGAGCGGAGTTCTCGGGCTGTGACAGACCTTGTATATGAACACCGCTCGCTGTAATGTCCCGCCTCCTGGACTGGCATTGTGATGGAAAACACACTGGTCCCGGAGGCGGGACATTATGGCTTATATACAGTACATCATATACAAGATCTGTCACAGCCGGGGATCTCCGCTCTGTCACCTGGCTTGTGTCTCCTACGATCCCCGTTCTGCAGTGACAAATGACAAGCGGGCGGGTGGCGGTGACGGAGGGGCGATGTGGGGTGGCTGGGGCATTGCTGGCAGGAGCAGAGGAGGAGGACATCACCTCCATGGGCGGTACAGACCGGGTTGTGTTAGACCCCTACGCCCACTATAGCATGCGGGGACGGAAGTACAAGTCCCTGTTCGCTGTGTAGAACTACAACTGGGCAGTGACAAGACCAGTGGCTGGGAGTACAGAAGGAATAGCAGCCAGCGGTCTTACAAACAGGATATCACCAGGCAGTAATGGTTTTATCTGAAAATCAGCAGGCTACTGCAGAGGAACTACAGAGCTCAGAAGAAGATGGATGGCATATTCAGTGATGGTAGGAGATCAGATCAGCAACAAGGACATAAAAAAGTAGTTTTAAATCAGAAAGATTAGATTTTTTTTTAAATCATCGATTTTTATCCACCCTGTTATCTTATTCATTTAGTTTTTTTGCTGAAATTAGTTTTAGATTATTTTTTTTTCTTAAAATAGGATTTTTATAACAGCTTACCTGTAAAATTATTTTTTTCGAGTACATCACGGGACACAGAGCGGCATAGTAATAACTATGTGGGTTATAGGCCTACCTTCAGGTGATGGACACTGGCACACCCAAGACAGGAAGTCCCCTCCCCTATATAACCCCTCCCTTACCGGGAGTACCTCAGTTTTGTAGCAAAGCAATAAGTGTCCCAAGAAGAGGGGCGGATGCTCTGTGTCCCGTGATGTACTCGAAGAAAAGGATTTTTACAGGTAAGCTGTTATTAAAATCCTATTTTCTTTTTCGTACATCACGGGACACAGAGCGCAGTGGCGGAACTACCGCCATAGCGACCCACGCGGGCGCTATGGGGCCCGCAGCCGAGGGGGGCCCTGTGAGTCGACTGTGTGGGCGGCGGGTGAACTGCCGAGCTGCCTGTCCGCTCGGCGTTCGCACAGTCACACGCCCCGGGCCGCTTCCATTATCTTTTAAAACGTCCGCGGCCCGCGGCGCTAGCTGTCTGGTTTTTTTTTTCCCCAAAAGCCGGCCGCGGCGGCCGCCGATTGGCTAGCTGCTGCCTTCTGCACACGCACTGCATTGTGGGAGTTGTAGTTTGGCCGCGCTACATAGGTAATGAACCTATCAGCGCAGCAAACTACAACTCCCACCTCCCAGGAGTCTCAGAGGCTGCAGAGGAGAGACGTGATGAACATCATTAAAGTAAGTGTGAATGATGACCCCCCCCGCAAGCACCCCCCCCCCGGCCAGCATACCCAGCCAGCACCCCCCTCCCCAGTCAGCATACTCAGCCCAGCACCCCCCTCCCCAGCCAGCATACTCAGCCCAGCACCCCCCTCCCCAGCCAGCATACTCAGCCCAGCACCCCTCTCCCCAGCCAGCATACTCAGCCCAGCACCCCTCTCCCCAGTCAGCATACTCAGCCCAGCACCCCCCCCCCCCCGGCCAGCATACTCAGCCCAGCACACCCCTCCCCAGCCAGCATACTCAGCCCAGCACCCCCCTCCCCAGCCAGCATACTCAGCCCAGCACCCCCCCCCTGGCCAGCATACTCAGCCCAGCACCCCCCCCGGCCAGCATACTCAGCCAGCACCCCCCTCCCCAGTCAGCATACTCAGCCCAGCACCCCCCCCCCCGGCCAGCATACTCAGCCCAGCACCCCCCCCCCGGCCAGCATACTCAGCCCACCACCCCTCTCCCCAGTCAGCATACTCAGCCCAGCACCCCCCCCCCGGCCAGCATACTCAGCCCAGCACCCCCCTCCCCAGCCAGCATACTCAGCCCAGCACCCCCCCCCGGCCAGCATACTCAGCCCAGCACCCCCCTCCCCAGTCAGCATACTCAGCCCAGCACCCCCCCCCCCGGCCAGCATACTCAGCCCAGCACCCCTCTCCCCAGTCAGCATACTCAGCCCAGCACCCCCCCCCGGCCAGCATACTCAGCCCAGCACCCCCCTCCCCAGCCAGCATACTCAGCCCAGCACCCCCCCTGGCCAGCATACTCAGCCAGCACCCCCCCTCCCCAGTCAGCATACTCAGCCCAGCACCCCCCCCCCCGGCCAGCATACTCAGCCCAGCATCCCCCCCCGGCCAGCATACTCAGCCCAGCACCCCCCCCCCCCGGCCAGCATACTCAGCCAGCACCCCCCTCCACAGTCAGCATACTCAGCCCAGCACCCCCCCCCCGGCCAGCATACTCAGCCCAGCAACCCCCCCCCCAGCCAGCATACTCAGCCCAGCACCCCTCTCCCCAGTCAGCATACTCAGCCCAGCACCCCCCCCCGGCCAGCATACTCAGCCCAGCACCCCCCTCCCCAGCCAGCATACTCAGCCCAGCACCCCCCTCCCCAGTCAGCATACTCAGCCCAGCACCCCCCCCCCCCGGCCAGCATACTCAGCCCAGCACCCCTCTTCCCAGTCAGCATACTCAGCCCAGCACCCCCCCCCGGCCAGCATACTCAGCCCAGCACCCCCCCCTGGCCAGCATACTCAGCCCAGCACCCCCCCCCCCCGGCCAGCATACTCAGCCCAGCACCCCTCTCCCCAGTCAGCATACTCAGCCCAGCACCCCCCTCCCCAGCCAGCATACTCAGCCCAGCACCCCCCCGGCCAGCATACTCAGCCCAGCACCCCCCTCCCCAGTCAGCATACTCAGCCCAGCACCCCCCCCCCGGCCAGCATACTCAGCCCAGCACCCCTCTCCCCAGTCAGCATACTCAGCCCAGCACCCCCCCCCCCGGCCAGCATACTCAGCCCAGCACCCCCCTCCCCAGCCAGCATACTCAGCCCAGCACCCCCCCCCCCCCCCCCCCCGGCCAGCATGCTCAGCCCAGCACCCCCCTCCCCAGCCAGCATACTCAGCCAGCACCCCCTCCACAGTCAGCATACTCAGCCCAGCACCCCCCCCCGGCCAGCAACCCCCCCCGGCCAGCATACTCAGCCCAGCACCCCTCTCCCCAGTCAGCATACTCAGCCCAGCACCCCCCCCGGCCAGCATACTCAGCCCAGCACCCCCCTCCCCAGCCAGCATACTCAGCCCAGCACCCCCCCCCCCGGCCAGCATACTCAGCCCAGCACCCCCCTCCCCAGTCAGCATACTCAGCCCAGCACCCCCCCCGGCCAGCATACTCAGCCCAGCACCCCTCTTCCCAGTCAGCATACTCAGCCCAGCACCCCCCCCCCGGCCAGCATACTCAGCCCAGCACCCCCCCCCGGCCAGCATACTCAGCCCAGCACCCCCCCCCGGCCAGCATACTCAGCCCAGCACCCCTCTCCCCAGTCAGCATACTCAGCCCAGCACCCCTCCCCCCGGCCAGCATACTCAGCCCAGCACCCCCCTCCCCAGCCAGCATACTCAGCCAGCACCCCCCTCCCCAGTCAGCATACTCAGCCCAGCACCCCCCCCGGCCAGCATACTCAGCCCAGCACCCCCCCCCCGGCCAGCATACTCAGCCCACCACCCCTCTCCCCAGTCAGCATACTCAGCCCAGCACCCCCCCGGCCAGCATACTCAGCCCAGCACCCCCCTCCCCAGCCAGCATACTCAGCCCAGCAGCCCCCCCCACCCCCGGCCAGCGTACTCAGCCCAGCACCCCCCCCTCCGGCCAGCATACTCAGCCCAGCACCCCCTCCCCAGCCAGCATACTCAGCCCAGCACCCCCCTCCCCAGCCAGCATACTCAGCCCAGCACCCCCCTCCCCAGCCAGCATACTCAGCCCAGCACCCCCCCCCCGGCCAGCATACTCAGCCCAGCACCCCTCTCCCCAGTCAGCATACTCAGCCCAGCACCCCCTCCCCAGCCAGCATACTCAGCCCAGCACATCCCCCCCCGGCCAGCATACTCAGCCCTGCACCCCTCTCCCCAGTAAGCATACTCAGCCCAGCACCCCCCCCCCGGCCAGCATACTCAGCCCAGCACCCCCCTCCCCAGCCAGCATACTCAGCCCAGCACCACCCCCCCCCCCGGCCAGCATACTCAGCCCAGCACCCCCCTCCCCAGCCAGCATACTCAGCCCAGCACCCCCCCCGGCCAGCATACTCAGCCCAGCAACCCCCCCCCGGCCAGCATACTCAGCCCAGCACCCCCCCCCGGCCAGCATACTCAGCCCAGCACCCCTCTCCCCAGTCAGCATACTCAGCCCAGCACCCCCCCCCGGCCAGCATACTCAGCCCAGCACCCCCCTCCCCAGCCAGCATACTCAGCCCAGCACCCCCCCGGCCAGCATACTCAGCCCAGCACCCCCCTCCCCAGTCAGCATACTCAGCCCAGCACCCCCCCCGGCCAGCATACTCAGCCCAGCACCCCTCTTCCCAGTCAGCATACTCAGCCCAGCACCCCCCCCCCCGGCCAGCATACTCAGCCCAGCACCCCCCCCCCCGGCCAGCATACTCAGCCCAGCACCCCCCCGGCCAGCATACTCAGCCCAGCACCCCTCTCCCCAGTCAGCATACTCAGCCCAGCACCCCCCCCCGGCCAGCATACTCAGCCCAGCACCCCCCTCCCCAGCCAGCATACTCAGCCCAGCACCCCCCTCCCCAGCCAGCATACTCAGCCCAGCACCCCCCTCCCCAGCCAGCATACTCAGCCCAGCACCCCCCCACCCCCGGCCAGCATACTCAGCCCAGCACCCCCCCCCTCCGGCCAGCATACTCAGCCCAGCACCCCCTCCCCAGCCAGCATACTCAGCCCAGCACCCCCCTCCCCAGCCAGCATACTCAGCCCAGCACCCCCTCCCCAGCCAGCATACTCAGCCCAGCTGGGAGGCTCGGTGGGTGGACTGGCCAATCAGCGGGTGGCGGAGCAGAAAGATGACATCATCTCTCACCGCCTGGCGCCCGCCCTGCATCCCGGCAGTTCCGCCCTCACTCACTGTGCAGGCAGCAGAGAGATTACATCATCTCTCTGCTGCCTGACTTAGACTGGGACATAGGAAGTGACAATCCCCATTCCCCACCTTAGCAGGAAAGTGACAATCTGCAACTTGTGGCAAGTGACAATCCGCAACTTGTGGCAGGTGATGTGGCAAGTGGACAATCCGCAATGTGTGGCAGGTGACGTGGCAAGTGACAATCTGCAATGTGTGACAATCTGCATCTGGTGGCAGGCGACTTTGTCGAGTGACAAACTCGGGGCTCCCACTGATTCTCTATTATGGTGAGTTGAACTATTTCATTTTATATAACAATGTAATAATATAAATATTGTGCTTCAATCATCCTGACACCATAACAACCATGGTGCCGTGATGATTGAAGTAATTTCCCAAATAAATTGCCCGCAAAAAAATCCATGCAGGTCAGCAATGTGTGTCCTTCAGGGGCTGCATACAGTATACTGCATACTTTGTTGTTCATAATTAATAAAAGATGTTGCCTGGGTACTGTGCCACGTGAGTGTGGTAATCTGTTGTTCAATGGCACTAGTTCATTTTTTTGGTGGGGGGGGTTGTTTGCAGGGGGGGGGGGCCCATACAACATTTTGCTATGGGGCCCTGTGATTTCTAGTTACGCCCCTGACAGAGCGGCATAGTAATAACTATGTGGGATGTCCCAAAACAATGCCAAATGAAGGGAGGGAGACACCTAAATATAAGCAGGGCGCCATCAGACGTGAGGAACTATACTGCAGCCCGCAGCACACTGTGCCCGAAGGCGATATCCTCATGCCTTTTTACATCCAACTGATAGAATTTAGTGAATGTATGTACTGAAGACCAGGTTGCAGCTCTGCAGACCTGAGTCATGGAGGCTTGGTGATGCATTGCCCAAGAAGCACTAACCGCTCTGGTGGAGTGCGCCTTAACTTGAAAGGGTGGAACCCTACCCTTCAAATCATAAGCCTGAGCAATAATTTGTCAAATCCATTTGGAAATAGTAGACTTTGATGCTGCCTGCCCCTTCCTGGGCCCTTCCGGCAGCACAAACAAAACATCCGTCTATCGGACCTGAGCAGTAAATAGACTTTCACTGCTCTCACTACATCTAAATAATGTAATGACTTCTCTTCTGCAGAACTAGGTTCTGGAAAAAAAAAAGGGAGAACCATATCCTGGTTGAAATAAAAACCTGACACCACCTTAGGGAGAAAGGTTGGATGAGGACGCAGTACCACTTTATCCTTGTGAATAATCAAATATGGCTCCTTGCAAGAAAGGGCAGCCAATTCCGTCACTCTTCTGGCAGATGATGAAACTAAAGAAAAGCTTGGACAGCCACACTCCAAAAAATTTGTTGGTTCTTTATTTAAAAAAACAAGGTCACATCAACACATATGACAGCAAAAAACAGCAAGAGGAGCTGACATGTTTCACACTGCAAATCAGTGCTTAATCATAGCTATGATTAAGCACTGATTTGCAGTGTGAAACATGTCAGCTATGATTAAGCACTGATTTGCAGTGTGAAACATGTCAGCTCCTCTTGCTGTTTTTTGCTGTCATATGTGTTGATGTGACCTTGTTTTTTTAAATAAAGAACCAACAAATTTTTTGGAGTGCGGCTGTCCAAGCTTTTCTTTAGTTTCTGCATTGTTATATGCAATCGCCTGCACCCACGGCTTCGGATCCAGTGAGCAGATCAACAGCCACGTCTGAGCGGTAACTTCTTTCTTTCTTCTGGCAGATGATATGGCTATCAGAAAGACCGATTTCCTAGTCAAAAGAAATAAGGGAATATGGCGTAAAAGGCTCAAAGGGCTGCTTCTGCAGCACCGATAGAACCAAATTCACGTCCCAAGGACACAAGAGTGGTTTGATTGGAGGATTGATTCGAGTTACCCCCTGAACAAAAGCTCGGACCAAAGAATGCGTAGCCAGCGGCCTTTGAAACAATACCGAAAAGGCCGAAACCTGACCTTTAATAGTGCTTAAGGCCAGTTTCATTTCAACGCCCAATTGTAGAAAGGCAAGAATTCTACCTATGACATATTTACAAAGATGCCAACCCATGGCTTTGCACCAAGAGAAATATGCCCTCCAGACTCTATAATATATAACTCTGGAGGCCGGCTTCCTAGCATTAATCAGGGTAGATACCACTGACCCAGAAAGTCCCCGACTTCTTAGAATGTGGGATTCAGTAGCCAAACCATTAAACTTAAACCTCGTACACACGACTGCCATGAGAGCTTTTGGCCGGGAAAACCGGCCGTGTGTATGCTTCATCGCAGTTTTCCCGACAGGAAAACTGCCGCGAATCGCGGCGGGAAAAAAGAGTCGGTTCTCTTTTTTCCCCACCGGGATTCCCGGCTGACTTTTTCCTGTCGTGAAAACTGGTCGTGTGTATGCTTTTTTGAGGGCAAAAAAAACACGCATGCTCAGAATCAAGTATGAGACGGGAGCGCTCGTTCAGGTAAAACTAGCGTTCGTAATGAAGATAGCACATTCGTCAGCATTCTGAACAGCAGAAAATGATCTGAAAGCACGAACACTGAAAGCGTGAATCGTCTCTCACCAAACGTTTACTAACACACGATAACATGAGATCAGCAAAAGCAGCCCAAAGGGTGGCGCCGTTGGATTTGAACTTCCCCTTTATAGTGCCATTGTACGTGTTGTACGTCACCGCGCTTTGGACCGGCGGGATTTTGTCTGACAGTCTGTACGCAAGACAAGCTTGGCAAAAATCCCGTTGGGAAAAACCGACGGTTTTCTATCCGACGGGAAAACCGGTCATGTGTACAGGGCTTTAGAGTTTGTAAGGAAGAATGGAATATTGGGCCCTGTGAGAGAAGATCTGGACGAAAGAGGAAGGGTCTATAGGTCTCCCATGGACATCCTGACAATTTCTGCTTACCAAGACCTTCTGGGCCATGCCGGGACTACAAGAATCACCGGCTTCCTTTCCACTTTGATCCTGCGAAGGAGCCGGGGTAATAGCTGAATCGGGGGGAACGCATAAATCAGAGAAAACTGATCCCAAGGAGTTACTAACCCATCCGTCCCGTAAGCAAGTGGGTCCCTTGTTCGTGATACAAAATTGTTTGCTTTCTTGTTGAACTTGGATGCCAACAGATCTATGTCCGGGGTCCCCCATCTCTGACATATGGCCAGGAAGATGTCGTGGTGAAGAGACCATTCCCTCGGAATTAGCTGCTGGCGACTTAAGAAGTCCGCCTGCCAATTTTCTATCCCTGGAATAAAAATTGCGGATATGCAAAGAACATGCTTTTCTGCCCAGACCAGGATCTGGCTCACTTCCCTCTGGGCAGCGTGACTCCTGGTGCCCCCTTGATGATTGATATAGGCCACTGCCGTGGCATTATCGGACTGAATTCTGACAAGATACCCCTGTAACTCGAGTGTCCAGGCCTTCAGGGCCAAGTGAGCTGCCCGAATTTCCAGACTGTTGATGGGCAAGGTTTTTTCGAGTACGGACCACCTGCCCTGGGCAGTCAACTTTCCCAAGACTGCTCCCAAACCTATAAGGCTGGCATCTGTTGTCACCACCTTCCAGGTAATTGGAATGAAGGATTTTCCCTTCTGCAGATTTCTGGGCACCAGCCACCAAGAGAGTCTCTGACGCACCCTCCAGGATAAACACATCGGAAAATCCAGAGCCTGAATCTTTTTGTTCCAGGCGGAAAGGATACTGTTTTGCAACAGCCTTGAATGTAATTGGGCATATGGGACGGCTTCAAATGAAGCCACCATCTTCCCTAACAACCTCATACAAAGGCGAATGGAGGGACCCCTCCTTGCCCTGACTGCCTGGACTAGTAGACTTATAGAGGCGACTTTTGCCTGAGGCAAGAACACTTTTCTATGGTCCGTATCCATGACCAGACCTAAGTACTCCAGCCTCTTTACTGGCCGTAGGGCCGACTTCTCCAGATTGAGAATCCAACCCAAGGATTTTAGATACTCGACCGTGCTGAGCACACCCTGGTTCAAGTGGGCTACCGAATGATCTACTAGCAGCAGATCGTTCAAGTACACCATTATTGTTACACCCTGAGCTCTTAGTTTGGCCAAAAGCGGGGCCAGAACCTTTGTAAACACCCGGGGTGCAGTAGCCAGACCGAAGGGCAAGGCTACAAACTGATAATAGTGCTGCTCCACTTCGAACCGTAGGAGTTTCTGGTGGGCTGGGAAAATAGGCACATGCAGATATGCGTCCTTGATGTCTATCGAAGCTAGGAGTTCCCCTCCCTGAAGGGTGGAGACTACCGGCCGGATTGATTCTATGCAAAAGGAGCGGACATTCAAGAATTGATTCAGAGCTTTGAGATCTAGGATTGGCCTGACATCCCCGTTAGGCTTTGGAACTGTGAAAAGGTTTGAATAAAACCCCAACCCCTGTTCTTCTGCGGGAACTTTTATGATTACACCCAGGGATAACAAGCGATCCAGTGCCAGAAACAGAGTTTTTCTTTTTACTGGATCCTTGGGGACGCTTGATCTCAAAAAAAGAGGAGGTGGGAATTCCCGCAATTCCAGTTTGTAACCTAGGGATACAGTAGAGATGACCCATCTGTCCTGTATTTCTTTCTGCCAGGTTCCCGAGAATTGCAGAAGCCTTCCTCCCACTTGATCGAGCGGGGGCGCCCCTTTATAAGGGGGCCTCGGGGCTCTGCTTAGTCGGTTTTTGCCCCCAGGGCTTCTTGTGTCCCTGGGCCTGACCTTGAGCCTTTCCTCTAAAACCTGACGGCGGAGGCCATAGAGACTGTCTAGAGCGAGCAGTGGTTCTTAACTCCTGCCCTCAGGGCCCACTAACAGGCCAGGTTTGCAAGATAACTGAAATACATCACAGGTGATATCATTTGCTGCTCAGTGATTGCAGTATTCTAGTCTGCATCTCCCCAAAGTAATATTTAAAATCCGGCCTGTTAGTGGGTCCTGAGGACTGGAGTTGAGAACCACTGGTCTAGAGGCTGATGTTCCCGGCACTGGGGAGGAAGACCGTTTAAAGGAAGGGTGCCTACTACTTCTTTTAACTGGTAAAAGAGAGCTCTTCCCATTGGAAATCTTTTGGATATATTTATCCAAATCATCCCCAAACAGTCGTTCCCTGTGAAACGGAAACCCAGCCAAGCGCTTTTTACAAGCTGCCTTGGCTGACCAATTTTTCAACCACAGGATTCTACGCATATGAATCAGCAGGAGCGAAAGGTGCGAGGCCTGGTTAATAGAATCCTTAATGGCGTCAACTGCAAAACATAATGCCCTGGGCAGCTCAGTAAAGTCCTGCGCCTGCTATCCTTAAGAACCTGCCTCATCTGGTCCTTCACAGATTGACAAATGCCTATTGCCGTAACCGCACCTGCTAAGGAAAAAGAGGTTTTTAATAAAAATTCCAACCTTTTATCTGTTGGATCTTTAAACATCTGTACATTGTTCACCGGACAAGTTAGACTTTTATTCACACAGGAGATAGCGTCAACCGCTGGCACAGCCCATCTTTTGGTGAATTTTTTCTCCATTGGATAGAGGGCAGAAAATCTCTTAGGAGGTAGGAAATGCTTATCCGGATGATTCCAATCCTTATAGATAAGTTCTTCTAGTAAAGGAAGGGCAGGAAAGGAATACGTAGTTTGGGGAACTCTAAACGAACCCAAGGAAAAGACAGGTCTCCCAGCTGGCTCAGTTAAGGGCAACTTAAATGCTGCACACACCATCTCAGTAAGGGATTGTACCATCAATTTTTTAGACTGAAGCTGAAAAGGGCTCCTCTACTGTAGATTCTTCAGAAGAGGAGACATCAGAGCATCTCTCTTCTTGGTCTCCTGAGGGCAAATCAGGATCCTCTGTGTTACGTCCATGCCGGATGGGCCTGACTTGCAGTGGGAAGGCCTCTCGTACAACCCCGGCTCAAGGGCCATCGATGTTGCAACAGTGGCCACAAGAGCCTGGCGGTGTATGGGTGCCTGGTTCGTCTTGGGTCTTGTCAGTTCAGCTGGTGCAGCAGGGAACAGGAAGCAGGCTGGTAGGTGCACTGGCTGGGGAGACACTGAATACGTAGTCAGACAAGCCGGGTTTGGTAACAGACGATCAGATGTAGGTATAGACGACAGGTAGAGAATGGTCAGGATACAGGCAAAGTTCGGCAACAGGAAATCAAGCAGTGTAGAGCTGAGCGTGGTTACAAGGCAGGCCGGGATCAGGATAACAGAGATCAATCGTAGTCAAACAAGCCGGGTCGGGGGGCGTGGCCTGGACCGGCATGTGAGAGGACACAGCTCTCACAGCTCCTGAGCTTGATCCGGTATTGATCCTCCCTCAGCCACATTACCGACAATCTGCGGATATATGCTGCAAGCTACTGATCCCGGGATTACAGGGGAACCTCCGCCAGCACTCTGCACCAGAGGAATGACCCGGAAAACGCTTTCTGACTTGGGTCCTGATTTCCAAGATGGCGCCACTGCGTCCGCAGTGAAGGGGACCCCACGTGGAGCTGACAGGGGGAAGGAGATGGGGCCTAAAGGACAGAGGCAGCCCAAGGCTCAGGGTAAGGATGCACCTAAAGATATGGTGTATTACACCCAGAAAATGAATGGGCTGATGGGGGCAGAGGAGGCTGGACACTCACAGCACATGGAGCCTGCTATGCATGACACGCAGGCTGGGGCGGCCATCTTGGCTGCACAGTATGAGAATGATGAGACTGATTCCTCTGATTCTGGGGCACCTGGGGTGGGTGAACAGGACACTTCGGAGCTTGCTCAGCCTATGCTGGTAGACATCCTCAGGGCTGTTAACATTGGCAATGCCTCGGTAGCCACCATGAGAGAGGAGCTGTCGCTGCTGTGGCAGGATATGCAAAAAATGCGGGAACGCACTACTGCAGTGGAAAGTAGGGTGAGTGACATTGAGGATCAATTGCCCCCCATTGAGAGAGACGCCAAAGCTGCCTATAGACTTGCAATGGAGGCTATTGACAGAGCAGAAGATTTTGAGAACCGCCTAAGGAGGAATAATGTTCGCATTGTGGGTCTCCCTGAGAAGGTGGAGGGCAGGGATCCCACAGCCTATGTGGAGGGTTGGTTGCTGGACATCTTTGGAAAGAATGCTTTCTCTTCCATGTATGCGGTGGAACGCGCCCACAGGGTGCCATCTCGCTCATCCCAGCCTGGGGGGCCCCCCAGGCCGATACTAGCAAGATTACTGCACTATAGGGACAGAGAAACAGTGCTCCGGCTTGCCCGGGAAAAGGCAAACATACAACATAATGGAGCCAGAGTGTCCTTCTACCCTGACTTCTCGGCTGAGGTGCAGAGACGCCGGGCGAAATTCTTTGATGTGAAGTGCAGGCTCCGACAGTTACAGCTTCCTTATGCCATGTTGTACCCGGCCAAGCTCCGTGTGATAGTGCGGGGACAAGCACAATTTTTCGATTCGGCCAAAGATGCAGTCAACTGGCTGGACCACAATGAGCAGGCCCTGAGGCAGCGTGACCGGAATGGTGGGGAGGATTGATGGAGGGGGAATGTCCCGCAAGAGTTAATGGATCTTTTCATAATTCCTGAGGCGCTTTGATGTATTGTGGAAAACTTGTACTAATCTTATCTGGACGGACCCTGGCTGAGGGACAGTATCCTGCTTTATATCAAGACAAGAGCTTCAGAAATCGTCAGCGTGGATTTACAAATTGTGTATTTGAGAGACCCCCTGAGTGCGTTGCCGGGGGTAAATGACTGTCCTGCCCTGTTGGCAGGTAATGGTTCTATGTTACCGGTGAGGAATGCCTGTTGCTTCCTCAATTCCCCTTTTTTTCTTTTTTCTTTTCACCTCTTTGTTGCACGGTATAACCGCAATGTTTCTCAGGTGGGCACTACAGTTGAACCATATGCACACACTCGTGACCGGATCATTGGCTCCAGAAATGCCAGGCCTCCGGGCCCGGGGATGCTCCACATGCCAGTTCCTATGTTTAACTCTATCAAATGGCTGGGGTGCCTATAGTATCATGGAATGTGCGGGGACTGCATTCCCCCCTCAAGATAACTATGGTTCGTATGTGCCTTAAAAAATTTCAACCTGGAATTTTCTGTTTTCAAGAGATGCATTTGACACAGGAGACAGTGGGGTGTATGCAATATAATTGGGTGAATAAAGCCTATCACTCTACCCACACCTCGTACTCTAGGGGGGTGAGTGTCCTGATTCATGGCTCTTTGGACTACCAAGAGATGGACAGCTTAATTGATCCTGAGGGTCGATTTGTGTTTCTACATTGCATACTGGGTGCTTTAACATGTGTAATTGCTGGAGTATATATCCCCCCCCCTTTCACTGCGGTGGTGCTGAGGGCTTTGATATCCTATGTGGATGGTAGGCCGGAGGTACCGCTGCTGGTGATCGGGGACTTTAATTGTTGTTTAGACCTCTCGCTGGATATACACCCGGCTGTAGGAGCCTCTGCCCTCTCCAGGGGTACCCCCTGGCGCGGTTGTTGCAAGAGGTGGGCTGGGTGGATGTTTGGCGACATCGTTACCCGGGGGTTAGACAATATTCATGTTTTTCCAAGTCGCACGGCAGTCTGTCCAGGATTGACTTGGCGGTGGGAAACACACACATGCTCCAATATGTATCCACAATGGAATATAGGCTCCGTAGTGTGTCGGATCACTCCCCATTGATAGTGCACCTGGTGGTTTCTCAACAGGTGAGGCTTCCAAAAGCACCGTGGAAATTCAATGCTTTCTGGCTGAAATTATTTAAATCCCCTGAATTTATAGAAGAGAGCATGTGTGGGTTTTTCACTGCTCAGGACCCGGAGGGTTCCTGTTTACAGCAGTGGGAGGCTTTTATGGGATTTTTGAGGAGGATTTTGACTACTGAAATGACTAAAGTCAAAAGAGCTTCTTCTGATCTTGTGGTGGAACTAGAGAATAGGGTGAAGGATCTTGAACATCGTTTTGTCTTGGACCCCTTTGACTCTGCAAGGGAGGAGTGGCAAGCTGCTCAGTCCGCTTACGGACGGGTGCTCTCCTCCACTGCTGAGAAGAAACGCTTTTTCTCCAAACAGGCCTTTTTTGAGGAGGGGGAAAAGACGGGGCGCATGTTGGCTAGAATAGCGAATGCTCAACAGAGGTCTCCAACTATAGGGGCTATTAAATCCAAAGCTGGGCCACTGGTCAGATCCCCGGAACTTATCATGCAGGAGCTAGCTGGGTTCTATGAGGAGTTGTACCGCCCCGGAACTGCCTATGATCGGGCGGATCTGGACTGGTACTTGATGGGGTTGGCCTTCCCTAAGCTTAATGAGGGACAGAGGGAGGAGCTAGATGCACCTCTTACAGTGGAGGAATTGCAGGTGGCAGTGGGCCTGTTCCCTAATTGTAAGGCACCGGGGGAGGATGGGATTCCCATGGAAGTGTACAAGCAACATGCGGAGGTACTGCTACCACATCTATTAAAAGTGTTTAATGCAGCTTTGGAGGTGGGAGTACTTCCACCTTCTATGGCAAAAGCCAATATCGTACTGCTCCTTAAACCGGGTAAGGATCCAGTTGACCCGGGATCATACAGGCCAATCTCCTTGTTACAATGCGATATTAAAATCCTTGCAAAAGTATTAGCAATGTGACTTAATAAGGTTATAGCCTCCCTCATACATGATGATCAGGCAGGGTTTATGCCGAATAAATCCACGGCCATTAACATAAGGCGGTTATTTTTGAATATGCAATCAGACGTTGACAACCCGGGAAGCAGGGCTTTACTGTCCCTGGATGCCACTAAGGCATTTGACAGTATTGATTGGACATACTTGTGGGCGGTGTTGGAGCGCTTTGGGTTTGGTGATACATATATAGCGTGGGTACGCCTCCTGTACAGCGGACCTGAGGCTGCCATTCGGGCCTTTGGTTTTCTGTCGCAGGACTTTGCATTGAGGAGGGGGACGAGGCAAGGCTGCCTGTTGTCCCCTCTTCTCTTTGCATTGGCTATTGAACCCCTGGCTATGGAGATAAGGGCTAATGAGCACATTATGGGATTTTGCTATGGTCTCCTGCAGGAGAAGATAATGCTTTATGCTGATGACACCCTGCTTATGCTGGGAGATACTGACGAGTCCCTGCGGGAGGCCATGGCAACCATTACAAAATTTGGGGTCTACTCGGGTCTACAAATTAATTGGACAAAATCTGCCCTATTACTGTTAGACGGGGACGCCACACAGACAGTGGCCCCCTCGTGCCCTATCCCAGTCACTACCTCCTTTAAATACCTGGGGATCCAGATCACTTCCAACCCGAGGGACTTTGGCCGATTGAATATTTCGCCCCTGTTACAGAGGTTTAGAGAAAGGGTTAGGACATGGAACGGCCTTCACATGTCAGTGGCAGGCAAAGTAAATCTGGTGAAGATGATCCTTATGCCTCAATTACTCTACTGTCTTCACAATGCCCCGGTAGTGGTCCCTTTAAAGACTTTTAGAATGGTTAATTCCATCTTTCGCGCCTTGATATGGAAGAATAAACCCCCGAGGATAAAATTGGAATATCTTCAGCGGCCTAAGGCGGGTTGGCACTGCCCAACCCGTGGTTGTACTACCTGGCGGCCCAATTACAGCACTTGGTGGGGTGCTTTGGAATCGAGCCGGCTGGCTCTTCCCAGGCACTCATGCTCCGCACAGTAAATGCAGGCCCCATCCCCCAGGCATTGGAGGCCCTGGCATTTGCCAAGCCAAATAAGAAATATCCTACTTACAGTCTAATCCAAAAAGTGTGGAACAAGTGCAAATATATACAACAGGCCGAGGGGTACACTGAATATAGTCCCCTTTGGCATAACGAGACGTACACGGAACTGGCCAAGTTGCAGGGAGGGGCTAGATGGATAGCACATGGGATCACACATGTTAAACAAGTCTTTAAGAATGGCACTCTTAGGACATTTGTGTCCTAAGAGTGCAGGCGGAGTTTGGCCTGCCATCCTCAATGTTCTTCCAGTATTTGCAACTTCAGCATGCGGTTAGAGCACAAAGTAGATCCTCTGAATGGCACCTGTCTCCTACGCCTGTGTTCGGCCTCATTAGGGATGCTGTGACCTCGAAGGGATTTATCTCTTGAAGTTACATTACTCTCCTGCAATACTTCATGGGGCAGCACCCCCTGGGGGTGAGGGAGCGATGGGAGAGAGATGTGGGTCAAATGGATGGGGATGAGTGGGAGGAGATATTTCAGGGGGAGGGTGTCTGCTCTCTGAATGTGGCCCAGCGGCTCACTCAATTGTATATAATTTTATGGGTGTATCACACGCCGCACAGACTACAGTTGATGGGGTTGCAGACAGAGGATACCTGTACCAGATGCAAGCGAGACCATGGGGACCTCATTCACCTTCTGTGGCGTTGCCCCAAGCTACATCTATATTGGAATGAAGTGGTGAACGTGGTCAATTCTGTGTTCAAATGATCCCTACCGGTAGATCCCAAGGTGTGCCTCTTGGGGGTGGTGGAGGAACATGTGATGGCAGTGCACACCAGGGAGGCTGTTCAAAGGGTGATGTTCCAAGCCAGGCGGTTGATTATGTTGTACTGGAAATCTGAGACACCACCAGCTTCGAGGGAATGGATTTGTAAGATAGGGGATATGCTACGTATGGAAAAACTCATTTACCAGCACAGGGGGAGCATTCAGAAGTATGAAAATCTCTGGGCACCGTGGCTAGGTACACCAGGGCTTGCCCCGGTGGACCTGGTCGCGGACAGATTATTTGGCTAGATGTGGGGGTGTAAATCTGCTCATAGTTGCAATATTATGGGGGGAAAAGATACTGTGAAAATGCTAATTTAACCCTGTTATGTATCACGTGGTCATGTACATGGAAGTGCTGATTTTTGTTTTTGATGTTTATGGCTGTGTACCACCTTTGAATCAATAAACACATTTTTGTTGGTAAAAAAAAACAAGCCGGGTCAAACACAGGAAACAGATCAGATCACAGGAAGACACTGGAACAGGTATGAACTGCAGATCAGGCAGTGAAGACACAGTGCTGCTGAGGTGTTTAAATAAGGCAGCCTGTTGCCAATCACTGAAATCAGTCTGCACTATTAACCCTTAGGTGGCAGATCCATGACACTCTGGCCACTGCTGTTCCCCTGCTAGAGGGCCCGAGGGGGGAGAGGGGGATCTACCGCGCTTCTTCCCAGATTGGGAAGAGGATGCGATCAACGCCGTCAACCTCTCCTCCAATCCCCCTAGGGCTGAAGAAAAAACTCTCTTCAGTAACATAAACAGGGGCAGTTGGGAGGGGGACGGCTACAGCACCTAACAGCCCCGATGGCTCACCGTGGGCAACCACATCTGATTTATCAGGGGAGGATTGTACTGTGGAGGCATGACTGGGATCCTTAGAGCCTGACGGTGATACCCTTAAAGGCTTCTTAGGTTTAGTCCCAGTATCCCTGGAAGGCATAGTCCTAAGCACAAAAGCTGAGGTACTTTTCAAAATATCATGAATCTACTGCTGAGCTATAATCCAGCTTAAAAGAGCTGCTATTGAAGATCAGCCTGATGCTGAGCAAGATGTGTCCTTCTGGGAATGCCTGTGTGCACCAGTTTACATGCCTCCCCAACGCTGCTGTGTCCTCCGACAGTCAGCTTCACTGAATAGAGGTTCCCCTTATTTATTTGTTTTCCAAGGGGCAGGGCTGTCCTACGCCTGCGCTGTGCCAAGCCACGAGGATGTTGAGGCACGTAAGCAGCGCCACGCTAAGCCACGCCCCTTTTCTCCCCTTTCTGGAACGCCACTTTATTTAATAGAGAATTCCCACGCACATGCATGCTAATGACGCTGCAGGAACCTGGCGTGGGGGAAGATGGAAAGAGGAGGGAGAGAGAGAGAGAGAGAGACATTGAGGCTAGGGGAGCGAGAGCCGCTAGCCGCCCAAGGGGCGAGGAGTCACCGGAGCACACACGCTATAGCAGGGCAGCCACGAATTGTCTAAAAAGCGGCGGACACTTGCTATGTCCAAGAATTTTTTAGCCATCAGAAACTCCCCCCACTCACCGTGGCTTGCTATCTATTAACCCGGCGGCTGCAGGCAGACTTCTGATACACAGAGCGAATACAGAGGAAATGCATGAAAAGGTATGCTTACACCCTCTAGTGGTGATTCAAAAGGTATGACAACATCCGCTCAAAGAAGGCTTCCTAGGAGAACTGAGTCCCCTAGGAACCCTCACTTTCCTCTCCCACCGCAGGGTACTGCTGACATTCACAAAAACACAGACAGTCTTCTGCGCTCAGAAGCTGGATCTCTCAGTGACACTACTATGCCGCTCTGTGTCCCGTGATGTACGAAAAAGAAAAAGGCAATTTTAATGCATATAAGTAATTACTTCTCTATATGTTTTCGTTCTGTGAAAGAAAGTTTAGCAGGCTGCTAGGAAAATGTAGCTTGGCTCCTCTTTAAACAGTGCAACAGGGGTTGATTGCTTTAGGCTGCCTTGTGTTTCACAGGATGCTGTTATGCTGCTTCCTCCTGTCTTGTAGAGACTTCTAGAAGTATAGTGGGAGGGAGAGCAGAACAGGTGGACTGAATATTTTTGGAACTTTAGCCAATCCCTGGGGCGGTGTGCTTAGAAGGTAGAAAGAGAGCCCATAAATAGTCTAAGGCCTGGGCAGCTGGGTGCAGTCCTGCAGGAGGAGGCCCCTGGGGCAGGATAGGAGAAAGCCCTAGTGAAGATACTAAAGTCCCAGCTAGGCTTCACTGCAGGGCCTACTCGCAGATCCATTATCCAGGGATCAAGCTGGGTCAGGAGCAATCTCACTGGAGATAGCCAGGAGGAAATTGGTGGGAGGGGATCCAACTGTCCTGCGGTGGTGCGAGTCTACATCTTCCTCACCAGGAAGAGCCTGTGGATATATTGGCAGGAGGAAACTGGTAATTATGTGGCCAAGTGTCACATACCTTGTGGCAGAGCCTGACGTGTAGAGGGAGACCTCTTGTACAGCCCCAGCTCAAGGGCCACTGGTGTTGTGGCAGTGGCCGTGAGATCATGGTGAGATAAGAGTGCCTGCAAGTACTTCCGTTGGTCGCATAGGTGTGTGGCAGGTGCGTCAGCAGAGTTGGACTGGATAGCTGAAGCAGCGGATGGCAGCAGGAACAGCAGATGCAGGCACAAAGCAGATGGAGGACCAGTGTCACAAATCACTATGCAGAGCAGGGCAGACAGATGACTGGATGCAGGGTCAGACAAGCCAGGTCAGCAACGGATGATCAGGCAGAGAATGGTCAAGATGCAGGCAGAGGTTGGCAACAGGATAACAGGCAGATGAGAAGATATAAACAAAGTCTTTAGGCAAGCCCAGGTCAGACAGGTGGAATGCAAGCGTGGTCAGGATAAGCCAGGTCAAACACAGAAATCAATAAGCAGGGCACAGGAACATGAATACAGGTAAAGCTGCAGATCAGACAGCAATGCACTAGTCCAGCTGCTGGCTTATATAGGCCATTTGCGGCATAGCCGTTTGCATCTGTGTGCGAATATTTGTGGGCCTGTGCCCGGCGAGACGGGCACCTGCAGGACCGCGCCTGTGCATGCATATCTGCCTTTGCCTTGGAACTTCAGCTGTGTTAAGGCCAGCATGTCCCTGACACTAGTGAGTAAATGACCCTCAAAGCTGAAGAGAAGTGACAGTGTGTAGTTTTTAAGCTCCTGAGGGAGTACAAGTCACCAGCAGCACTAGGAATCCTTGGCACATTCAGTGTGCAGCCAGAAGTTGAGGAGTCCTCAAGTTGCTCAGTTGGATTTCACCAGGGTATCCAATGCTCGCTATCCCTATCCAAGTTCCTGTTCCAAAAAAAACCCATAGACTGTTTTTTGAGCCAGTGGAAGAATGAAGAAAATGCTGTGTGCTTGGCTGCGTGTGCTCTAAAGGGGGGAAATAGGACCAATTTCACCAGTGGCTCCTAACGGGGTGCACTACAAAAGCAAAATATTTTTTTCAGTTGTAATCCCTCAAAAAGTCTAGGCCTGGAACTGAAAGTGCAGCATAGGTGGAGGGCCTGCATGACTGGGTTGCTGGGCAGGCTACAGTCAGGCAGTTAAGAGATTCGGTGTGAAATGTGGGTAGGTTTACCCGATTGGATGACATAGGGGGGTAGAGTGTGGCTGGGGTGTGGCACCAGTGGTCTAGCAGAAGGGGGAGTTGCTGTAGGTCAGTGGGAGCCAGAGCATACAAAAATACACTTACCCCGCCCTCCCTCGCTTCAATTTTCTGAGGTTTTTACATGGGCCGTATCATCCCGTGGTTGTTTCTTACAGGGGCAATGGGGGCTGGAAAGGGCTATAGCCCGGGGGTGTTCTTTACACAGGGGTTTTGGGTTGTTTCTGTCATAGCAGCAGGCAGGGGTTTTAGGTTTTTGAAGGTGGACAGGGTCAAAAAACAGTAGGTGGAGTGTAATGGGTTGGGCCCATCTCAGAGTGGGTGTACCTTCCCTACACAGTGACATCAATAAGGGGCTATCGGTCATCGGGTATCAGGTGGTCAATTGGTATTAAATTGTCCCCGAGCTGGTGTAATTGTGGCTGGGTGCTGGGATAGGAATGTGGTGGGTGATACAGTCGATGCGATAGAGGAAAATGTGCCTTCATTAACCTAAGACTCTGGAAATAGTTAGGTACATTATGGTTAAAAAATTATGTTGGTTTATGCAGTATGGGTTAATATGTTATTTTGTGATTTATGGTTTTGTTAATAAAAAGGCTGCTATGGCCATTTAAATGCAAAGTAAATGGTTGTGTCTTTACTGGGGTAGTCGGGGGTATGGATGAGGTCACAGCAGCTGAAGCATCAGCAATACCTCGGTCGTGAATAAAACTCTTAAATTAGATATAAACAAAGGCGATTCTTCATGCAAAGATATTTGTCCCAACAAGAAAAACACAGATTTCCAGCCAGACATCAATACAAGTATATTGCTGAGTTAGAGTTGAACTCGAGGAATTAGAGCTGAACTCTGGTCACATTACAAGGATTAAATGCTTGTTTAGTCTAGGGGTGCAAGGATAAGGTGTATTGATAAGGTAGTTGAACTAGGTGGACTTGGCATCATTACATACGATGCATGGCTTAGAGTGCCTTAGGGAGGCAGCAGCACTGGCCTGGTCACATTGATTGAGGGAGCCTGCCAGAAACAGGATATTATACCTTAGCCCTGCACCCTTAGGCCTAGACTAAACAAGCATTTAAACCTTGCAGTGTGCAGGGGAACTCTGATTTTATCTAAGTTCCAGGGTTCAGGTTTAAGTCTTATAATTTTTTGTAGGAAACATTTGTAATTTAAATTATTGCAAAAATAAACATTTACCATAAAAGGATTAATCAAGAGTCGTGTGTGAGAAAACAGTGTGATGAATTAAAAAATAATTAACTTCTTCAAAACCTAGGACAGGTTGCCAAATACTTCAAAACTAGAAAAAAAATGTAAAAAAAATTTGCAAACTGCAGATAATTCTTAACAATTACAAAATAATAGCTTTTAACATTACCAATAGGAGGGGGGAAAGGATCAAATGTAATAATTATCTATACCTGCATTAGGAGAGAGTAATGATTTAAGCTTATAGTTTTGTAATAATATTCAAATGAATTAAGGGGTTAAAGCTGTATTACACACCAAAACAGAAAATTGTATACTTACCTTTCCGTAATTTTCCTTTCCTGGTGCCTACCATGGCAGCATACCAATGGTTAATGGCTCCGCCCCCGATTAACCCACAGGACCACGTAACTCTATAAAAGAAAGAGTTACTCCCCCCTCAGGTATTCTTGTAACTAGTCTTCAGAACTTTAAGGATTGTAGAAGGGAGGGTGTATGCTGCCATGGTAGGCACCAGGAAAGGAAAATTACGGAAAGGTAAGTATACAATTTTCCGTTTTCCTGGTGCCTTCATGGCAGCATACCAATGGTTATTAACTCGCTTACAGGGAGGGTACTGCAATAATACAATTAAATGAGTTTACAGAACTGATAATTCCAAGAGACCTCCTCCCAAATCTCGCAAGATAAGTATTGCCTCGTCTAGGGTATAGTGTGACATGAAGGTGATGAAGGATGACTAACTAGCCGTCCTGCAAATTGTCTCCGGAGAGACCCTAGCCCAAAACGTTGCCGAGGCAGAGGACCTTCCCCGCGATGAGTGCGCATTCGGCGCACTTGGGACTGGGAGACCACTATCCCGATACGTCCTTGGACTAGCTTGGAGGGCGTCATTGCTTTCTTTGCACCCTTGGCAATAATGAATGAACGGTGATCTCTGCGAAACTGTTGTGTTAGTTCTAAGTAACGCCTCAGGGATCTGGCTATATCCAAACCGTGTAGTTTGAGGAGACTGGATCTTCTCCGAAGGTCAGGAGAAGCCATACCCGGCTGAGAATGTAGAGTGCAGACACTTTAGGGACATGCTGGTGAATAGGCTGTAGGACTACCCTGCCTGGGAAAAAAGGTGACGTAGGGTTCCTGTGCCCCTAGAGGCTGTGTTTCTGACGCCTTACGACCTGATATGATGGCAATCAGCAAGGTAGGTTCCCAATGTAATGTCCCCCAATGCACACTCTTTAGTGGGTGCAAAGGAAGGGTCTGTTAAGACATCTGTCAGATACCCATATGGGGTATGAGTCTTTCTGGGAGGACGCGGACTTTGACTGTTTTCAGGAAACATTCTACGAGGAGATTCAGTGCCCAGCGTGCGCCCGTCAAAGCTGACAAGGCTACAGGCTGAACCTTTAGAGTGCTTTAGACTTCAGCCTAAGTCCAGTCCAGTTAGTAGAAAGAGTAGAATCTTTGGAGCCCAAGGTCTAGCGGATTGAAATGGTTGGATTCTGCCAGTTCTGTGAATCCCCTTCGAAACCTAATATAAGGTGGCATAGGTGGATGACTCTCTTGGCTGTAATAATGTTTGGGTGACACCATGCGAGCACTCTAGGTTACCCAGTCTGCTCTGCTCAGCTTTCAGGGCTTCAAGTCCAGGATCCCCGGACGTGGGAGAAAGAAGTCGCCTTGATATAGGAGGTTGTCCGTGTGTGGAAGCTGTACTGAGCTATATGACTAATAGTGGAAACCGTGTGTGGAATCGGAAGTGGGCTGCACCGAGCCATTTTGACTGAGAATGGAAACCATTGTCTCCTTTCTCAGAATGGCATGGTTGCCAGGATAGTGACCTTCTCCGACGATAGAAGCTGGAGGAAATTCAGTATCAGAGTAATCTTGAGGGAACGCATATCCCCTTTGGAAGTTCCATGGTTGAAATATGACATCCACTCCTCCTGACCCATGAGGTGGGAATCTCATAAAAAGCAGAGGAGTTTCGCTTTGAGCGGAAAGCTCAAAGCTCTCAATGGGGAGTACCCCGCTGTTGGTATATCCCCCGGACAATCCACAGGCCTAGTGACTATTCATTGTTGCTGTTGAAAGACCTTGAAAGGCGATCGGTTAGCTGATTCTCAGGGGCTGGGATGTAGGCCGCCTGAAGATTGACCAAGTTGTCCTCCGCCCATGAACTAATTGGGGCCACGTCGCTGGACAAAGACCTGCTGTGCGTCCCGTCTAGGCTTTGAACATAGGCCACTGCCGCCTTGTCGTGTATCTGAATCAGTATGGACTTGCTCCCAAGAAGAGGGACTAGATGCGCCGTCCATGCCACTCTTAGTTTTAGGATATCGGAAATCATACTCTCCGAGTTGAAACGCCATCTTCCTTGTATTAACTGGTTCTTTTGGTGATGTGTCACCCCCAGTCCAGTTGACTTGCTTTAGATGCAAGAATGGTTCATAAGAAAGGTCAAGGGAGCGGTGAACTAGAAGGTTGGGAGGCCATGCCCACCCCCAAGGCTGGTTTCCACCGATAACTCTCATTTGTCTTCGGTGCCTCTTTCTTTATTGTGCCAGAAACCCCAAACGGAGATTGTAAACACCAACTGTTCACTTCCTCCACCTTCTGTACCAATTCAGGGATCCTCTCTGATGGAAGTGACACCGCCTTCACCGGGGTGTTGACTAAAGTTTGCAGCTGCACCCGTTGGCATCAATTGTTTGAGCAGATAAGTCACTCGAATTGGAAGAAGTGCAGGACCCTGACCTCCTTTCTCAGAAGGAAGCCAGGATGGTTACTAAGACCTTGGTGAAGGTTTTGGGGATTGATGAAATCCCAAAGGGAAGATATTGGAAGTGGAGGCGCAGACCGCCTACTTTCAACCCAGAAAAAAGATTGGAAAGATGATGGATGGGAATGTGAAGGTATACATCCTGGAGACTTATAGAAACCATCCAAATATCTGGCTGTACTGACAGAATTACTGTGTCTAGAGGTACCGAATGACATGTTCTACCCAAACAAATCCGTCAACCTCTCTGGATCCAACACGAGCCTCCAGCCCCTGATTTCCTGGGAACTAAAAGAAAGGACTGGGGAGTAGAGCCCCGGGTGTTTCTCCAAGTTTGGTACTGGCAATACTGCCTGTTGGTGTAGAATTATTTGAATACACTGAGAGAGAGCTTCCTTCTCGCCCTTGGAGATCGGAATTTGGTGGGTTGGAGAGAAGGGGAGTGGAGGATGGATTGAACTTCCAAAAAAGAATAAGCCCTTGAAGGATCGTGGAGGCTGCATGGACCATTGCAGTTTTCCCACTCCAACGTAGACGAAAGGCATGATGTTACTGTCAGACCTGTGGATCAGGGGGGTCAGAAAGACTTCTGGCTCTCAACCGACGAAGACACGGTCTTAAGAATTGTCCAATTTAGGAAAGGTGGCTCATGAGCCTTCCCAGCCTCTTCTCTCTTGATCTTTGTTTGGTAGCTGACCGTGAGGCGAACCCTCTTCTCCTATCTTGGGGAATTTTTTTATCGCTGAATTGAGCCTTCCATCATATGCGACATCAGGATTGCATTGCAGATGGGTCCACTGACCATGGCTTCAGCCGAAATGCCCTTCTGATCGTGATGAAGTATAGCATGGCTCTGGGGGAGCACCCCAGGACATCGATGGCTGCATTCTTGGCTAGCCTCATGACCGACGCGCTCAAAGACGGATCTGAATCAAGGGGCTGAGCATCTGCTTCTGAGACATTGATTGTAGGCGATATGCTTTCCCCACTTTTCGCCCCTCGTTCTCCTGACCTCGTAAAGGTAACGACCGAAGCTTTCTTTGTCAGGTGAGGGAAAAACAATATATACTCCCGTTTGGACAGAGGATACCGGATCTTCCTCCCACTGAATCGCATCTTTAAACGCAATAACATGATAACAATGTGATGCGATTTTACTAAACTGACATCAAAATGTTGATATGTTCTTTTTGGCTGCAATCGACTCACCTTCTGAATCAGCTTCTGAACCAATCTGGAGAGAAAATAGCGTGTTTTATTGCTCTTTCCTCCTTAGACGGACCTTGGCCATACGCCAATTTTCCCAGTAGGGCTTGTTCCCACAAACTCAACAGGCCTTTCCCCTGGATGTGCAGAATTGCGCTGGGAGTCATGCCTGGTTGGGGTATACTGGGGTGACTTCCATCACTGCGGGAGGTATTTCCCTCGAGAGAACCCCTGCGGGTGGCTCTCGGTGCGGGCTTGCGGAAATAAACAGAGAATGTTTCCATATGCCCTGTGCTCTTTGAATAAAGGGACTTACCTGTTAGTTGCAGCCCTTACCTAGCGGTATGTTGAGGATCTTTATCAATGCGGCATTGTAATATCAGAGCGGCTAGGGCTAAGATTAAATCTAAATACATAAAAGGTATAGGAAGGGGATACTAATTAATACTACTATTAATTATTTACCAATATACCCATGTACATACACATAGATATACACCCTTACACATATATGTGTGCGCATGTGTATGTATATATACACACACATTTTATTTATATATAAATATATATATATATATTGTGACAGCAGGAAGGTAAAGTCACCTGGTTGCATCCAGGGGGGTAGATATATTTCGCCCAGATTCAGGCTTTACGCCGACTTATACAACTAGGTGGAGAGTTGTATAAAGCTAGTGGGCTCATGGATGACTCATACCTCTAGGGAGAGTGTGGGGCGTCGTGCAGACAGGGAGTTGATGAGACCAGCTGAAGCTTGTCAGCTCATTTAGGCCTCTATAAGAACTCCCAGCTTCATTAGATGTTAGCTCATGCCTGGAACCAGACCTGTGTGGACTGTCTAGGGAGAGTGAACCCCTGTGCGGTGAGACAAAGCCTGTGTGGCTATTTGCTTGGACATTTAAAACCAGGGACTTAGGGACTAGGACAGCACTAGGCTGATCCCAGTTGTTAGTTAGGAAACCTGTATGTTTAGTCAGAGGTCAAGTTGACCAGGATTTATTTTATTTATGTTTCTTTTTCTTTTCTGTGTTTTGTCACTGTAAATAGAAAATAAACCGCACCTTTTTGATTTTGAAAACCACAACCTCCGTTTGCTGGGCCTGTTTTTGGGTGGGGAGCCCATCTCGGGGGTCACACACACCCGCTGCCGAGCCAACCCCCTCACAGTTGGTGGAGAACCAGTGGCAGTTTTTTTTTAAGCCAGCATGGAGGAGATACTGAAGCAGCTGGCTCTAGCAAATGCCAATCAACAGCAGACAAATGCAGGTTTGCAAAAGAACTTCGCAGCCCAGCAGCAAGCTCATCAACAGAGCCTTGCAGCCCAGCAGCAGACAAACGCAACTTTGCAACAGAGTCTGGAGGCTCAGCAACAAGCCCAGCAGCAATCTGAGGCCCGCTTCATAGACCTGTTGCAGAAGCAAGAGCAGAGACTACAACAACAGATGGAAGCAGTAATGCAGCAACGTCCGCAGACCAGTGAGGAAAGCCGTCCCACTAATACCGCGTCCTTTGGGGTCAGTCGTTTATTGACAAAAATGACTGGAGAGGATGATCCAGAGGTATTTTTGACCACATTTGAAAGGACCGCTGAAAGAGAAAAGTGGCCTGAGGAGCAGTGGGCTGGACTGGTGGCTCCTCTGTTAACTGGTGAATCGCAGAAAGCTTACTATGACCTAGAGCCTAACCAAGCAAAAGACTATGTGATGCTAAAAGCTGAAATATTGGCAAGGCTGGGTGTCACCCAGGCTGTACGGGCTCAGCGTGTGCATAACTGGACTTTCCAGCTTGGAAAACCCCCCAGGTCTCAAATGTATGATCTCATTCACCTGAGCAGAAAGTGGCTACAGCCAGAGACTTTGTCCGCACCAAAGATTGTGGAACGTGTTGTAATGGATCGGTTTTTGAGAGCTCTTCCTACTGCCATCCAAAAGTGGGTAAGCCATGGAGACCCAGAGACGGCCGATGGTCTTGTGGATCGTGTGGAGAAATACTTGGCTACAGAGAACCTGACGGCCTCTTCCAGAGACACTCGGACTTTCCACCCTAAGACCAGACCATCCCCAGGGGCGGATAAGAGGATTCCAAGGGGTGAGGGTGGAGAGAGTGAGAGGGTGGGAGCTCTACCCCAAGTTTGGCGAGAACAGCCTGGGAAATCAGCGGCTCAAGGGGCCGCAAGAAGGATCGTTTGCTACCGCTGCCGGCAAGCGGGACATATTGCAGCCAATTGCCCGGTTGTGGAGGAACCCATGCAGTGTGACTTTCTGACGGGCAGACGTCAGTCGCTGTGTGCGACAGTCGCATGCACTGCCATTCGAGGAACTGAGAAACATTTATGCAAAATGTGTGTTAATGGTAGAAATGTTGTGGTATTGCTGGATTCAGGTAGCCTTGTGACCCTGATAAAGGCTGAGTTAGTTAAAACAGAGGTCTCTGGGAATAGCAAGGTAGCTGTTATTTGTGTGCATGGGGACACCCGAGAGTATCCAGTGACTACAGTGTGTTTCGAGACCCCCAAAGGTACCCTCTCTCATCCAGTGGGCTTAGTATCTCAGTTACCGCATGACGCCATTGTGGGAAGGGATTTTCCGAAGTTCTGGGAACTGTGGGATGATCCTGAGCCCCCCACTGGTGCCCCTATGTACCAGGAATGTGATAGCCAGAACTCCCCTGAGAGTGGTGAGGACTCTCCGGAATTTCCCTTATCAGTATTGGCAGGGGAGACTCAAGAAACTGGAGAGGAGCCCACCTCCTCAGACGAAAACCTACCGTCTGTGGAGTTTTCTGATCTTGAGGTTCACAGGGAAAACTTTGCCACAGAACAGTTGAAAGACCCCGCCCTAATAAAGGCACGGGAAAACGTAGTGAAAATAGATGGCGAGTTAGTGAACCCAGATAATACCTGCACTTACCCATACTTCAGCGTAGAGAAGGACCTACTGTATCGGGTGGCAAAAAGGGCAGAAGAAACCGTTGAGCAGCTTGTGGTGCCCAAACCTTACAGGAAGTTGGTGCTGGAGTTGGCCCATGGGCACATTCTTGGAGGTCATCTGGGGACAGAGAAAACCCGAGAGAGGGTATTACAGAGATTCTATTGGCCGGGGGTGATGAAGGACATAGAAAATTATTGTTCCTCCTGCCCTGTGTGTCAGAGGTCGGTCCCGATGCCACATTTCCGTAGCCCGCTGGTCCCTCTACCCATCATTGAGGTCCCGTTTGAGAGGATCGCCATGGATTTGGTAGGTCCTATAATCAAGTCCGCTAGGGGGCACCAGTACATATTAGTTATAATGGACTATGCCACCCGTTATCCAGAAGCGATCCCTCTCCGAAATACCTCGGCCAAAACCATAGCCAAAGAGCTATCTCTTGTGTTTAGCCGGGTGGGTATTTGTAAAGAACTGCTTACGGACCAAGGTACACCCTTTATGTCCCGGGTTATGAAGGAGCTGTGTAAATTGTTCAAAGTGACGCAATTACGTACATCTGTGTATCACCCCCAAACCGATGGGCTGGTTGAAAGATTCAACAAAACCCTAAAACAAATGTTGAAGAAAGTGGTGGATAGAGATGGAAAGGATTGGGACTGTCTACTTCCTTATCTGATGTTTGCTATTAGGGAGGTGCCCCAATCCTCTACGGGATTCTCCCCCTTTGAGTTACTGTATGGGAGACACCCAAGAGGGCTGTTGGATATTGCCAAGGAAACTTGGGAAAGTGAGAGTTCTCCCCACAGGAGTGTGATTGAGCATGTCGCCCTGATGCAAGACCGAATTGCACAGGTAATGCCCATCGTGAAGGAACATTTGGCCCAAGCGCAGTTAGCACAGCAGAGAGTGTACAACCGTGGAGCCAAGACCCGTACCTTTTCCCCGGGGGATAGGATACTGGTACTTGTCCCTACGGTTGAAAGTAAATTCCTTGCCAAATGGCAAGGCCCCTACGAGATAATGGAAAAAGTGAGCGAAGTGAATTACAAGGTCAGACAACCAGGAAGGCGAAAGCCCGAACAGATCTATCACGTTAATCTGTTGAAAGCCTGGAGGGATAGAGAGTCCCTAGTCGCAGACACTTGGTCACCAGCTCAAACTGGTTGCGTGATTCCTGAGGTTGGAATAGCAGCCACCTTGTCACAACCCCAACAACAGGAGGTTAAGGAGTTTGTGCTTCGCAACAAGGAGGTATTCTCTGAGCTGCCGGGACAAACATCTGGGGTAGAGCATGACATCATTACCCCGCCCGGTGAAAGGGTGAAGTTAAAACCCTATCGGATCCCAGAGGCCCGACGGGAGGCAATACGGGAGGAAGTACAGAAAATGCTGAACTTAGGGGTGATAGAGGAGTCCCAAAGTGATTGGTCTAGTCCCATTGTGTTGGTGCCTAAACCGGATGGGAGCTGGCGATTTTGTAACGATTTTCGTCAGTTGAACAAAGTTACAAAATTTGACACCTACCCCATGCCACGTATAGATGAGTTGATCGACCGGCTGGGAACAGCCCGGTACATGACGACTCTTGACCTCACAAAAGGGTATTGGCAAATCCCCCTGGCCAAGTCGGCCAAAGAGAAAACCGCATTTGTAACCCCAGACGGGGCGTTCCAATATAAAAGAATGCCGTTCGGGTTACAGAATGCGCCGGCCACATTCCAGCGGAAAATGGACCAGATGCTGAGGCCCCATCGGAAGTATGCTGCGGCTTACCTGGATGACGTAATTGTCCATAGCACAGATTGGGCCTCACATCTGCCAAAAGTGCAAGCAGTCCTGGACTCTGTTCGGGAAGCGGGGTTTACGGCTAACCCCAAGAAGTGTACCATTGGGCAGGAGGAGGCCAAATATCTTGGGTACACCATTGGGAGGGGAGTAATAAAACCCCAACTCAACAAAGTCGAGGCCATCCAGAGTTGGCCACGTCCCAACAGCAAGAAGCAGGTACGAGCCTTTCTGGGAATCGCTGGGTATTATCGGCGATTCATTCCCCACTTTGCTTCTAAGGCTGTGCCCCTAACCAACCTGACGAAGGGGAAAGGGTCGGTCATGATTAAATGGACCCCCGAGGCTGAGGCAGCATTCCAATTCTTGAAACAAGCCTTATGTAGCCAGCCAGTGTTGTACTCACCCGACTTCTCTAAAGACTTTGTCGTACAAAGTGATGCGTCAGATGTGGGGTTAGGAGCAGTATTGTCCCAGGTCTGGAACGGGGAAGAGCACCCAGTCATTTACCTCAGCAGGAAGTTGAAGTCCCATGAGGTAAATTACGCCACCGTTGAAAAGGAGTGTTTAGCGGTGAAGTGGGCTCTAGATTCCCTTCGGTACTACCTGCTAGGTAGGCACTTTGACTTGGTTACGGATCACGCTCCGTTAAAGTGGATGGCTCAAAACAAGGAAACAAATAGAAGAGTGAATAGGTGGTTCCTGGCCCTCCAGGAATTCAACTTTACAGTAAAGCATCGCCCTGGCGTTCAAATGGGGAATGTGGATGCTTTGTCTCGAGTACATGAATGCCTGATTGCTGGTGTTCCAACCCCGAGGTTAAAACAAGAGGGGGGGGGTATGTGACAGCAGGAAGGTAAAGTCACCTGGTTGCATCCAGGGGGGTAGATATATTTCGCCCAGATTCAGGCTTTACGCCGACTTATACAACTAGGTGGAGAGTTGTATAAAGCTAGTGGGCTCATGGATGACTCATACCTCTAGGGAGAGTGTGGGGCGTCGTGCAGACAGGGAGTTGATGAGACCAGCTGAAGCTTGTCAGCTCATTTAGGCCTCTATAAGAACTCCCAGCTTCATTAGATGTTAGCTCATGCCTGGAACCAGACCTGTGTGGACTGTCTAGGGAGAGTGAACCCCTGTGCGGTGAGACAAAGCCTGTGTGGCTATTTGCTTGGACATTTAAAACCAGGGACTTAGGGACTAGGACAGCACTAGGCTGATCCCAGTTGTTAGTTAGGAAACCTGTATGTTTAGTCAGAGGTCAAGTTGACCAGGATTTATTTTGTTTATGTTTCTTTTTCTTTTCTGTGTTTTGTCACTGTAAATAGAAAATAAACCGCACCTTTTTGATTTTGAAAACCACAACCTCCGTTTGCTGGGCCTGTTTTTGGGTGGGGAGCCCATCTCGGGGGTCACACACACCCGCTGCCGAGCCAACCCCCTCACAATATATATATATACACACATATACACACACACACCTCATTAATACTACTGGCCAGGCTATATGAAAAGGTAATGGAGGGAGCAGAAAATAGGAGATGTCTTATTTTTACTTTGGCAGGCTTTAAATTAGCCAAAAATCATACAATCAACAGGGTGTACCAAGATGGCCGTCGCTAGGCCTTTAGAAGGCTACTGCGCATGCGCCGTGATGTTCCGCGGTGACTCTACCCCCGAGATGATGAGACTGTGTGCCGCCCCCCCCCCCTTTCCTGTGGGTGTGGGCGAAGCGCCCACACCCACAGGAAAGGGGGGGGGGGCGGCGCACCCGGCGGTATTATCAGGCCACTCACGGCTCCCACCAATAGAAGGAATCTTCAGGAGAGGACCGCACCTGGAGGCAGCGCATATGAGGATAGCGTCCAGCGCCAGGTACATGGGAGACAGAACCGGGTACACATGGAGGCAGTGTAAGGGGCACATGGAGGCAGCGCCAGGTACATATGGGAGGCAGCGCCAGGCACACATGGATGCAATGTTAGGCCAGAAATTCATGAGTGCAGAGTTAGGTGCACATGGAGGCATCACCAGGTACACATGGATTCAGTGTTAGGTGCACATGTATGCAATGTTAGGTGCACATGGAGGCAGCACTAGGTACACATAGATGCAGTGTTAGGTGCACATGGAAGCATCGGCAGGTGCACATGGAGGTAGCGCTAGGTACACATGGCTGCAGTGTTTAGGTGCACATGGAGACAGTTGCACATGAATGCAGTGTCACGCATGAATGCAGTGTCAGGTACACATGAGGGGAAAAAAAACGCCACTGAAGTGTTCTAAAAGGTACCTTGTGCTGTCTTGCCCTGGAATAGTCAGCCAAAAGCCACAGAGGAGAAGGAGGTGCTCCTGGATGTTTTAGACAGGCCCCAAAAAGATCCACAGAAAAACAGGCTCCCATACTTATGTGACGCATTTAGCAGTCCAAGTGATGGGACTCCATCCTGCAGGAGAGCATGAACCTGCAATGGTTACACCATATGACGGTGAGGCAGGGCTGATCTGATCTGTGATCCTGCAGGGATGAGGACAGGAAAAAAGAATACCTGAGGGGGGAGTAACTCTTTCTTTTATAGAGTTACGTGGTCCTGTGGGTTATTCGGGGGCGGAGACATTAACCATTGGTATGCTGCCATGAAGGCACCAGGAAAGTTTTATATACTGTATTGCTTATAATTCTTAGATGTGGTGGTTGCATTAGTTTATTTTTTTCTGGCTTTTTTTGTTAATTTCACCTGGTAATCTTGTAAGGGGTAGGGTGATAGGGTGGTTATCACGTCCTCCATGTTTCCCTACTCATTGGGTGCCAAGCAAGGCTCACATGAGAGGGTGGTTCTGAACTATGCTGGGCACTTGGGATTGAGTCAATGCCTTACACATTGGATATCCTTACTTGGACAGACGACTGAACTTTAATAAACTTTCTCCCGATGTAATATACACCACCACTGTCACTGATGAATTTAGGAGGGACACGCAGAGCCCTTGCCCTCTCCACCTTTCCAGCTACCTCACTCATGGCTACCTCACTTCAGTAACGGTATAGAGCCCCGCCATGCACCTATCACTGACAGTATATGATATGGCAGTAACCAGGATTGAAATCTTCAGGGCAGGCTGCAGGTCCAAACATTTCCTCCGGCTGGGGGTTGGCAACCAGTCGATCGTGGCCAGGTGAATAGTAGATCGTGACTTTGATTTGCCGACCCGCTGTCTGCAGAATGAGGAGCATATTTGAGAAGCAGTCGTAGTGGGACTATTTTTTAATAGTAGCGGGCTGGGGCCAGTGCCGGCTTCGCTACTTCTGGCTACAGGCCCTGGCACCATGATATAAACTGTATGCCACCTCCTGTATCCTGCCATGATATGACTGGAACAGTGTCAGTAGCAAGGGGACAGAGACAGAGGTCTAGTTTGCAGTGTGCTGAAAATGGACTCATCTTGCCTAGGGTCAAGGCATCCATTTAAAGTGGAACTGAAGTTCCACAGTAATTCACTGCAAACAGGCAGGTTTTTATTGTAGAAGAGACATGCAATGCAACATCCCTGGCATGTAAACTGAGCTGCACAGCTCAGTTTACAGCTGTCGGCCCAATCCCTGTATGCCTGAATGATTGTCATCTGCGCATGAAGATGGCCAAAAGCCAGCACACAAGAGAAGATGCCAACGCCAGCGAGGGACAGGACCACTGGAGGAAAAATTAGTTTAAATTGCCTTTAGTCCCGCTTTAACAATGATGGGTGCACTCAATGGTCATCCTTTATTCATTTATATTAACCACTTCATGCCCGCCCCATAGCCGAAAGACGGCTACAGGGTGGGCTTAGATTGCCAGGAGAGAGTCAATGTACGTCCTCCCATGCCTGCGCTGCCCACGCGACTCTTGCGGGACACGGACGGCATGCTCTGTGATCACCGAGGTCCTTGGGACTCTGCTGATCACAGATCGGAGTAAAGGGCCGATCCCAGCCCTTTACCACGTGATCAGCTGTCAGCCAATGACAGCTGATCACATGATGTAAACAGAAGCCAGTAATCAGCTTTTTTTTTTCTCATGCTAACAGCGTGAGGAGAAAAAAGTGTGAGGGACAAGGGCCTCTTTCAGACAACCCTGGGCAGTTGTTGTGGGGATCTGCAGACAGGGGGCTTATCAGAATCTGGAAGCCCCCTTTCCTAGCCCACCATGCATTGTACCCCTACCCATTCACCCAAAAAAATAAGTGTAGTATTACAAAAAACAAGAGTGCCGTCAAAAGGGGCAGGGTCTCCGGGTGACAATACCGAATGGCCATGCCCCATAGCTATATAAGAACCAGCAGACAATGCAGATGATACAACAGCGGGAGCCATCGTCGGAGGAGGACCTTTTTTGTATTTTTAGCGGGTCAGTGGCAGCAGAAGACATCCCATCACCGGAGGGAGAAGACCAGAGGAAGAAGACATCACCGGAGGGAGAAGACATCAGCAGGGAGGGAAGACCAGAGAAAGAAGACATCACCCGAGGGAGAAGACATCGTTGGAGGGAGAAGACTGGAGAAAGAAGACACGTTTGAGCTACAACAGGGGACATATAGGATGTAAAGGACTTGTCAAAAACCGTCTTAGTTTTTTTTGGGTGAAAATACTCATTCCCATAGGGAGGGGGGGGGGGCCCGGATCTGGGGCCCATGTTAAAGGGGACTTCCAGATTTCGATAAGCCCCCTGCCCGTAGACCCCCACAATCAATGCCCAGGATTGTCGGGAACAGGTCCTTGTCCCCATCAACAGCGCAGATTCCCCCCTGCCCCAAAGCACCCACCCCCCCATGTTGGGGCCATGTGGCCTGGTATGGTCCATGATGGGGAGGTGGGGGGCACTCGCTCGTCCCCCCAACTTTCCTGTCCTGCCAGGCTACATGTTTAGATAAGGATCTGGTATGGATTTTGGGGGGAGGGGCATGGCTTTTATTTTTTATGCGTGGTCAGCTTTTTATTAATTTGTGTAAAACCTTTATCTGAAAAATAACAAAAACAATGTTGCTGCAACTGTTTAAGCTTGTTAGCTAAAATTCAGTTTTAATTTGTTAGGGGTTATCACACAAACATTCTGATCAGGTCCGATTGTCCATTTTTCAGGAGGACCTGATCGTGACCTCTATTCTCCTCTATGGAGCAGTGGGTCTAATTGGACATGTGTCCATTTACACCACATACAATCCGATGTGTTAAAAACAGACGGATGGGAATCCATCCACCTTGTGTCCAGTGGATCGGTTCGGGTGTAAACAGACAGGCAGTTTGTTTACATCCGACCGCCCATAGAGAAGGGCTGTGGGCTGTGTCTGTGTTCACTCTGCATAAGCAGAGCAGACATTGACCTGTCATCCCCCTGTTCAGTGGGGATCAACGGACAGATCCCCTGCTGAGCAAGCAGATTGCAGCCGGAGTTCACACTTCGTGAAAGGACCCTTAGTCAAGTCCTAAATCTGCTAGTCAATCCAACACTATCTTCTTCTTAGACACGATTTCTGTACTACTTTTTCAGGATTTCAATAGGCATCTGTCTATTCGCGATTTCAATAAACAAACTGCACAGATGTCTCTGAAATCGTCGAACTGACATGCAGGAATGAAATCATGCGAGTTCAATCCCGCATCAATGTGAACCAGGGCTAAAAATGTTGATAATAATTTGTGCCGGCTTGTAGTAACATTTTAGTAGCTTTTAGGAGCATAATGCCCCGTACACACGATCGGTTTTCCTGTTGGAAAAAGTCTGATGAGAGCTTTTGGCTGACCGTGTGTATGCTCCATCAGACTTTTTTCCAATGGAAAAACTGCTGGAAAAAGATAGAGAGCAGGTTCTCTAGTTTCCCGTCAGGAAAAAAACTGATCGAAAATTTCCGATCGTGTGTACAAATCCCGACGCACTAAATTCCAACGCATGCTCGGAAACAAACCGACGCGTGCTCAGAAGCATAGAACTTAATTTTCTTGGCTCGTCGTAGTCTTTTACGTCACCGCGTTCTTGGCAGCCAAAAGTTCACGAACTTGTGTGACCGTGTGTATGCAAGGCAGGCTTGAGAGGAATTCCGTCGGAAAATACATCCAACTTTTTTCAGACAGAAAAACCGATCGTGTGTATGGGGCATTAGCCTTTTTTTTAGCATTTTTACAGTACATAAAGAAAAAAGAATCTGTTAGTATCAAATTTGTAGCGCTTAAAGGGGTTGTAAAGGTTTGTTTTTTATTTTCTAAATAGGTTCCTTTAAGCTAGTGCATTGTTGGTTCACTTACCTTTTCCTTAGATTTCCCTTCTAAATATTTTTTTTCCTTTGTTTTCTTTGTCTGAATTTCTCACTTCCTGTTCCTCCTCAGTAAGCTGTTCAGTAAGCTGTTCTGGCTGACTCAACACGGCTCAGATGATGGTGTGAAGTTTAGTGAGGAGAAACAGGAAGTGAGAAATTCAGACAAAGAAAAAAAACATTTAGAAGGTAAATCAAAGAAAAAAGGTAAGTGAACCAACAATGCACTAGCTTAAAGGAACCTATTTAGAAAATAAAAAACTAACCTTTACAACCCCTTTAAGAGCATTCAGCATTTTTTCTGCTGGAAAGACGCTCCAAAAAACTCTACTAAGACAATTATTTTTCTGCTCTTAGACGCTGAAGCTCAAAACACGCTAATGTGTGCCTAAAGTAGTGTGCATGCAGGGCCAGTGCAAGGATTTTTGTCTACTAAGGCTGCTAACAAAGCAAAAAGAATATTGGCATGCATTAAAAAGGGGATTAACTCCAGAGATAAAATGATAATTCTCCCGTTCTCCCGCTCCACAAGACTCTGGTCCGGCCGCACCTGGAGTATGCTGTCTAGTTCTGGACACCAGTCCTCAGGAAGGATGTACTGGAAATGGAGCGAGTACAAAGAAGGGCAACAAAGCTAATAAAGGGTCTGGAGGATATTAGTTATGAGGAAAGGTTGCGAGCACTGAACTTATTCTTTCTGGAGAAGAGACGCTTGAGAGGGGATATGATTTCAATTTACAAATACCATACTGGTGACTCCACAAAAGGGATAAAACTTTTTTGGGGAAGGGTGTAACAAGACACGTGGCCACTTATTAAAATTAGAAGAAAAGAGGTTTAACCTTAAACTACGTAGAGGGTTCTTTACTGTAAGAGAAGCAAGGATGTGGAGTTCCGTTCCACAGGCGGTGGTCTCAGCGGGGGGCATCGATGGTTTCAAGAAACTATTAGATAAGCACCTGAACGACCACAACATATAGGGATATACTATGTAATACTGACATATAATCACACACATAGGTTGGACTTGATGGACTTGTGTCTTTTTTCAACCTCACCTACTATGTAACTATATAAGACGAAGGTGCATTTTGGTGTCCCCACCAACTGTCCGCCACACGCCACCCCTCCCCTCCAAAATGCAAACCCCCACCCCATATGGCATACACTTTATTTGCCTGCTGATGTTACATAATCAATGTTATTATGCATTCAGTCATGAATGTAATGTAGTGTAGATTGCATTGCATTACATTCTTTCCCGGCCTTGATGGCCGGGGAAACTGTCAATGTTGCTTCCGGATCAGGAAGAAGAAGGGGAGGAGAGCGGACGTGTGTCCACTAGGGATGAGCAGAACACCCCCTGGTTCGGTTCGCATCCAGACCATGCGATCGGACCGAAGGTTCGTGCGAACTTTCGAACACCGTTAAAGTCTATGGGACTCGAACGTGAGAAATCAAAAGTGCGAATTTTAAAGGCTAATATGCAAGTTATTGTCCTAAAAAGGGTTTGGGGACCCGGGTCCTGCCCCAGGGTACATGTATCGATGCAAAAATAAGTTTTAAAAACTGAAGTTTTTTCGGGAGCAGTGATTTTATTGATGCTTAAAGTGAAAAAATAAAAGTGAAATATTCCTTTAAATATTGTGCCTGGGGGTGTCTATAGTATGCCTGTAAAGTGGCGCATGTTTCCCGTGTTTAGAACTGTCCCTGCACAAAATTACATTTCTAAAGGAATAAAAGTCATTTAAAACTGCTTGCGGCTTTAAAGTGGTGTTCCGGCTGAAATTACACTTTTTAAATAAAAAATACCTCTATAATACACAAGATTAATGCATTATAGTAAAGTTAGTCTGTAAACTGAGGTCCGTTTTGTTAGGTTATTACAGCATTTTGAAAGTTTATAAACTAGAAATAGACCGTGGCCATCTTAAGTGTGGGCATCTGAAGCCAGACTGTATTTCTTCCTGGATTTCATGATTACAGATCTCGCACATGCTCAGTGCTGCACAAGCAGTGTAATAGGTTTCAGGTCAGGTTTCCATAGCAACGGCAGTGTCAGAGGAAGTTGACACTTTTCTATGCAAATCTCTCCTCCCCGCAGGAAACAGTAAATATACTGCATGTTCAAGAAATATATTTGTGTATATATATATATATCTATATATATATAGATATATATATATATATATACACACACACACACACAGCACATTGCATCACCCCCAGCACATCGAATCGCATGGCCCACAGCACATTGCATCACCCCAGCACATCGAATCGCATCACCCACAGCACATTGCATCACCCCCAGCACAACGAATCGCATCACCCACAGCACATTGCATCACCCCCAGCACATCGAATCGCATGGCACACAGCACATCGCATCACCCCCAGCACATCCAATCGCATCACCCCCAGCACATCGCATCCCCCATCACAGCACATGTCCCCCAATCACAGCACATGTCCCCCAATCACAGCACATGTCTAGAGATAGTGAGCACATTTAAATCAGAATTACAATATGACAAACACTTACCTGTTCTGTGAAAGTCTTCTGGGTGAAACAGCTGCTTGAAAACCGCGATGAACACCTCCTTTCTGCTCGTGTCCTCTCTCTTCTCCATCAACATGTGTTATGCCATAACACAGGGCGTTCTTCCCTTTACAAAAATGGCGCGGAGATCCGCATTAATCGCGTCATTTCCTGTAAGGAAATAACGCGATTTTTAGGCAAAGTAATGCCTAGATACTCCTGGGAAATTAGTGTAATCATTTCCCAGGAGGCAATGCGTGTTAGGACAGGAAGTTCTACCACCGCGGACTAGGAACTAGGCAGAAAACGAACAGATAGATAGAAGTGTCTAAAATGTATTTTTTTTTCTTAAATGAAAACAAAGCTGTTAATGTAAAGTTTATTTTAGGGTGGACCTCTGCTTTAATGTAATGTCTGGTCCTGGCAATATGGATGAAAATCATTGAGAAAAACGGCATGGGTACCCCCCCCCCCCAGCCCATTACCAGCTCCTTTGGGTCTTGTATGGATATTAAGGGGAACCCCACACCCAAATTAAAAAAAGGAAAGGTCTGGGGCCCCCAGGCCCTATATACTCTGAACAGCAGTATACAGGCGTTGCAAACAAGACAGGGACTGTAGGTTTGTTCTTAAAGGAGGGATTCCACCAGCGATTTTTTATTTTTTTTAAAAGTCAGCAGGTACAAACACTGTAGCTGCTGACTTTTAATAAGGACACTTACCCGTCCTACTCGCCCGCGATGTCAGCCACCCCGAGGCCGATCCCTCGATCCTGGCAGCTCCTGACACCGGCATCCTCAGTAAGGAAAACAGGCAGTGAAGCCATGCGGCTTCACTGCCCGTTTCCTACTGCACATGCGCGAGCCGCGCGGTGCTTTGTCAATGGGCTGGCTGCTCTCTGGGATACACACAGTTCCCAGAAGGCAGCGCGCCCCATTCACAAGAAGACACCGCGAGTAGGACGGCGGAAGACCAGGCGCAGGCGATGAAGAGGCAGATTAGGGACTTCCGCATAGCAACCGCTATTTCTGGTAAGTAAAAAAAAAATTTTTTTCCATTTTTTTTTTCCAATTTTTTTTAGGATTTTGGAAAAAAAAAAAAAATTGCAGGGTGGAACTCCACTTTAAGTAGAATCTGTTTGTAATTTGGAACAGGTACATTTTTTAAGTGTAAAATCAATTTTTAAACTTTTTGGAAAACATAGGGAAGGGTTATCACCCCTGTAACATTTGTTTTGCTGTCTGTGCCCCTGTTCAGAAGATTTCACCTCACTTTCTGTCCCAATGACAATTGGATTTTGAAAATGTGGGGTTATTAGGGAAACAAGGATTGGTGATAAAGCATCAGTGGAGACACCTTTTTCCCATATTAACTTCCTAGGGCTAGATTTCCTCACTTCCTGTTGTCTCCCTCCGTTTGTAAGTCAGATGTTTGAAAGTAGGGGCCTGCCCTATATACTCTGCAGAATTTGGGCCTTAGATGTTGGTGTTGCCACAACACTGTAAGCCCTCACAGTTACTCTTGGTGGGCGCAGGAACGGGCCCTGCTGTGAAATATTAGATCAAGAATTGTAATTACATGCCCCTGTATAACAGGGGCAGAAAAATTGGGCCTCTGGCACTGGTGCTGGTGCCACAACACTGCAACCTCTCACAGATACTCTAGTTGGAGCGCAGGAATGAGCCCTGCTGCAAAGTATTACAGCAAAAATTGTAATTACACGCCCCTGTTAAACAGGGGCAGAAAAACTGGGCCTTAGCCACTGGTGGCGGTGCCCAGAACCAAAAATGTTCTTACAAGCTATCAACATGAACATTGAGGAGGAAGAGGATAGTCACTCAGCATAACAGGATAGTCACTCAGCATCAGCATAGGCAGTCTTGAAGGGATCTCACATTCATAAAAAATTATTTGGTTACATCAGCGTCAGGTGCTTGGTAGCTGGTGATCCAAGACTGATTCATTTTTATAAAGGTCAGCCCATCAACCGAGTCGGTGGACAGGTTACAAGGCCTCCAGCAGCACTGAATGTGCGTTCCGAAAGAACGCTGGATGCAGGACAGGCCAGTAGCTCAATTGCATACTGTGCAAGCTCTGGCCAGTGATCCATCCTCAAGACCCAGTAACTCAGAGGATTTTCGGTGGGAAAGGTGTCCAAGTCTGATGTTGCCTCTAGGTATTCCTGCACCATGTAAATCAGACGCTGGCGATGGTTGCTGGAACCGATCATACCTTGGGGCTGCGGACTAAAAAAATTGTCTGAACGCATCGGTCAGACGGCCACCTTCTCCACCGCTTCTTCTGTGACTGACTGAAGCCTCAGCAACACGTTGTCTAGGACCAGGAATTTGTAATCTCCCAGGCTCTGGAAACACGATGCACAGACCTTTCTGCAAGGCCTCCCGAAGATGTTTCATCCTCTGCTCCCTCTGCGACGGCTGGATAAGGTCCGCAACCTTACCCTTGTAACGTGGATCAAGGAGGGTTGCCAGCCAGTAATGATCCCTCTCCTTGATACCACGAATCCGAGGATCCTTTCGCAGGCTTTGCAGGATCAGGGAGGCAATGCAGCATAGGTTTGCTGAGGCATTTGGTCTGGAGTCCTCTGGGTCACTAAAGACGACATAATCCGCAGCCTCCTCCTCCCAGCCACGTACAAGTCCATGGGTTTCTGGGAACTGTAAATGATCCCTTGAAGACTGCTGCTGATGCTGAGTGATAGGCTCCACCTCCATGCTGACACATTCCTCCTCCTCGTCCTCTTCCTGTGTGATTGGCAGACCCGCAGGAACACTGCCTGGATAAAGGGGGCCCTGAGAGGTAAGGAAGTCCTCCTCTTCCTCCCAGTGTTCTGCCTCAAGTGCCCTGTCCATTATTCTACGCAGCGTGTGCTCCAACAGGTGGACAAGATGGACAGTATCACTGATGCATGCACTGTCACTGCTCACCATCCTCGTGGCCTCCTCAAATGGTGACAGGACAGTGCATGCATCCCCGATCATGACCCACTGGCGTGGCGAAAAAAAGCCAAGCTCCCCTGACCCTGTCCTGGTGCCATAGTCACACAGGTACTCATTGATGGCCCTCTGCTGCGTGTGCAGCCAATGCAGCATGGCCAACGTTGAGTTCCATCTGGTGGGCATGTCACAGATTAGGCGGTTCTTGGGCAGGTTAAATTCCTTTTAGAGATAATGCCAGTGCTCGGCTGGCTGACATGACCGGCAGAAATGCACACAGACTTTCCTGGCCTGCCTCAGGAGATCCTGTATGCCCGGGTACCTGCCCAAGAACCGCTGCTCCACCAAGTTAAGGACGTGAGCCAAACAGGGCACATGGGTCAGGTGTCCCTGTCGGAGAGGAGCTTGGTGCCATTGTCGCAAACCACCATTCCTGGCTGAAGCTGGCGTGGCGTCAACCACCTCTGAGCCTGCCTCTGCAGAGCTGACAGAATCTCTGCCCCAGTGTGGCTCCTGTCCCCCAAGCACACCAGCTCAAGCACCGCATGGCATCTTTTTGCCTGCGTGCTTGCGTAGCCACTTGAACGCCTACAGAGCACCGCTGGTTCCGAGGACAAATCAGCAGAGGAAGAGGCCATGGAGGAAGAAGAAGAGGAGGGGGTGGAGGAGAGAGGTGTCAGAATCACCACTAGTAGGATTTTGGAGGCGTGGTGGCGGAACAACCTCCAACACTACTGCACCCTGTCCTGCAACCTTCCCAGCTGCCAGCAGAGTCACCCAGTGAGCCGTGAAAGATAGGTAACGTTCCTGTCCATGCCTGCTGGACCATGAGTCAGCGGTAATATTCACCTTACCGCTTACCGCCCTGTCCAGCGAAGCCAAGACATTGCCTTCCACATGCCGGTAGAGAGCCGGAATCGCCTTGCGTGAAAAAAAGTGGCGTTTGGGAACCTGCCACTGAGGTACCGCACATTCCACGAACTCACAAAAGGGGGCAGAGTCTACCAGCTGAAAAGGCAGCAGTTGGAGTGCTAGGAATTTAGCCAAGCTAGCATTCAACCGCTGGGCATGTGGATGGCTGGGAGCAAATTTCTTTCGCCGCTGTAGCAACTGGGGTAGGGAAATTTGCCTGCTACAATCGGACGTTGGTGTACCGATAGCAGATTGCCCGCAAGTACTTGGCAGTGGCACATCTAATTCTACACCTTTATTCCTCTCAGTGCAGGTTTCTGAGAGGACTGAAGGTATAGTGGGGGTATATTTTTCAAAGAACTTTTGGAAAAACGCGCAGAGTCAGCAGCGCCCTGCACATGCGGAGCTCTGCGGTGTGATGCAGTCGGTTGGCTGCCCTTAAGCTGACCCCTGGAGGGCATCCTGCCTCATTGGAGATGTGCCTCCTCCTCTCTCCTATCAGGCACCCACGTACAGTCAGTGACCTCATCATCCCCTCCCTCCTCGTCACTGGAGCAAACCTGGCAGTATGCTGCAGCTGGGGGGAACATGACTGCCAGTTTGTTGTCCTTCTTGGGCACCCCCTCTCTCTGGGCTAACATTACTGCCTTCCTCAAGCTGGGTACCATCATCGAAGCCTTCAAAATGCTGCGCATCCTCCTGCAGCATGTACCCGACACTGTGGTCGAACAGTTCGGGGGACTCCTCCGCGCATGATGGTGGGGCTAGGGAAGGAGTAACTGATGATGACCTTGAGCCGATGGAATAGGCCACTTTGGCACCTGCATTGGCAGTCAAGTTATTTGAGCCTGGGTGACAGAGGATGAGGACGGCTTGGTCATCCACTCTACCAACTCTTCTGCATGTTGTGGCTCAACACGGCCAGCTGCCGAAAAAAAGGACAAGCGTGCCCCACGGCCACGTGCTGAGGATGCACAGTGTCCACGACCAGCACTGTTGCCTCTAGACACAGAGCCTGCTTGCCCTCTTTTAGTGGCCTGTGAGTGTCTGCCTCTCTTTGTTGGCCTTCCAGACATACTGTATTTGATGTACTGGAATAGGTACACAAGGAATGGCCTGCAGTGAGATGTAGCTGCACAAAGCTGGGATGTGGATACTGTGAGGGGGTTAACTCGGTAGCGGGTGTGTGTGACCCCCTGGTTGGGCTCCCCACACAAAAACAGGGCCAGCAGACGGAGGTTGTGGTTTTCAAAATCAAAAGGTGCGGTTTATTTCTCTATGTACAGTGACAAAACACAGCAAAGCCAAAAAGAAACATAAACAAAATAAATCCTGGTCAGTTTGACCTCTGACTAAACATGCAGGTTTCCTAAACTAACAACTGGGATCAGCCTGGTGCTGTCCTAGTCCCTAAGTCCCTGGTTTAGTAAAAGTCCAAACAAATAGCCACACAGGCTTTGCCTCACCGCACAGGGGTTCACTCTCCCTAGACAGTCCACACAGGTCTGGTTCCAGGCATGAGCTAACATCTAATGAAGCTGGGAGTTCTTATAGAGGCCTAAATGAGCTGACAAGCTTCAGCTGGTCTCATCAACTCCCTGCCTCACGACGCCCAGCACTCTCCCTAGAGGTATGAGTCATTCATGAGCCCACTAGCCTCAGCTGGGCTTCATCAACTCCCTAGTTGTATAAGTCGGCATAAAGCCTGAATCTGGGAGAAATATATCTACCCCCCTGGATGCAACCAGGTGACTTTACCTTCCTGCTGTCACATACCCCCCCCTCTTGTTTTAACCTTGGGGTTGGAACACCAGCAATCAGGCATTCATGTACTCGAGACAAAGCATCCACATTCCCCATTTGAACGCCAGGGCGATGCTTTACTGTGAAGTTGAATTCCTGTAGGGCCAGGAACCACCTATTCACTCTTCTATTTGTCTCCTTGTTTTGAGCCATCCACTTTAACGGAGCGTGATCCGTAACCATGTCAAAGTGCCTACCTAGCAGATAGTACCGAAGGGAATCTAGAGCCCACTTCACCGCTAAACACTCCTTTTCAACCGTGGCGTAATTTACCTTATGGGACTTCAACTTCCTGCTGAGGTAAATGACTGGGTGCTCTTCCCCGTTCCAGACCTGGGACAATACTGCTCCTAACCCCACATCTGACGCATCACTTTGTACGACAAAGTCTTTAGAGAAGTCGGGTGAGTACAACACTGGCTGGCTACATAAGGCTTGTTTCAAGAATTGGAATGCTGCCTCCGCCTCGGGGGTCCATTTAATCATGACCGACCCTTTCCCTTTCGTCAGGTTGGTTAGGGGCACAGCCTTAGAAGCAAAGTGGGGAATGAAGCGCCGATAATAACCCGCGATTCCCAGAAAGGCTCGTACCTGCTTCTTGCTGTTGGGACGTGGCCAACTCTGGATGGCCTCGACTTTGTTGAGTTGGGGTTTTATTACTCCCCTGCCAATGGTGTACCCAAGATATTTGGCCTCCTCCTGCCCAATGGTACACTTCTTGGGGTTAGCCGTAAACCCCGCTTCCCGGATAGAGTCTAGGACTGCTTGCACTTTTGGCAGATGTGAGGCCCAATCTGTGCTATGGACAATTACGTCATCCAGGTAAGCCGCAGCATACTTCCGATGGGGCCTCAGTATCTGGTCCATTTTCCGCTGGAATGTGGCCGGCGCATTCTGTAACCCGAACGGCATTCTCTTATATTGGAACGCCCCGTCTGGGGTTACAAATGCGGTTTTCTCTTTGGCCGACTTGGCCAGGGGAATTTGCCAATACCCTTTTGTGAGGTCAAGAGTCGTCATGTATCGGGCTGTTCCCAGCCGGTCGATCAACTCATCTATACGTGGCATGGGGTAGGTGTCAAATTTTGTAACTTTGTTCAACTGACGAAAATCGTTACAAAATCGCCAGCTCCCATCCGGTTTAGGCACCAACACAATGGGACTAGACCAATCACTTTGGGACTCCTCTATCACCCCTAAGTTCAGCATTTTCTGTACTTCCTCCCGTATTGCCTCCCGTCGGGCCTCTGGGATCCGATAGGGTTTTAACTTCACCCTTTCACCGGGCGGGGTAATAATATCATGCTCTACCCCAGATGTTTGTCCCGGCAGCTCAGAGAACACCTCCTTGTTGCGAAGCACAAACTCCTTAACCTCCTGTTGTTGGGGTTGTGACAAGGTGGCTGCTATTCCAACCTCCGGAATCACGCAACCAGTTTGAGCTGGTGACCAAGTTTCTGCGACTAGGGACTCTCTATCCCTCCAGGCTTTCAACAGATTAACGTGATATATCTGTTCGGGCTTTCGCCTTCCTGGTTGTCTGACCTTGTAATTCACTTCGCTCACTTTTTCCATTATCTCGTAGGGGCCTTGCCATTTGGCAAGGAATTTACTTTCAACCGTAGGGACAAGTACCAATATCCTATCCCCCGGGGAAAAGGTACGGGTCTTTGCTCCACGGTTGTACACTCTCTGCTGTGCCAACTGCGCTTGGGCCAAATGTTCCTTCACGATGGGCATTACCTGTGCAATTCGATCTTGCATCAGGGCGACATGCTCAATCACACTCCTGTGGGGAGAACTCTCACTTTCCCAAGTTTCCTTGGCAATATCCAACAGCCCTCTTGGGTGTCTCCCATACAGTAACTCAAAGGGGGAGAATCCCGTAGAGGATTGGGGCACCTCCCTAATAGCAAACATCAAATAAGGAAGTAGACAGTCCCAATCCTTTCCATCTCTATCCACCACTTTCTTCAACATTTGTTTTAGGGTTTTGTTGAATCTTTCAACCAGCCCATCGGTTTGGGGGTGATACACAGATGTACGCAATTGCGTCACTTTGAGCAATTTACACAGCTCTTTCATAACCCGGGACATAAAGGGTGTACCTTGGTCCGTAAGCAGTTCTTTACAAATACCCACCCGGCTAAAAACAAGAGATAGCTCTTTGGGTATGGTTTTGGCCGAGGTATTTCTGAGAGGGATCGCTTCTGGATAACGGGTGGCATAGTCCATTATAACCAATATGTACTGGTGCCCCCTAGCGGACTTGATTATAGGACCTACCAAATCCATTGCGATTCTCTCAAACGGGACCTCAATGATGGGTAGAGGGACCAGCGGGCTACGGAAATGTGGCATCGGGGCCGACCTCTGACACACAGGGCAGGAGGAACAATAATTTTCTATGTCCTTCATCACCCCAGGCCAATAGAATCTCTGTAATACCCTCTCTCGGGTTTTCTCTGTCCCCAGATGACCTCCAAGAATGTGCCCATGGGCCAACTCCAACACCAACTTCCTGTAAGGTTTGGGCACCACAAGCTGCTCAACGGTTTCTTCTGCCCTTTTTGCCACCCGATACAGTAGGTCCTTCTCTACGCTGAAGTATGGGTAAGTGCAGGTATTATCTGGGTTCACTAACTCGCCATCTATTTCCACTACGTTTTCCCGTGCCTTTATTAGGGCGGGGTCTTTCAACTGTTCTGTGGCAAAATTTTCCCTGTGAACCTCCAGATCAGAAAACTCCACAGACGGTAGGTTTTCGTCTGAGGAGGTGGGCTCCTCTCCAGTTTCTTGAGTCTCCCCTGCCAATACTGACAAGGGAAATTCTGGAGAGTCCTCACCACTCTCAGAGGAGTTCTGGCTATCACATTCCTGGTACATAGGGGCACCAGTGGGGGGCTCAGGATCATCCCACAGTTCCCAGAACTTCGGAAAATCCCTTCCCACAATGGCATCATGCGGTAATTGAGATACTAACCCCACTGGATGAGAGAGGGTACCTTTGGGGGTCTCGAAACACACTGTAGTCACTGGATACTCTCGGGTGTCCCCATGCACACAAATAACAGCTACCTTGCTATTCCCAGAGACCTCTGTTTTAACTAATTCAGCCTTTATCAGGGTCACAAGGCTACCTGAATCCAGTAATACCACAACATTTCTACCATTAATACACATTTTGCATAAATGTTTCTCAGTTCCCCGAATGGCAGTGCATGCGACTGTCGCACACAGCGACTGACGTCTGTCCATCAGAAAGTCACATTGCATGGGTTCCTCCACAACTGGGCAATTTGCTGCAATATGTCCCGCTTGCCGGCAGCGGTAGCAAACAATCCATTTGGCTGCCTCTTGAGCCCCTGACTTCCCAGGCTGTTCTCGCCAAACTTTGGGTAGAGCTCCCACCCTCTCACTCTCTCCACCCTCACCCCTTGGAATCCTCTTATCCGCCCCTGGGGATGGTCTGGTCTTAGGGTGGAAAGTCAGAGAGTCTCTGGAAGAGGCCGTCAGGTTCTCTGTAGCCAAGTATTTCTCTACACGATCCACAAGACCACCGGCCGTCTCTGGGTCTCCATGGCTTACCCACTTTTGGATGGCAGTAGGAAGAGCTCTCAAAAACCGATCCATTACAACACGTTCCACAATCTCTGGTGCGGACAAAGTCTCTGGCTGTAGCCACTTCCTGCTCAGGTGAATGAGATCATACATTTGAGACCTGGGGGGTTTTCCAAGCTGGAAAGTCCAGTTATGCACACGCTGAGCCCGGACAGCCAGGGTGACACCCAGCCTTGCCAATATTTCAGCTTTTAGCATCACATAGTCTTTTGCTTGGTCAGGCTCTAGGTCATAGTAAGCCTTCTGCGATTCACCAGTTAACAGAGGAGCCACCAGTCCAGCCCACTGCTCCTCAGGCCACTTTTCTCTTTCAGCAGTCCTTTCAAATGTGGTCAAAAATACCTCTGGATCATCCTCTCCAGTCATTTTTGTCAATAAACGACTCACCCCAAAGGACGCGGTATTAGTGGGACGGCTTTCCTCACTGGTCTGCGGACGTTGCTGCATTACTGCTTCCATTTGTTGTAGTCTCTGCTCTTGCTTCTGTAACAGGTCTATGAAGCGGGCCTCAGATTGCTGCTGGGCTTGTTGATGAGCTTGCTGCTGGGCTGCAAGGCTCCTTTGCAAACCTGCATTTGTCTGCTGTTGATTGGCATTTGCTAGAGCCAGCTGTTTCAGTATCTCCTCCATGCTGGCTTAAAAAAAACTGCCACTGGTTCTCCACCAACTGTGAGGGGGTTAGCTCGGCAGCGGGTGTGTGTGACCCCCGGGATGGGCTCCCCACACAAAAACAGGGCCAGCAGACGGAGGTTGTGGTTTTCAAAATCAAAAGGTGCGGTTTATTTCTCTATGTACAGTGACAAAACACAGCAAAGCCAAAAAGAAACATAAACAAAATAAATCCTGGTCAGTTTGACCTCTGACTAAACATGCAGGTTTCCTAAACTAACAACTGGGATCAGCCTGGTGCTGTCCTAGTCCCTAAGTCCCTGGTTTAGTAAAAGTCCAAACAAATAGCCACACAGGCTTTGCCTCACCGCACAGGGGTTCACTCTCCCTAGACAGTCCACACAGGTCTGGTTCCAGGCATGAGCTAACATCTAATGAAGCTGGGAGTTCTTATAGAGGCCTAAATGAGCTGACAAGCTTCAGCTGGTCTCATCAACTCCCTGCCTCACGACGCCCAGCACTCTCCCTAGAGGTATGAGTCATTCATGAGCCCACTAGCCTCAGCTGGGCTTCATCAACTCCCTAGTTGTATAAGTCGGCATAAAGCCTGAATCTGGGAGAAATATATCTACCCCCCTGGATGCAACCAGGTGACTTTACCTTCCTGCTGTCACAATATATATATATATATATATATATATATATATATTGTGACAGCAGGCAGGTAAAATCACCAGGTTGCATCCAGGATGGGAGATATATATGTCCTAGATTCAGGCTTTATGCCGATTTATACCACTAGGGGGAGTGCTGGGAGTCTTGCAGGGGAAGAGTTAATGAGCACAGCTGAAGCAAGTGGGCTCGTTAGGGCCTCTACAAGAACTCCCAGCATGCTAAGGGAGAGGCTCCAACCTGGAACCAGATCTGTGTGAATAGTCTGGGGAGTGTGATCTCTGTGCGTTGAGCCAAAGCCTGTGAGGTTATTGTAAGAACTTCAAAAAGCAGGGAGCTAGGGACTGGGACAGCACAAGGCTGTACCCAGTTGTTAGTCAGGGACACCAACGTGTGTAGTAAGCGGTCAAGTTGACCAGGATTTCTTTTCATGTTTCTTTTTGTTTTGTTGTTTTTCCCTTGTAAATAGTTTGAATAAACCGCACCTTTCGTTTTTGCAACTACAAACTCTGTCTGCTGTGCCTGTTTTGTGTGGTGAACCCATCCAGGGGGTCACACACACACCCGCTGCTGAGCTAACCCCCTCACAGTTGGTGGAGAACCAGTGGCAGTTTTTTTTTAAAGGCCAGCATGGAGGAGATACTGAAACAGCTGGCTCTAGCAAATGCCAATCAGCAGCAGACAAATGCAGGTTTGCAAAAGAGCCTTGCAGCTCAACAACAGACAAATGCAAATTTGCAACAGAGCCTGGCAGCCCAGCAGCAAGCTCATCAACAGAGTCTGGCAGCTCAGCAACAAGCCCAGCAGCAATCTGAGGCCCGCTTCATAGACCTGTTGCAGAAGCAAGAACAGAGACTACAGCAACAAATGGAGACATTAATGCAGCAACGTCCGCAGACCAGTGAGGCAAGTAGTTCCACTAATACTGCGTCCTTTGGGGTGAGTCGTTTACTGACAAAAATGACTGGAGAGGATGATCCGGAGGTGTTTTTGACCACATTTGAAAGGACTGCTGAAAGGGAAAAGTGGCCTAAGGAGCAGTGGGCTGGACTGGTGGCTCCTCTGTTAACTGGTGAATCTCAGAAAGCTTACTATGACCTAGAGCCTGACCAAGCAAAAGACTATGTGATGCTAAAAAATGAAATATTGGCACGACTGGGTGTCACCCTGGCCGTCCGGGCTCAGCGTGTGCATAACTGGACTTTCCGGCTTGGAAAACCCCCCAGGTCTCAAATGTATGATCTCATTCACCTGAGCAGGAAGTGGCTACAGCCAGAGACTTTGTCCGCACCAAAGATTGTGGAACGTGTTGTGATGGATCGTTTCCTGAGAGCTCTTCCTACTGCCATCCAAAAGTGGGTAAGCCATGGAGACCCAGAAACGGCCGATAATCTTGTGGATCGTGTGGAGAAGTACTTGGCTACAGAGAACCTGACTGCCTCTTCCAGAGACTCACGGACTTTCCACCCTGAGACCAGACCATTCCCAGTGGCAGGTAAGATGATTCCAAGGGGTGAGGGTGGAGAGAATGAGAGGGTGAGAGTTCTACCTAATGTCTGGCGAGAACAGCCTGGGAAGTCAGGGCCTCAAGAGGCAGCAAAAAGGATTGTTTGCTACCGCTGCCGGCAAGAGGGACCTATTGCAGCAAATTGCCCGGTTGTGGATGAACCCATGCAATGTGACTTTCTAAGGGACAGACGTCAGTCGCTGTTTGCGACAGTCGCATGCACTGCCATTCGGGGAACTGAGAAACATTTATGCAAAATGTGTATTAATGGTAAAAATGTTGTTGTGTTGCTGGATTCAGGTAGCCTGGTGACACTGATAAAAGCTGAATTAGTCACTACAGAGGTCTTAGAGAATAACAAGGTAGCTGTTATTTGTGTGCATGGGGACACCCGAGAGTATCCTGTGACTACAGTGTGTTTTGAGACCTCCAAAAGTAACCTCTCTCATCAGGTGGGGTTAGTGTCTCAGTTACCACATGATGCCATTGTGGGAAGGGATTTTCCAAAGTTTTGGGAACTCTGGGATCGTCCTGAGCCCCCCACTGGTGCCCCTATATACCAGGAATGTGATAGCCAGAATTCCTCTGAGAGTGGTGAGGACTCTCCAGAATTTCCCTTGTCGGTATTGGCCGGGGAGACTCGAGAAATGGGGGAGGAGCCAACATCCTCAGACGAAAATGTGCCGTCTGTGGAGTTTTCTGATCTCGAGGTTCACAAGGAAAGTTTTGCCACAGAACAGTTAAAAGACCCCACCCTAATAAAGGCACGGGAAAACGTAGTGAAAATAGATGGCGAGTTAGTGAACCCAGATGAGACCTGCACTTACCTGTACTTCATCATGGAAAAGGACCTACTGTATCAGGTGGCTAAAAGAGCAGAAGAAACCATTGAGCAGCTGGTGGTCCCCAAACCTTACAGGAAGTTGGTGTTAGAGTTGGCCCATGGGCACATTCTTGGAGGTCATCTAGGGACAGAGAAAACCTGAGAGAGAGTATTGCAAAGATTCTATTGGCCTGGGGTCATGAAGGAAACAGAAAATTATTATTCCTCCTGCCCTGTGTGTCAGATGTGGCACCGATGCCACATTTCCGTAACCCGCTGGTACCTCTTCCCATCATTGAGGTCCCCTTTGAGAGGATCGCAATAGATTTGGTAGGTCCGATAATGAAGTCTGCTAGGGGGCATCAGTACATTTTGGTTATATTTGACTATGCCACCCGTTATCCGGAAGCGATTCCACTCCGAAATACCTCGGCCAAAACCATAGCCAAAGAGCTATCTCTTGTTTTTAGCCGTGTGGGTATTTGTAAGGAACTGCTTACGGACCAAGGTACACCCTTTATGTCCCGGGTTATGAAAGAGCTGTGCAAGTTGTTCAAAGTAACACAATTGCGTACATCTGTGTATCACCCCCAAACAGATGGGTTGGTTGAAAGATTCAACAAAACCCTAAAACAAATGTTAAAGAAGGTGGTGGATATAGATGGAAAGGATTGGGACTGTCTAATTCCCTATTTAATGTTTGCCATTAGGGAGGTACCCCAATCCTCTACGGGTTTCTCACCCTTTGCGTTACTCTATGGGAGACACCCAAGAGGGCTGTTGGATATCGCCAAGGAAACTTGGGAGAGTGAGAGTTCTCCCCACAGGAGTGTGATTGAGCATGTCGCCCTGATGCAAGATAGAATTGCACAGGTAATGCCAATCATAAAGGAACATTTGGCCCAAGCGCAGTTGGCACAACAGAGAGTGTACAACCGTGGGGCCAAGACCCGTACCTTTTCCCCGGGGGATAGGGTATTGGTACTTGTCCCTACGGTTGAAAGCAAATTCCTCGCCAAATGGCAAGGCCCCTATGAGATAATGGAAAAAGTGAGCGAAGTGAATTACAAGGTCAGACAACCAGGAAGGCGAAAGCCCGAACAGATCTATCACATTAATCTGTTGAAAGCCTGGAGGGATAGGGAATCCCTAGTCGCAGAAACTTTGTCACCAGCTCAGTCTGATTGCGTGATTCCTGAGGTTGGAATAGCAGTCACCTTGTCAAACCCCCAACAACAGGAGGTTAAGGAGTTTGTGCTTCGCAACAAGGAGGTTTTCTCTGAGCTGCCGGGACAAACGTCTGGGGTAGAGCATGATATTATTACCCCGCCCGGTGAAAGGGTGAAGCTAAAACCCTATCGGATCCCAGAGGCCCGACGGGAGGCAATACGTGAGGAAGTACAGAAAATGCTTAAGTTGGGGGTGATAGAGGAATCCCAAAGTGATTGGTCCAGTCCCATAGTGTTAGTGCCAAAACCGGATGGGAGCTGGCGATTTTGTAACGATTTTCGACAACTGAACAAAGTTATAAAATTTGACACCTACCCCATGCCACGTATAGATGAGTTGATCGACCGTCTGGGAACAGCCCGATACATGACAACTCTTGATCTCACAAAAAGGTATTGGCAAATTCCCCTGGCTAAATCGGCCAAGGAGAAAAACGCGTTTGTAACCCCAGACGGGGCGTTTCCAATATAAAAGAATGCCGTTTGGATTACAGAATGCAACATTCCAGCGGAAAATGGACCAGATACTGAGGCTCCATCAGAAGTATGCCGCGGCTTACCTGGATGATGTAATTATCTATAGCACAGATTGGGCCTCACATCTGCCAAAAGTGCAAGCAGTTCTAGAATCTATCCGGGAAGCTGGGTTTACGGCCAACCCCAAGAAGTGTACCACTGGACAGGAGGAGGCCAAATATCTTGGGTACACCATTGGGAGGAGGAGTAATAAAACCCCAGGTCAATAAAGTCGAGGCCATACAGAATTGGCCACGTCCCAACAGCAAGAAGCAGGTACGAGGGGGGGCGTGGCCTGGACTGGCATGTGAGAGGACACAGCTCTCACAGCTCCTGAGCTTGATCTGTTACCGATCCTCCCTCAGCCACATAACCGACATTCTGTGACTATATGCTGCAAGCTGCTGATCCCGGGATCACAGGGGAACCTCCGCCAGCCCTCTGCACTAGAGGAATGACCCGGAAAACTCTATCTGACATGGGTCCCGATTTCCAAGATGGCGCCGCCGCGTCCACAGTGAAGGGGACCCCACAAGGAGCTGACAGGGGGAAGGAGCTGGGACCCAAACGACAGAGGCAGCCCAAGACTCAGGGTAAGGATGCACCTAAAGATATGGTGTATTACACCCAGAAAATGAATGGGCTGATGGGGACAGAGGAGGCTGGACACTCGCAGCACATAGAGCCTGCTTTACATGACACGCAGGCTGGGGCAGCCATCTTGGCTGCACACAGTGAGCATGATAAGACTGATCACTCTGATTCTGGGGCCCCTGAGAATGGTGAACAGGACATTTCTGGGACTGCTCAGCCTACGCTGGCAGACATCCTCAGGGCAGTTAACATTGGCAATGCCTCGGTAGCCACCATGAGAGAGGAACTGTCGCTGCTGCGACAAGATATGCAAAAAATGCGGGAACGCACCACTGCAGTGGAAAGTAGGGTGAGTGAAATTGAGGATTGTTTACCCCCCATTGAGAGAGATGCCAAGGCCGCTTATCAACTTGCAAGGGAGGCTATTGACAGAGCAGAAGATTTTGAGAACCGCCTCAGGAGGAATAACATCCGCATTGTGGGTCTCCCTGAGAAGGTGGAGGGTAGGGATCCCACAGCATATGTGGAGGGCTGGTTGCTGGACATTTTTGGAAAGAATGCCTTCTCTCCTCTGTTCGCGGTGGAGCGCGCTCACAGGGTGCCATCTCGCCCCTCTCAACCTCTCAAGACTGCTACATTACAGGGACAGGGAAACAGTGCTCCGACTCGCACGGGAACGGGCCAATATACAACATAATGGAACCAGAGTGTCCTTTTATCCTGATTTCTCGGCTGAGATGCAGAGACGCCGGGCAAAGTTTTTTGATGTAAAGCGCAGGCTCCGACAGATGCAGCTCCCTTATGCTATGTTGTACCCGCCTAAGCTACGGGTGATAGTGCGGGGCCAGGCACAATTTTTTGAGTCTGCTAAGGAGGCAGTTAACTGGCTGGACCATAACGAACAAGCCCTGAGGTGGCGTGACCAGAATGGTGAGGAGGATTGATGAAGGCGGGCTGACCCTCAAAAGATGCTGGATCTCCGCACGGTTCCTGGGGTGCTTTGATTTGGTGGGTAGACTTTGTTCTGATCTTATCCGGATAAACCCTGGCTGAGGGACATTATCTTGCATCATATCAAGACAAGAGCTTCAGACATCGTCAACGTGGATTTACAAATTGAGTACTTGAGAGACCCCCTGAGTGCGTTTCCGGGGGAACGCGGTTGTCCTGCCCTGTTGACAGGACGTGGTGCTAAGTTACTGGAGGGGATTGCTTGTTGCCTCCTCTGCTTTTCCTTTTTTCTTTTTCTTGTTCACTTTTTTGATGAGCGGCATGACGGCAATGCTTCTCAGGTGGGCACTATGACTGAACCATATACACTTCTTCATGACCTGATCATTTATTCCAGAACTGCCAGACTTTTGGGCCTGGTGACGTTTTCCATGCTTGTTCCTATGTTTAACTTTGTCAAATGGCAGGGATTCCTATAGTATCATGGAATGTGAGGGGACTCCATCCCCCCCCTCAAGAGGACTATGGTGCGCATGTGCCTTAAAAAGTTTCAGCCTGGGATATTCTGCTTCCAAGAAACACATTTGACGCAGGAGACAGTGGAATGTATACAGTATAATTGGGTGACTAAAGCTTACCACTCCACTCACACCTCGTATTCTAGAGGGGTGAGTGTCTTGATTCACCGTTCCTTGGACTACCAAGAGATGGACAGTTTAATTGATCCTGAGGGTCGATTTGTGTTTCTACATTGCAGATTGGGTGCCTTAACATGTGTGATTGCTGGAGTATATGTCCCCCCCCCTTTTACGGCGGTGGTGCTGAGGGCCTTGATATCCTATTTGGATGGTAGGCCGGAGGTACCGCTGCTGGTGATCGGGGACTTTAATTGTTGTTTGGACCTCTCGTTGGATAGACACCCGGCCGTAGGAGCCTCTGCCCTCTCCAGGGGTACCCCCCTGACGCGGTTGTTGCAAGAGGTGGGCTGGGTGGATATTTGGCGACACCGTCATCCGGGGGTAAGACAGTATTCATGTTTTTCCAAATCGCATGGCAGTCTGTCTAGGATTGACTTGGTGGTGGGAAACACACACATGCTCCAATATGTAGCCACTATGGAATACAGGCCCCGTAGTGTGTCTGACCATTCCCCATTGATAGTGCACCTGGTGGTTTCTCAACCGGTGGCGCTCCCAAGGGCACCGTGGAAATTCAAATGCGTTCTGGCTGAAATTATTTAAATCCCCTGAAATTATAGAGGAGAGCATGTGTGGGTTTTTCATTGCTCAGGACCCTGAGGGTCCCTGTATGCAGCAGTGGGAGGCCTTTAAGGCATTTTTGAGAAGGATTTTGACCACTGAAATGACTAAAGTAAAAAGAGATTCTTCTGATTTTGTGGTGGAGCTGGAGAATAGGGTGAAGGACCTTGAACAACGTTTTGTTATGGACCCCTCTGATTCGGTAAGGGAGGAGTGGCAGGCTGCTCAGTCAGCTTACGAGCAGGTGCTCTCCTCAACTGCCGAGAAAAAACGTTTTTTTTACCAAACAGGCCTTCTTTGAGGAGGGGGAGAAAACGGGGCGCATGCTGGCTAGAATAGCGAATGCCCAGCAGAGGTCTCCAACTATAGGGGCTATTAAATCCAAGGCTGGGCCGCTGGTTAGATCCCCGGAACTTATCATGCAGGAGTTGGCAGGGTTTTATGAGGAGTTGTACCGCCCCGGAGCAGCCTATGATCGGGCGGATCTGGACCGGTACTTAACTGAGTTGACCTTCCCTAGGCTTAATGCGGGACAGAGGGAGGAGTTAGATGCGCCTCTTACAGTGGAGGAATTGCAGGAGGCAGTGGGCCTGTTCCCTAATTGTAAGGCACTGGGGGAGGACGGGATTATCATGGAAGTATACAAGCAGCATGCGGAAGTATTGCTACCACGCTTATTGAGGGTGTTTAACGCAGCCTTGGAGGTGGGAGTCCTTCCACCTTCTATGGCAAAAGCCAATATTGTATTGCTCCTTAAACCAGGTAAGGATCCGGTTGAACCTGGGTCATACAGGCCAATCTCCTTGTTACAATGTGATATTAAAATTCTTGCGAAAGTGCTAGCACTGCGACTTAATAAGGTTATAGCCTCCCTTGTACATGATGATCAGGCAGGGTTTATGCCAAATAAATCCACGGCCGTTAACCTGCGGCGGTTATTTTTGAATATGCAATCGGACGTCGACAATCCGGGAAGCAGGGCCCTGCTGTCCTTGGATGCCACTAAGGCATTTGACAGTATTGATTGGACATACTTGTGGGCGGTACTGGAGCGTTTTGGATTCGGCGAAGCGTATAAAGCGTGGGTGCGCCTCCTGTACAGCGGACCTGAGGCTGCCATTCGGGCCTTCGGTTTTCTGTCACAGGATTTTGCATTGAGGAGGGGGACGAGGCAAGGATGCCCGCTGTCCCCTCTGCTCTTTGCATTGGCTATTGAACCCCTGGCCATGGAGATACGGGCTAATGAGCATATTGTGGGATTTTGCTATGGTCCCCTGCAGGAGAAGATAATGCTATACGCAGATGACACCCTGCTTATGCTGGGAGATACTGACGAGTCCTTGCGGGAGGCCATGGCAACCATTACAAAATTTGGGGTTTACTCTGGCTTACAAAGTAACTGGTCAAAATCTGCCCTGTTGCTGTTAGACGGGGATGCCACACAGATGATAGCCCCATCGTGCCCTATCCCAGTCACTACTTCTTTTAAATACTTGGGGATTCAGATCACTTCCAACCCGAGGGATTTTGGCCGACTGAATATTTCGCCCCTGCTTCAGAGGTTTAGGGAGAGAGTTAGGACGTGGAACGGCCTTCACATGTCGGTGGCGGGCAAAGTAAATTTGGTGAAGATGATCCTTATGCCTCAACTACTCTACTGTCTTCACAATGCCCCGGTAGTGGTCCCTTTAAATTTTTTTAGAATGGTTAATTCCATCTTTCGTACTTTAATATGGAAGAATAAACCCCCAAGGATAAAAATTAGAACATCTTCAAAGGCCTAAGGACGATGGCGGGCTGGCATTGCCCAACCCGTGGTTGTACTACCTGGCAGCCCAGTTACAGCACCTGGTGGGGTGCTTTGGGACTGAGCCGGCTGGCTCTTCCCGGGCACTCATGCTCCGCACAATAGATGCAGGTCCCATTCCTCTGGCACTGGAGGCCCTGGCATTTGCCAGGCCGAATAAGAAGTATCCTACATACAACCTTATACAAAAAGTGTGGAATAAGTGCAAGTATATACAACAGGCCGAGGGGTATACTGAATATAGCCCTCTTTGGCATAACAAGACTTATACGGAACTGGCTAAGTTGCAGGGAGGGGCTAGATGGATAGCACACGGGATTACCCATGTTAGGCACGTCTTTAAGAACGGTATTCTTAGGACATTTGCGGATCTGCAGGCGGAGTTTGGCCTGCCGTCCTCAATGTTCTTCCAATATCTGCAACTTCAGCATGCGGTTAGAGCACAGAGTAGATCTTCAGAGTGGCACTTGTCTCCAACTCCTGTATTCAGCCTCATCAGAGATGCTGTGACCTCGAAGGGATTTATTTCCCAAAGCTACAATATCCTTTTACAATACTTCCTTGGGCAGCATCCCCTGAAGGTGAGGGAGCGGTGGGAGAGGGATGTGGGTCAAATAGACGGGGAGGAGTGGGAGGAGATATTTGCGGCTCACGCAACTATATATTATTCTGAGGGTGTACTACACGCTGCATAGACTACAGCTGATGGGGTTGCAGACAGATGGTACCTGTACCAGATGTAGGAGGGACCATGGGGATCTTTTCTTTCTCGTACATCACGGGACACAGAGCGGCATAGTCATTACTATGTGGGTTATATAGTTTACCTTCAGGTGCTGGCACTGGCAACTTCCAAACCGGAAGTACCCTCCCCTATATAAGCCCCTCCCATCTGGGAGCACCTCAGTTTTTTGCCAGTGTCTAAGGTGTTGGCCAAGAAGTAACATGTGTTTTTCACTGAGCTTGCGTACAGGTTCTTTTGGGCCTCAGTAAGCTATTCCGGATCCGACCAAAAAAGCTTCATAGCTAAACAGTCGGTACCCGGGCCTTGCAGAGAAGAGCAAGGTTTTGCCTGTAATGCTTCTCTTAGGAAGGCTGGACCCTGGGATCCAGAGCTCTGGTCTTACCCACGACCAAGATGTTTTCTGTGCAGGGTGCTATACAGGTCCAGGGGAGTGGAATCCTTGGGAACCCGGTCCCTGAAGGTTTAATTACAATGCCTGCCGTGAGAGGTGAAGTTTGGGCTTCTGTGGACCAAACAGAGTCCTGCGGCGGGGAAAAGGTAAGTGGGGGCCCCTCAGGAACTTGGTTCTATTGAGGGGACCCCCAAGCCTAATATGTCTTTCTGCCTGTTACCTAACGTTATTCCCGCTAAATATCTGTGCATGCCTGTAACTACTAAAAAATGTAATAATTTTAAGAGTGGTCAAGAAAAAAAAAGAAAAAAAATGGTTAAACCACGGTACCTGTGTTAAACCACTAGAGGCCGCTGTGGAACGTTGTTTTCTTGTCATGTGGATTTTTTCTTTCCAAGTCAAAATCCAGGCAGATGGTGAGTTCTCTGGATGGGAAACTGTTTCCTCTGCCATGTTGCAATGCTCGTCCATCCCCTGGCCCTGTGGCAAACAGGGCCCTGGCTTCTGTCCCTAGTTCCTTTCAAAAAAGAGCGCCGAAGGCGCGCGTGCGCGTGCACGCGCCTCTATTTATAGAGGTGAGCTGGAAAAAGGGGCGGAGCTTGGTGGATGACGCTCTGTGCGCGCCCCAGCGCTTCTGCACATGTGCGGGCGTCCCAGCATGATAAAAAGCACAATTAGGTGTTGTCAGCTGGCTATGGAAGGCAGAAACAGAGCTGGCAACATTTAGAAAGGCATACAGCAGGCGGTTGATGCAGGCATCCCCATAGAAAGGCACATTAGTAGACACCAACTGTTTATATAGCAGCAATTGTGCTAGACTATTGTCAGTAAGTGGTGTATTTCGGCTGGAATACCTCAGCTTTGGGCTTAGGAATATGCCGTCTAAAGTCTCCGGGACTAAGAATCCCAGGAAGCATAGGGGGTCTCCATCGGGCTCTGAGGATCTTGGGCATGCTTCGGCTGCACCAATCTCCCCTGAAAAATCAGAGGTTAGTGACCGTAGAGCACCTTCAGGAGTACCTGGTACTGTGGCTGTCCTCAGTTCACCTGCTCCTGTGTATATAACAGAGGAGGTTTTTTCCTCAGCTCTGGGAGGACTGGAAGAGAGATTGACAACATTGATCGCTGCTTCCCTGTCAGAGGGAAAGCGCGCCCGATCTCCGTCTCCTCCCTCAGAGTACCTGTTAGCAGAGCAACAGTCCCATACAGGGATCGACCTACCTGAAGGGGATCAGGATGAGGTTGATTCTGTTGTAGAGGAATCAACAGTGGAAGAGCCATTCTCAGCATCACATGCTGAAAGATTATGGGTTCAGTCCCTGACTAACATGGTCCGATCAGCATTTAAAATGCCCCTTGCGGAGCCATCATCCACTTCTGTCTCCTCGTTGGGGTCGCTAAAAGCTCCCCAGACTGTTTGTTCCTTTCCAATCCATCCTTTACTGGAAGGGCTCATTTACCAGGATTGGGAACATCCTGATAAAATATTTACTCCCCCCAAGAGATTTCCGGTGGTCTATCCCATGGAGGATAAGTTCATCAAAAAATGGAGGGTCCCTACAGTGGACGCAGCCATCTCTTGTGTGAATAAATCACTGACATGTCCAGTAGATAATGTCCAAATGTTCAAGGACCCAATAGATAAAAAATTGGAGTCCTTATTAAAATCTGCTTTCTCTACAGCAGGCTTGGTGACACAACCAGCAGTGGCAGCTATTGGGGTCTGCCAAGCAGTGAAGGATCAGTTGAAACAGGTCTTAAGGGACTTGCCAGATCAGCAGGCTCTTGCCCTAGCTGATCTACCTAGAGCCTTATGCTTTGCGGTTGACGCTATAAAGGATTCAATCCATCAGGCCTCCCGCCTTATGCTGTCTGTAGTACATATGCGCAGGCTTCTATGGCTCAAAAACTGGTCTGCTGAAGCTCCCTGTAAAAAATTGCTGGTCAGCTTCCCATTTCATGGTGAACGCTTATTCGGGGAAGACCTGGACAAATATATCCAGAAAATTTCCAGCGGTAAAAGTACACTCTTGCCGGTTAAAAACAGAGTTAGAGGTCCCTCTTTTAAGGGGCCTGCTTCTCCAGTCCCTAGGACATCGGCTGTGAAACAGTTCCGACGGCCTCCTCGGTCAAATCCCGGGGGTAAAAATCAGGGACAATCGCAGGGTAACAAGAAACCCTGGGTCAGGAGAGGTACAAAACCTCCCCCAAAGTCAAATGCATGAAGGGTTGCCCCCACTCAATCGGGTGGGGGGAAGACTTCAGTTGTTCGCAGAGACCTGGCGGGACACGATCAGAGACAGATGGGTGCTCTCCGCAGTAAGTCTGGGATACAAATTGGAGTTAAAAGACTCCCCTCCTTCCCATTTTATAAGGTCAAACGTGCCAAGGGATCCCCGGAAGAGAGGATCCCTCCTGTTGGCACTAGAACAACTATTGCTCCAAGGAGTAATTATGGAGGTTCCCCTGGAAGAATGGGGGTTCGGGTTTTACTCAAACCTCTTTACAGTCCCGAAGCCAAACGGGGACGTGAGGCCCATATTAAATCTAAAAGGGCTAAACAAATTCCTACATATCAGGACTTTCCGGATGGAGTCGATCCGATCGGTGGCCACTGCCCTACAAGGGGAGGAATGGTTAGCCTCGATCGACATCAAAGATGCTTATTTGCACATTCCCATCTTTCCAGTCCACCAAAAATTTCTACGCTTTGCAGTAGAAGGGCGCCATTTTCAGTTCAGAGCCTTACCCTTCGGTCTGGCCACAGCACCAAGAGTGTTCACAAAAATTCTGGCCCCATTATTGGCCAATCTAAGAACACAAGGTGTAACGATAATGGCATATCTAGACGACTTGTTGCTGATAGACCACTCAGTGGAAAAACTAGAAGTGGTCGTTCACAAGACAATCAAGTATCTGGAATCTCACGGTTGGATTATCAACCGAGACAAGTCAGCCCTAAAACCAGTCAAAAGTCTGGAATACTTGGGGCTAAGGCTGGATTCAGACCAGAGAAAAATTTTCTTGCCTCAAGAAAAGGTGTCGTCTTTGAGAGATTTGATCCACCTAGTGGGTACAAAAAGACAGCCGTCCATACGCCTGTGCATGAGGCTACTGGGAAAAATGGTGGCATCATTCGAAGCAGTACCCTACGGTCAATTCCATTCAAGGAATTTGCAAAGGGCTATACTGTCAGCCTGGAACAAAAAAGTTCAGGCCCTAGACTTACCAATGTCCTTGTCCCCTTCCGTTCGCAAGAGCCTCCGTTGGTGGTTGGTTCCCCAGAATCTGGAAAAAGGGAAATCCTTCAGTCCGATTTCTTGGAAGGTGGTCACTACAGATGCCAGCCTTATAGGCTGGGGAGCAGTACTGGAGCAATGGTCTCTCCAGGGCAGATGGTCGGATGCAGAAAAGGCCCTGCCCATCAATCTCTTAGAGATACGAGCAGCCCGGTATGCCCTAGTAGCATGGACATCCAAACTCCAAGGGTCCCCTGTCAGAATTCAATCGGACAATGCCACGGCAGTGGCATATATCAATCATCAGGGTGGCACCAGGAGTCGTGCAGCCCAGAGGGAAGTAAATTGCATCCTGAAATGGGCAGAAAGATATGTCCCAGCCATATCCGCGGTATTCATTCCAGGAGTGGAGAATTGGAAGGCGGACTTTCTAAGTCGCCAACAATTATGCCCAGGGGAATGGTCCCTTCACCCCAAGGTTTTCCGGACAATATGTCAGCGGTGGGGAACACCGGATGTAGATCTGCTAGCATCCAGATTCAACGCAAAGGTGGACAGGTTTGTCTCTCGGACAAGGGATCCCCTAGCTTGCGGCTCGGATGCCCTAGTGTTCCCTTGGGATCAGTTCAAGCTGATATATGCATTTCCACCGCCACAATTGTTACCTCGATTACTCCGCAGAATCAGGGTAGAAAAGAAACCAGTGATTCTGGTGGCTCCAGCGTGGCCCCGAAGAGCATGGTACGCGGAGATTGTAAAAATGTCTGTGGGGAGTCCTTGGACCCTCCCACATCGTCCGGACCTGCTTTCGCAAGGACCGATATACCACCCTTCCTTACCAGCCCTAGGTTTGACGGCCTGGCTATTGAAGCCCACATTCTAAAAAAGAGAGGTCTCTCTAATCCTGTGGTATCTACCATGATCAATGCCAGGAAGCCGGTATCCAGGCAGATCTACTATAGAATCTGGAAGGCGTACATCGCCTGGTGTGAGGCCAAGAAATGGCATCCACGTAAGTACGTAATAGGTAGGATTCTGGACTTCCTACAGTGGGCTGTAGATAGGAAGCTTGCCTTGAGTACTATCAAGGGTCAGATTTCGGCCTTGTCAATATTTTTTCAAAGGCCCTTGGCTTCGCATTCACTAGTCAAAGCCTTTATACAAGGAGTGATGCGTATTAGCCCTCCGGTTAATATTCCCATATGTCCATGGGACTTAAACCTGGTTCTGTCGGTTCTACAGAAGCAACCATTTGAACCATTACAGCACATTTCCTTGGTTCTTCTCACCAGGAAATAGATTTTTCTAGTAGCCATTTGTTCGGCTAAAAGAGTGTCGGAATTAGCCGCTATGTCCTGTAAAGAGCCATATCTGGTTATCCATAAGGACAGAGTAGTGTTACGTCCTCATCCAGCCTTTCTTCCTAACGTGGTATCGAGGTTTCATTTGAACCAAGATGTGGTTCTTCCTTCCTTTTTCCCCAAACCTAGTTCGGTAGAGGAAAAGTTATTACATTCTTTGGATGTAGTAAGAGCAGTTAAAGCTTATCTAAAAGCCACTGCTCAGATTCGCAGAACGGATACTTTGTTTATTCTGCCGGAAGGCCCCAGAAAGGGTCAGGCAGCGTCAAAATCTACTTTAGCCAAGTGGATTCGACAGGTCATTATGCAAGCCTATGGCTTGAAAAGGAGACCGCCTCCGTTCAAAGTTAGGGCGCACTCCACGAGAGCAGTTGGAACTTCATGGGCAGTGCATCACCAGTAGGGATGAGCTTCGTGTTCGAGTCGAACCTACGTTCGACTCGAACATCGGCTGTTCGATCGTTCGACGAAGATCGAACGATTTGGGCCGTTCGCGCCAAATTCGAGTGACGCGAACGGCCCACAATGCACTACGCCATCGCAGTGTCATCCAGGCGCTGTGATTGGCCAAGCATGCACTGTGACCCCGCATGCTTGGCCAATCACAGCGCCGGCAGCGAGGAGAGCAATGATTGGCCACAGGCAGGATGCCTGTGGCCAATTATTGCTGAGGGTGTTTAGTACACGCCCCACACTATAAAAGGCCGCCAGCACGGCGGCCTAGTGTAGTGTGTTCCGGAGCAGGGATAGAGCAGCATAGGCAGGGACAGTGACTTTTATTTCTTTCTTGCTTAACCTGGATTCCTTTAGTTTAGGGAAAGAGAAGGATAGGTAGGGAGAGTGTCAGTGTGTTTTGTGCTTGTGCTATATTGTGCTTAAAAAAAACATTTTTTCTAGGGACAGAAAACTGTAGGTAGGGAGAGTGTCAGTTTCTTTCACTGTCAAAGTCCTTGTTTCCAGGGACCTGGAAGGACAGTGAGTGAATTCTCCTTGTGCTAAATTGTGCTTAAAAAAAACATTTTTTCTAGGGACAGAAAACTGTAGGTAGGGAGAGTGTCAGTTTCTTTCACTGTCAAAGTCCTTGTTTCCAGGGACCTGGAAGGACAGTGAGTGAATTCTCCTTGTGCTAAATTGTGCTTAAAAAAAACATTTTTTCTAGGGACAGAAAACTGTAGGTAGGGAGAGTGTCAGTTTCTTTCACTGTCAAAGTCCTTGTTTCCAGGGACCTGGAAGGACAGTGAGTGAATTCTCCTTGTGCTAAATTGTGCTTAAAAAAAACATTTTTTCTAGGGACAGAAAACTGTAGGTAGGGAGAGTGTCAGTTTCTTTCACTGTCAAAGTCCTTGTTTCCAGGGACCTGGAAGGACAGTGAGTGAATTCTCCTTGTGCTAAATTGTGCTTAAAAAAAACATTTTTTCTAGGGACAGAAAACTGTAGGTAGGGAGAGTGTCAGTTTCTTTCACTGTGAAAGTCCTTGTTTCCAGGGACCTGGAAGGACAGTGAGTGAATTCTCCTTGTGCTAAATTGTGCTTAAAAAAAACATTTTTTCTAGGGACAGAAAACTGTAGGTAGGGAGAGTGTCAGTTTCTTTCACTGTGAAAGTCCTTGTTTCCAGGGACCTGGAAGGACAGTGAGTGAATTCTCCTTGTGCTAAATTGTGCTTAAAAAAAACATTTTTTCTAGGGACAGAAAACTGTAGGTAGGGAGAGTGTCAGTTTCTTTCACTGTGAAAGTCCTTGTTTCCAGGGACCTGGAAGGACAGTGAGTGAATTCTCCTTGTGCTAAATTGTGCTTAAAAAAAACATTTTTTCTAGGGACAGAAAACTGTAGGTAGGGAGAGTGTCAGTTTCTTTCACTGTCAAAGTCCTTGTTTCCAGGGACCTGGAAGGACAGTGAGTGAATTCTCCTTGTGCTAAATTGTGCTTAAAAAAAACATTTTTTCTAGGGACAGAAAACTGTAGGTAGGGAGAGTGTCAGTTTCTTTCACTGTGAAAGTCCTTGTTTCCAGGGACCTGGAAGGACAGTGAGTGAATTCTCCTTGTGCTAAATTGTGCTTAAAAAAAACATTTTTTCTAGGGACAGAAAACTGTAGGTAGGGAGAGTGTCAGTTTCTTTCACTGTGAAAGTCCTTGTTTCCAGGGACCTGGAAGGACAGTGAGTGAATTCTCCTTGTGCTAAATTGTGCTTAAAAAAAACATTTTTTCTAGGGACAGAAAACTGTAGGTAGGGAGAGTGTCAAGCCCCATACACACTATCAGTTTTCTTGCAGGTTTTTCTCTTCAGGTTTACCAAAACCATCTAATATGAGGTCAAACCTTGAGAGTTTCAATTCGTATGCAATCAGGCAGGCCCTTGCACTACATGGTTTTGGTAAACCTGAAGAGAAAAACCTGCAAGAAAACTGATAGTGTGTATGGGGCTTCAGTTTCTTTCACTGTCAAAGTCCTTGTTTCCAGGGACCTGGAAGGACAGTGAGTGAATTCTCCTTGTGCTAAATTGTGCTTAAAAAAAACATTTTTTCTAGGGACAGAAAACTGTAGGTAGGGAGAGTGTCAGTTTCTTTCACTGTGAAAGTCCTTGTTTCCAGGGACCTGGAAGGACAGTGAGTGAATTCTCCTTGTGCTAAATTGTGCTTAAAAAAAACATTTTTTCTAGGGACAGAAAACTGTAGGTAGGGAGAGTGTCAGTTTCTTTCACTGTCAAAGTCCTTGTTTCCAGGGACCTGGAAGGACAGTGAGTGAATTCTCCTTGTGCTAAATTGTGCTTAAAAAAAACATTTTTTCTAGGGACAGAAAACTGTAGGTAGGGAGAGTGTCAGTTTCTTTCACTGTGCAAGTCCTTGTTTCAAGGGACAGAGAAGGACACCTGAAGGTAGCCCTTATTGCTTTTTTCCCATCTCCCTGCAGGCCATCTATTAGAATGTCTGGAAGGCAAACAAGGAGAGGCAGACAGTCAGGAGGCAATAAAAGAGGGCAAGCAGGCTCTGTGTCTGGGGGCAACAGTGCTGGTCGTGGACGCGGTGCATTGTCATCAGCACATGGCCATGGGACACGCTTGTCCTTCTTTTCGGCAGCTGGACATGTTGAGCCACATCATGCCGAAGACTTGGTAGAGTGGATGACCAAGCCCTCCTCCTCCTCCTCATCCTCTCTCACCCAGGCTCAGGGTACTGGAAAAGCAGCTGCCAAAGCGTCCTCTTCCCTGGTATCAATGTCAGACTCATCATCAGTCACTCCTTCCCTAGACCCACCATGTCCTCCTCCTGAGGAGTCCCCCGAACTGTTTCAGCACAGTGTTGGGTACATGCTCCAGGAGGATGCCCAGCGTTTCGAAGGGTCTGATGATGAAACCCAGCTAGAGGAAGGCAGTAGCGTGAGAGCAGACAGAGGGGATGCTCAAGAAGGACACCAATCTGGCAGTCATGTTCCAGCAGCTGCAGCATACTGCCAGATTGGCTCCAGTGATGAGGAGGGAGGTGATGATGAGGTCACTGACTCCACGTGGGTGCCTAATAGGAGAGAGGAGGAGGAGGATGAGGAGGAGGCACATCTCCAACGAGGCAGGATGCCCTTTGGTGGCCAGCGTAAGGGCAGTACACCGACGGAATCACACCGCAGAGCTCCGCCTGTGCAGGGCGCTGCCTCTGCCCGTCATTCAAAAAGTTCTTTGGTGTGGGCCTTTTTTGAGGCTAGTGCATCAGATCGCACAGCTGCTGTTTGCAACATATGTCTCAAGCGTATATCGCGTGGCCAAAACATCAGCCGCTTGGGTACCACATGCCTGACCAGACATATGTTGACCTGCCATGCAGCTCGTTGGCAAGCCTACCTCAAAGACCCACACCAAAGAACAAAGCGGACCTCTCCTTGCACCGCATCAGCTGGGATCTCCAACCCCACTATAACTTCAGTCCTCTCTGAAACATGCACTGAGAGGAATGAAGGTGTAGAATTAGGTGTGTCACAGCCAAGTACTTGCGGCCACTCTGCTAGCAGTACACCGACGTCCGATTCTAGCAGGCAAATTTCCCTGCCCCAGCTGCTGGACCGTCGAAAGAAGTTCACTCCCAGCCATCCACATGCCCAGCGGTTGAATGCTAGCTTGGCTAAATTGCTAGCGCTTCAACTGCTGCCTTTTCAGTTGGTAGACTCGGCCCCCTTCCGTGAGTTTGTGCAATGTGCGGTTCCTCAGTGGCAGGTTCCCAAACGCCACTTTTTCTCACGGAAGGCTATTCCGGCTCTCTACCGGCATGTGGAAGGCAATGTCTTGGCCTCGCTGGACAGGGCGGTCAGCGGTAAGGTGCATATTACCGCTGACTCATGGTCCAGCAGGCATGGACAGGGACGTTACCTTTCTTTCACGGCCCATTGGGTCACTCTTTTGGCAGCTGGGAAGGATGCAGGACAAGGTGCAGTAGTGTTGGAGGTTGTCCCACCGCCACGCCTCCAAAATGCTACTACTGGTTGTGACACACCTCTCTCCTCCACCCCCTCCTCTTCTTCTTCCTCCATGGCCTCTTCCTGTGGTTTGTCCTATGAACCAGCGGTGCTCCGTAGCCGTTCACGGGGCTACGCAAGTACGCAGGCAAAAAGATGCCATGCCGTGCTTGCGCTGGTGTGTTTGGGGGACAGAAGCCACACTGGGGCAGAGGTCCTGTCTGCTCTGCAGGGCCAGGCCGAGAGGTGGTTGACGCCACGCCAGCTTAAGCCAGGAATGGTGGTTTGCGACAATGGCACCAACCTCCTCTCCGCCCTCCGACAGGGACAACTGACCCATGTGCCCTGTGTGGCTCACGTCCTTAACCTGGTGGTGCAGCGGTTCTTGGGCAGGTACCCGGGCTTACAGGATGTCCTGAGGCAGGCCAGGAAAGTCTGTGTGCATTTCCGCAGATCTTATAATGCCAGTGCTCGCCTGGCTGAGCTGCAAAAGGAGTTGAACCTGCCCAAGAACCGCCTTATATGTGACATGCCCACCAGGTGGAACTCAACGTTGGCCATGCTGCAGCGGCTGCACACGCAGCAGAGGGCCATCAATGAGTACCTGTGCGACTACGGCACCAGGACAGGGTCAGGGGAGCTTGGTTTTTTTTCTCCACGCCAGTGGGGCATGATCAGGGATGCATGCACTGTCCTGGCACCATTTGAGGAGGCCACGAGGATGGTGAGCAGTGACAGTGCATGCATCAGTGACACTGTACCTCTTGTCCACCTGTTGGAGCACACGCTGCGTGGAATAATGGACAGGGCACTTGAGGCAGAACAGAGGCAGGAAGAGGAGGACTTCCTTGCCTCTCAAGGCCCCCTTTACCCAGACAGTGTTCCTTCTGTCCCACCCATCGCACAGGAAGAGGAGGAGGAGGAGGATTGTGTCAGCATGGAGGTGGAGGCTGGCACTCAGCATCATCAGCAGCAGTCTTTTAGGGATGATTTACAGTCCCAAGAAACCAGTGGACTTGTACGTGGCTGGGAGGAGGTGGCTGCGGATCATGTCGTCCTTAGTGACCCAGAGGACTCCGGAGCGAATGCCTCAGCAAACCTACGCTGCATGGCCTCCCTGATCCTGCAAAGTCTGCGGAAGGATCCTCGTATTCTTCGGATCAGGGAGAGGGACCATTACTGGCTGGCCACTCTCCTTGATCCACGGTACAAGGGTAAGGTTGCGGACCTTATGTTACCGTCGCAGAGGGAGCAGAGGATGAGACAACTCCGGGAGGCCTTGCAGAAAGGTCTGTGCAACGCGTTCCCAGAGACTGGGAGGTTACAAACTCCTGGTCCTGGACAACGAGTTGCTGAGGCTTCGGCCAGTCAAAGAAGGAGCGGTGGGGAAGGTGGCCGTCTGACCGATGCGTTCAGACAATTCTTTAGTCCGCAGCCCCAAAGTATGATCGGTTCCAGCAACCATCGCCAGCGTCTGATAAACATGGTGCAGGAATATCTAGGGGCAAGGTCAGACTTGGACACCTTCCCCACCGAAAATCCTCTGGCTTACTGGGTCTTGAGGATGGATCACTGGCCAGAGCTTGCACAGTATGCAATTGAGCTACTGGCCTGTCCTGCATCCAGCGTTCTTTCGGAACGCACATTCAGTGCTGCTGGAGGATTTGTCACGGATCACAGGGTGCGCCTGTCCACCGACTCGGTTGATCGACTGACTTTCATCAAGATGAACCAGTCTTGGATCACCACCAGCTACCACACACCTGATGCTGATATAACAGACTAATTGATTTTAACATGTCACATCCCTTCAAGACTGATGCTGATGCTGAGTGCCTGTGCTGTTATGTTGACTGGCTATCCTCCTCCTCCGAGTCCTCAATGATACGATTGATGATGATAGCTTGGAAGATCATTTTTGTTTATGGGTGCCGCCACCAGTGGCTAAGGCCCAATTTTTCAGCCCCTGTTTTACAGGGGCGTGTAATTACAATTTTTTTAGCAATAATTTGCCATAGGGCTCATTGCTGTGCTCCAAGTACAGTATCTGTGAGGGGTTGGAGTGTTGTGGCACCAGTGCCTAAGGCCCAATTTTTCAGCCCCTGTTTAACAGGGGCGTGTCATTACAATTTTTGAAGCAATACTTTGCAACAGGGCTCATTGCTGTGCTCCAAGTACAGTATCTGTGAGGGGTTGTAGTGTTGTGCCACCAGTGCCTAAGGCCCAATTTTTCAGCCCCTGTTCAACAGGGGCATGCAATTACAATTCTTGATCTAATAATTCACAGCAGGGTCCATTGCTGCACCCACCAAGAGTAACTCTGAGGGCTTACAGTCTTGTGGCAACGCCACCACCACCACCACCACGAAAGGCCCAATTTTTCAGCCCCTGTTCAAAAGGGGCATGTAATTACAATTCTTGATCTAATAATTCACAGCAGGGCCCATTGCTGCACCCCCCAAGAGTAACTGTCAGGGCTTACAGTGTTGTGGCACCAGCACCACCATCAAAGCCCCAATTTTTACTACCACTGTTCAACAATTATATGTAATTAAAATTCCTGATATAATAGTTGACAGCAGGGCGTTCCAGCACCAACCAAGAGTAACTGAGTGCTTACAGTGTTGTGCCAACACCAACAACTAAGGGGCCTATTTCTGCAGAGTATATACGGCAGGTCCCTACTTTCAAACATCCAACTTACAAACGACTCCTACTTGCAAACGAAAGAAGACAACAGGAAGTGAGAGGAAATCTACCCCTAGAAAGGAAAATTCTCTCCTGTAAGAATAAATATGGGAGAAAGGGGTCTCATCTGTACTGATGCTTTATCAGCAATCCTTGTTTCAAGAAAAACACCACATTTCAAAAACAGTTGTCATTGGGACGGAAAGTGAGGTGAAATGTTCTGAACAGGGGCACAGACAGCAAAACAAATGTTACAGGGGTGATAACCCTTACCTATGTTTCCCAAAAAGTTTAAAAATAGATTTTTGGGCTGGAGCTACACTTCAACAATGTACCTGTTCAAAATTACAAACACATTTTACATAAGAACAAACCTACAGTCCCTGTCTTGTATGCACCGCCTGTATACGGCTGTTCAGAGTATATAGGGCCTTTTTTATTTTATGTGCGGGGTTCCCCTTAATATCCATACAAGACCCAAAGGGGCTGGTAATGGGCTGGGGTAGGGGGGGGGGGTGTTGATGGGGTAGCTATGCCATTTTTCCTAAAGATTTTCATCCATATTACCGGGACCAGACATTGCATTAAAGCCGCAAGCAGTTTTAAATGACTTTTTTCCCTTTAGAAATGTTATTTTGTGCAGGGACAGTTCTAAACACGGGAAACACGTGGCACTTCACAGGCATACTTTAGACACCCCCCAGGTACGATATTTAAAGGAATATTTGACTTTTTTTTTTCACTTTATGCATCATTAAAATGACTGCTCCCGAAAAACGACCGTTTTTAAAACTTCTTTTTGCATTGATACATGTCCCCTGGTGCAGAACCCGGGTTCCCAAACCCTTTTTAGGACAATAACATGCATAATAGTTGTTATAATTAGCACTTTAGAATTCGAACGTTCGCATCCATTGTATTTAATAGGGTTCTAATGTTCGTTCGAACTTTCGGTCCGTTCGCGGGTTCTGGTGCGAACCGAACCCGGGGGTGTTCGGCTCATCACTAATCACCAGGCCTCCCTGGCTCAAATCTGTAAGGCCGCAACATGGTCTTCAGTACACACGTTTACTAGGTTCTACCAGGTGGACGTTAGAAGTCAGGAGGATGTCGCCTTTGGGCGCAGTGTGTTGCAGGCCGCAAAAGATCCTCATGTCTGATACGCTCAGCTTATGTATGGTGTATCCCCCCCCTCATTGGGAATTGCTTTGGGACGTCCCACATAGTAATGACTATGTCGCTCTGTATCCCGTGATGTACGAGAAAGAAAATAGGATTTTTATAACAGCTTACCTGTAAAATCCTTTTCTTGGAGTACATCACGGGACACAGAGCTCCCACCCCTCTTTTTGGGACACTTATTGCTTTGCTACAAAACTGAGGTGCTCCTGGATGGGAGGGGCTTATATAGGGGAGGGTACTTCCGGTTTGGAAGTTGCCAGTGCCAGCACCTGAAGGTAAACTATATAACCCACATAGTAATGACTATGCCGCTCTGTGTCCCGTGATGTACTCCAAGAAAAGGATTTTACAGGTAAGCTGTTATAAAAATCCTATTATTCACCTCCTGTGGCATTGCCCCAAGCTGCATTTATATTGGAATGAGGTGGTGACTGTGGTCAATTCTGTGTTCAAGATATCTTTACCAGTAGATCCCAAGGTATGCCTCTTGGGGGTGGTGGAAGAGCATGTGATAGAAGTGCACCGCAGGGAAGCAGTTCGGAGGGTGATGTTCCAAGCCAGGAGGCTGATTATGTTGTATTGGAAATCTGAGGCGCCCCCAACTTCGAGGAAATGGATATGCAAGATAGGGGATATGTTACGTATGGAAAAGCTCATCTACCAGCACAGGGGGAGCATGCAGAAATATGAAAATCTCTGGGCACCGTGGCTGGATACACCGGGGCTTGCCCCAGTGGACCTGGTCGCGGACAGATTATTGGGCTAGTTATGGGAAAAACACTCTGCTTGTGAATGCTATATTGTAGGACGAGAAGTATTATGAGGTTGCTACTTTAACCCTGTTTTGTATCAATTGGTCATGTGCATGGAAGTGCTGATTATTGTTTTTGATGTATATGGCTGTGTACCACCTTTGAATAAACACATTTTTGTTGGTTAAAAAAAAAAAAAAAAAGAAGAAGCAGGTACGAGCCTTTCTAGGAATCGCTGGTTATTATCGGCGATTCATTCCCCACTTTGCTTCTCAGGCTGTGCCCCTAACCAACCTGACAAAAGGGAAAGAGTCTGTCATGGTTAAATGGACCCCAGAGGCTGAGGCAGCATTCCAATTCTTAAAGAAAGCCTTATGTAGCCAGCCAGTGTTGTACTCACCAGACTTCTCTAGGGACTTTGTCGTACAAAGTGATGCATCAGACGTTGGGTTAGGAGCAGTTTTGTCCCAGGTCTGGAATGGGGAAGAGCACCCAGTCATTTACCTCAGCAGGAAATTCAAGTCCCATGAGGTAAATTACGCCACAATTGAGAAGGAGTGTTTAGCGGTGAAGTGGGCTCTAGATTCCCTTCGGTACTATCTGCTAGGTAGGCACTTTGACATGATTACTGATCACGCTCCTTTAAAGTGGATGGCTCAGAACAAAGAGACAAAAAGAAGAGTAAATAGGTGGTTCCTGGCCCTACAGGAATTCAACTTTACAGTAAAGCATCGCCCTGGCGTTCAAATGGGGAATGTGGATGCTTTGTCTCGAGTACATGCATGCCTGATTGCTTGTGCTCCAACCCCAAGGTTAAAACAAGAAGGGGGGGGGGTATGTGACAGCAGGCAGGTAAAATCTCCAGGTTGCATCCAGGATGGGAGATATATATGTCCTAGATTCAGGCTTTATGCCGATTTATACCACTAGGGGGAGTGCTGGGAGTCTTGCAGGGGAAGAGTTAATGAGCCCAGCTGAAGCAAGTGGGCTCGTTAGGGCCTCTACAAGAACTCCCAGCATGCTAAGGGAGAGGCTCCAACCTGGAACCAGATCTGTGTGAATAGTCTGGGGAGTGTGATCTCTGTGTGGTGAGCCAAAGTCTGTGAGGTTATTGTAAGAACTTCAAAAAGCAGGGAGCTAGGGACTGGGACAGCACAAGGCTGTACCCAGTTGTTAGTCAGGGACACCAACGTGTGTAGTAAGCGGTCAAGTTGACCAGGATTTCTTTTCATGTTTCTTTTTGTTTTGTTGTTCTTCCCTTGTAAATAGTTTGAATAAACCGCACCTTTCGTTTTTGCAACTACAAACTCTGTCTGCTATGCCTGTTTTGTGTGGTGAACCCATCCAGGGGGTCACACACACCCGCTGCTGAGCTAACCCCCTCACAATATATATATAAGGATACATAGCGGGGGGGGGGCACTTTACTGGGGTGCAGTGTTGCCAACCACCTGAAGTAAAATTTACTGAAAGGGAGCTCAAAATTTGCAAGCAGCACCAATTTAATGGCAAAAATCCTGAAATTTATTGTCAGAACCACATTTTTTTTTACGCACACTTCAAAAAGTACATAAAATGGCCAATTTTAGTGCAAAATAGTGCAGATATCAATATTTAAGCTATATATTGTGCTAATCGCACATGTAATTGGTGCGATTTGGCAATGTATTTAAATTATAACAAAAAGGCAAAAAACATACTTCTCCTTATGTATAAAGGTCAGGTTAATATAGCCAAACACAGGGTTTTCCTTTACAGTGTACGCAGGAACTTTGTGGACCCTGACATAAGGAGAATGCGGAAAACTCTGATGTAAGGAGAACTCTGAGGACTCTGATGTAAGTGTTGATGCTGTCGACTCTGGTGTAAAGGGAAACTCTGATGTAAGGGAGTCTCTAGTCACCACCGCCCCCTCCTTACACAAGAGTCTATAGAGATCCCCTAACATCACAGTCCACAGAGACTGCAGACATGGTACAAGAGATGAATACAGACTACATACATGGCACAGGAGATGGTCAGAGACAACATACATGGCACAAGAGATGGTCAGAGACTGCATATATGGCACAAGGGATGATCATAGACTGCATATATGGCACAATAGATTGTCAGAGACTGTAGGCATGGCGCTCAAAATGAACAGAGACTGCGGGCGTGGCACACAGAATGAACAGAGACTGCAAACGTGGTGCACAGAATGAACAGAGACTGCGGCCGTGACACACAGAATGAACAGAGACTGCGGGCATGGCACACAGAATGAACAGAGACTATGGGCGTAGTGCACAGAATGAACAGAGACTACGGGCTTGGTGCACAGAATGAACAGAGACTGCGGGCTTGGTGCACAGAATGAACAGAGACTGCGGGCTTGGTGCACAGAATGAACAGAGACTGCGGGCTTGGTGCACAGAATGAACAGAGACTGCGGGCTTGGTGCACAGAATGAACAGAGACTGCGGGCTTGGTGCACAGAATAAACAGAAACTGTGGGCGTGGCGCACAGAATGAACAGAGACTGCGGGCGTGGCGCACAGAATGAACAGAGACTGCGGGCATGGCACAAGGGCAGGGCTGATATAATAACATACACAGCCAGCTAGACTCTGATCCATTAAGCTAGAAGCAGCTTTTTTGCCCTACCTTCCAAAGAGATAGGAGAGAGAAATCTTCCTTTGTGGTGGTACTAGTGCCACTTACAATCCTCCTGGACCTTGTGCTGGCATAAGACCCTCCCCTTGATCTCATTGGCTCCTCCCCTTGTCTCCTACCCCTTGTCTCCTCGGCTCCCTTAATTTCACACACCCTAAAGTTCAGCGGCAATAGTCTCTGTGTGCTGCTAAACTGGAGATTTTCGTGACCCTCTCTCTGCTACCGCCCAGGTGGGAGTAGGGATTTTTTTTTCAGCGTAAGGGAGAAAGGGCGGCATCTTCTAGCCGAGGGCTCTCTGCTCTGCATGTGGCAAAGGAGGAGACGTGCAGGAGGCAGAGCCGAGACTCGAGCTGCTGACATTAACAGTGCCCAGCTGGGGCTGTGGTGCGCCGCTTGTCAGTGTGCTGGGTACAGGTATGAGAAAGGGGCCAGCCGCTGGCACTAGAATAAGCATCTTTTGGGGACTGAGCCCCTGGTTTTGGTGCCCCTCTCCTGTTGCCCTTATGCTGGCGCCAGCCCTGTGTGTATGGATACATAGGATAACACTATTTAGCTTCTAGGAGCAGAAAACATGGTAATAACAGCTTCTAGGAGATTAACTGCTTATGGACTGCCCTATAGCAGTCTTACTGCTACAGGGTGGCACCTGTGAGTCAGATACCGTATAGAGATAGATATATATATATATATATATATATATATATATATATATATATATATATCTGTCAGGTCCATAAATATTGGGACATCAACACAATTCAAATCTTTTTGGCTCTATACACCACCACAATGGATTTGAAATCAAACAAACAAGATGTGTTTTAACTGCAGACTTTCAGCTTTAATTTGAGGGTATTTGCATCCAAATCAGGTAAATGGTGTAGGAATTACAACAGTTTGTATATGTGCCTCCCACTTTTTAAGGGACCAAAATTAATGGGACAATTGGTTGCTCAGCTGTTCCATGGCCAGGTGTGTGTTATTCCCTCATTATCCCATTTACAAGGAGCAGGTAACAGGTCCAGAGTTAATTTCAAGTGTGCTATTTGCATTTGGAATCTGTTGCTGTCAACTCTCAATAGGAGATCCAAAGAGCTGTCACTATCAGTGAAGTAAGCCATCATTAGGCTGAAAAAACAAAAAACAAACCCATCAGAGAGATAGCAAAGACATTGGGTGTGGCCAAATCAACTGTTTGGAACATCCTTAAAAAGAAAGAACGCACCGGTGAGCTCAGCAACACCAAAAGACCCGGAGGACCACGGAAAACAACTGTGGTGGATGACCGAAGAATTCTTTCCCTGGTGAAGAAAACACCCTTCACAACAGTTGGCTAGATGAAGAACACTCTCCAGGAGGTAGGTGTATGTGTGTCAAAGTCAACAATCAGGAGAAGACTTCACCAGAGTGAATACAGAGGGTTCACCACAAGATGTAAACCATTGGTAAGCCTCAAAAACAGGAAGGCCGGGTTAGAGTTTGCCAAACAACATCTAAAAAAGCCTTCACAGTTCTGCAACAACATCCTATGGACAGATGAGACCAAGATCAACTTGTACCAGAGTGATAGGAAGAGAAGAGTATGGAGAAGGAAAGGAACTGCTCATAATCCAAAGCATACCACCTCATCAGTGAAGCATGGTGGTGGTAGTGTCATGGCGTGGGCATGTATGGCTGCCAATGAAACTGGTTCTGTTGTATTTATTGATGATATGACTGCTGACAAAAGCAGCAGGATGAATTCTGAAGTGTTTCAGGCAATATTATCTTTTCATATTCAGCCAAATGCTTCAGAACTCATTGGACGGCACTTCACAGTGCAGATGGACAATGACCCGAAGCATACTGCAAAAGCAACCAAAGAGTTTAAGGGAAAGAAGTGGAATGTTATGCAATGGCCAAGTCAATCACCTGACCTGAATCCGATTGAGCATGCATTTCACTTGCTGAAGACAAAACTGAAGGGAAAATGCCCCAAGAACAAGCAGAAACTGAAGACAGTTGCAGTAGAGGCCTGGCAGAGCATCACCAGGGATGAAACCCAGCGTCTGGTGATATCTATGCGTTCCAGACTTTAGGCTGTAATTAACTGCAAAGGATTTGCAACCAAGTATTTAAAAGTGAAAGTTTGATTTATGATTGTTAATCTGTCCCATTACTTTTGGTCCCTTAAAAAGTGGGAGTCACATATACAAACTGTTGTAATTCCTACACCATTCAGCTGATTTGGCTGCAAATACCCTCAAATTAAAGCTGAAAGTCTGCAGTTAAAGTACATCGTGTTTGTTTAATTTTAAATCCATTGTGGTGGTGTATAGAGCCAAAAAGATTTAAATTGTGTCAATGTCCCAATATTTATGGACCTGACTATATATATGTAGCGGGGTCTTTAACCACTTAACGACCGCTCACTGTATATATACGTCGGCAGAATGGCACCGACAGGCACAATCACGTAGAGTGTACGTGATTGCCTTTGTACAGTTGGGGGGTCCAATCGGACCCCCCTTCTATACAGTGAGCGGTGGCTAAGTGTCCGGGAGCGTTCCGGGATGAGGGAGCAGCCATTCGTTTCTGGCCACCCCCTCGCGATCGCTCCCGGCGAATGGAAATGCCCCCTCTGTCTGTGTCAGACAGAGGGAGCAGGAGGAAGTGATGTCATCTCTGGTGCGGCGCTCACATATACCGAGCGCCGTACAAGAGAAGATATCAGGTCAGTGCACACAACACTACACTGACACCAGGACACATAGGGACATAAATCGCCCCCCCAGGCCCCCCCAGACACCCCAGATCACCCCCCAGCCCCCAGTCACAGTGTCACTGATTGCAGTGACCATTTATTTAGTGATCACTGCAATCAGTGACATTTGTGACTGTAAAAGTGTCACCAAAGTTTAGTCTTAGGTCCAGTGTAGCCCCCTAACCCCCCCTAATAAAGGTTTAACCCCCTGATCACCCCCCAGATAACCCTTTCACCCCCTATCACCACTGTCGCTTAGCGATCATTTTTCTGATCGCTGTCTTAGCGTCAGTGATGCCGATCGGCAGCCAGTAATTTTTTTTAGGTTCGCCGCAGGTTTTTATAGCGTCAGGTACCCCAATATATTATCTAATAAAGGTTTAACCCCCTTGATCGCCCCCAGGTAACCCTTTCACCCCCTATCACCACTATCACTAAGCGATCGTTTTTCTAAACGCTGTCTTAGTGTCTGTGATGCAGATCGGTAGCCGGTAATTTTTTTTAGGTTCGCCGCAGGTTTTTATAGCGTCAGGTACCCCAATATATTATCTAATAAAGGTTTAACCCCCTTGATCGCCCCCCAGGTAACCCTTTCACCCCCTATCACCACTGTCGCTAAGCAATTGTTTTTCTAAACGCTGTCTTAGTGTCGGTGATGCAGATCGTAGCCAGTAATTTTTTTTAGGTTCGCCGCATGTTTTTATAGCGTAAGGTACCCCAATATATTATCTAATAAAGGTTTAACCCCCTTGATCGCCCCCCAGGTAACCCTTTCACCCCCTATCACCACTGTCACTAAGCGATAGTTTTTCTAAACGCTGTCTTAGTGTCGGTGATGCAGATCGTAGCCAGTATTTTTTTTTAGGTTCGCCGCATGTTTTTATAGCGTCAGGTACCCCAATATATTATCTAATAAAGGTTTAACCCCCTTGATCGCCCCCCCCAGGTAACCCTTTCACCCCCATCACCACTGTCGCTAAGCAATCGTTTTTCTAAACGCTGTCTTAGTGTCGGTGATGCAGATCGGTAGCTGGTAATTTTTTTTAGGTTCGCCACAGGTTTTTATAGCGTCAGGTACCCCCATATATTATCTAATAAAGGTTTTAACCCCCTGATTGCCCCTAGTTAACCCTTTCACCAGTGATCACCATATAAGTGTTACGGGTGACGCTGGTTAGTTAGTTTGCTTTTTATAGTGTCAGGGCACCCGCCGTGTATATAACCCAATAAAGGTTTAACCCCCTGATCGCCCGGCGGGTGATATCAATTAGGTTTTAGCGTCAGAGAGGGTCTGAGTCACACCCCAGGCAGCGTCAGGTTAGTGCCAGTAACGCTAACACCCACGCGTGAAGCATACACCCCCCTTAGTGGTATAGTATCTGAACAGATCAATATCTGATCTGATCAGATCTATACTAGCGTCCCCAGCAGTTTAGGGTTCCCAAAAACGCAGTGTTAGCGGGATCAGCCCAGATACCTGCTGGCACCTGCGTTTTGCCCCTCCGTCCAGCCCAGGCCACCCAAGTGCAGTATCGATCGATCACTGTCACTTACAAAACAAAAACACACATAACTGCAGCGTTCGCAGAGACAGGCCTGATCCCTGCGACTCCAGTGCTGTAGGAGGTGATTTCACCACCACAGTTAAAAAAAAAAAGCAAATATGCCGAAGCATTGGGGCAGCAGGGGCGGAGGAGCGATTTTGCTCCTAATGCCGCGTACATACGGTCGAAATTCCGACGGAGGCTTGCCCGTGGAAAAGTCCGACCATGTGTGTGCGGCATAACTTTTTTGCGGGAGGATGCCCCCATGCTTCGGCATATATAAATGGTGCGTGTATGCCCATCATTGGAAGTGGGTGGATGAAGGGCGGTATTCTAATGGTGGGCATACCCACCGATCAATCTCTTTTTTCGTTCAGCCAACTGGCTGCATGAAATAAAAAGATTACAATACATGTCCAACAAGGACCAGCAACGTACTGGTATGTTGCTGGACTTTGAATGTTTATACCAGAATGATGCCTGCGGGTTTAGGTATCATCTTGGTATCATTCTTTTCAGCCTGCGGCCGGCTTTCATGTAAAAGCAATCCTAGCGGCTAATTAGCCTCTGGACTGCTTTTACAAGCAGTGGGAGGGAATGCCCCCCCCCCCGGATATAAAAAGCGCCATTGGGAAATTGGGAAAGCATTTTATCACACCGATCTTGGTGTGGTCAGATGCTTTGAGGGCAGAGGAAAAATCTAGGGTCTAGAAGACCCCAGTTTTTTCAAAAAAAGAGTACCTGTCACTACCTATTGCTATCATAGGGGATATTTACATTCCCTGAGATAACAATAAAAATGATAAAAAAAAAAAAATACTTGGAAGGAACAATTTAAAAATAAAATAAAAAAGCAAAATTAATAATAAAAAAAAAAATAAATAAATAAAAAAAAAAGCACCCCTGTCGTGCCCTGCTCTTGCCCAATGGCGAACGCAAGCGTCGGTCTGGCGTCATATGTAAACAGCAATTGCACCATGCATGTGAGGTATCACCGCGAAGGTCAGATCGAGGGCAATCATTTTAGCAGTAGACCTCCTCTGTAAATCTACTGGGGTAACCTGTAAAGGCTTTTAAAGGCTTTTAAAAATGTATGTAGTTTGTCGCCAATGCGCGTTTGTGCGAAATTTTAAAGCATGTCGTGTTTGGTATCTATGTACTCGGCCTAAGATCATCTTTTTTATTTCATCAAACATTTGGGCAATATAGTGTGTTTTAGTGCATTAAAATACAAAAAGGTGTATTTTTTAACCCAAAAAATGCGTTTGAAAAATCGCTGCGCAAATACTGTGTAGAAAAAAAATGCAACACCCACCATTTTAATCTGTAGGGCCTTTGCTTTAAATATATATATATATATATAATGTTTGGGGGTTCAACATAATTTTCTTGCAAAAAAAAAAAAATGTTTTCATGTAAACAAAAAGTGTCAAAAAGGGCTTTGTCTTCAAGTGGTTAGAAGAGTGGATGTAAGCTTCCTAATGTTGTGTATAAAATGCCAGAACAGTTCAAAACCCCCCCAAATGACCCCATTTTGGAAAGTAGACACCCCAAGCTATATACTGAGAGGCATGTCGAGTCCATGGAATATTTTATATGTTGACACAAGTTGCGGAAAAACGACAATTTTATTTATTTTATTTTTTTGCACAAAGTTGTCACTAAATGATATATTGCTCAAACATGCCATGGGCATATGTGGAATTACACCCCAAAATACATTCTGTTGCTTCTCCTGAGTACGGGGATACCACATGTGTGAGACTTTTTGGGAGCCTAGCCATGTACGGGACCCCAAAAACCAAGCACCGCCCCTTCAGGCTTTCTAAGGGTGTAAATTTTTGATTTCACTTCTCACTGCCTATCACAGTTTCGGAGGCCATGGAATGCCCAGATAGCACAAACCCCCCCAAATGACCCCATTTTGGAAAGTAGACACCCCAAGCTATTTGCTGAGAGGTATTGTGAGTATTTTGCAGATCTCGCTTTTTGTCACAAAGTTTTGAAAATTGAAAAAAAAAAAAAATATATATATATATATATATATTTTCTTTCTTCATTTTCAAAAACAAATGAGAGCTGTAAAATACTCGCCATTCCTCTCAGCAAATAGCTTGGGGTGTCTATATTCTAAAATGGGGTCATTTGGGCGGGTTTTGTGCGATTTTGGCATTTTATGGCCTTCGAAACTGTGATAGGTAGTGAGGAGTGAAATCAAAAATTTGTGCCTAGAAATCCTGAAGGCGGTGCTTGGTTTTCGGGGTCCCGTACGCGGCTAGGCTCCTAAAAAGTCCCACACATGTGGTATCCCCGTACTCAGAAGCAGAAAAATGTATTTTGGGGTGCAATTCCACATATAACCATGGCATGTGTGAGCAATATATCATTTAGTGACAACTTTTTGTAATTTTTTTTTTTTTTTTGTCATTATTCAATCACTTGGGACAAAAAAAATTATATTCAATGGGCTCAACAGGCCTCTCAGCAATTTCCTTGGGGTGTCTACTTTCTAAAATGGGGTCATTTGGGGGGGTTTTGTGCTATTTTGGCATTTTATGGCCTTCGAAACTGTGATAGGTAGTGAGGAGTGAAATCAAAAATTTGTGCCTAGAAATCCTGAAGGCGGTGCTTGGTTTTCGGGGTCCCGTACGCGGCTAGGCTCCTAAAAAGTCCCACACATGTGGTATCCCCGTACTCAGGAGAAGCAGAAAAATGTATTTTGGGGTGTAATTCCACATATAACCATGGCATGTGTGAGCAATATATCATTTAGTGACAACTTTTTGTAATTTTTTTTTTTTTTTTTTAGTCATTATTCAATCACTTGGGACAAAAAAATAAAAAATTCAATGGGCTCAACATGCCTCTCAGCAATTTCCTTGGGGTGTCTACTTTCCAAAATGGGGTCATTTGGGGGGGTTTTGTACTGCCCTGTCATTTTAGCACCTCAAGAAATGAGATAGGCAGTCATAAATTTAAAGCTGTGTAAATTTCAGAAAATGTACCCTAGTTTGTAAACTCTATAACTTTTGCGCAAACCAATAAATATACGCTTATTGACATTTTTTTTACTAAAAACATGTGGCTAAATACATTTTGGCCTAAATGTATGACTACAATTGAGTTTATTCGATTTTTCTTATAACAAAAAGTAGAAAATATCATTTTTTTTCAAAATTTTCGGTCTTTTTCCGTTTATATCGCAAAAAATAAAAATCGCAGAGGCAATCAAATACCATTAAAAGAAAGCTCTATTTGTGGGAAGAAAAGGACGCAAATTTTGTTTGGGTACAACATTGCATGTCCGCACAATTTACAGTTAAAGCAGCGCAGTGCAAAATTCTGAATTCACCTCTGGTCCTCTAGCTACCAAATGGTCCGGGGCTTAAGTGGTTAAATTTAGTTGGGGTACACCTGGGTGGTAGTATGACCCAGGTGTGTCATTGTGAGAGGTTTTGGACCCCTTTGTATTCGTGGAGGATTGGGTGGTGTATTATTCTCCTTGGCCTGTGGGTGGCGGTGTACCCGGAGGCTCAAGGTAGAATCACTACCACAGTGCTACCCTTTTTGTCCCTTTCCGGAGACGGTACGGCAAGGGCGGGGAACCTGCCGTGGTGTCGATGGAAGGGGATAAAGTGGGGAGACACCCTCACCACGAGGTCTTCGAGGATCTTCTCTTCACGCATCCAGGCACCTTAGGCCTGGGTGCGGGCGGTTCGGAGTTCTGGCCCAGGCGCCCTAGGCCTGGCCGGAATGGAGTTGGAGTCCATCCCAGTCACCTTCAGCCTGGGGTGAGGTACTAGATCGTAGGCCTGGGGCCCAGTAACTTCGACTGGGTCCCGCAAGGGCGAAGTGATCCGAGGGTACCCGAGGTGGACGGGACCCACATCTGAGGTGAGGAGGCCGGGGAGGTCACCCGTCCGGAGATTCCGGAGCAGCATCAACCCGGTGACGGATGGGCCTCCGGTAACTCCCTTAGAGGGACACCTTCCCCTGATAGGGGCCACATCGCAGCGAAGGTACTCCTAAATACGTTCTCTTGAGTTGCTGGTAGAGACTCACAAGTTCCATGTTCTATGCTAAATCAAGGCTACGATAACCGCTGGTGAAATCACAGTGGTTTCGATTGAAACCCAGGATAGTGCCTCGATCTGCTCATCCCACCGTATCAGGCTGTTAAAACGTTCCAACTAGTTGGCTACAGAAGCATTGTTTATTGTGGAGTTTACAATAAAGCAAAAGTTGGACCGTGATCGGTGTGTGGACTCTGGTTAATGGGAGCAAAGGAGGGTGCCAGGATAGCAGGACTGAGTTTCATAACTAAAGCACATTGGCCCGAGGAAGATACTGATACTGGCCTTCACCTCACCCACAGACATGGGGAGGACATGGGCTGTAGCGCATCTCACCCTGTCGTGTGACATACCCCTAGACAAAGGAGACGGGGTGAGGCCGCTACATATATATATATATAATCTCTATACTGTATCTGACTCACAGGTGCCACCCTGTAGCAGTAAGACTGCTATAGGGCAGTCCATAAGCAGTTAATCTCCTAGAAGCTGTTATTACCATGCAGGGCCGATCCGCCCTATAGGCTTGCTAGGCAAGCTGCATAGGGCCCCGAGTAATTACTAGGGGCCCCCGAATCTTCGCCGCCGCCGCCGCCGCCGCCACTAGAGGTCCGCAGGCCGGGAAGAGACAATTTTCATTTTCTTGTAGACCAAGAGGAGGGTCAGGGTGGCTGCCAATAGGAATTGAGCTGTGGCACCGCCCACCTCCCGCCCCGCTAATGTCTGTCTGTGTGTGAGTGAAATGTGGGAAGGGGCGGGGGTGGGCGGCGGCGCCGCAGCTTAATTCCTATTGCCAGCCACCCGGCCGGCTCCTCCACTGTCCCCTCTGCGTAATGGCGGCGGAGAGAGTCTCTGCTGCTGGGTCATCACACCTGGTGTAAGGGGGGCCTCTGCTGGGAATGCCTGGTGTAAGGGGGGCCTCCGCTGGGAATGCCTGGTGTAAGGGGGGCCTAGCCTGGTGTAAGGCCTCCGCTGGGAATGCCTGGTGTAAGGCAGGCCTCCACTGGGAATGCCTGGTGTAAGGGGGGCCTCCGCTGGGGAGGCCTGGTGTATAGGGGGGCCTCCACTGGGAATGCCTGGTGTAAAGGGGGCCTCCGCTGGGGAGGCCTGGTGTAAGGGGGGCCTCCGCTGGGGAGGCCTGGTGTAAGGGGGGCCTCCGCTGGGGAGGCCTGGTGTAAGGGGGGCCTCCGCTGGGAATGCCTGGTGTAAGGCGGGACTCCGCTGGGAATGCCTGGTGTAAGGGGGGCCTTCGCTGGGAATGCCTGTTGTAAGGGGGGCCTTCGCTGGGAATGCCTGGTGTAAGGGGGGCCTCCGCTGGGGAGGCCTGGTGTAAGGGGGGCCTCTGCTGGGAATGCCTGGTGTAAGGGGGACTCCGCTGGGAATGCCTGGTGTAAGGAGGGACTCTACTGGGAATGCCTGGTGCAAGGAGGGACTCTACTGGGAATGCCTGGTGTAAGGAGGGACTCTACTGGGAATGCCTGATATAAGGAGGAACTCTACTGGGAATGCCTGGTGTAAGGGGGACTCCGCTAAGAATGCCTGGTGTAAGGAGGGACTCGGGGCTTCCACTGATTCTGCATTATGGTGAGTTGAATAATTTCATTCTATATTACAATGTAATAATAGAAATAATGCGCTTCAGTCATCCTGACACCATAACAACCATGGTGCCGGGATGATTGAAGCGCTAACACCAGGTGTTTGGAGTATCTTTATCTGCTGATTTGTTAAACTTTCTGGAATACACATATTTCTATTGTGGTGTAGGATCTGGGCCTGCTGTCCCTCCACCCCTCTTTCTTTCTATCTCTCCCTCTTTCTTTCTCTCTTTCTTCCTCCATCCCTCATTCATCTCCGACTCTAACCACACCCCTCCGAGCCACGCCCACGTAAGCCACGCCCACCAGTCCGCGTAAACCACACCCATTTTTTGCCACCGTAAAGGGCCCCTTAGCAGAATTTTGCTTAGGGCCTCAGGGAGGTCAGGATCGGCACTGTTACCATGTTTTCTGCTCCTAGAAGCTAAATAGTGTTATCCTATGTATCCATACACACAGGGCTGGCGGCAGCATAAGGGCACCAGGAGAGGGGCACCGAAACCAGGGGCTCAGTCCCCAAAAGATGCTTATTCTAGTGCCAGCGGCTGGCCCCTTTCTCATACCTGTACCCAGCACACTGACAAGCGGCGCACCACAGCCCCAGCCGGGCGCTGTTAATGTCAGCAGCTCGAGTCTCGGCTCTGCCTCCTGCACGTCTCCTCCTTTGCCACATGCAGGGCAGAGAGCCCTCGGCTAGAAGATGCCGCCCTTTCTCCCTTACGCTGAAAAAAAAAATCCCTACTCCCACCTGGGCGGTAGCAGAGAGAGGGTCACGAAAATCTCCAGTTCAGCAGCACACAGAGAATATCTGTCCAATTACTTTTGGTCCCTTAAAAAGTGGGAGTCACATATACAAACTGTTGTAATTCCTACACCATTCAGCTGATTTGGCTGCAAATACCCTCAAATTAAAGCTGAGAGTCTGCAGTTAAAGCACATCTTGTTAGTTTCATTTCAAATCCATTGTGGTGGTGTATAGAGCCAAAAAGATTAGAATTGTGTCGATGTCCCAATATTTATGGACCTGACTGTATGTGATCCAACACTTTCAGGTAGCTCGCTTCTACTGTGATTACAAACAGCAGAACCTAAATGGCAGGCACACGGTACCCGATGTACTCTGGCACCCGCCGATTTTTGGCCAGAGAGCCAGAACTGCAATCTGCCTATGTAAACAAGGCAGATCGCCGGTCTGACAGGGGGAAGGGATGGAGTTTGTGTCTCTGCAAAGCAGGGAATACATTTAATTTCTTCCTCTAGTAAAAGCAGCACACACAGTGTAGTAAAACACAGGCTAGGCACACAATTAACACTTTGATCGCCCCTGATGTTAACCCCTTCCCAGCCAGTGTCATTACTGCCATAATAGGTTTCCATTCTCTGGCAAGGGTCAACTAGGGATTAGCGGCGATGAATTGACCAGCATACACATTGCTTTGGTCCACAATAGATCTATAGAGATCTTCTGTGAAAAACAGTGAATAAAAATCAAGTGACATAAAATCAACTGTTTCCACCCAAATTCCGGGTTGGCCAGTGAATGGGGGAAGTACGGGCACTGCAGAAGTGGTGGGCTCCCAATTAGGATTGGCAAATGCAGCAGGTAGGGCACTATGGGCTCGACTGGCCTGGCTTCTTGGTGGCTGCGGGGCATTTCTTGTGCTAGCCACCGTACCAGCTTGAACTGCACTTATGGGACTCGCCATGACACCACGTGTTAGTGCAGTGCTGGTTTGATTACGACCAGGGTGTACTAGGCACCTCAACAACAACAGAACAGGGTCGGGTAAGCCTGACCTTAGCAGGGACCACTACTCCATCATCAGAGCAATCTGGCATGGTGCCGCTGCTCTCTACTGGTTTGTATACTGAGCCTAAATCTGACAGTGAGGCTTCCCCATCGCTCTCATCTGTCATGCTCAGCAACATGTAGGCCTCTTCACTAGTATACCTCTGTCTGGAAATTTTGGCCTCTTACAGGTACAACTAGTGCGACTCACAGGCAAAAGGAGCAGCTGGTTGTCAGCGACTGCTTCAATCGCTACCAAAAAAAACTGTAATGCCGCGTACACACGATCATTATTCACGGCGGTTAAAAAACCGCCGTGAATAATGACAGGAAAAACGAGGGAACCGCTTGGTTCCCTACACACGGTCGTTTTTCCCGTCATTTTTTCTCTTGACGAGAAAAACGACCGTCTTTGGGCTCCGCGGCAGTGTTTCCCTATGGGAAAACTGCCGCGGAAAAAAATGCTGGAAAAAACGATGAGAAAATTTAGAACATGTTCTAAATTTTCTCGTCGTTTTTTATGCCGTTTTTCTAGACGAGAAAAACGACATAAAGCCCACAGACGATCGTTTTTCTCGGCGAAAAAAAAAATGCAGTTTTTCTCGTCGAGAAAAGCGGTCGTGTGTACGCGGCATTAGCGTTTGCAGGGATCAGGCCTGACTCTGCGAACGCTGCAGTTATGTGTGTTGTGTTTTGTAAGTGACAGTGATCGATTGATACAGGACTTGGCTGGGCTGGGCAGAGGGGCTAAACGCAGGTGCTAGCAGGTGTCTGAGTTGATGCCACTAATGCTGCATTTTTGGGAACGCTACACTATTGGGGACGCTAGTATAGATCTGATCAGATCAAAGATATTGATCCGTTCAAACACTATACTAGTAAGGGAGGTGTATGGTGCGTGCGTGGGTGTTAGCTCTACTGGCACTAATTTGACGCTCCTGGGGCTGACACTAAAACATGTACTGGGGGGGCGATCAGGGGGTTAAACCTTTATTCTGTAATATATGGCGGATACCCTGACGCTATAAAAACCTGACGGTGACAGTAACTAGCTAACTGGCTAACTAGCTGGCTAACTAGTGTCACCCCTGACACTAAATACAGTGATCAGAAAAGAGATCTGTACACTATATTAGTGACAATGGTGACAGGGTCAACTGGGGGGGTGATCAAGAGGTTAAACCTTTATTAGGGGGGTACCCTAAAGCTACCTGGGCCTACTACTAACTGCCCCAATGGCGATTAGTGTCACAAGACACTAGTACAGTGATCAGTAAAAAAAACAAAAAAAAACAGAAAACTGCACTTGGTGACACAGTGGCAGGGAGTGAACTGGGGGGGGGGGGGTGAAAAGTGTACCTATGTGTACTGTGTTTTTTTTTCACTGACACTTACAATATCATATGCTAGCATTTTTTTATTTATATTTTTTTGAACACACACGTTGTCCTCTCACTTAAATCAGGCTTCCTTTTTAAACACAGGTGTGTATATATACACATAGTGGTGTTTTTTGATACTATGGCCTTTTCAAATTTATTTTCACTTGTATAAAAATGATTTTGATTACATTTTCTGTCTTGCACATATATCTTGGACTCACATGTATGTTCAGGATAATAAGTTTATGTTATTTTATTTATATATAATTTTTGCTTTTTTCACAGGTGCTTTTCATTCTTGGAGTGTGTTAAAGACAATCAGAAGCTCATTTTGTTCCTGTGTTCAGTGAACTTGATTGGTGCAGAGTCGGCTTTATCTCCTATATATATTCTGGTGGTTCCCCCACACACTTCAGCTATGAGTAAGCATCTATCCTAGATGTGAAACGCGTCAGCCTTCCACCCCTGCATGTCAGTTTTCTGTTTTTGTTTGTTCTTGGACTTTTTTGAACTTATGGATTAATTTGGGATTTTAATTTTGAAAATAAATCGTTCATACAGAGTGCGGCAGTCCAGGGCTCTTTCCTTTCCATGCACCAGTGCAAAGCCAGCACCTGTTTTAGTATCAGGGCGGGAGCTATCTTTGGAGCTTAACAGCGTGGAGCGGTACACACCTCTCATTGTACTGTGTCAGTGTAGTGTTGGTGCAACTCACATTTGGATGTCCTCTCTGAAACCGAAAAGGGCTCCACGATGGGAGATGACATCACTTCCCCTGCCTGTGTTTACATTACACAGGCAGAGGACAGTCTGCCATTCGAAACCGATCACCAGGAGACTGATCGGTTCTGAAACAAATTTGATCGCCGCGGCCCCCCCCCAGGCCACGCGCCCAACGTACAGCTATGACGATTCGCCCAGGAGAGCCAACCTGCCGCAGTATAACTGCAGCAGCTGCTCTTTTTTATTTTTTTAACAAAAAAAGTTTATTTTTCAGAAAAAACAAAACAGTGATACAAACAGTACGCAGTAGATACAAGTACATTGTGTAAGCATCAAAGTAGATGATACATAGCCAGCGACACTCCCTTCATCCAGGAAGGGAGAAAGAAAAAAAAAAAAGGGGGGGGGGGGGACAGAAAATTGACACAGCATTATACAGTCAACCGAGCTCTGTTATCCTATACTAGAGATTGTCACTAAGTTAATTTGGTATACATAGATGAGAAGTAACAAGAGCAACGGACAATGAATATTGGGTGTGCAAGAAATCACTTTCCAGGAGAAGACAGTGGGGATCCAATGCTAGGATAGAACATGCTTGGAGATCCAGTGGGGGGAGGGAAACACACAGCAGCACAGCAGCTGCTCTTTAACTGGTTAAAGCGGAGGTCCACACAAAAAGTGAACCTCCGCTTTTCGGAACCCTCCCCCCCTCCGGTGTCACACTTCCAGGGGAAAGTGCAGATATCTGTATAATACAGGTATTTGCACCCACTTCTGGGAATAGACTCCCACAGGAGTCACTCCACTTCCCGTCCCCCCACTGTCTTCTGGGAAACACACTGGTCCCAGGAGACAGCGAGGACCACTGAGAACGCGCCGCGCTACTCGCGCATGCACAGTAGGGAACAGGGCAGTGAAGCCGCAACGCTTCACTTCCTGATTTCCTCACCGAGGATGGCGGCGGGGGCAGCCGAGAGACGAGCGATTGCTCGGCTTTGGCTGCTGTCATCGTGGGCACCCTGGACAGGTAAGTGTCCATTTATTAAAAGTCAGCAGCTGCAGTATTTGTAGCTGCTGGCTTTTAATATATTTTTTTTCGTGGGACCTCCACTTTAGGCTGTAGTAATTCGATTTAGGAGTGGAAAATAGAAGAGGGCAGAGAAATGCTGCTAAACACTAACATGGCCAAAGCGCATTAACCTCAATGCAAAACGATTCTAAAAATAGGATTTTTGTACTCACCGTAAAATCCGTTTCTCTGACCTCCATGGACTGACACAGCAGGATACTGTAAACGTGTGGGTATATGTCCCTGCTTGCAGGAGAAGATCTAGGCAGAATGTTAGATGTTAGCAACATACATTCTAGAACAAACCAGAGCTGAACAGCACCGCCCAGGGGGGCGGTCCCTTCGTACATTACCCTCCCACCTGCAGCCAGCAGCCTCAGTTCGTAACAAAGCAGTACAAACCTTAAAGGAAGGGTGGGTGCTGTGTCAGTCCATGGACGTGAGAGAAACGGATTTTACAGTGAGTACAAAAATCCTATTTTCTCTTATCGTCCATGGACTGACACAGCTGGATACTGTAAACGTGTGGGACGTCCCAAAGCAGTATCAGAAGGGTGGGAGCAGTAGTAAAGGAACAACCAAAACTTCACTCCAAACAAGCAGAGCTCCTCAACGGAGGAGTTGCAACATTAAACAGCGGTCTGCAACACTTTGCAGCCAAAGGAAGCATCCGAAGATGCAGCCACATCAACCTTATAGAAATTAGAAAAGGTATGAACGGACGACCAGGTCGCCGCCTTGCACACTTGTGCAACCGACGCTTGATGTCGGAAAGCCCAGGAAGCACCAATTGCCCTGGTGGAATGCACCGTAACCGGAAAGGCAGGCGCCCGCCCCTTAATGGCATAGGCCTGAATAACCGTCTGTTTGATCCACCTAGAAATGGTGGCAGACGAAACCGCTTGGCCCTGTTTTGGACCCAAAACGGACACAAACAGTGAGTCAGACTTCTGTATGGAAGCAGTAGCAGACAGGTACACCCGTAAGGCTCGTACCAAATCCAAATTGTGAAGCGCAACCTCTTGGATGCGATGGATGAGGGCAGAAGGACGGAAGGACAATGTCCTCATTAAGGTGAAAAGCCGAAACCACCTTTGGAAGGCAAGATGGTCGCGGGCGCAACACTGCCTTATTCTTATGGAGGACCAGGTAAGGCGACTTGCATGACAGAGCCGCCAACTCAGACACCCATCTAACAGAAGTGATGGCCACTAAGAAAGCCACCTTCTGAGACAAGGTTAAAAGAGGAATATCTCTGATATTTTCAAAAGGAGGTTCCTGAAGAACCGAGAGCACCAAGTTCAGATCCCAAGGAGGGAGCAGGGGCTTAGCAGGGGGAATCACATGGCGAACCCCCTGCACAAAAGTGCTAACTAAAGAATGACCTGCTAGGGGTCGTTGAAAGAAAACGCCCAAGGCCGAAATCTGACCCTTAATAGTGCTTTAAAACCAGCCTTTGGGCTACACCACGCTGCAAGAACCGCAGGATTCTGCGGACAGAGTACGTCCGTGGACGCCAGTCTAGCTCTTCGCACATAGCGATGTAAGCTCTCCAGGTACAGTGATAGATCTTTCTAGAAGAAGACTTCCGTGCCCTAAGCATGGTTGAAATCACTGAATCCGACAGGCTTTGGTCCTTCAGCACCTGGCTGTCAATAGCCATGCCGTTAAAACCAGAGACTGTAAAGCAGGATGAAAGATAGGACCTTGAGACAGAAGGTCCTCCCTCATGGGCAGTCGCCAAGGGATGTCCGCGATGAGACGTACCAGATCGGCGTACCAATGACACCGAGGCCAATCCGGGGCAATGAGGATCACCGGAATGCCCTCGGCCGCTACCCTGCGCAGCAGACGAGGAATAAACTGCAGAGGAGGGTAAAGTATATCAAGCGATACTGACCCCACAGAGACACCAACGCGTCCGAGGCATCCGCCCAGGGGTCCCCGGACCTGGCCACAAACCTCCATACCTTGCAATTGAGTCGAGATGCCATCAGGTCCACATCCGGTGTGCCCCACCACCGACAAAGGAGTTGAAACACCTCCGGATGCAAGAACCACTCCCCCTGGTCCAAGGACTGGCGACTCAGATAGTCCAAAATAATAAAAAATGCGCTACCCAAACAATGTGCAAAAAACAAAGTGCAAAATAAACAATATTGGATGCAATTATATGCAAAAAAAGTTCCAGGTGAAAGGCTATCAGATAGTGTCCTAATAGACAAAAACAGGCTGTGAAGTGACTCGCTGCATTCAGAACCAAATGGGAGAAGTAATGATTGAAGGGGAAAGTTGATATCTTCCTCCAAACTTTTCCAGCAAGATGAGACAGAATAGTAAAAATGGGCGCTTACCAAATCCGGTGGATCTCTATTACGGAGATCATAAAGGCTCAGCACATCATAGGACTCCACGGTATCCCGGCATCAGTCCCGCAGCAGGTCCGCTCTCTCCTTAGGCTGTCCAGGGGCACAGCTTTTTTGTAACCAGGATCGGTTCCCAATGTTTGGTATGATAAGCGTGGATATCATAAAAGAGATAAGGGGAGACTCATGATGCAGTATAATGAAAGTCCCATAATTTAAAAAGCAGAAAAGCTGACATCCAGAGTCTCAAACAAAACAAGATTTCAAAAATCCGCGGTAAGACAAGACAACCAGCCGCGGCTCAGGCCACTAAGCTGGAGCGTGGTGACGTCAGAGATGATTGCTCCGCCCGACGCTGCGTTTCTCCTATACAAGGCATCAACAGGGAAGGAGGCAAAGATTTGCCTCCAGCGTCGGGCGGAGCAATCATCTCTGACGTCACCACGCTCCAGCTTAGTGGCCGGCTGGTTGTCTTGTCTTACCGCGGATTTTTGAAATCTTGTTTTGTTTGAGACTCTGGATGTCAGCTTTTCTGCTTTTTAAATAAAGGGACTTTCATAATACTGCACCATGAGTCTCCCCTTATCTCTTTTATGATATCCACGCTTATCATACCAAACATTGGGAACCGATCCTGGTTACAAGGATGCTGTGCCCCTGGACAGCCTAAGGAGAGAGCGGACCTGCTGCGGGACTGATGCCGGGATACCGTGGAGTCCTATGATGTGCTGAGCCTTTATGAACTCCGTAATAGAGATCCACCGGATTTGGTAAGCGCCAATTTTTACTATTCTGTCTCATCTTGCTGGAAAAGTTTGGAGGAAGATATCAACTTTCCCCTTCAATCATTACTTCTCCCATTTGGTTCTGAATGCAGCCTGTTTTTGTCTATTAGGACACTATCTGATAGCGTTTCACCTGGAACTTTTTTTGCATATAATTGCATCCAATATTGTTTATTTTGCACTTTGTTTTTTGCACATTGTTTGGGTAGCGCATTTTTTATTATTTTTGACCATTATTGTATAGCTGTATATTCCAGCTATTTTTTTAAATGCAGCACCTATCATTTATGTTTGAGAAATCTTTTTTTCCATTATAGCCTTTCATATAAGGAAAATTTTTTTCACATTTCAAAACGCTTTCACGTTGTGTTTTATGTATATGTTTTTGTATTGTGAGGGGGTTAGCTCGGCAGCGGGTGTGTGTGACCCCCGGGATGGGCTCCCCACACAAAAACAGGCCCAGCAAACGGAGGTTGTGGTTTTCAAAATCAAAAAAAGGTGCGGTTTATTTTCTATTTACAGTGACAAAACACAGCAAAGCCAAAAGAAACATAAACAAAATAAATCCTGGTCAACTTGACCTCTGACTAAACATACAGGTTTCCTAACTAACAACTGGGATCAGCCTAGTGCTGTCCTAGTCCCGAAGTCCCTGGTTTTAAATGTCCAAGCAAATAGCCACACAGGCTTTGTCTCACCGCACAGGGGTTCACTCTCCCTAGACAGTCCACACAGGTCTCGGTCCAGGCATGAGCTAACACCTAATGAATCTGGGAGTTCTTATAGAGGCCTAAATGAGCTGACAAGCTTCAGCTGGTCTCATCAACTCCCTGCCTCACGACGCCCAGCACTCTCCCTAGAGGTATGAGTCATTCATGAGCCCACTAGCCTCAGCTGGGCTTCATCAACTCCCTAGTTGTATAAGTCGGCATAAAGCCTGAATCTGGGAGAAATATATCTACCCCCCTGGATGCAACCAGGTGACTTTACCTTCCTGCTGTCACATACCCCCCCCTCTTGTTTTAACCTTGGGGTTGGAACACCAGCAATCAGGCATTCATGTACTCGAGACAAAGCATCCACATTCCCCATTTGAACGCCAGGGCGATGCTTTACTGTGAAGTTGAATTCCTGTAGGGCCAGGAACCACCTATTCACTCTTCTATTTGTCTCCTTGTTTTGAGCCATCCACTTTAACGGAGCGTGATCCGTAACCATGTCAAAGTGCCTACCTAGCAGATAGTACCGAAGGGAATCTAGAGCCCACTTCACCGCTAAACACTCCTTTTCAACCGTGGCGTAATTTACCTCATGGGACTTCAACTTCCTGCTGAGGTAAATGACTGGGTGCTCTTCCCCGTTCCAGACCTGGGACAATACTGCTCCTAACCCCACATCTGACGCATCACTTTGTACGACAAAGTCTTTAGAGAAGTCGGGTGAGTACAACACTGGCTGGCTACATAAGGCTTGTTTCAAGAATTGGAATGCTGCCTCCGCCTCGGGGGTCCATTTAATCATGACCGACCCTTTCCCTTTCGTCAGGTTGGTTAGGGGCACAGCCTTAGAAGCAAAGTGGGGAATGAAGCGCCGATAATAACCCGCGATTCCCAGAAAGGCTCGTACCTGCTTCTTGCTGTTGGGATGTGGCCAACTCTGGATGGCCTCGACTTTGTTGAGTTGGGGTTTTATTACTCCCCTGCCAATGGTGTACCCAAGATATTTGGCCTCCTCCTGCCCAATGGTACACTTCTTGGGGTTAGCCGTAAACCCCGCTTCCCGGATAGAGTCTAGGACTGCTTGCACTTTTGGCAGATGTGAGGCCCAATCTGTGCTATGGACAATTACGTCATCCAGGTAAGCCGCAGCATACTTCCGATGGGGCCTCAGTATCTGGTCCATTTTCCGCTGGAATGTGGCCGGCGCATTCTGTAACCCGAACGGCATTCTCTTATATTGGAACGCCCCGTCTGGGGTTACAAATGCGGTTTTCTCTTTGGCCGACTTGGCCAGGGGAATTTGCCAATACCCTTTTGTGAGGTCAAGAGTCGTCATGTATCGGGCTGTTCCCAGCCGGTCGATCAACTCATCTATACGTGGCATGGGGTAGGTGTCAAATTTTGTAACTTTGTTCAACTGACGAAAATCGTTACAAAATCGCCAGCTCCCATCCGGTTTAGGCACCAACACAATGGGACTAGACCAATCACTTTGGGACTCCTCTATCACCCCTAAGTTCAGCATTTTCTGTACTTCCTCCCGTATTGCCTCCCGTCGGGCCTCTGGGATCCGATAGGGTTTTAACTTCACCCTTTCACCGGGCGGGGTAATAATATCATGCTCTACCCCAGATGTTTGTCCCGGCAGCTCAGAGAACACCTCCTTGTTGCGAAGCACAAACTCCTTAACCTCCTGTTGTTGGGGTTGTGACAAGGTGGCTGCTATTCCAACCTCCGGAATCACGCAACCAGTTTGAGCTGGTGACCAAGTTTCTGCGACTAGGGACTCTCTATCCCTCCAGGCTTTCAACAGATTAACGTGATATATCTGTTCGGGCTTTCGCCTTCCTGGTTGTCTGACCTTGTAATTCACTTCGCTCACTTTTTCCATTATCTCGTAGGGGCCTTGCCATTTGGCAAGGAATTTACTTTCAACCGTAGGGACAAGTACCAATATCCTATCCCCCGGGGAAAAGGTACGGGTCTTTGCTCCACGGTTGTACACTCTCTGCTGTGCCAACTGCGCTTGGGCCAAATGTTCCTTCACGATGGGCATTACCTGTGCAATTCGATCTTGCATCAGGGCGACATGCTCAATCACACTCCTGTGGGGAGAACTCTCACTTTCCCAAGTTTCCTTGGCAATATCCAACAGCCCTCTTGGGTGTCTCCCATACAGTAACTCAAAGGGGGAGAATCCCGTAGAGGATTGGGGCACCTCCCTAATAGCAAACATCAAATAAGGAAGTAGACAGTCCCAATCCTTTCCATCTCTATCCACCACTTTCTTCAACATTTGTTTTAGGGTTTTGTTGAATCTTTCAACCAGCCCATCGGTTTGGGGGTGATACACAGATGTACGCAATTGCGTCACTTTGAGCAATTTACACAGCTCTTTCATAACCCGGGACATAAAGGGTGTACCTTGGTCCGTAAGCAGTTCTTTACAAATACCCACCCGGCTAAAAACAAGAGATAGCTCTTTGGCTATGGTTTTGGCCGAGGTATTTCTGAGAGGGATCGCTTCTGGATAACGGGTGGCATAGTCCATTATAACCAATATGTACTGGTGCCCCCTAGCGGACTTGATTATAGGACCTACCAAATCCATTGCGATTCTCTCAAACGGGACCTCAATGATGGGTAGAGGGACCAGCGGGCTACGGAAATGTGGCATCGGGGCCGACCTCTGACACACAGGGCAGGAGGAACAATAATTTTCTATGTCCTTCATCACCCCAGGCCAATAGAATCTCTGTAATACCCTCTCTCGGGTTTTCTCTGTCCCCAGATGACCTCCAAGAATGTGCCCATGGGCCAACTCCAACACCAACTTCCTGTAAGGTTTGGGCACCACAAGCTGCTCAACGGTTTCTTCTGCCCTTTTTGCCACCCGATACAGTAGGTCCTTCTCTACGCTGAAGTATGGGTAAGTGCAGGTATTATCTGGGTTCACTAACTCGCCATCTATTTCCACTACGTTTTCCCGTGCCTTTATTAGGGCGGGGTCTTTTAACTGTTCTGTGGCAAAATTTTCCCTGTGAACCTCCAGATCAGAAAACTCCACAGACGGTAGGTTTTCGTCTGAGGAGGTGGGCTCCTCTCCAGTTTCTTGAGTCTCCCCTGCCAATACTGACAAGGGAAATTCTGGAGAGTCCTCACCACTCTCAGAGGAGTTCTGGCTATCACATTCCTGGTACATAGGGGCACCAGTGGGGGGCTCAGGATCATCCCACAGTTCCCAGAACTTCGGAAAATCCCTTCCCACAATGGCATCATGCGGTAATTGAGATACTAACCCCACTGGATGAGAGAGGGTACCTTTGGGGGTCTCGAAACACACTGTAGTCACTGGATACTCTCGGGTGTCCCCATGCACACAAATAACAGCTACCTTGCTATTCCCAGAGACCTCTGTTTTAACTAATTCAGCCTTTATCAGGGTCACAAGGCTACCTGAATCCAGTAATACCACAACATTTCTACCATTAATACACATTTTGCATAAATGTTTCTCAGTTCCCCGAATGGCAGTGCATGCGACTGTCGCACACAGCGACTGACGTCTGTCCATCAGAAAGTCACATTGCATGGGTTCCTCCACAACCGGGCAATTTGCTGCAATATGTCCCGCTTGCCGGCAGCGGTAGCAAACAATCCATTTGGCTGCCTCTTGAGCCCCTGACTTCCCAGGCTGTTCTCGCCAAACTTTGGGTAGAGCTCCCACCCTCTCACTCTCTCCACCCTCACCCCTTGGAATCCTCTTATCCGCCCCTGGGGATGGTCTGGTCTTAGGGTGGAAAGTCCGAGAGTCTCTGGAAGAGGCCGTCAGGTTCTCTGTAGCCAAGTATTTCTCTACACGATCCACAAGACCACCGGTCGTCTCTGGGTCTCCATGGCTTACCCACTTTTGGATGGCAGTAGGAAGAGCTCTCAAAAACCGATCCATTACAACACGTTCCACAATCTCTGGTGCGGACAAAGTCTCTGGCTGTAGCCACTTCCTGCTCAGGTGAATGAGATCATACATTTGAGACCTGGGGGGTTTTCCAAGCTGGAAAGTCCAGTTATGCACACGCTGAGCCCGGACAGCCAGGGTGACACCCAGCCTTGCCAATATTTCAGCTTTTAGCATCACATAGTCTTTTGCTTGGTCAGGCTCTAGGTCATAGTAAGCCTTCTGCGATTCACCAGTTAACAGAGGAGCCACCAGTCCAGCCCACTGCTCCTCAGGCCACTTTTCTCTTTCAGCAGTCCTTTCAAATGTGGTCAAAAATACCTCTGGATCATCCTCTCCAGTCATTTTTGTCAATAAACGACTCACCCCAAAGGACGCGGTATTAGTGGGACGGCTTTCCTCACTGGTCTGCGGACGTTGCTGCATTACTGCTTCCATTTGTTGTAGTCTCTGCTCTTGCTTCTGTAACAGGTCTATGAAGCGGGCCTCAGATTGCTGCTGGGCTTGTTGATGAGCTTGCTGCTGGGCTGCAAGGCTCCTTTGCAAACCTGCATTTGTCTGCTGTTGATTGGCATTTGCTAGAGCCAGCTGTTTCAGTATCTCCTCCATGCTGGCTTAAAAAAAACTGCCACTGGTTCTCCACCAACTGTGAGGGGGTTAGCTCGGCAGCGGGTGTGTGTGACCCCCGGGATGGGCTCCCCACACAAAAACAGGCCCAGCAAACGGAGGTTGTGGTTTTCAAAATCAAAAAAAGGTGCGGTTTATTTTCTATTTACAGTGACAAAACACAGCAAAGCCAAAAGAAACATAAACAAAATAAATCCTGGTCAACTTGACCTCTGACTAAACATACAGGTTTCCTAACTAACAACTGGGATCAGCCTAGTGCTGTCCTAGTCCCGAAGTCCCTGGTTTTAAATGTCCAAGCAAATAGCCACACAGGCTTTGTCTCACCGCACAGGGGTTCACTCTCCCTAGACAGTCCACACAGGTCTCGGTCCAGGCATGAGCTAACACCTAATGAATCTGGGAGTTCTTATAGAGGCCTAAATGAGCTGACAAGCTTCAGCTGGTCTCATCAACTCCCTGCCTCACGACGCCCAGCACTCTCCCTAGAGGTATGAGTCATTCATGAGCCCACTAGCCTCAGCTGGGCTTCATCAACTCCCTAGTTGTATAAGTCGGCATAAAGCCTGAATCTGGGAGAAATATATCTACCCCCCTGGATGCAACCAGGTGACTTTACCTTCCTGCTGTCACAGTATTCATTGCACTAGTGGTGTTTTTGTGAACAATTGCCTGTTTGCACTATAGGGGATGCGCGGATTATCCACGCTATACAAGACTCAGATAGTCCGTCTGCCAATTTTTTACGCCCGGAATGTAGATGGCCGACAGCGCCGGCACGCTTCTTTCCGCCCACCTAAGGATGTGGGCAACCTTGGGTTCCGCAGCCGAGCACCGAGTGCCCCCCTGATGGTTGGCATACGCCATGGCCGTGGCGTTGTCTGACTGAATTCTGATCGAGCGGCCCTGCAGTCTCTTCGACCACGCGGAGAGACACAGTCTGATCGCTCGCAATTCCAGAACATTGATTGGGAGACGAGATTCGTCCAGAGTCCAGAGGCCTTGCACTGACAGGACTCCCCAAACTCCTCCCCAGCCTGTCAGGCTGGCGTCCGTCATGACCACCGTTCACTGAATGGGGAGAAATGACTTTCCGGCCCGAAGAGCCGGGGATCTCAGCCACCACGTCAGGGATGCCTTGACTGAGTGACTCACTCGGATCTGAAGATCCAATGACAATGGGGACTTGTCCCAAACAGACAGAATTCCCTTCTGCAATGCCCGAGTGTGTGATTGGGCATATGGGACCGCCGCGAAGGAGGCCACCATTAGTCCCAGGACCCTCATGCAGAAACGGATAGATGACCATTTTCGGGCCGTCAGGACCCAAACTGCCGACTGAAGTGTCAGTAACTTCTCCACGGGTAGAAACACCTTCGCTGCCGAAGTGTCCAGGATCAGACCCAGATACTCCAAACGTTGAGTCGGGACTAGAACCGACTTCTGCATGTTCAGAAGCCACCCGAAGTCCCGGAGGGTCTGACTGACTATTGTCACATTTTCCTCCAATTCTGAGCCAGTTTCTACTCTTAGAAGGAGATCGTCCAGATAGCCCACAATAACAATTCCTCGCTGTCTCAGCAAAGCTAGAACCGGGGCAAGCCCCGTCCTTCTTCGGGACAACAAACAGGTTTGAGTAAAACCCCTGAAACCTCTCCTGTGACGGAACTGGCACAATCACTCCGCACCCGAGCAAATCCTGTACGGCCCCCAAGAGGGCCGCCCGGTGGGCAGGAAGGAGAGGGAGGCTTGAGGGGGAAGAACCTGTTTGGGGGCCATGAGCGGAACTCTATCCTGTATCCGAAGGTGACCACCTCGCACACCCACCGGCCGGAGATCCGAGAGGTCCACCGAACCGTGAACCTGCGAAGACGTCCCCCCACCCCAGAGTCGGGCAGGGGCAAGACTTCATGCGGTGGCGGGCTTGGGAGCTTGCTTGGTAGGCTTACACACCCAGGGATGCTTGTGTCCCCCTGCCACACTTTTTTCAGTCTGGGCGGGCTTACCCGTGGATTCTGACCGACGAAAAAACTTCTTTGCCGGAAAGGAAGGGCCCAACCTGCGGAGGAGCTCCTTTCCCTTAACAGACTGAGGGAGGAAGGTGCTCTTACCCCCTGTGACATCCTTAACCACTTCAATACAGGGCTTTTTGTACCTATTCAATACCGGGCCTATTTTGGCACTTCTCTCCTACATGTACAAATCATCATTCTTTTGCTAGAAAATTACTCAGAACCCCCAAACATTATATATGTTTTTTTAGCAGACACCCTAGGGAATAAAATGACGGCCATTGCAACATTTTTTCTTGCACAATATTTGCGCAATAATTTTTCAAACGCCTTTTTTTTAAAAAAAAAATGGTTTCATGAATTAAAAAATAACAAAACAGTAAAGTTAGCCCAATTTTTTGGGAACATATGAAAGATAATGTTACGCCGAGTAAATAGATACCTAACATGTCACGCTTTAAAATTGCGCACACTCATGGAATGGCGCCAAACTTCGGTACTTAAAAATCTCCATAGGCGACGCTTTAATTTTTTTTACAGGTTACCAGGTTAGAATTACAGAGGAGGTCTAGTGCTAGAATTGTTGCACGCGCTCTAACGCACGCGGCGATACCTCACATGCGTGGTTTGAACGGCGTTTACATATGTGGGCGACTTACGTGTGCATTCGCTTCTGATCGCGAGCTACCGGGGACAGGGGCGTTTTAATTTTTTTTTTTTATTATTTATTTATTTATTTTACTTATTTATTTATTTTTTTACAATGATTTTACTATTTTTTTTTTTTGATCACTTTTATTCCTATTACAAGGAATGTAAACATCCCTTGTAATAGGAATGTGTGTGACAGGTTCTCTTTATTGAGAGATGCGGGGTCAATAAGACCCCACATCTCTCCTCCAGGCTGGAAAGCATGAGATCAGTGAAAATTATTTCACCGATTTCATACTTACAGCCGCAACGGCGGCTTTGTTTACATTTGAGACCCGGGCGTGACGTCATCACATCGCGCCCGGGCCTCCGACGATCATAGAGATGACTGGTGACCATCTGGTCACCAGTCATCTCTATGCTCATCACGTGACTCCACCAACGATGCCGGAAGATTCGCTCCGGGTCCCCGATCGCACGGGGGAGCCCGGAGAAGCACCGGATGGCGGCGGGAGGGGGGGGGGGTGTCCCCTCCCGCCGCCTATAAGAACGATCAAGCGGCGGAACCGCCGCTATGATCATTCTTATGGTGCACAGAATCGCCGGCACTTCAAAAGGATATCTGAATGATGCCTCTAGCTGCAGGCATCATTCAGATATCCCCCTACAAAGCCGAGGATGTCAAATGACGTCCACCCAGGATGGGAGATCCCATCTGTGGAAGTCATTTGTCTATGGCTGGGTAGGGAAGTGGTTAATAATGTCATCCAGGGCAGCCCCAAACAAGTCAGCCAGGAGCTTTATGGAAGCTAGGTCGCCGACCAGCATTTTAGCTAGATAAGGCGAGGCAGCACCAAAGCAGAGATAGAGGCCCCAGATATTAAAGGGGCCGCATCCAAAGTGGCATCGCACACATAGACCAGACCCTGCACAAGTTGATGAGCCAGGGCAATGGTCTCTGGAGGGAGATTATGCTTCTGTACCGTCTGATGCAAAATCTTTGCCCATCCCGTGAGTGTCTGAGACACAAGTGTCGCCGCCACAATAGGGCGTAAGGCAGACCCCAATAAGGCAAACATAGTTCTACTCACCACCTCAGACCTCCTGTCAGTGGGATCCTTAAATGCAGGAGTCCCTTCCATTGGGAGCGTGGTAGCCTTATTCAAACGGGCGACCAGGGGTGAGCCCACTTCTTAACCAGGTCCTCCTCAAAGGTGTACCTTATGGCTAGGCGCGGCAGGACCGTCAAAGTCTTCTGCGGCTTATCCCAGATTTGGTCAATGAATGTATTAAAAAAAGGCACATATGGAAAGACCTTTTTTGAAGAGACGGTTTTAAAGGAACCAAAAGGAGACAGTTTCCACCTGGGGTTCCTCAGTCTCAACATTCAGCTTGAGAGTGTCCCTCACAGCATCAATGAGTTCACTTACAAACACCCTGTCAGTTACTGGTTCAGGACTGGAGTCTTCCTCACAAGGAATGTCCTGTCCAAAGACATCAAAATCCTCAGAGCTAGGGTCCTGAGCGGTAGTAGCTAGGCCCATATCTGAGACAGAGCACTCCCCTACAGGAGAATGTGTGGGGAGGGGGGCGCTTTACAGCTCCCTTGCGCTCACACACACCGCTTCCATTCTGACAAGGAATGATTTCAGGACTGCCGACAACTGGTCCATAGGGACCGCAGGTGGAGGAGCACTGCCAGTTGCCTCAGGCAAGTGTGGAGAAGCAGGTGTACCAGACTCCATATGGCCACCCTCTGAGACCTTATACACTACTACATTGAATATACAGTCCACCCACTGGCTACGCTGAGGCTGAGGAGGGAATACCCGGAGGACTCACCAACCCTTAAGGACCGCTCAGTTCTGCTGAAGAAACCGCGCTGTGAAGCCTAAGGAGAGTGAAGAATCTGTGAGGAGATTTGCACCGCAGCGCCGCCGTTAGAGGCTGAAACCAAAAGCGCAGCGGCTACAAGAAAATGGCCGCTGGCCGCAGATATAACTACGCCATTGAACCACGGCAAGATGGCCGCTGAGCGCAATATTCAAAAAGCAAACAGCGCTAATGGCGCACGCAATAAGTCCCCACCTCACACACCAGAAAACCTGCCCCTCTCCCCAGAGTCCACTACAGACATGAGCGCCCCCAGCCAGGCCAGGGAGACCCCCAAGCACCAGTACAGGGTGCAGAGAGCTGCATAACAGGGGGAAGACAGGGAGAAACCCCCCATATAAAGAAACACAGCCAGCATGTACTCACCTGCAGTAGGAGAGACTACTTACCCGTCCCAGAGGGACCCACTGGCTTGTTTCAGACAGACCTATCACAGAGCAGTACTGCGTAGCTGTCGGCCCGGTCCACCGCGAGAGAAACAGTCCGTCAGGTACTGTTCAATCTTGAGAGGACCGCGGGAGCATGAAAGCAACCCGGCCACCCCTGGAGTCATGGGGCATGTCGTGAACTGAGTCTCACGCACACAAGGCGAGAATCAGCACACTCGATGGTCGGACAGGGAAGACTACGAGGATACCAGTGTACCCAACCTGTTGCCCAGCCGACAGTTGATTGAAGGTCTCAAAAATAAAATAATAAAATTCCCAAAGGAATAAAAATTAAAAGTAAAATCTTCCAGGAGACTGGCTCCTGAGAGAGCCACGTCTTCTCCTTCTGCTAGGCAGAAAAAAACTGGAGGTCTGCTGACTGCAGGGGGTGGGTTATGTCCGGAGGGACCGCCCCCCTGGGCGGGGCTGTTTAACTCTGGCTTTTAGAATGTATGTATAACATCTCACATTCTGCCTAGGTCTTCTCCTGCAAGCAGGGACATAACCCACGTGTACAGTGAATAAGAGACGCCGTGTCAGTCCATGAATGATAAGAGAAAAGTGAGTTTTTACAGCCGCTTTTTCCTGGCGTTGGTACTGGCTTTGCAGCTCATGTTTACTATGGCCCTTTGTGCATGAGGCCTAAAGCTACTGGAGCTACTGGTGTGTTTGTAACGCCCTGTGTGCATGAGGCCTAAAGCTACTGGTGTGTTTGTAACGCCCAGTGTGCATGAGGCCTAAAGCTACTGGTGTGTTTGTAACGCCCTGTGTGCATGAGGCCTAAAGCTACTGGTGTGTTTGTAACGCCCTGTGTGCATGAGGCCTAAAGCTACTGGTGTGTTTGTAACGCCCTGTGTGCATTAGGGCTTAAGTAAGGTGACCAGATTTTTTAAATGAAATCCGGGGACATATTTTTTTTTAACTAGTAATGGCGGCAATCAGCGACTCTCTGCCCGTCGCCGCCCGCCTCACAGCCTGTCAAGTCTTACTCTCCGGGCCCCGGCTACTACTGGGTGGGGAGCGGAGGAAGATCACTCCACCAGAGAAGGCAAGGAGATAAGCAGGCAGGCGGCTGGTTGGGACTTGAGCCAAGGCAGAAGAACATGTGAGCGGAGCTGAATGGGCATGCACCCGAAACTGAAGAAATATTCCCTCCGCTCCGACCAGCACATGATCATCAGAAAGGGGCACAGATAATGTAAAAAAATACACCCCCCTAAGCTAGTAGGCGCGGCGGAGTGGGGGCTGTAATTCAGATTTTTTTTTTTTTATTCTGCACTGACTATCTGTGAAATTGCCCCAGCCCCTGTTCAAATCCAATCCGGGGACAGACTTGGTCCGGGGACAGGGTCCTCAATCCGGGGACTGTCCCCTGAAACCGGGGATGTCTGGTCACCCTAGCCTAAAGCTACTGGCGTGTTTGTAACGCCCTGTGTGCATGAGGTCTAAAGCTACTGGTGTGTTTGTAACGCCCTGTGTGCATGAGGTCTAAAGCTACTGGTGTGTTTGTAACGCCCTGTGTGCATGAGGTCTAAAGCTACTGGTGTGTTTGTAACACCCTGTGTGCATGAGGTCTAAAGCTACTGGTGTGTTTGTAACACCCTGTGTGCATGAGGCCTGACATGGTGTACATGGCTTTGTGTTTTCGCCACACTGTACACGCACCATGGGGATAGCTAATACTGTACACCGAGTCAGGGATGGCATTGGCAATGGCACCCTCGTTCAGGAATTCTCCAGTACAGACATAGCTCACCATACAGCCCCGCCCACTGTAATCGTACACATTCCCTTTACCTGCCCTCTATATGGGCAGCAGCTCCTCCCCCCGAAGCCGGCACCTATGGGCGGAGACTTGCTGCTCTCTGAGCTCCAGCACGTTGTACGGCAGTGTGACTCGTTCCTTGTTGTCACAGCACGTCACTCCATTTATCAGGCCGGTCACAGCTCCGCCCAGCATCTCCACCACGCCCTCTCGTCTTCTCCTCCCCGCCTGTCCTGTGGGCGCTACCGGGTGAAGCATGGCGGCGGTGGAGAGCAGAGTGTGTGAGACGGCGGACTGCACCAGCGAGGCCAAGCTGCAGTGTCCGACCTGCATCAAGCTGGGCATCCACGGCTCGTATTTCTGCTCGCAGGTACTTGTCCTATGGCAGGCGAAGGGGGGCTGTGTATTGCTTGGTGTGTATTAGATGTGGGCAGACAGCTCCTGTATGTGCGGATTACAGACAGCTCCCCATGTGCTCAGCACAGCCTGACCTTATACAGAAAAGAGCACATGGGAGGCTCAGAGATCATAGATGACAGTCTATGGAGCCCATCCTCCTTTTACTTCCTGCTGACAACTCGTGTGAATGTCATCTACTTCCTGTGCGCATGCAGTGTCGGTGTACTGTACCCAGCCATCAGTGCTAGGGCAAGGGACATCAAACCTACACCTAGTCATCAAAAGCCATTTGACTTTATTGTCCTTCCAGGCATCAGGGGAAACCTAGACCTAGTCATCAAGAACCATTCATTATACAGTACTTTATTACTATTCCAGCCATCAGAGAAACCTAGACCCCAGTTATCAAGCCCCATTCTACCTTATTGCCATTCCAGGCATCGGAGAAACCTAGACCCCGGTCATCAAGCCCCATTCTACCTTATTGCCATTCCAGGCATCAGAGAAACCTAGACCCTGGTTATCCAGCCCCATTCTACTTTATTGCCATTCCAGGCATCGGAGAAACCTAGACCCCGGTCATCAAGCCCCATTCTACCTTATTGCCATTCCAGTCATCGGAGAAACCTAGACCCCGGTTATCCAGCCCCATTCTACTTTATTGCCATTCCAGGCATCGGAGAAACCTAGACCCCGGTTATCAAGCCCCATTCTACCTTCTTGCCATTCCAGGCATCGGAGAAACCTAGACCCCGGTTATCCAGCCCCATTCTACTTTATTGCCATTCCAGGCATCGGAGAAACCTAGACCCCGGTTATCCAGCCCCAGTCTACTTTATTGCCATTCCAGGCATCAGAGAAACCTAGACCTGGTCATCAAGCCCCATTCTTCTTTATTGCTATTCCAGGCATCAGAGAAACCTAGACCTGGTCATCAAGCCCCATTCTTCTTTATTGCTATTCCAGGCATCAGAGAAACCTAGACCTGGTCATCAAGCCCCATTCTTTATTGCTATTCCAGGCATCAGAGAAACCTAGACCTGGTCATCTGCCCCATTCTACTTTATTACCATTCCAGGCATCGGAGAAACCTAGACCCCGGTCATCAAGCCCCATTCTACTTTATTGCCATTCCAGGCATCGGAGAAACCTAGACCTGGTCATCTGCCCCATTCTACTTTATTACCATTCCAGGCATCGGAGAAACCTAGACCCCGGTCATCAAGCCCCATTCTACTTTATTGCCATTCCAGGCATCGGAGAAACCTAGACCTGGTCATCAAGCCCCATTCTTCTTTATTGCTATTCCAGGCATCAGAGAAACCTAGACCCCGGTCATCAAGCCCCATTCTACTTTATTGCCATTCCAGGCATCGGAGAAACCTAGACCTGGTCATCAAGCCCCATTCTTCTTTATTGCTATTCCAGGCATCAGAGAAACCTAGACCCCGGTCATCAAGCCCCATTCTACTTTATTGCCATTCCAGGCATCAGAGAAACCTAGACCTGGTCATCAAGCCCCATTCTTCTTTATTGCCATTCCAGGCATCAGAGAAACCTAGACCCCGGTTATCAAGCCCCATTCTACTTTATTACCATTCCAGGCATCAGAGAAACCTAGACTTGGTCATCTGTCCCATTCTTCTTTATTGCTATTCCAGGCATCAGAGAAACCTAGACCTGGTCATCTGTCCCATTCTTCTTTATTGCTATTCCAGGCATCAGAGAAACCTAGACCTGGTCATCTGCCCCATTCTACTTTATTACCATTCCAGGCATCAGAGAAACCTAGACCCCGGTTATCAAGCCCCGTTCTACTTTATTACCATTCCAGGCATCAGAGAAACCTAGACTTGGTCATCTGTCCCATTCTACTTTATTACCGTTCCAGGCAGCTAGGGAAAACCTAGTCATAAAGAACCATTCTACTTTATTACCATTCCAGTCATCAGGGGAAACCTAGACCTAGTCCTCAAGAACCATTCTACAAGTCAGTGCGACTTCAGGAAAGGTTCCTGAACTACTTTGGTCCGATTTCAGCCCATTCAATATCATTGAAGTCCAACCATCTGACTTGTGACATTTGTCACACTGAGATTGCTTTGATTGGTCAAAGGACAAGTCGGACTATCTCAAAGTCGACGCAAAATCGTATGGAAGTAGGACCAATGTCCAAAGTAGGATTGACTGTTGTGTCGTACCAGTGTGAACCCAGCCTAAAGTGGTTCTTAAGGCTTTTCACCTTAAAGTGGTTGTAAACCGCAGCTAGTAAAAAAAAAAAAAACCTGTAAGACACAGGCCATTTAGGAAAAAATCACAAAGCAGGCTTTACTACTGATTTAATGCATTGGGGTGAAAAACCCTTCTGTGCTGCAGTTCTCCCCCTTTTTCTTACCTGAACCTGATCCAGCGATCTGCACGAATGCAGCGGCTCCTACCTGTCTCTCTCCTCATTGATCAGATTGATAGCAGTAGGAGCCATTGGGACTCAGGATGGAGCCCACACAGATGCCCTCAGGGAAAGTGGCTTTCCCTGGGGGCACCCTATGAAGAGGAGGGGCCTGGAGCACTGGCTGGGGACCCCAGAAGAGGAGTATTGGGGCTGCTTTGTGCACAACTACTGCACAGAGCAAGCAAGTATAGATTTTGAGTTATTTTTATAAAAAAAAAAAAAAAAAAAAAAAAAAGGTTTACAACCACTTTAAAGTATAAGTTCACCTTTTAGGAACATGTTGCATGTTCCAGCTGTTTTTAGGGTGGACCGTGTAACTTGTTCCCACTCCTGCAACTGCTACCCAATCCGCTGCACCTAGTGACGGCGAGTCGGGGATCTTCTCTCCCCCTCCCCCCCGCTGACACTATTTAAATAAAAAGAAAACCGTGGACATTCATTCAGAGTTTTGTGACTGGGTCGGCTTGTAACTGTCAATGAACCACCAGGGTGCTGTTGAGTGCTCTATGTAGTTCATTGTCTCTTCCTGTCAGTGTGTAACTGTACGTATGATGTACAAGCAGACAGCTTACACACAGTCTGCAGGAGTCCTGCATGGCACCCGCAATCTGCTGATTGTGGGTTAAAACTTTTAAGGTGCTTACAAAAAATAAATAAAAGTAAATGCATATGATTTTACCCGCAAGATGTGCATTTATTATCTTTTTGAAAAGGTGAATTTATCCTTCTAAAAACTGGACTGCATCTGGTGTGAACCAGCGCTGAAGTTTTGGGTTGAAAAAAAACAAACATACTCTCCTCCATGCTGCAGTATCAGTCTGATGCTGCAGCTTTCCTACACCAACCTGACAACCGAGCAATCACATGACCACTGACTGCTCAGTTCTCTGTCTGCCCCTCCAGCTCACACTGGAGCACCGGACTGGAGAGAGGGTGGGCCCAGTTGACTCCAGCTCTCACTGGATGACAATCGCATCTGGGTGGGATCCTTCCAGAGTCTTCTGTCAGCTGACTCTGGGTCTCAGGAGTGCAAAAGTAAGTTCCCTCCTGTGACCCACAAAATAGCTTCGGCTATACTTCTTTTAATTAGCTTTATGTATGTTCTTGGAGGAACTTCACCCGGGCATGGGAACGTTTAAAAACTACCCTTTTGTGTATTAAAAATAAAATAAAGCACCCATATTGAAAGAAGTGCATTTATATTTTTTGGTTTTTCAATCTGCACAGCATTGAAGATGCAATCAATGGATCACAGGTGCAATGGTCTGGCTCCTGCAGACTCTGCCTTCGCCCTGGTTCACACTGGTGCATTTTGACAGGCGATTTGATATGTAAAATCGCCTGTCAAAACGGCTGCATTTGCCGGCAATGGCACCGTCCTAATCAGTGCGACGCCGCACCTGTGGCGCTGCAGAGTTCAAAAAGTCGTTTCTGTACTTCTTTTTGCTATTTCGGCCCGCGATTTACATTGACTTCTGTGCAGAAACCTGCACAGATGTCCCTGTAATTGCGGCCGAAATCGGGACTGCCAGCGGGAGTGAAATTGTGCGAATTCAGCTGAACTCACCCGGCTTCACTCCCGCAGCCCAGTGTGAACCTGGGCTTCAGCTCAGAAGGCACATGCCTTCAGTTAGGCCTTGTTCACACAGGTGTACTACAGAATACATGTATGCAATTGCCTGCACGGGGGTGCATGGATGCAGCCATTGCTCCCAATTTCAAAGCTGTATGGGTACACGGCCTTGAATACAGTTTCCACATATGGGTCTGTGAAGCCGCTGCATCCCGATTGACATGAATAGGACTGCCTGCATGGGAATGCATGGAATGCCTGTGCTAGCAAACACAGCCCTCACATGGGCCTATGTTGTAGTACGCTCGTGTGAACGAGGCCTTACTGCGCTGAGGAAAGTGTCATTGCACACAGATCATAGATGCAGTGACTTTACTTCATTTGTGCTCCACTGAGAACTACAGTGCCTTGCAAAAGTATTCACCCCCTTGGCTTTTTACCTATTTTGTTACATTACAGCCTTTAGTTGAATGTTTTAATCTGAATTATATGTGATTGATCAGAACACAATACTGAAGTAAAATTAGAAAAATATATACATAAAACAATTTTTCAGAAATTTAAAAACGGATAATTAGCATGTGCGTATGTATTCACCCCCTTTGTTATGAAGCCCATAAAAAGCTCGGATGCAACCAATTACCTTCAGAAGTCACATAATTAGTGAAATGATGTCCACCTGTGTGCAATCTAAGTGTCACATGATCTGTCATTACATATACACAACTTTTTGAAAAGGCCCCAGAGGCTGCAACACCTAAGCAAGAGGCACCACTAACCAAACACTGCCATGAAGACCAAGGAACTCTCCAAACAAGTAAGGGACAATGTTATTGAGAAGTACAAGTCGGGGTTGGGTTATAAAACAAAAAAAATATCCAAATATTTGATCCCTAGAAGTACCATCAAATCTATCATCTCCAAATGGAGAGAACATGGCACAACAGCAAACCTGCCAAGAGACGGCCGCACACCAAAACTCATGGACCGGGCAAGGAGGGCATTAATCAGAGAGGCAGCACAGAGACCTAAGGTAACCCTGGAGGAGCTGCAGAGTTCTACAGCAGAGACTGGAGTATCTGTACATAGGACCACAATAAGCCGTATGCTCCATAGAGTTGGGCTTTATGGCAGAGTGGCCAGAAGGAAGCCATTACTTTCAGCAAAAAACAAAATGGCACGTTTTGAGTTTGCGAAAAGGCATGTGGGAGACTCCCAAAATGTATGGAGGAAGGTGCTCTGGTCTGATGAGACTAAAATTGAACTTTTTGGCCATCAAAGAAAACGCTATTGCTGGCGCAAACCCAACGCATCACATCACCCAAAGAACACCATCCCCACAGTGAAACATGGTGGTGGCAGTATCATGCTGTAGGGATGTTTCAGCAGTCGGGACTGGGAAACTGGTCAGAGGTGAGGGAAAGAGGAATGGTGCTAAATACCGGGATATTCTTGAGAAAAACCTGTAACACTGTGTGATTTGAGGCTAGGACGAAGGTTCACCTTCCAGCAGGACAATGACCCCAAACACACTGCTAAAGCAACACTTGAGTGGTTTAAGGGGAAACGTGTAGCGGATCCCCCATAATTGGGGCCGCTATGCCTAAATTTAGGGGGTAGCCTGAGCAAATAGGCTCAGGCTGTTGGAATCTCTAAATTGGTCTCTGCTCTGTTGTGCTGTTGCCTGGCAGTACAGTTCCCTGTGACCTGTGGGTGGTGCTGTCGCTCAGGTTGAACCACAGGTGGCATTGCAGTGCTATTGGGTGTCATCTCTCGGTGGGCGTGGTCGGCCTGCTGTGCATGCTGGGAGAGGGTACTTAAGGGGCGGATGTCTTTCATTCGGTGTGTCCGGAGGGAGCTCGGAGGTGATCCAGAGGACCCCTTTGGTCCTAGGCATGTACCCCACCTTTGGTGGCCCTCATGGCCAGGGGTATGTGCGTGTGTATTCAGTCCCGGGCACCTTTTTAGCCTGAGGCTGCATCATTCCAGGTAGGCCCAGCACCTTTTAGCTGAGGCCTACACCTGAAGAGGAGTCCCAGGGTACCCAAGTGGGGGTAATCCGTTCTGAAGGAGAGGAAACCAGGGGAGGACCTATCCAAGGGGATCGGTGAAGGAAGTCACTGTCTCGGGTAGAGGTCGACCGATATGGGTTTTTCTCTGGCCGATGCCGATATTTAGAAATTGGGGCGGCCGATTTTTGTGGCCGATATTTTAGGCCGATTTAAAAATAAATAAAAAATAAACTCACCCACTCCACTCCTTGCTTACTCCTGTCACTCTAGCACACACTTGATGTCCTCAGTACAGATGGCACTAGTTGGCACTGGAAGGTGGCACTGGTTTGGAACTGACAGGTGGCACTGATTGGCAGTGGCACTGGCTGGCGGTGGTGGGTGGCACTGGCTGGCAGTGGCGGGTGGCACTGACAGATGGCACTGATTGGCGGTGACACTGGCAGGTTTCACACTAAGCTGAGTGTAACTGTAACCAGTGCTGGGACAAGGTCATCCAGCGCCCAGGGCAAAGTGCGCCCCCCCCCCCCCCCCCCCCGGGTTCGGACTTGGGCCCCTTTCACACAGGCTTTCCGATCAGGTCTGTCTGTCAGTTTTTCGGGCGGACCTGATCGGAACCTCCATTCACTCCTATGGAGTGGCGGATGTCAGCGGTGGCATGTCCGCTGATATCCGATCCTGTCAGGCTTTCCATCTGTCTGGATTTCACAATCGATACGTTTTTCATCCGATCTCCCCATAGAGGAGAGCGGGTCTCTGACAGGTCCATCTCAGCACAGTGAGCGGAGACGGACCTGTCATTCGCCTGCTCAGCGGGGATCAGAGGAACGATCCCCCGCTGAGTAATATTTGTGACATGCACTATAATAGTACTTATAGTGTTGCACTGCAGCAATCTGAGAGTAATGGGTGCACACATATGGGGTATTGGTCAGTGGTACCAATTTGGAAATGTGGAAAAGAAGTCCAAGACCCTTTTTCTAAAAATGTCCTGTACCAAACCACATGTGTGATGAGTGGGGGTGCCTTTAACTATCAATGGCACTGCTGTGTATCTACTAAAGGACAGTGCGCTTCTGTGTTTGTCAAGAAAACCACAATTTTGTGCATGATCCTGACTGCACGTGAACCTAGCCGTATAGCGGTTTTTACACTGGTGCGCTTTGGTTTGATCACAGTGCGATTTGTATGTGTGATTTACTTGCAGTTTTAGGTGTGCTCCTGATGAATTCTAGTGGACTGTGTGTTTTCTGATTGCGCATCAAAGATGCAGCATGCAAGACTGTAATTTGCTTTCGTGTAAAACAGACAGTCTAATAGAATTGAATGGGAGTGCACCTAAAACTCTGGGTAAACTGAATATACAATCGCACTGTGGCCAGACAACAGCACACCAGTGTGAACCTATTAGCCCCCGTTCACGTTGACTGTGGCTTTGAAATTGTGTGATTTCAGGTTAAGTCGCACAATTTCAGAGCTGCATCTCAGTGCGACTTTTGGTTGCGTCTTTGAAGACATCTGTGTGGCTTCATGCACAAATGTCTATTGAAGTCACACCCTAAATCGCGAAAGTAGTGCATGTACTACTTTTTCAAATTGATGCTGCAACTCAGTCAGTGTCGCATTGATTTGAACAGTGCCTTGCCGGCAATAGGATGTGACTTGTCAAATTGCTACAATGTGAAGGGGGGGGGGGGGGTTAAGATATTAGAAAAGAGAATCTGTGAGGAGGTTGGGGTGGTAAACGTGTGTGCTAATGTCTTCATTATTGGCAGAATGCAGGGAATGTGCTAGGCTGCATGGTGGGGACAGGTCACAGGACAATTATGAGAGCTAAAAGTAAACTGGGATGGAAAGGGTGTAAGATCTGTGTGTGGAATGCTGAGGCAGCATGATATGTGTAGTGAAGATTTATGGAGAGGACCGCAGATAAGAGAAGGGGAAAAATGAACTAGGCAGGGGAGCTATGAGGATCGGTGGTTACTGTCTGATCATGCAGCAAAGGCAGAGAGAGAAGTGTAGACGGGGAGGAGCTGCCTGGACTGACCATAGTAAAAGTAACAAGGAAGAAGGTGAAGTGATCTGCTACACCGGGAAGGAGAGCAAGTTGAGGGCGTAATATAGCTGCTGGGCATCAAGCTAACTCTTTCCCCCCTCCCCCTCTCCGTTCACACACTCAGCGCGGCGCTTGATGCTGCTGAGTGTGGAGAAGGAAGGACAGGAGGAACGGCCAGTGTAAAATATCGGCCTAATTTTGATAATAATCGGCCAATGCCGATTTATCGGTCGACCTCTAGTCTCGGGAGAGGCCTGGCTACCTGTCAGAGAGGACTCAACAAGCCTTGTTACGTGCCCCATTGGCACCTAAGGTCTCAAGTGTTACAAGTGCTGGGAAGTTCGGGACTTAGAGACTATTATCCTGATCGTATCCTTGGGAAAATTACAAGATAATGTTCGTGCTCCACACCTGCTGCTAGAACCGTGAGAGGGGACTATCCGGGTGAGCAGAACCCACTCAGGCTTGAGTGGCGACGAGTGATAGTTAAGTGCTGCGTTCCTGAACCTGCCTCCCTGTTCAATTCTCTATCTCCAACTTTCCTATCAAGTTTCTACGCAAGCAAAATAAACCTTTTCTTAATTGGGTTTAATTCTGTTTGGACAATGGCCTTCTTGAACCTTCATAGAGAATAGACTTTTCCCTACATGCTAGGGAAGGGAACAACGGAAAAAGGTAACTCGCTGCAGGACCCAAATCATTTAACACCGCTCACCCTCTACAAGATGGAGGATACTGGGCTTGTGGCATGGTGTGTCCCATTCTGCTTGTGGAGGTAAGCAGGGTAAAGGATCTGTGTGCTACACATGTAAATGTGTTGGAATGGCCTAGTCAAAGGCCAGACCTCAATCCAATAGAAAATCTGTGATTGCTGTCCAACCATCCAACTTGAAGGAGCTTGAGCAGTTTTGCAAGGACGAATGGTCAAAAATCCCAGTTGTAAGATGTGGCAAGCTCATAGAGACTTATCCAAAGCGACTTGGAGCTGTGATAGGCGCAAAAGGTGGCTCTACAAAGTATTGACTTTAGGGGGGTGAATAGTTATGCACACTGACTTTCTGTTATTTTGTCCTATTTGTTTGCTTCACAATAATAATAAAAAAAAACAAAAAAAAAACATCTTCAAAGTTGTGGGCATGTTCTGTAAATTAAATGATGCAAATCCTCAAACAATCCATGTTAATTCAAGGTTGTGAGGCAACAAAACACGAAAAATGCCAAGGGGGGGGTGAATACTTTAGCAAGGCACTGTATATATGTCCCTCTGCTGCAGTGAAAAGTGGGACTTGTAGTTTTTTTTTTTAATTCTCGGATTCCTGAGAAAGAATGACATGGCTGTGCACGTGGGGTTATGCCAAATTCAAATAATGGCAGAAGCTGGAGGGAGAAGATTCAGTAAGAAATGCAGGATGCGGTTGGTGGCTGCAGACTGACCATTTTTCATTATGGCTACATTATAGGTATGCTGTGAATGATAACTGTCAGTTGCTTGTACTCAACTGAATTGTCAAGCCATAAGATGTCTGGTGTCATAACTAGTCTCATGTGCAGCACCATGGCAACTGCAGATTAATCAGAGGGTGAGATGGCAGCTTCCTTGGCTGTAAGGATAGGAGGGTTTCGTTCCGCATTAGGGGCCAGTTCACACCAGATGCAGTTCCGTACAGTTTTGTGCACATTTTTTCTGCACTAAAAATGCATGTACAGTGTTTTCCATGTATTCCAATGGCTCTTGTTGGCTCTAGTTCACACCATGCAGTTAGTGTCCGGTGCAGAAACTGACTGCATGGTGTGAACTAGAGCCATTGGAATAAATGGAAAACACTGTGTATGCATTTTGTGCAGAAAAAGCACATGGAATTGTGTCTGGTGTGAACTGGCCCTAAAAAAAAAAACAAAAAAAAAAAAACGTAGCAGTCCATAGCTTCCAGCTTGGTTTTCCTCAAACTAGCCTGTAACAAAATTGCTGTGGCCTGCTGTGAGCCAACTGTCACTTTCCTGATGACTCACAGCAGGCCACCATACTCAGCATGCACAAGACTCCTGACTATAGGGAGACTAGTCCTGTAGCCTCCTAGGATGCTTTCCTAAAAGGCTGCAGGCCAAGGCCACATCGTTTTCACCTAGGCAAGAAAGTGGGGGTGAGTACCATCCTAAAACAGAAATCGCTTTCTGGAAAAAAAATACTGCAATTTTGTTACAGGCTAGTTCGAGGAAGATTCTAAATTGAACTATTTTCTGGTAAAGATCTGCTATAAAACTGCCCTTTCACCCCTTTGTAGTTTGTGTCTATTTACAGGCAGTCCATGGGTTACAAACAAGATGGAGTCTGTAGGTTTGTTCTTAAAGTGGAGTTCCACCCTAAATTTTTTTTTTTTTTACCAAAAATCCTCCCAAAAAATTGAAAAAAAAATGTTTTACTTACCAGAAATGGCGGTTGCTATGCGGAAGTCCCTAATCTGCCTCTTCATCGTCCGCAGCTGGTCTTCTTCCTGCGTCCTACTCGCGGTGTCTTCTGGTGAATGGGGCGCGCTGCCTTCTGGGAACTGTGTATCCCAGAGAGCAGCCGGCCCATTCACAAAGCGGCATGCGCAGTAGGAAACGGGCAGTGAAGCCGCACGGCTCCACTGCCTGTTTCCCTTACTGAGGATGGCGGCACCGGGAGCTGCCAGGATCAAGGGATTGGCCTGGTGAGGGGGGGGGGGGCAGACATTGCGGGCTCGTAGGACAGGTAAGTGTCATTAATAAAACTCAGCAGCTACAGTGTTTGTAGCTGCTGACTTTTAAAGAGGGATTCCACCCGCATTTTTTTTTTTTTTTTAGGCTTCATGCCCACTGACGTTTTTACAGCTGCGTTTTTTACAGCTTAAAAACGCCTGTCCATGTTATTGTAAATTTGTTTTATTTTTTCTCCAAAAAAAAAAAAAAGACGCACTGTTCCTGGTTTTTTTTTTTTACAGCTTAAAAACGTCTATGCTATTTGCAGCTCAAAAACGTCTAGGTGGGCATGAAGCTATAGACTAACATGGACAGGCGTTTTTAAGCTGTAAAAAACGCTCAAAAACGCGGCTGTAAAAACGTCCGTGGGCATGAGGCCTTAAGTTGAATCTGTCTGTCGGAACAGGTAAAACATTTTTTTTAAGTGTAGCTCCAGCCCAAAAAAAAACATATTTTAAGCTTTTTGGCTAGCATAGGGAAGAGTTAACACCCCCTGTAACATTTGTTTTGCTGTATATGTCCCTGTTCAGAAGATTTCACCTCACTTTGTCCCAATGACAATTGTATTTTGAAAATTTTGGGTTGTTGTGGAAACAATTCTTGGGGATAAGGCTTCAGTCGAGGTACTTTTTTTTTTTTTTCCTGTTGTCTCCCTCAGTTTGTAAGTCGGATGTTTGTAACTAGGTGACTGCTTGTATGCATATACCATACCTGGCTATTTCAGTGATTTCCACTAGCTTCCAGTTCCTGTGCCAAGTAGCTGCCCTGCAGCATTGTGAACACAGGAGGTTGCCCACTCGGCACAGGTGCCATTCAGAGATCGCTTTGCATTTCCTCTGATTGTAAAAAGTTCTGATTGGACAAGGGGGAGAGGCAGGGTGGTTATGTCATGATCTTCACCTCGACCAATTGGAGAACGTTTTACATTTGAAGAGATGCAAAGTGTTCTCTGAATAGCATTTGTGCTGAGTGTGCTACCTTCTATGTTCAGTAAGCAGCAGGGCAGCCACTTGGCACAGGACCCTGAAGTTAGTGGTGATCTCTGGAGTAGCGATGTCTATTTCAGTGATCGGCCAGGTATAGTATATACATAGTTATATTGGTCCAAGCTGGATCAATGTAACTGTATAAAATTTCCTTGCCTGGAATTTTTATGTTTAGCTTTTCAAAATGAAATCTATTTTTTTTTTTTTTTATATCCATGCCTCTTCTGCTTTTCCCCAAGCACTGGTGGCATAGCTTTTCAGGGAGATTTCACAGGTGAAGACCAAAAATTGTAAAGCTAGACTGACCCTCCTAACCTTTACAGTTGAAGTGCCATCTTGGCCTCTATAGATCTGCAGTTATCTTGCTGCTCCACATGTGATCAACTGACACCAGCCATCTGAGGGCATGAGAGTTCAATTGGGAGATAACATAAACACCCTAGAAGCTGTGACCGTTCTCAACAGAGGCATGTTACTGTTTTGGAAACCAGTAAATCATTGGGTTTATCCTACTTTAATTAGACTACTTCTTGTGCATACCTTTTTATAGCAATCACAAGAGCGCACCAGATCTTGGGTGCATATGTGAGATCTGATGCAGATGTCATCGATAGGCCAGCCCAGAAAAGAGCGTAGAAGTTGGCTCTGAGTGATGTAAGAATTTAACCACTTGCCGACCGCCGCACGAACATTTATGTCAGCAGAATGGCACGGACAGGCAAATGGTAATATATATACGTCCCTCTAAATTTGCCGCCCTGCTGCGAGCTCCGTGACTATGCCCGCGGGACCCGCAGACTCTGTCTGGCGATCGTGTCACGGAGCTGCAGAACGGGGGGATGTCTTTGTAAACAAGGCATCTCCCTGTTCTGCCTTGTGACAGGACACTGATCACTGCTCCCTGTCATCGGGAGCAGTGATCGGTGTCGTGTCACAGTAAGCCCTGCCCCCACATAGTTAGAATCACTCCCTAGGGACACACTTAACCCCTTCCTCGCCCCTAGTGGTTAACCCCTTCCCTGCCAGTGTCATTTACATGGTAATCAGTGCATTTTCTCTTATCGCCCATGGACCGACGCATACTGATTACATGTGGGTATATGTCCCTGCTCGCAGGAGAAGACCTAGGCAGAATGTTAGAGGTTAAAACATTCTAGAACAAGCCAGAGCCAAACAGCCCTGCCCAAAGGGGGCGGTCCCTCTGGACATTACCCTCCCACCTGTAGCTAACAGCCTCAGTTTTTTTCTGCCTAGCAGAAGGAGAAGACGTGGCTCTCAGGAGCCAGTCTCCTGAAAGATTTTACTTTTGAATTTTATTCCTTTGGGAATTTTATTTTATTTTTGAGACCTTCAATCAACTGTCGGCTGGGCAACAGGTTGGGTACACTAGTATCCTCGTAGTCTTCCCTGTCCGACCATCGAGCGTGCTGATCCTCGCCTTGCGTGCATGAGACTCAGTTCACGACATATCCCATGGCTCCAGGGGTGGCCGGGTTGCTTTCATGCTCCCGCGGTCCTCTCAAGATTGAAAAGTACCTACTGTATCTCTCGCGGTGGACCGGGCCGACAGCTACGCAGTACGACTCTGTGATAGGTCTGTCTGAAACAAGCCAGTGAGTCCCTCTAAGGTGCGTGCGGGATGGGTACGTAGTCTCCTGGAAAGAAGGTGAGTACATGCTGGCTGTGTTTCTGTGTGTGGGGGGGGGGGTTCCCTGTCTCCCCCCTGTTATGCTGCTCTCTGCACCCTGTACTGGTGCTGTGTGGGGATACTTGGGGGGGTCGTTCTGCCCTGGGTGGGGCCGCTCTATGCTGTCTTTATTGATGGAAAGTGTTCTGGAGGACTTGTGTGGTGTTTTTGTGTGCGCCATTGGCGCGTTATTTTAAATTTAAAAAATGCGCCATCGGCGGCCATTTTGCCGCGGCTCAGGTACAAGCGCCCGGCGGCCATTTTCTTGTAGCCGCGGCGCTTTTAGTTTCGGTTTCGGCCTCTAGCGGCGCTGCTGAACGGCGCAAAATACTTTCTCCTCACAGCTTCCTCACAGCTTCCTCACTCTCCTCAGGCTTCACACCACGCTACAGCGCGGCTCATACAGCGGAACCGAGCGGTCCCTAAAGGGTGGTGAGTCCTCCGGGTATCCCCTCCCCAGCTTCAGCGCAGCCAGTGGGTGGGCTGTACTATTTACTGCTATAGTGCATAGGGTCTCAGAGGGTGGTAAATAATGGAGTCTGGTTCACCTGCTTCTCCCCACTTGCCAGAGGCAACTGGCAGTGCTCCTGCACCTGCGGTCCCTATGGACCAGTTGTCGGCAGTCCTGGAATCATTCCTTGTCAAGCTGGAAGCGGTGTGCGAACGCACGGGGGCTGTAAAGCGCCCCCTTCCCACACAATCTCCACATGGGGAGTGCCCCGGAGTCAGATATGGGCCTAGCTCCTGCTGCTCAGGACCCTAATTCTGAGGAGGTTGATGTATTTAGTCAGGACATTCCTTGTGAGGAAGACCCCTGTCTTGAACCACCTACTGACAGGGTGCTTGTGAGTGAACTCATTGATGCTGTGAGGGATGATCTCAAGCTAAATGTTGATGCTGAGGAACCTCAGGCGGACACTTTGACCTTTTTGGTTCTTTAAAAGCCGTGTCTTCAAAAAAGGTTTTTCCATATGTGCCTTTTTTTGATACATACATTGGCCAGGTCTGGGATAAGCCGCAGAAGACTTTGACGGTCCCACGGCGCATAGCCTTACGGTACCCCTTTTTAAAGAGGACCTGGTTAAGAAGTGGGCTCAACCCCCGGTGGTCGACCCCCCCCGGTCGCCCGTTTGAATAAGGCCACTATGCTCCCAATGGAAGGGACGCCTGCATTTAAGGATCCCGCTGACAGGAGGTCAGAGGTGGCGTGTAGAACGATGTTCACCTTATTGGGGGCAGCCTTACGCCCTATAGTGGCGGCAACACTGGTGTCTCAGACACTCACAGGCTGGGCACGGATATTGCACCAGACGGTGCAGGAGCATAATCTCCCTCCTGAAACCATTGCCCTGGCTCAACAGCTTGCGCAGGGTTTGGTCTTCGTGTGCGATGCCACTGTGAATGCGACCCCTTTAATCACAGGGGCCTCCATTTCGGCTGTGGTGGTGTGACGCCTTATCTGGCTGAAATGCTGGTCAGCTGACCTAGCTTCCAAAAAGCTCCTGGCTGACTTGCCCTTTAAGGGTGGTAGACTGTTTTGGAGCCGCCCTGGATGACATTATTAAGGATGTCACAGGAGGTAAGAGCACCTTCCTTCCCCAGTCTTTTAAGGGAAAGGAGCCCACCGCAGGCCGGGCCCTTCCTTTCCGGCGAAGAAGTTTTTTCGTCAGTCAGTTTCCACGGGCAAGCCCACCCAGACTGAAAAAAGTGCGGCTGGGGGACAAAGACGTCCCTGGGTGCGTAAGCCTATCAAGCAAGCTCCCAAGTCCACCACCGCATAAAGTCTTGCCCCTGCCCGACTCTGGGGTGGGGGGACGTCTTCGCAAGTTCTCGGTGCGGTGGACCTCCCGGATCCCCGACCGGTGGGTGTGCGAGGTGATCACCTCGGGATACAGGATAGAGTTCCGCTCGGGGCCCCCAAACAGGTTTTTTCCCTCGAACCTCCCTCTCCTACCGGCCCGCCGGGCGGCCCTCTTTGGGGCCGTACAGGATTTGCTGGGGCGCGGAGTAATTGTGCCGGCTCCATCACAAGAGAGGTTTCAGGGGTTTTACTCAAACCTGTTTGTTGTCCCGAAAAAGGACGGGGTTCGGCCAATCCTGGACCTCAAGGCCCTGAATGCCTATATGAGGGTACAAAAATTCAGGATGGAATCCATTCGCACGGTGATCGCGACCCTCCAACAGGGGGATTTTTTGGCGTCCTTGGATATCAAGGACGCTTACTTGCACATCCCAATCTGCGCAGGCCACCAGAAGTTTCTGCGCTTTGCCATAGGCGAAGTCCACTAGGGCCGAAACAACTAATCGATTAATCGACAACTAATCGATTATGAAATTAATCGATTACTATTTTCATAATCGATTAATCGGCCAGTAACATAATGGGGTTAAAAAAAAACTAAAATGAGCCCTTTATAGTACAAAGAGCAAATCGCTACTGTAAATATTACTTTCACTGTCCCACAGTAAAAAATGAACCCCCTTACAGCGATTATTTGCTCTTTTTGTACTAATTTTAGTTTTTTTAACACCATTATGTTACTAAACATCTCAGGCCTGGGTCACACCTCTGTTTTTTTGGTGCTTTTTGCAGAAACAGACTACAGGTCATTTACATGGTTTCCTATGGGACACGTTCACATCAATGATTTTTTCAGCTGCTGTGTATTTGGAAAGGGCAAGGACATTTTTTAACGCAAAACGGTGCTATTTTGTTTTTTTCGTTCAATATACTTCAATAGAGAAGCTGCAGAAAAGCATGTAATAATTTGTTTTTGCGGCAATTTGTGTTTTTTAGTCTGCCCAACAACAAATTGGCCCAAAAAAAAAAAAATTTAAAAATGCAGGAAAATTACTTTTTTTTTTTTTTTTTTATTTTTTTTTTTACGGTGATTAATCGAAGCAATAATCGGCAAACTAATCGATTATGAGAATAATCGTTAGTTGCAGCCCTAAAGTCCACTATCTGTTCGTGGCCCTTCCCTTCGGCCTGGCATCAGCAAGGTGCTGGTCCCGGTTCTAGCTTTGCTGAGACAGCGAGGAATTGTTATCGTGGGTTATTTAGACGATCTCCTTCTCAGAGCAGAAAATGGCTCAGAATTGGAGGAAAACGTGACGATAGTCAGTCAGACCCTCCGGGACTTCGAATGGGTTCTGAACACGCAGAAGTCGGCTCTAGCCCCGACTCAACGCTTGGAGTATCTGGGTCTGATCCTGGACACTTCGGCAGCAAAGGTGTTTCTACCCTCAGAGAAGTTACTGACACTTCGGTCAGCAGTACGGGTTTTGTCGTCCCGAAAGTGGTCGTCAATTCGCTTCTGCATGAGAGTCCTGGGACTGATGGTGGCCTCCTTCGAGGCGGTTCCGTATGCCCAATCACACACTCGGGCATTGCAGAAGGGAATTCTGTCGGTTTGGGACAAGTCCCCATTGTCTTTGGATCTTCAGATCCAGGTGAGTCACTCTGTCAAGGCGTCCCTGACATGGTGGCTGAGGTCCCCGGCTCTTCAGGCCGGGAAGTCGTTCCTCCCCATCCACTGGACGGTGATCACAACGGACGCCAGCCTGTCGGGCTGGGAAGGAGTGTGGGGAGTCCTGTCAGCTCAGAGGCTCTGGACTCCAGCCGAATCTCGTCTCCCAATCAACGTCCTGGAATTGCGGGCGATCAGACTGTGTCTCTCCGTTTGGTCAAAGAGACTACAGGGCCACTTGGTCAGGATCCAGTCAGACAACACCACGGCCGTGGCGTATGTCAACCATCAGGGGGGCACTCGGAGCCAGGCTGCGGCATCCGAGGTCGCCCACATCCTAAGATGGGCGGAAAGAAGCGTGCCGGCGCTGTCGGCCGTTTACATTCCGGACGTAGAAAACTGGCAGGCGGACTATCTGAGCCGTCAGTCCCTGGACCAGGGGGAGTGGTCCTTGCATCCGGAAGTGTTTCACCTCCTTTTGTCAACGATGGGGCACTCCGGATGTGGACCTGATGGCGTCTCGACTCAATCGCAAGGTGTCGAGGTTTGTGGCCCGGTCCAAGGATCCCTGGGCGGATGCCTCGGACGCGTTAGTGACCCCGTGGGGTCGGTATCGCCTAATATATGTCTACCCTCCGCTGCAGTTGAATCCTCGTCTGCTGCGCAGGGTAGCGGCCGAGAGTATTCCGGTGATCCTCATTGCCCCGGACTGGCCACTGCGTCATTGGTACGCCGATCTGGTACGTCTCATCGCGGACGTCCCTTGGCGCCTGCCCTTGAGGGAGGACCTTCTATCTCAAGGTCCTATCTTTCATCCTGCTTTACAGTCTCTGGCTTTAACGGCCTGGCTATTGAGAGCCAGGTGCTGAAAGACCGAGGTCTGTCTGATTCGGTAATGTCAACCATGATTAGGGCACGGAAGTCTTCTTCTAGGAAGATCTATCACCGTACCTGGAGAGCTTACATCGCTATGTGCGAGGAACTGGACTGGCGTCCACGGACGTACTCCGTTCCCAGAATCCTGAGGTTCTTGCAGTGTGGGGTTGCTTAAAAGCAGGCTTTGAGCACTATTAAGGGTCAGATTTCAGCTTTGGCCATTTTCTTTCAAAGACCCCTAGCTGGTCATTCTTTGGTTAGCACTTTTGTGCAGGGAGTACGTCATGTGGTTCCACCCGACAAGCCCCCGCTCCCTCCTTGGGATCTGAACTTGGTGCTTTCGGTTCTTCAGGAATCTCCTTTTGAGAATATGAGATATTCCTCTTTCAACTTTGTCCCAGAAGGTGTTTTTTTTTAGTGGCCATCACTTCTGTTAGACGGGTGTCTGAGTTGGCGGCTCTGTCATGTAAGTCGCCTTACCTGGTCCTTCATAAGGACAAGGCGGTATTGCGACCGCGACCGTCTTTTCTTCTTAAGGTGGTTTCGGCTTTTCACCTTAATGAGGACATTGTCCTTCTGTCCTTGTGCCCTCAACCATCGCATCCTAGGGAGGTTGCGCTTCACAATTTGGATGTAGTGCGTGCCTTACGGGTATACCTGGCGGCTACCGCTCCTATTCGGAAGTCTGACTCGCTGTTTGTGTCTGTCTCTGGTCCGAAACAGGGCCAAGCGGTGTCGTCTGCCACCATTTCTAGGTGGATCAGACAGACTGTTATACAGGCCTATGCCATTAGGGGACGGGCTCCTCCCTTTCCGGTCACGGCGCATTCCACCAGGGCAATCGGTGCTTCCTGGGCTTTCCGACATCAAGCGTCAGTTGCACAAGTGTGCAAGGCGGCGACCTGGTCGTCCGTTCATACCTTTTCAAAGTTCTACAAGGTTGATGTGGCTGCATCTTCGGATGCTTCCTTCGGCCGCAAAGTGTTGCAGGCCGCTGTCTAATGTTGCAACTCCTCCGTTGAGGGGCTCTGCTGGTTTGGAGTGAAGTTTTGGTTGTTCCTTACTTTTTTTGCTCTCACCCCTTTCTTATACTGCTTTGGGACGTCCCCACATGTAATCAGTATGAGAGCTGCGTTGGTCCATGGACGATGAGAGAAAATAGGATTTTTGTACTCACCGTAAAATCTGTTTCTCTGACGTCCATGGACCGACGCAGCACCCACCCTTCCTTTTTAAGTTTGTACTGCTTTGTTACGAACCGAGGCTGTTAGCTGCAGGTGGGAGGGTAATGTCCGTAGGGACCGCCCCCCTGGGCAGGGCTGTTCGGCTCTGGCTTGTTCTAGAATGTTTTAACCTCTAACATTCTGCCTAGGTCTTCTCCTGCGAGCATTACCCACATGTAATCAGTATGAGAGCTGCGTCGGTCCATGGACGTCAGAGAAACGGATTTTAGGGTGAGTACAAAAATCCTATTTTATAGCACTGATCGCTGTATAAATGACTGGTCCCAAAATGGCATCAAATGTGTCCGCCATAATGTCGCAGTCACGATAAAAAACCGCTGATCGCCGCTATTGCTAGTAAAAAACAAAATATTAATAAAAATGCCATAAAACTATCCCCAATTTTGTAGACCATTTGCTATAACATTTGCGCAAACCAGTCAATAAACCAAAAATATGTAGAAGAATACGTATCGGCCTAAACTGAGGAAAAAAATTGTGTTTTTCTCAAGACGTCTTCCAGGACGGCACAATGAGAGATGACTAGTCCACCTGACAGGAAACACAATCAATCAAAGAGGTTAAAAACCCCACCCCTCCCTGTGCTCCTCAGTTTTTTGATTGTGTTTCCCCACAGCGAAACCGTTTAGAAAATAACAAAGACCTAAAGGCCTGGTGCTAGAGGTCTCCCCCTGGGACCTAGGTCGAACGCTTAGGAAGCCTCTGGACCTAGCAGGGCGGGCTCATCCTTCCTGGGGGGTCCCCATTTTGTTGTAACATACTCAGGGGGGAAGGAATAGCCTTGAAGAACCCCCCTGAGTTTTCTGAAGCCCTAAGGTACAGGGTGCCTGGAAGCTTCAGGGGCCAAATGTTTCCTCTTTTTTCTCCCTACCTGGTGGGTGTCCACTTCGGAGGGGGGGCTGGCAGGTCTCCCGCAGATGCGGTGGTGAACCCAGCGGTGAAGCGCTGTTCTGGCTATTGGCGCCGCTCAGGCATGTGCGGCGCCATTTTCCCATGGCCTGGAGGACTCATTGATTTCCTCCTCTAGCGCCCGGAATGACGTCACCGTGCGCCACGCCACTTCCGGTTTCTGGTCTACGGCAAGATGGCGACGGCCGGCGTCTTTTCAGCCAGCTTCCTCTATAAAGATGCCAGGAAAAGAGGCGCCCATTCCTCCTGTTTGCTCTTAGTGACACGGTTCGAGCCCGGACGGCGCATGGAGCATGAGGAAAGGCCCGGTACGGCCAAGGCTACAGAGGAGGCCACAGGAGGTGAGTCCTACCCAGCCAGCAGGGGTTATGATGGGGGAGGTACCCCGACTCTTCCCCCTTTTGCTCTGCACAGGGGTGTTTGGTACTAAAAAATTCCCTGTGTATATTTGTTTTTTCTGCAGGAGGGGACGTCACTGCCCAGGGGTCTACCTGCCGTCCCTCTAAAGCCCCTGCTCGCATAAAAAGATGTAGCTACTGCAACGATAGGTTGCCTCCAGACTATTCCAGACCTTTCTGTTTTAAATGCATTCAGAAATTGGCTGGAAAAGAAACATCTCAGGTCATGAAAGACTTCTTGTCTGTCCAGACCCAGATGCTGACTACGCTTAAGGAATTTCAATCCTCACTCAGGTCTAGGGAACCAGAACCTCAGACAAGTGGGGGGGGCTCTTCCTCTCAGGAGAGTTCTTTGACTCCCAGGGTAGTTAAACGACGCCCGCAGCCTCTAAAATCCCTACCTTCACAGGGTTCGGAGCCGGAGGAGGATTCAGATATCTCCGATCGAGAAGTATCTGATGAGGGTCTGGTGGATAGTCAGGCAGAGGACGAGGAAGAGGGCTCCAGGCCAGGAAGGCACATCTTCTCGGCCGATGATATGGAGGGCCTCCTTGGGGCAATTTATGCTTCTGAGGAGATCCAGGAGCCTGCGGAACAGGTTTCCGCACAGGATAGAATGTATCAGGGTTTGTTGAAGTCTCAACCCAAAACCTTCCCCGTCCACCAGGCACTGAAGGACATTATCCTTCAAGAATGGAAGGATCCTGAAAGGAAGCTTTTAAGACCAAAAACGTGGAAACGTAGGTGCCCTTTCAAGGAGGAGGATGAAGATAGGTTCTTCAAAACACCCAGATTGGATGCTTCCTTAGCCCAGGTATCCAAACAGTCTGACCTCTCCTTTGAGGATACTGGTAACCTCAAAGATCAGATGGATCGGCGTGCTGAAACCTCCTTGCGGAGGGCCTGGGAAGCCAATGCGGCAGCCATGAGCCCGGCGCTGGCTTCAGCATGCGTAGCCAGGAATGCAGATGCATGGATCTCAAAATTAACGGACCATGTTTCAGGCACTTCCAAATCCAAGGAAGTCTTGGAGTCGTTGCAGCTAATAGGTAGCGCGGTGGCGTACCTAGCGGACGCAGCGGTAGAAACCGTAAGAACCACCGCAAAGACTGGAGCCCTCTTAAACTCTGCTAGAAGAGCTGTATGGGTCAAAACCTGGGATGGTGATAGTGCATCCAAGACCCGTTTATGTGGTCTCCCATTTGAGGGCTCCCTTCTTTTCGGTACAGGACTTGACCAAGCCCTGTCCAGGTCCACCGAAAAGGGTAAGAAATTTCCTACCAAACCTAAAAAGGAAAAAAGGAGATTTTTTCGAGGCCCCCAGGGTAAGAACCGGTCTTCAGACAAAAGACCTGTCAATACTAGGAGGTGGAGTGCTGGCAAGGACAAACAGAAGGGAGGTATCCTTTTCTCCAGCCAAAAGCCTAATGACAAGAACTCTAAGTGACGTAAGGGTAGGGGGAAGGCTTTCCCAGTTTCTCCCCAGATGGGAAAGCATATCTCAGAGCCCCCATGTCCTCCAAATCTTAAGAGGGCTACAAGCTAGAGTTCCTTCACTCCCCTCCCCCGAAGTTTCTGGTAACACATCTACCCAGGGACCCCTTAAAAGCTGCAGGTCTGGTACAGAATGTCTCAGAACTGGAAAGGCAGGGAGTAGTTATCCCGGTACCTACAGAACAACAAGGTTTGGGCGTCTATTCCCACGTTTTCGTTGTTCCAAAGCCGTCAGGGAAGCATCGGCTTATAATAAACTTGAGACCCTTGAACGCTTATCTGCGTCGCAAGAGGTTTCGGATGGAGAGCGTGTACACTCTCAGGAAGCTTCTTCTGAGGGGGGTGTTCATGGTGACCATAGACCTAAAGGACGCCTATCTACACGTCCCGATATTCCCAGCACATCAGGCCTTCCTCAGGTTTGCAATCACTTCCGCCCAGGGAGTGCAGCATTGGCAGTTTGCTGCGCTTCCCTTCGGACTGTCATCCAGTCCAAGAGTCTTTACAAAGATCATGGCGGAGGTGATTTCTTACCTGCACCTGCAGGGTATAGCAGTAGTCCCCTACCTCGACGATCTGCTTCTCTACAATCAGAATCGAGATCTCCTTCTTGCAGACCTGGCCAGGGTCGTGAGCACCTTGGAAAGCCTGGGGTGGATCATCAACAAAGAAAAATCCTCGATGGTCCCAGAACAGAAGAAAGTTTACTTGGGATTCCTAGTGGATTCCTTAGAAAGAAAACAAGGTCCAAGGTCTTATGACAACGGTCAGGTCTATGTTGGAGGCAGAGGAATCCTCCTTCAGAAGCATCATGCGGGTGCTGGGTCTAATGACCTCTTGCATCCCAGCGGTGCCGTGGGCTCAGCTCCACTCCAGACCTCTCCAAGAATTCCTTCTATCCTCTTGGGATGGATCAAGGGAATCTCTAGACTACAGGGTCCCCATCCCAGTTGTGGCAAAGGAATCTCTGAGGTGGTGGCTCCTTCCTCAGAATTTACTGGTGGGTCGTCTGTGGAGTCAGTCCAACCCTCTCAGGATAACCACAGACGCAAGCGCCTGGGGTTGGGGGGCTCACTTAGACGAGCTCAGAGCTCAGGGTTCCTGGAACCGAGGTCAGAGGGGCGCCTCCTCAAACCTCCGGGAATTGTTGGCGGTCCGGGAGGCTCTAAAGGCCTTCGAGGAGAGAGTCAGGGGCCGAGAGGTCCAGATTCTATCCGACAATGCCACCACAGTGGCATTCCTGAACCATCAGGGAGGCACCAGGTCGCGTATCCTTCTGGCTTTGTCTCTGGAGATCCTGAGCTGGGCAGAGCTCCGGATTCCCTCTATCACAGCGGTTCACATAAAAGGGGTTCACAACGTAGAGGCGGACTTTTTAAGTCGCCACCCCGATTCTCCAGGGAGAATGGGAGTTGAACACAGAGGTGTTCGATCTGGTGTGCCAACGGTTCGGCAATCCGGAGATAGACCTCTTCGCCCGCAGGGAAAACAAAAAGCTAAAGAGGTTATTTTCCCTGACCCGGGAATGGGGCTCAGAGGGAGTGGATGCGCTGGCCCAGGTGTGGAGTTTTCATCTGGCCTATGCCTTTCCTCCTCTGAGTCTGATTCCGAGGATCCTGCAGAAGCTGGACCTCTCAGAATGCTGTCTCATTTTGGTCACCCCCTGGTGGCCCAGGAGAGCCTGGTTTCCCACTCTGGAGAACTGGTCGGTAGCTCCCCCTCTCCATCTACCAGTTCGGTCAGACCTTCTTCTTCAGGGTCCGGTCTTCCACCCAGAGCCCAGCTTCTTCAAACTGACGGCCTGGTGCTTGAAAGGCAGAACCTGCGGGAGAAGGGCTGTTCAGAGAGAGTGATTACCACTCTCCTCTCTAGTAGAAAGGAGGTCACCAGGCGGATTTATGCTAAGGTGTGGGGGGTCTTCTCTCGCTGGTGTTCAGAGAGAGAGGTTTCCCAACAGGAAACTTCGGTCATTCTGGAATTTCTCCAGGATGGAGTTGATCTGGGGCTGGCTACCAAGACACTAAGAGTTCAGGTAGCAGCCTTATCTTACTTCCTGGACAGAAGATTGTCCCAGGATCCGTTGATTAAAAGATTCTTGTCAGCTAGGGACAGAATGTCTCCAGTACAGATCTCTAGGGTTCCACCCTGGGATCTCTCCTTGGTTCTAGAACAGTTAACTAAGGCTCCGTTCGAGCCTTTAGACAGTATTTCTATTAAACTTCTCACAGTTAAGTTTACCTTTCTGCTGGCGATAACGACAGCCAAAAGAGTAGGTGATATGCAGGCTCTGTCAATTAAAGAGCCGTTTTTTCGTTTATTTGAGGACAGGGTTGTTCTCAGGCAGGACCCCCTGTACCTTCCCAAGGTAGTATCAAAATTTCATAGAACGCAGGAAATAATACTCCCTTCTTTTTGTTCCAATCCCCAGAATGAAAGGGAGGCTTCCTTTCATTGTTTGGATGTCAGACGATGTCTGCTTTCTTATTTGGATAGAGTTAGCATTTTCAGAAAATCCAGCCACTTATTTATTAATTTTTCTGGTCAGAAAAAGGGCCAACAGGCTTCTAGAGTAACCATAGCTAGGTGGATAAAACAAGCAATCTCCCTAGCTTATGACCAGGCTGCTAAGACAGCCCCGAAGGTTAAAGCACATTCCACTCGGTCTCTGGCGACCTCCTGGGCAGAAAGGGCCGGAGCTTCGGTCGAACAAATCTGCCAAGCTGCGACATGGTCAAGCCAGAACACTTTTTTGAAGCATTACAGAGTGGAGTTGCTGTCGCCTCAGGACCTCTCATTTGGTAGGAAGGTCCTGCAAGCGGTCGTCCCACCCTAAGGTAGGCCTGCAAATTACTTGCTTCTCTCTCATTGTGCCGTCCTGGAAGACGTCTTGAGAAAAGTACCAGTTACTTACCGGTAATGGTCTTCCTGGTAAGTCTTCCAGGACGGCAGGCCTACTTCCCACCGCTCTGGTTAAGTATATTAATATATATATATATATATATATATATATATATATATATATATATATATATATATATATTAGTTGTTGTGGTATGTTGTTTTCACTCTCGTGCACTAGTGTGGAGTACTTTTTCACAAACTGAGGAGCACAGGGAGGGGTGGGGTTTTTAACCTCTTTGATTGTGTTTCCTGTCAGGTGGACTAGTCATCTCTCATTGTGCCGTCCTGGAAGACTTACCAGAAAGACCATTACCGGTAAGTAACTGGTACTTTTTATATATTTTTTTGGGGATATTTATTCTAGCAAAAAGTAAAAAAATGGCTTTTTTTTTTTTCAAAATTGTCACTCTATTTTTGTTTATAGCGCAAAAAATAAAAACCGCAGAGGTGATCAAATACCACCAAAAGAAAGCTCTATTTGTGGGGAAAAAGGCATCAATTTTGTTTGGGAGCCATGTCGCACGACTGCGCGATTGTCAGTTAAAGCAACGCAGTGCCGAATCGCAAAAAGTGCTCTGGTCATTTGGCAGCCAAATCCTCCGGCGCTGAAGTGGTTAAAATGATGGCACTGTCTAGTAGAGAGGACAGAACTATGGGAATTGGTTTAACCTAAAAGTATAAGGCATTTAACTATTTTGCTATATTTCAATCAGAAAATTAACACTTTTGCTACATAACAAGTGGGGGGAGCAGGTCCACTTTATCATGCCCCCTCAGTGATGTATAGCTAAAGACAAAACTGTACCCTTTGATCTGTTAAATATATAAAATTAAAAGTATTTTGTTAAATCTGTTAGATTTTTGTTTAAGAAGGTGGAGGAAAAAAAAATTGATCTTTAGCAGAAATGTGAGCTGATGACTTCCTCTGCTCTGCCTGTGCTGTTATCACTGAGGCTGGGTTCACACTGGTACGGCACGACAGTCATACTACTTTTGGATCTGACCATGCGTCCGACTTCATTGAACAGGGATCCGACTTCGATCCCCGACAATACCAGTCACTGTATCTGGTATGAATCTTTAGGAAGAACTTCACGCCAAATTTTAAATAAAAAAACCGACATGGATTCCCCCTCTAAGAGCATACCAGACCCTTCTGTCTGGTATGGATTTTAAGGGGAACCCCCGTACGCCAAAAAAACGGCGTGGGGGTCCCCCCAAAGTCCATACCAGACCCTTATCCGAGCACGCAGCCCGGCTGGTCAGGAAAGGGGGTGGGGACGAGCGTGCACTCCTCCTTAACCGTACCAGGCCGCATGCCCTCAACATGGGGGGGGGGGGGGTGGGTGCTTTGGGCGCCCTGCAGCCCCCCCCACCCCAAAGCACCCTGTTCCCATGTTGAGGACAAGGGCCTCTTCCCGACAACCCTGGCCATTGGTTGTCAGGGTCTGCGGGCGGGTGGCTTATCGGAATCTGGGAGCCCCCTTTTTAATAAGGGGGGGCCCCCCAGATCCTGGCCCCCCACCCTATGGGAATGAGTATGGGGTAAATTGTACCCCTACCCATTCACATGGAAAAAGTGTCAATAAAAACTCACTACACAGGTTTTTAAAGTAGCTAACCAACTAACTTATTAGGCAGCTTCCGTCTTCTTCTGCCCTCTCTGACTCTTCTCCGCTCTCTGGTTCTTTTCCCTCTGTCTGGTGTCTTCTGCCGGGCCTCCTCTATCTTCTGCTCTTTTGCTAGCTCTTGCCCGGTCTTCTCCGTTTGTCATCTTCCCTCTACTCTTCCCATGTTGACGCGACGCTCTCATGGGGGACAAGGTGCTTTGGGGTGGGGGGCGCAGGATTACCTTCAATCCAAAACTAAATGTTAAAAGCAAACAACATTTTGAAGAAATTTCCAATGACATTTGTCTATGATTTACTGCTGTTTGGGGGCTCTGGGCTTCAGCAAAATGGCAGCCTCTAGCAAGAAGAAACAGGAACAATGCTTGAGGCAATTGACAGCACAGAGTAATTTTGGTAGCATGATTATTGTGTAATGTATGTTCCTTGCTAAAGAATGTGTTTTTTTTTGTTTTTTTTTTTTTTTTTTTTTTTTTAATCAAGACTTGGCAGCACATTCTTCTGACTTAAATGATTCTAAACCTTAGGTTTGTTTTTTTGTTCTTTAACCCTTTCCATACAGGGCTTTTTATACCACTTCCATACCGGGCCTATTCTGGCACTTCTCTCCTACATGTACAAATCATCATTCTTTTGCTAGAAAATTACTCTGAACCCCCCAAACATTATGTATGTTTTTTTTAGCAGACACCCTAGGGAATAAAATGACGGTCGTTGCAACTTTTTATCTTGCACGGTATTTGCGCAATAATTTTCCAAACGCCTTTTTTTGGGGGGAAAAAAATGGTTTCATGAATTTAAAAATAACAAAACAGTGAAGTTAGCCCAATTTTTTTTATTTTTTTTTGTAAAATATGAAAGCTCATGTTACGCAGAGTAAAAAGATGCCTAACATGTCACGCTTTAAAATTGCGCACACTCATGGAATGGTGCCAAACTTCGGTACTTCAAAATGTCCATAGGTGACGCTTTGAAAATTTTTACAGGTTAGAGTTACAGAGGAGGTCTAGTGCTAGAATTGTCGCACGCGCTCTAACGCACGCGGCGATACCTCACATATGTGGTTTGAACGGCATTTACATATGTGGGCGGGACTTGCGTGTGCGTTCGCTTCTGAGCGCGAGCTATTGGGGACGGGCGTTTTAATTTTATTTTTTATTATTTTACTTATTTATTTTTACTTTATTATTTTTTTTTGATCACTTTTATTCCTATTACAAGGAATGTAAACATTCCTTGTAATAGGAATGTGTGTGACAGGTCCTCTTTATGGAGAGATGCGGGGTCCAGGCTGGAAAGCATGAGATCGTGAAAAAAATTTCACCGATCTCATGCTTACTAGTCGCAATGGCGGCTTTGTTTACATCTGAGGACCCGGGCGTGACGTCATCACATCGCGCCCGGGCCTCCGACGGTCATAGAGATGACTGGTGACCATCTGGTCACCAGTCATCTCTATGCTCATCACGTGACCCACCACCGGCGCTGGACGATTCTCTCCGGGTCTCCGATGGCACGGGAGAGCCCGGAGAAGCACCGGATGGAGGGGGGGTGTCCCCCTCCCGCCACCTATAAGAACGATCAAGCGGCGAAACTGCCGCTATGATCGTTCTTATGGTGCGCAGAATCGCCGGCTGAAGACAAGGATATCTGAATGATGCCTCTAGCTGCAGACATCATTCAGATACCCCCCCCCCCACAAACCCAGGACGTCATATGACGTTCACCCGGAGGGAGAGAGGGTTCCTGCCGGCGTCATTTTACAATGACCCGGTATGGAAGTGGTTAACCACTTGCCGACCGCCCCATAGCAGTTTTACTGCTACAGGGCTGCTGCGCTGCTCAGGATTGTGTGTGTGTGTGTTAAAATATATATAATTTGTGATCCTGCACTTCCAGCTATTGGGTGCCAGTGCGCCCAACAGGCAGCTTGCCAATATGCCTATGAAAACAGGGGAGGTTGCTGTTCTGTCAGTACAGAAGGCATGGATCTTGTGTTCCTTCAAAGGATGAACAACAATCAATAACTTTCACTAGTGAAAGCACCTTCCCCACTACACTGAAACATGAGCTAGGCACACAGGTAACCCTTTGCCCCTGATGTTACCCCTTCCCAGCCATTGTCATTAATACAGTGACAGAGCATATTTTTAGCACTGTCACTGGTTCCCCAAAAAAGTGTCAATGTCCACTTTGTCTGCCGCAATATCCCGAATTGCCACCATTACTAGTAGAAAATAAAAATTCCATGATTGAATGCTAAAGTTTGTAGACGCTGTATTTTTTTTTTACGCAAAATAATGAATAAATGCTTATTGGAATTTTTTCTTTTATTTTTTACAAAAAATATGTACCGCATATACTCGAGTATAAGCCGAGGCACCCAATTTTACCACCAAAAAAATAGGGAAAACGTATTGACTCGAGTATAAGCCTAGGGTGTCTGTGCCCATGCCTAGACTGACGTTTAACATGGGAGTTTATGGAAGGGGTGCCCGGGATTGAAAAATCTGTGCTCCCCGGCCCTAGGTCTCCCAGACAACAAACTTTGTACAGTTGTAGAGGAGAAAAGGGGATACATGTGTGCCAGGTTTCGGATCCAGGGGACCTAAGACCGGCCAGTACCGGGTCACCAAAGCCACCAGAGAAATGAGCATTTAACATGGGAGTCTATGGAAGGGGTGCCTGGGTTTGAAAAATCGGTGTTCCCCGGACAACAAACTTTGCACACTTATAGAGGAAGAGTGGGGCTATATGTGTGCCAAGTTTGTGGTCCAGGGGACCTACGGCCGGCTGGTACCGGGTCCCCAAAAATCCAGGAGATCAGGCGCAAAAAGGTGACTCGAGTATAAGCCGAGGGGGGCATTTTCAGCACAAAAAAATGTGCTGAAAAACTCCGCTTATACTCGAGTATATACAGTAGTAGAATACATATTGACCTTAATTGATGAAGAAATTTTTTATTTCTTTTTTTATCTCTGTTTTTATATCAAAGTATTTAAAATTGCCTTTATTTTTTTTTGTTTATAGCGCAAAAAAAAAAAAACCCGCAGAGATTATCAAATGCCACCAAAAGAAAGCTCTATTTGTTGGAAAAAATGGGCATAAATTTTATTTGGATAAAGCGTCGCAGGGCCGCATTTATTTTTTCCAATGACAGGTTTGCTTTACACAACTTTTTGCTTTTAGGTTGGGTTCACACCTATGCGAAATGGATGCGGCTTACACTGCATCCAATTCGCAGGACATGTAAAAATGCATTAATTTGAATGAGGCTGGTTCACATATCTGTGGTGCCTTCGCACACTGCATTGCCCAAAAAAAGTGTATTGCCCCATGTAATCCTTCTTCTTTTTTCTTTTTTTTTTTTTTTTTCTCGCCATTCCACGGGTGCAGAGAGCCGGTGGGTGACCGGGTTGGTAGCCAGCGGGATAGCCGCTTGGAGCCATCGGATTACTGCTGGGAGAGGATCAGTAGACTGTGCCGTGGAGGAGCTGTGAGACGCACGTCTTATCACATGCTGGGCTTGGCCACGCCCCCCCCAGCTGATACGCAGCTAAAGTGCAGAGGAACCACTGAACTGATTTATCTCTTTGCAGGGAAACCGGCGCTTCAATTTGCACATGTGTGACCCCAGCCTTAAACAAGCTTGTAGGAGCGATTTATCTTGATCATCTACTGCATGGATATGCAATTAGCGGACCTCCAGCTGTTGCAAAACTACAAGTCCCATCATGCCTCTGGGTGTCATGCTTGCTGCTGTTAGTCTCGCTATGCCTCATGGGACTTGTAGTTTGGCAACAGCTGGAGGTCCGCTAATTGCATATCCCTGATCTACTGTGTTTGACATTAAAGAGGAAGTAAATCTTGATGGGCCCATACTAGCCCATTATGTGCCACTTACCTGCAAACGAAGCCCACGATGTGGCCGCGTCCATTTTCACCACTCTTCCTTCCGGGGCCATGGATTCCGGCTCTGTGACTGCGGTAGCCGACGGTCACGGCACGCTGCTGAAGAAATGGTGCGATCGTGCCCTTCACCGTGCAGGAGATATTTCCAGTATTTACAGGTAAGCCTTACTGCAGGCTTGCCTGTAGGTAAAAGTGGTATGTAAGGGTTTCCAAACACTAACTAATATCTTAATTTCAATACATTTCAGGCACTGCAGTCCTTTTCATTATATAATAGTCTAAGCCAGGGCTCGACAAACCCCGGGCGCCAGGTCGCCATTGCGACTAGAATTAGCGACCTGGCGCCTGGGGCAGCACAGCTGGGGTATCCTGTGTCTCCGTGCCCCCCCTCCGCGCCGCGGGATCGCGCCGGCCGGTCAGTAATTGAGGCCGCGGCTTTGCGGCCTTCTGCAGGCCTATGCTTCCTTCTGTGGTCTAGCGCCATCTTGTGGTGGCGGTTGGTATTGCAACCAGCAATGCTAATGGAGTTTCCCTGTCTGTTTTCCCTGCCATCTCCTTCCCTCTAATTAGAACCCCTAAACATTATATATATTTTTTATTCTAACACCCTAGAGAATAAAATGGCGGTCGTTGCAATACTTTCTGTCACACCGTATTTGCTCAGCGGTCTTACAAGCGCACTTTTTTGGGAAAAAATACACTTTTTTAAAATAAAAAAATAAGACAAACAGTAAAGTTAGCCCAGTTTTTTTTATACTGTGAAAGATAATGTTACGCCGAGTAAATTGATACCCAACATGTCACGCTTAAAAATTGCGTCCGCTCGTGGAATGGCGACTAACTTTTACCCTTTAAAATCTCCATAGGCGACGTTTAAAAAATTCTACAGGTTGCATGTTTTGAGTTACAGAGGAGGTCTAGGGCTAGAATTATTGCTCTCGTTCTACCGATCGCGGCGATACCTCACGTGTGGTTTGAACACCGCTTTCATATGCGGGCGCTACTCACGTATGCGTTCGCTTCTGCGCGCAAGCTCGACGGGACAGGGCGCGTTCCTGGCTCCTAAGTTTTTTAGCTGGCTCCTAGATTCCAAGCAAATTTGTCAAGCCCTGGTCTAAGCAAGCCATATTTTATGTTGGTACTATGTGGCTAACTTTCTGAGTTCTGAAACAAACTTCACCTCATGTATAGTATGTAGATTGCCTTGCAAAAGAAGACGTGGACTTGCCAGTAAATCTAGTATCTGGTTTATTTGAATAATTCAGTGCGCAAAATACTGATATTTTAGCCATGAAAGAACACTGGATACCTGAATTACTCGTTTGTTTTGTTTTTCATGGACTTGTATAGGGATTTTTAAAAATCCCTAAAGCAAGTTTCCTGTTTTACCAGCCCCCTCCACATCAATTGGACAGGTTTTTTTTTTTTTTACCCTTCTCTTTCCATCCCCTGCTCCATAATGCTCACTATACTCCGTGGACCTTTTTCCTGGCCCCACACCTCAACCTTTCCAACCTTTCATTATCTTCTCCAACTAGCCTATTCGCCTCTAAAATTGATTCCATCCCACCTTGGTCTGTTTCTTTTGAGTCCAAATCTATTCCAATGCCACCTGTATTAGAAAAATATATTATTCAGAGTTGGCATGTCTCTGGGAATTTTCCATCCAATATTGAGTAGGCCCTTGTTTGCTGCCAAAACAAATCTGAACTGTTGAAGCATAGATGCCACCAGACCTCTGATGGTATGCTGTGGTATCTGGTATCAAGCCTCATTAGCAGATCTATTCAGTCCTGTAAGTTGTAAGCTGGGACCTTTATGGGTCAGGCTTGCTTTTCCAGACCATCCCATGGATGCCTGATGGATTGAGATCTGGAGAATTTTAAAGGCCAGTCGACACCTCAAAAGTGTTATATTGTTCCTCCAGCTATTTTTGAATCCTTTTTGCAGTGTGGCAGGCCACATTATCCTGCTGAAAGAGACCAATGCCGTCAGGGAATACAGTTTCCATGAAGGGGTGTACTTGGTCAGCAACAATGTTTAGGTAGGTGGTACTTTTCAAGTAACATCCACATGAATGGCAGGTTTCCCAGCAGAACATTGCCCACAGCATCACACTGCCTCTGCCAACTTGCCTTCTTCCCATACCGCTTTCTGGTGCCATCTCACCCCAAGGTAAGCCATCCACATAATGTAAAGGAAAACGTGATTCATTAGACCAGGCCACCCTTTTCCATTGCTCCATGGTCCAAATTATAATGCTGACATGCCCATTGCACTGGCTTTTGGCTGTGGACATGGGACAGCATGAGCACCCTGACCAGTCTGTGGCTACGCAGCCTCATAGGCAGCAAACCGGAATGCCCCTTTTATTTATTTATTTTTTCTGGTTTCAACACATCAGCTTTAAAGACCACATGTTTTCTTGCTGCCTAATTATTCCCACTGACTTTCAGATGCCATTGTAATGAGAGGTTACGTGAAGAACGATTATATCAATGGTCATAAAGTTATGGCAGATCGGTGTATATCACCATTTACAATGCTGCACTTCAGCTTTACTCCTTTCAACTTTTTTTTTTTAGAAACCCAATTCCTTACATAGCATAACTCTCTCATTTGAAACGGCATTCCAGATCTATTGTTTTGAATAATTTTTCTAAACGTCTATACTTGTACAGTTGGGATTTGTACCTTACCCACTATTTGTACTGCCTTTTGCATGTTTCTCTGAATCTTGAGAGTTTTTTTCAGAAGAAAATTATAGGCAGTCTTAAGATTGCCGACCCCTGTCCTAAAATAATAGAGCAATCAGTTGAACGCAGTCTACCTACCGCTCTATTGCTGGTATGTGAGGGGTAGAACGCATCCCTTTTCTTTCTCGTACATCACGGGACACAGAGCGGCATAGTCATTACTATGTGGGTTATATAGTTTACCTTCAGGTGCTGGCACTGGCAACTTCCAAACCAGAAGTACCCTCCCCTATATAAGCCCCTCCCATCCGGGAGCACCTCCAGTTTTTTGCCAGTGTCTAAGGTGTTGGCCAAGAAGTAACATGTGTTTTTCACTGAGCTTGCGTACGGGTTCTTTTGGGCCTCAGTAAGCTATTCCGGATCCGACCAAAAAAGCTTCATAGCTAAACGGTCGGTACCCGGGCCTTGCAGAGAAGAGCAAGGTTTTGCCTGTAATGCTTCTCTTAGGAGGGCTGGACCCTGGGATCCAGAGCTCTGGTCATACCCACGACCAAGATGTTTTCTGTGCAGGGTGCTATACAGGTCCAGGGGAGTGGAATCCTTGGGAACCCGGTCCCTGAAGGTTTAATTACAATGCCTGCCGTGAGAGGTGAAGTTTGGGCTTCTGTGGACCAAACAGAGTCCTGCAGCGGGGAAAAGGTAAGTGGGGGCCCCTCAGGAACTTGGTTCTATTGGGGGACCCCCAAGCCTAATATGTCTTTCTGCCTGTTACCTAACGGTATTCCCGCTAAATATCTGTGCATGCCTGTAACTACTAAAAAATTTAATAATTTTAAGAGTGGTCAAGAAAAAGAAAAAAAAAAAAAATGGTTAAACCGCGGTACCTGTGTTTAAACCACTAGAGGCCACTGTGGAACGTTGTTTTCTTGTCATGTGGATTTTTTCTTTCCAAGTCAAAATCCAGGCAGATGGTGAGTTCTCTGGATGGGAAACTGTTTCCTCTGCCATGTTGCAATGCTCGTCCATCCCCCGGCCCTGTGGCAAACAGGGCCCTGGCTTCTGTCCCTAGTTCCTTTCAAAAAAGAGCGCCGAAGGCGCACGTGCCTCTATTTATAGAGGTGAGCTGGAAAAAGGGGCGGAGCTTGGTGGATGACGCTCTGTGCGCGCCGCAGCGCTTCTGCGCATGTGCGGGCGTCCCAGCATGATAAAAAGCACAATTAGGTGTTGTCAGCTGGTTATGGAAGGCAGAAACAGAGCTGGCAACATTTAGAAAGGCATACAGCAGGCGGTTGATGCAGGCATCCACATAGAAAGGCACATTAGTAGACACCAACTGTTTATATAGCAGCAATTGTGCTAGACTATTGTCAGTAAGTGGTGTATTTCGGCTGGAATACCTCAGCTTTGGGCTTAGGAATATGCCGTCTAAAGTCTCCGGGACTAAGAATCCCAGGAAGCATAGGGGGTCTCCATCGGGCTCTGAGGATCTTGGGCATGCTTCGGCTGCACCAATCTCCCCTGAAAAATCAGAGGTTAGTGACTGTAGAGCACCCTCAGGAGTACCCGGTACTGTGGCTGTCCTCAGTTCACCTGCTCCTGTGTATATAACAGAGGAGGTTTTTTCCTCAGCTCTGGGAGGACTGGAAGAGAGATTGACAACATTGATCGCTGCTTCCCTGTCAGAGGGAAAGCGCGCCCGATCTCCGTCTCCTCCCTCAGAGTACCTGTTAGCAGAGCAACAGTCCCATACAGGGATCGACCTACCTGAAGGGGATCAGGATGAGATTGATTCTGTTGTAGAGGAATCAACAGTGGAAGAGCCATTCTCAGCATCACATGCTGAAAGATTATGGGTTCAGTCCCTGACTAACATGGTCCAATCAGCATTTAAAGTGCCCCTTGCGGAGCCATCATCCACTTCTGTCTCCTCGTTGGGGTCGCTAAAAGCTCCGCAGACTGTTTGTTCCTTTCCAATCCATCCTTTACTGGAAGGGCTCATTTACCAGGATTGGGAACATCCTGATAAAATATTTACTCCCCCCAAGAGATTTCCGGTGGTCTATCCCATGGAGGATAAGTTCATCAAAAAATGGAGGGTCCCTACAGTGGACGCAGCCATCTCTTGTGTGAATAAATCACTGACATGTCCAGTAGATAATGTCCAAATGTTCAAGGACCCAATAGATAAAAAATTGGAGTCCTTATTAAAATCTGCTTTTTCGACAGCAGGCTTGGTGACACAACCAGCAGTGGCAGCTATTGGGGTCTGCCAAGCAGTGAAGGATCAGTTAAAACAGGTCTTAAGGGACTTGCCAGATCAGCAGGCTCTTGCCCTAGCTGATCTATCTAGAGCCTTATGCTTTGCGGTTGACGCCATAAAGGATTCAATCCATCAGGCCTCCCGCCTTATGCTGTCTGTAGTACATATGCGCAGGCTTCTATGGCTAAAAAACTGGTCTGCTGAAGCTCCCTGTAAAAAATTGCTGGTCAGCTTCCCATTTCATGGTGAACGCTTATTCGGGGAAGACCTGGACAAATATATCCAGAAAATTTCCGGCGGTAAAAGTACACTCTCTTGCCGGTTAAAAACAGAGTTAGAGGTCCCTCTTTTAAGAGGCCTGCTTCTCCAGTCCCTGGGACATCGGCTGTGAAACAGTTCCGACGGCCTCCTCGGTCAAATCCCGGGGGTAAAAATCAGGGACAATCGCAGGGTAACAAGAAACCCTGGGTCAGGAGAGGTACAAAACCTCCCCCAAAGTCAAATGCATGAAGGGTTGCCCCCACTCAATCGGGTGGGGGGAAGACTTCAGTTGTTCGCAGAGACCTGGCGGGACACGATCAGAGACAGATGGGTGCTCTCGGCAGTAAGTCTGGGATACAAATTGGAGTTAAGACTCCCCTCCTTCCCATTTTATAAGGTCGAACGTGCCAAGGGATCCCCGGAAGAGAGGATCCCTCCTGTTGGCACTAGAACAACTATTGCTCCAAGGAGTAATTATGGAAGTTCCCCTGGAAGAATGCGGGTTGGGGTTTTACTCAAACCTCTTTACAGTCCCGAAACCAAACGGGGACGTGAGGCCCATATTAAATCTAAAAGGGCTAAACAAATTCCTACATATCAGAACTTTCAGGATGGAGTCGATCCGATCGGTGACCACTGCCCTACAAGGGGAGGAATGGCTAGCCTCGATCGACATCAAAGATGCTTATTTGCACATTCCCATCTTTCCAGTTCACCAAAAATTTCTACGCTTTGCAGTGGAAGGGCGCCATTTTCAGTTCAGAGCCTTACCCTTCGGTCTGGCCACAGCACCAAGAGTGTTCACAAAAATTCTGGCCCCATTATTGGCCAATCTAAGAACACAAGGTGTAACGATAATGGCATATCTAGACGACTTGTTGCTGATAGACCACTCAGTGGAAAAACTAGAAGTGGTTGTTCACAAGACAATCAAGTATCTGGAATCTCACGGTTGGATTATCAACCGAGACAAGTCAGCCCTAAAACCAGTCAAAAGTCTGGAATACTTGGGGCTAAGGCTGGATTCAGACCAGAGAAAAATTTTCTTGCCTCAAGAAAAGGTGTCGTCTTTGAGAGATTTGATCCACCTAGTGGGTACAAAAAGACAGCCGTCCATACGCCTGTGCATGAGGCTGCTGGGAAAAATGGTGGCATCATTCGAAGCAGTACCCTACGGTCAATTCCATTCAAGGAATTTGCAAAGGGCCATACTGTCAGCCTGGAACAAAAAAGTTCAGGCCCTAGACTTACCAATGTCCTTGTCCCCTTCCGTTCGCAAGAGCCTCCGTTGGTGGTTGGTTCCCCAGAATCTGGAAAAAGGGAAATCCTTCAGTCCGATTTCTTGGAAGGTGGTCACTACAGATGCCAGCCTTATAGGCTGGGGAGCAGTACTGGAGCAATGGTCTCTCCAGGGCAGATGGTCGGATGCAGAAAAGGCCCTGCCCATCAATCTCTTAGAGATACGAGCAGCCCGGTATGCCCTAGTAGCATGGACATCCAAACTCCAAGGGTCCCCTGTCAGAATTCATTTGGACAATGCCACGGCAGTGGCATATATCAATCATCAGGGTGGCACTAGGAGTCGTGCAGCCCAGAGGGAAGTAAATTGCATCCTGAAATGGGCAGAAAGATATGTCCCAGCCATATCCGCGGTATTCATTCCAGGAGTGGAGAATTGGAAGGCGGACTTTCTAAGTCGCCAACAATTATGCCCAGGGGAATGGTCCCTTCACCCCGAGGTTTTCCGGACAATATGTCAGCGGTGGGGAACACCGGATGTAGATCTTCTAGCATCCAGATTCAACGCAAAGGCGGACAGGTTTGTCTCTCGGACAAGGGATCCCCTAGCTTGCGGCTCGGATGCCCTAGTGTTCCCTTGGGATCAGTTCAAGCTGATATATGCATTCCCACCGCCACAATTGTTACCTCGATTACTCCGCAGAATCAGGGTAGAAAAGAAACCAGTGATTCTGGTGGCTCCAGCGTGGCCCCGAAGAGCATGGTACGCAGAGATTGTAAAAATGTCTGTGGGGAGTCCTTGGACCCTCCCACATCGTCCGGACCTGCTTTCGCAAGGACCGATATACCACCCTTCCTTACCAGCCCTAGGTTTGACGGCCTGGCTATTGAAGCCCACATTCTAAAAAAGAGAGGTCTCTCTAATCCTGTGGTATCTACCATGATCAATGCCAGGAAGCCGGTATCCAGGCAGATCTACTATAGAATCTGGAAGGCGTACATCGCTTGGTGTGAGGCCAGGAAATGGCATCCACGTAAGTACGTAATAGGTAGGATTCTGGACTTCCTACAGTGGGCTGTAGATAGGAAGCTTGCCTTGAGTACTATCAAGGGTCAGATTTCGGCCTTGTCAATATTTTTTCAAAGGCCCTTGGCTTTGCATTCACTAGTCAAAGCCTTTATACAAGGAGTGATGCGTATTAGCCCTCCGGTTAATATTCCCATATGTCCATGGGACTTAAACCTGGTTCTGTCGGTTCTACAGAAACAACCATTTGAACCATTACAGCACATTTCCTTGGTTCTTCTCACCAGGAAATAGATTTTTCTAGTAGCCATTTGTTCGGCTAAAAGAGTGTCGGAATTAGCCGCTATGTCCTGTAGGGAGCCATATCTGGTTATCCATAAGGACAGAGTAGTGTTACGTCCTCATCCAGCCTTTCTTCCTAAGGTGGTATCGAGGTTTCATTTGAACCAAGATGTGGTTCTTCCTTCCTTTTTCCCCAAACCTAGTTCGGTAGAGGAAAAGTTATTACATTCTTTGGATGTAGTAAGAGCAGTTAAAGCTTATCTAAAAGCCACTGCTCAGATTCGCAGAACGGATACTTTGTTTATTCTGCCGGAAGGCCCCAGAAAGGGTCAGGCAGCGTCAAAATCTACTTTAGCCAAGTGGATTCGACAGGTCATTATGCAAGCCTATGACTTGAGAAGGAGACCGCCTCCGTTCAAAGTTAGGGCGCACTCCACGAGAGCAGTTGGAACTTCATGGGCAGTGCATCACCAGGCCTCCCTGGCTCAAATCTGTAAGGCCGCAACATGGTCTTCAGTACACACGTTTACTAGGTTCTACCAGGTGGACGTTAGAAGTCAGGAGGATGTCGCCTTTGGGCGCAGTGTGTTGCAGGCCGCAAAAGATCCTCATGTCTGATAGCGCCCAGCTTATGTATGGTGTATCCCCCCCCCCCCTCATTGGGCATTGCTTTGGGACGTCCCACCTAGTAATGACTATGCCGCTCTGTGTCCCGTGATGTACGAGAAAGAAAATAGGATTTTTATAACAGCTTACCTGTAAAATCCTTTTCTTGGAGTACATCACGGGACACAGAGCTCCCACCCCTCTTTTGGGGACACTTATTGCTTTGCTACAAAACTGAGGTGCTCCCGGATGGGAGGGGCTTATATAGGGGAGGGTACTTCTGGTTTGGAAGTTGCCAGTGCCAGCACCTGAAGGTAAACTATATAACCCACATAGTAATGACTATGCCGCTCTGTGTCCCGTGATGTACTCCAAGAAAAGGATTTTACAGGTAAGCTGTTATAAAAATCCTATTACTTGACAACCCCCGAAACATGGACAGAAGCAGTGGCAGTTAAAGGAACTGACCCCCTTTTTCTCTGCCGGTAGCTGGCTGGCAGCTTCTCCTCCTACACTCACCTCCTGACATTCAGCTGCTGCCAGAGGCATGGAAATCAGTTCCAGTAAATGTCGCTCCTTCTTTCTGCCCCCTGAATGAATGGGAAGCTATTCCTGTTTGTTCATTATTTTTTTTTGCTATTTTGAGTGGCACCCCAACTCTAAACCATTGCACACATGATACACCTATGTTGTGGTGTGCCACAGAACAAGGTATTGGACTACAGTGCAATGTGGTTCCCTGCCATGGCCAAAATGTTGCAGGTCCTAGTTTAGGTCTGTTTTGGTGTATTGGCCGCCCATTCAAATTATTGAATTGCTTTCACACGAAACGTACATACATCAGATCGCAAATGTGAATAGATACTTAGAGTATGGCCAAAACTATTTTGGCCCTACTTCTTCTATGGATCACAGTTCATCTGTACTCCTGTGATCTGTTTTCAGACAACAGCGAGCTAAAGTTGGCTCGTGTCACAGAGTCACTGACTTTTGATCAATCTCGACTATATACAGTCAGGATCCACCCATACGCCTGGCGTGGCAGTGGTTTCAGCCTTTTGGTGAGCCACTGGGAGAGTGAGCCAGCCACTCCTGCCCCCTCCAGTCTAGTGCCCCAGTGAGAGCTGGAGGGGCAGAGAGCCAATCACTCGGTCACTGACTCTCCGCAAACTGAAGACTGAGAACCAAGCAATCAGTGGTCTTTGATGGCTCTGTTCTCGTTCCTAGAAGCTGCGGGGAACAGATGCTGCATAAGTTAAGTGAAGTTTGTTTTTGTTTTCTTGGTGTGTTTCCGCCCTCCTCCCCCACACACAACCTCATACTTTTAATGTAACTGAAACAAAATAAAAGTCCCTAAGAGACCAGTTGTTCAATAATGTAGATACCCAAAATAAAATGGCCTTTTAGAGTATTTTAGAAGAAAATACTGTTCGGATTCTGGTGCTATGCACTTCGAAAGATCTTGTAATATGTTAACTTTTTGGCATGAAGACTTTAAGTTTTGAAGGTCTATCTGATCACCCACCATAATCTTCCGGTGCAGGACTTTTTTTTTTCCCCCCACTCCGTGTTCATTAAATGAAGACATTCCAGCATGTTACCGAAAGATATTAAAAGAAACCTTTTCAAAGAGTAACATGGGTGGGTTAATCTTGATCTCCTGTGGAAAACACTAGTTGACTGACCCTCTGTCCTCATTGCTGTCATAGACCCCAAACAAATATGTATATCGGGAAAGTTGGAGTAAAGTAAGAAGTCTTGATCTGCCTACATGTTCTGGGTCAGCAACAGTGTTGAAGTAGTCAGCATGACAGCCATTCATCTAGCATTTGCAGACTAGAAAGTCAACAATTGTAGCCCCTATGTTTTTTTAAGAGTCTTAATTTTTAAAGTGGTTGTAAACCTCAAGTTCAAGGATTGTCAAAGAAATTCATCATATTTATGAGTACTAAACGAAATTGCAGTAGTTGTACCTGTTTCTGTCTCCTGCGCCTTTCACAGCCCTAAGAAAATCACTGATCTGTTGGCGAGTCTCCATGCCGGAGCTCAGGAGGTGAAGTCGTGACATCACAGGATTCCCCTGGCAATTGCACTAGCACGGCTTAGTGGCGTGCAAGGAGATTGGATAGTGCTCGCACGGCATTCTCTATTGAGTTCACACGTCACAACGCAAAGGACCACCTGATTTAATCTAGTCCAATAATACTCAAGCACAGAGCAGCCAATCCTGGGTGAGCCGAAGGAGGTAGGGGGAGCGATCTGTGATGCTGGACACATGCACCCTTCTCTCATGCATGAGAAAACTATGTAGTCTAAAAATTAAAAGCCATTTCGCTTTGAAAGCGCTGCCCATTCATTTCAATGGGCAGGGGCATTTTTGAGACGCTTTTTAAGTGGTGTTCCGGGGGAAAAAAATAAATTAAAAGCCAGTAGCTACACATACTGCAGCTGCTGGCTTTTAATAAATGGAGACTTGCCTGTCCTGCAGTCCCTCGATGTCGGCACCGTAGCTAATGTTTCCATCAGCTGTCGGGTGCTGCCGTTGCCATTGCGAGTAAGGCTACACAGCTGGGTTTACTTTCGGCTTCACGGCGGGAACCCTACTGCGCATTCGCTAGGCCCTGCTCCTCCTCCCATTAGCCCGACGGCCAGGGGAAGGGGGCGGGCGAAAGAGGAAGCCCCGCGGTGACGCCGTGGCCGGACTCCCGGAAGTGGGGAAAGGATACCTGTCTGACGGGTATCCTGTCCCCCCCCGAAAGGTGCCAATTGTGGCACCGGAGGGGGGGAGGAATCCGATGAGCGGAAGTTCCACTTTAGGGTGAAGCTCCGCTTTAAGCACAGTCCTGGAAGGATTTACCACCTTAATGACCAGGCCTTTTTCTGCGATAGGGCACTGTGTTTTTAGCTGACAATTGCGCGATCGCGCAACGGTATACCCATATAAAAATTTTTTTTGTCCCCCCCCACAAATAGAGCTTTCTTTTGGTAGCATTTGATCACCTCTGCGGTTTTTATTTTTTGAGCTATGAAGAAATTAGATTTAATTTGTTTTATCAATTGTTTTCTGCTACATATTTTTGGTAAAAAAAAAAAACCCAAGAAGCGTATTGATTTGTTTGCGCAAAAGTTGGTGTCTACAAAATTGGTGTGTGGTGTTGTTTTTTTTTTTTTTTTTTACTATTAATGGAGGTGATCTGCGATAATTAGCTCCCCCGCTGGCCAGTCGGCGCGTGCGTGCCCACAGATGGCTGTGTATGAGCCTGACGTACACCTATGGCAATTCGCTGCGGGCAGCTGGTTGGCACGTGGTTAAAGCGGTTGTATACCCGCTATTTTTTTTTTTTTTGTTTTTTTTTACACCTGTTAAGGAAAATGCGTAATGAGCTTGTATGCACAGCATACAAGCTCATTATGGGGAACTTACCTGGTCCACGCCGAGGGGGATGTCATGTTGCCTCGGCGTGTCTTCCGGGTATCGCGGCTCCAGCGCTGAGTGGCTGGAGCCGCGATGTCTCACTCTCGCGCATGCGCGCGGGAGACTTCGTTCCGGCGAGGCTCGGCGTCTGCCGAGCCTTCAGCCCGAGAATCCCCTGTGCGCATGCGCCGCTGCTGTCAGCGGCGCATTGCGAGGGAATATCTCCTAAACCGTAAAGGTTTAGGAGGTATTTCTTTTACCTACAGGTAAGCCTTAGTATAGGCTTACCTGTAGGTAAAAGTTTAAAAATGACTTTACAACCACCTTAAAGCGCTCCAAAGATGCTGCTTGCAGGACTTTTTCACCGCCCCACAATAGCACCGCACCAGTGTGAAAGCATCAATCGAAATGAATGGGAGGCCGTTTTCAGGCGCTATTTTTACAGCGCAAAAGCGTCTGAAAACCGCCTCAGTGTGAAAGGGGTCATAAAGGGACAAGTACACTGATTATGAGTGCTGCTTCATCAGTGCAGGAGAAAATCTACCTCTTTGAAAATTGGGGGGGGGGGGAAAGAGACTTTCATAGTTTGTTATAAAATTTTGCAGTCTTTTTTTGTTTAGCAAAAATTAGAAAACACTGTGGTAATTAAATACGACCAAAAGAGAGCTCTATTTGTTTAAAAAAAATGATGATTGTTTGGGTACAGCGTTGCATGACCACACAATTTGTCATTCAAAGTGTGACAGCACTGAAAGCTGAAAATTTTGGCCTGGACAGGAAGAGGGTATGTGTCCCTTGTCCCGATTCTTCTGCTTTAAAGCGGAGGTTCCGCGGCATTTTTTTTTTTTTTCCGCTTGCATGCAAAGTATTTGTAGATCACCAATTAGTACTCACGTGTTTGGTGACTTTAAACCTCCCCTGTCTTTTTTCTGGCAAAAGATGCACTTTTAAAATCAGCCGTCTGAATTTTCCATTTTGCTTGTGGGCATTTTGAAGCCCACAAGCACTGACTTCCTGGTGGTGGACGGTGTAATGCAGAAAAAGTTCCCCGGCGGATAAGGTCCCCCCCCCCTGTACTGCGCATGCGCGGCACGAACCTCAACGGAGTTTCCGAAAGTAGCCGAACATGTAGAGCTGCGAGTTAGCTCTACACGGCGCCTGCGCAATGACTAGGAGTCATGTAGAGCTGACTGCGCAGGCGCTGTGTAGAGCCGACTCGCAGCTCTTCCTGTTCGGCTACTTTCGGAAACTCCGTTGAGGTTCGTGCCGCGCATGCGCAGCACAGGGGGGGGGAACCTTATCCGCCGGGGAACTTTTTCTGCAGGACATGTCACATCTGGGCGAACTCCCAGATTGCATTGCGGGTGAATAGAAACGCCTACTCCCGCGGGAGTGAGTACCCGGAAGACGAAATTGGAAATGACATTAGTACGGTATGTACTACATAAAAAAAAAAAAAAAGTGGCTAATGTACATGTTCGTTCTTTAAGGAGTGTGCTTGTATATGGATGTTATTTTGCCTGAACTTCCGCTTTAAGTTTGAAATCTTGCTCTGGCCAAATCTGCCATTCATAGAAGCTTTATGGCTTTTAAGAATGGTGGATTGGGCAGGAAAGGGCAAGCATCGTTGAGCTCTCTTGATAAAAGCTTCTGACAGCCTGCTAGTTGTATTAACCCCTACTGCACCGGACGATTATGGCGGCCAGGGGGGATTGGTCAGATAGGACACAGAAGGATTCTATGGAAATCAAAAGAATCCAGACAAGGGACATAACATACTAACCATAAGGAATGTCGCTTGTGACAATTTTTTTTTTTTTTTTTTTTTTTTTTTTAGTTTTAGGCTTTAATGAAGTAACCGGAGATTAGAAACAGAGCTCTGGTGCAGGACAGAAAATAGACATTGCAGATTTCCTCAGGTCACTCGAAGGCTGCATTGAGTGTCAACAGAGTACATGCAAAAAACATATATATATATTTTTTTTGCTCTTGCAGAGGTTGGTGTTTTTTCAAGTACGGCAAAACTGCGCACTAAATCATCTGTAAACCCTCTTCACTTTTTACACTAATATTGTAATGTAGGCATGCAAGGAACAAAAATTTTGGAAAGGGAGAATAATGGTATCAAACTATTCTTCTATTCAATGGAAGCTGGCATTGGAAGTGCTCAAATTTATGGAAATTTTAACCAGATGGTATGGCAGATGGCACACTTCTTGCACCTCACTTTCGGTATTCAGTTATGAGTATCATTGGTGGTTTTCCAGGCCTCCAAGGAGCTTGAATGTGGGTGGCGCGTGGTACTGTTCTGACTGGAAGTTTTAACACAACTCCCAGGCAGATGGTTAAATACAGAGATGTAATGCATATAGAGGAGCTGTTTTACTAGCAAAAGGATTTGTTTTACTCTGTACATGAAAATCAGTGGTGACATATGATGTGAAGGAACAGCAGAAGACTAAAAGTGTCATCCCTCTGCTCACTCTGCTTTCCCTTTCTATTAAGGTCCTTGTCGGCACATTTGCATGCGGTACGCCTGATCATCTCCTG